>NKDA01000001.1:3600000-4200000 GCA_002872375.1 Eulimnadia texana
TGCATAATGTCACAATAGCCAGCAACTCCTTTGGTGACAAATGTTGACACTTGGTCCTGTTGTCGTGCTGGTGCCAGTATATGAATCCCGTGTAACAATTACAACAAATATACTTAATTCGATTTCATCAAGTCAAGTATTATCAAATAGCTTGAAAATAAAAAAAAACCTCAAATTGTTTGTTTGTTGATAATCGTTCTATGATCATGTGAAATGTCGCGCTGCGACATCACGGCAGGGCACCGATTGATGTGTCGCTGGTCGCTATGGGATGTCCCCCCGCGATGGAAAATTGCCATAACCGATCGAACAAAGAAACCAACACGTTCCAAAACAGTCGATCCCTAACGATCTAGACTAGAACGATTTTGGAAATTTGCTTATCTCTTATAGCCTCCTCATATCTTTTGGGGGAAACGAAATAGTAGGAAAATTTGGCAGGTGAATTGAATGGAACTATATTTTAGACTGACATTTACGTATAAAAAGAACAGTATAAGAGTCACAGAAAAACAAAAAGAGAGAAAAAGATATCAGTGGAAGATTAAACTTGTTTAGCTGCGAACAGTGGTAAACCGTTAAAAGCTCTGCGCCACTCACTCCGGGCGTCCGCATCATCACGCCTCCTCTCGGGCCCTGGCGGACAAACCCACGGACGTCCCCCGCTTCCCACAGCCGACACTTGTCCGCCTAACAAACACAGTCCTAATCCTTATAAAATCATACCTCCTTAGTTTTGCAATTTTTTTCCAATGCCAAACTATTTTTCAATAAATTTTTAAAGTTATTCCTGTATCCAAAACGGCTGTCCGTTGTAGGGAAGCAAGAAAGGGCGGAGCTGAGCGACACTAGCGCCATCTAGCGACAAAAGAGAAAGGAGGAGCTACTTTAGAGGCCAGCCAATGAGGAAGAGCGTTAGGCAGGTGCAAAGGGCTGATTGGCTGGAGAGTGGGTGGGCGGGAGATCCCGACTGCTAGGGCGCCAATAGGGGTCCTTGTAGTGAAAAGAAGCCTGGCGGCGGGGGTTAAGAGGCTTGACGGTGCTGGCGAATGGTTTGGTGCAAAGAGTGCGAGCCCCGCTGCGCAAGGCATTATTCGAGCGTTGGGCGTCCTAGAGCGAGCATGACCGCTGCCCTGAGCGCCTCAGTGATGGATCACGGTTTCCACAAGCGCAACGGAGCTCCGTTCCTTGTGAATCCGCACCACCAGAATTTCAATGCAGTGACAAGTTTCAACTTGAGTGCGGTGCATCCTCAGTTAGGCGGTAGCGTAGCCGCAGATCAGACTGCATCCGACGCCGCCATGCTCAATCCCTTCATGGAAGCCGGCTTCAAGCTCGGCCCGCCGGCTCATCACGCCATGACCGCACCGGACCAGTCGCAGCACTTCGGACAAGCCGCCGGATACCCGGTTCCCGTGTCTCACCACCCGGGAGTCCCGCACCACGGCGTGTCGCACCACGTCGGCTCGGCCTACGCGGCTCGGGATTTCCTCCTCCGCCGCGACATGGCCTCCACGCTGGATCATAACCAGCATCACGCGCACTCGATGTTCGTAGCAGCGGAACACGGCGCTCCGCACGCTGGTCACGTCCTTTTCCCCGGCCTGGAACATCACCAGATGAACCAGCAAATGCGGATCCCTATGGACATGTACTCGAGGGATCAGTTCCATAGCGGGATGGCCGCGGCTAACCAGTTCCATAACGCCATGAATCCTATGGCTTCCATGGCTCCCATGGCCCCTATGGCTCATCACCACGCGCCCGGCGCCTTTTTCCGCTACATGCGGCCTCCGATCAAGCAGGAGCTCAGCTGCATGTGGATGGACCCTGACCAGCCATCTCCGAAGAAGACGTGTAACAAAATGTTTAATAGCATGCACGAGATTGTGACGCATATAACCGTGGAACATGTCGGCGGACCCGAGTGCACTAATCACGCCTGTTTCTGGCAAGGATGTTGCAGGAACGGACGGCCGTTCAAGGCAAAGTACAAACTAGTGAATCACATTAGAGTCCACACGGGGGAGAAACCTTTCCCCTGTCCCTTCCCCGGCTGTGGAAAAGTGTTCGCCAGGAGTGAAAACCTCAAGATCCACAAACGGACTCATACAGGTAAAAAAAAATACATCACACCTTACGTTTCTATAGACCTTATTCCAAAAAGACCTCTGTAGACCACCGCCCCCTCTACTACGGACGCTCTTGTAAAATAACTTTTTCAGTTAATCGACTTGAAAATATGTCTAAAAATTGTCAAAAAATCTGAGAAACACTTTGATACCCAGAAAAGTTAACAATTTTAATCAACTGATTTAATAGAAGTGTCCGCTATAGTGAGGTAGGCGTTTAGAATAGGCCCTATATACGTCTCTGTTTGTGTTGTTATTACTTGTATAACTTGCAATAGTTCAGGATTTTCTCTACTTTTTTATGTGTCACTCTGGTGGGGTCGTAAATTTTGAATTTTCCCAACGCAACAAACGGGGGTGGGGGTTAAAAAATTAAACCGGTTTTTACCCTGGGGTTTTATGAGTCGTCCAGCTGTCTGGTCAACTTCTCTAAGTCCCTTCCCAAAATTTCAACCCCCGCAAGAGAGAAAAAGTTACAACAAAACTTTCTTGAAAAAAAAAAATCCCAATAGAAAAAAGATGTGCCAGTCAAACGTCAGAAAGACCCTCTGAATGGTGCATGATTACCATGGATTCAGCTCGACGATAGTGTGAAGTTGGCCCACTTTCATACAGTTCGTACGCTTGAATTTTTCAAGAACTAAGTCATGCAGTATTCAACCCCTTAATTCACAGGGTTCACTTTTAGCAACTAGAGTCAGTTCAGCTACTGTTTAGCTAGTGTTCAGCTACCTAGTCATTCGCTATTCAACTGTATGACTTTTCTACCCGGTAAAAGTAACTTTTCTTGTGAAAATATTTTTTGCTAATGACTCAGGAATTGACGTTTCCAACTTTGACCTCTCCTGACCTGAACTTTGACCTCGGGTCACTTTTGCGCGTAAATTGATCCCAAGGGTCTCGAACTGTTAATGACTTCTTGACTTTTTCTCTCCAAGTCAAATACTCATTGAGCGGATGAAAAGTCGCCATTAGCGTCAACTTTTAATCCGAACAGAATGCAGATTATCTCAACCCTTTGAAGATTTTGATGACTAGTACACTGACTACTAGAATCCACCTAAAATTTAAGTATTAGTTCATAGCAACTAGGATTAAGTAGTCTTATAGGTAAAACTAACTTAAGCTGAACTTAGTTACTGATTCTACGAATACGTATTAAACTTTTATTAAGATAGATTAAATTATACTGAAATTGATACACTTAGTAGTTGAAGTAGTTTGATGACTAGTACACTGACTGCTAGAATCCACCTAAAATTTAAGTATTAGTTCATAGTAACTCGAATTAAGTAGTCTTATAAGTAAAAGTAGCTTTAGCTTGACTATTAGTCAAGCTTATACTTAGTTAGCTAATAGCTATTAGGTAGAGAGCTATTAGAGCTTAGTTAGCTATTAGAGTAGCTTATTCTAAGAATACGTTTTAAGTTTTTATTAAGATAAATTAAAATTATAATGAAATTGATACACTCAGTATATGAAGTAGTTAATAAAAAATGATAGTTGATAGTTTGTAAATATTTTGACTTGATCATTCTGCGGGATTTGGTGTAAATATTTTGCTAGGGACTTCGGGGGTGGGTCATTATCAAGTGCGGACAAACGAAATGATCTCGTGAAAACCTTGTTATTATACACACAGAAGGGCGAGATTCCTGTATCCGTTTATTTTGCCTGCTAACTTGTCCAAAGTTTTGATACTTGCCAGATTCTCTTAGCTTCCCATACAAACACACACACACCAAAAACTAAACTACTTCCAGAATTCTAGTCTTAATCAGTGTTCCCACTTTTCTGTTTTCCATTTTTTCCCCCTCTTTCCCTTATCTTTCCCCTTTTTCTACCTCCGTGCAAGAATATACAGGGTCTAGATTTCCTCTCTACTCTCTTCCCTTCTTCCTCCCTTTTCCCCCCTTTTTCAGGGAACTTCCCTGCAAAAGTGGAAAGACTGGTCTTAATATAAGTTTGCTGCTGATCAGTGTTTCCATTTTTCCCCTCTTCCCTTATCTTTCCCCTTTTTCGTCCTCCGTGCAAGAATATACAGGGTCTAGATTTCCTCTCTATCTTCTTCCCTTTTCCCTCCTTTTTCAGGGAACTTCCCTGCAAAACTGCGGAACTTCCCTTCTTTTGGGTAACTTATTGTGTTTCTGAACCTTAATTGGGGGTGACAGGGCAAACTGTACAATTGTCCGTTCCATAAGGAAAACATGTCCACGTTTCTGTTTGCTCTCTGATGGAGAAATCAACAAAAACTTTTCTCTTTCTCTATAAATACAAATTACGCTTGGATTCATCTTTTTTTCCCCACATCTACCGTCCATCCCGTCCACAGATTGAGGTCTACCCAACTTACTTTCCGCTTATTAAACAACCACAATCACCCCCTCCCGAAAATTTACCCTCCATACCCTCTTGTATGGGTTCGCAACTAGCCAGAAAGTCTTCAAGAAATTTTTCTATAACTAAGATTTTCAGGATCCTGGTCCGCCCAGAAAGTCTTCAGGAATTTCTCTATAACGGAGATTTTCAGGACCCTGATCCGCCCAGAAAGTCTTCAAGAACCTTTTCCCTTACTGAGATTTTCAGGACCCTGGTTCGCCCAGAAAGTCTTCAGGAATTTTTCTATAACTGAGATTTTCAGGACCCTGGTCCGCCCAGAAAGTCTTCAACAATTGTGTCTCTTAACTGAGATTTTCAGACCCTAGTCCGCCCAGAAAGTCTTCAAGAATTTTTTCTCTGAACTGAGATTTTCAGGACCCTGGTCCGTTGCAAATAGGACCCAAAACAATAGGACCCCTATCAAGTTATAAACTTGCGGCGGGCTGTGTGAAAATGTTGTGGGTTTTCCACCGTTTACGTTACCGTTCGGGTTCTAAAAGCGCGCTTCACTATAGCGGACACTGATATAAAATCAAACTCGCAAAATTTTGCAACTTTCTTTACGCCGAAATGTTTCGCGAATTTTTTGCAATTTTTCAGGGTATTTTTCAGTTTGGTAAACCCGTAGGAATTCTGTACACAACAGTCCGTAGTAGAGGGGTCGGTCAAAACTGGCGCTTCACTATAGCGGACATCGATATCAAATCACCCTCGCAAAATTTTGCAACTTTCTTTACGCCAAAATGTTTCGCAAATTTTTTGCAATTTTTCTATGTATTTTCCATTTGGATTTTTTGGTAAAATTTTTTAATGCGACAGTCCGTAATAGAGAGGTCGGTCTTTCAGTGGCCATTTTGGAATACTGGACTGTGGGGAAAAGTATATGGCGGTATAAAGTAGTTCAGGTTTCTATGTTCTTGTATAAAAACTCATCTTGTTTTGTGTCGTAAATAGATCCCAGCAGACCTCTTGTTTGTTTTTATTGTTGTTGTCAGTTTTCTGGACTATTCATAGCCTTTTTTGATGCCTATTATCTGTTATTTAACATTACTTTTTCATATTATCCATTATTCATCCAGTTCCCTGTTATCTATACTTAGAATCTATTCATAGCCTTTTTTGATGCCTATTATCTATTACTTAAGATTACTTTTTCGTATCATCCACTATTCATCTAGTTCCCTGTTATCTATACTTAGAATCTATTCATAGCCTTTTTTTGATGCCTATTATCTGTTATTTATCATTACTTTGTCATATTATCCATTATTCATCCAGTTCCCTGTTATCTATACTTAGAATCTATTCATAGCCTTTTTTGATGCCTATTATCTGTTATTTAACATTACTTTGTCATATTATCCACTATTCATCTAGTTCCCTGTTATCTATACTTTTTAATACTTTATTTTATACTAATTTTGACTAATTTTATTAATTCTAATAAACTAATAAAATAATAATAATAATTAACTAACTAATAATCTAATAAATTAATTAATAAACTAATTAATTAACTAAATTTTATACTCACTTATAAGTTGTATAGTATTATTAAATCCTGAAATTTTCAGTTACGTGTTGTATCATTGTTGTCCACATGTTATCAATGTGTTATCAGTCTGTTATCAGGTTTTTTTTCTACAGACCCCCTCGCAAAGTTTTGGTAGTTTTGTGTTGAATCGATTTGAGCAGCTTGAGCAAGCGCCATATATCCAAGTGCATGCAACTGGCACTTTTTTTTTTCTTTCCCATCTTCTATACTTTATTTTATCAGTTTTCTTTTGATAGTTTGTTGGTAAGTAGTTGGGAAAAAAAATAAAAAGTTGGTTGGTTGATTACTGCGGTGTGTTGCCATGGCGACGAAAAAAGCGCGCGAAATTTTTGAACTGGAAGCGCCAATTAATTTAGTTATAAAACGGGAGCCTCTCTATAGCGGACATCAATATTAAATCAACGGAAAATAATTCGCGAATTTTTTTGGCACTAAAATATTTCGCTAATTTTTTCGCGATTTTTAGAGATATTTTCAAGTAAAAATTTGCAAGGCCTATATTTTATACGAGCGTCCGCAGTAGAGGGGCTCGTCTTCAGTGGGCCTATTTGGTATAGCCGCAAATGATTCCAGAGATTCACGCAGGGATTCATGCGGAGATTCATGCACCGTCATGCGTTAAGGAAATAAGTTCAAGCGACAGGTTGTGTGATGGATTCGTATGGAAATCTCTTAAGAAAAGAACCTAACGGCTATTGACTTGAAAGATTCTTAGCCCCGCAAGAGTCTGAGATTCTTTTCAGGATTCTTTTCAGGATTCTTTCAGGGTTGAAGGATAGAGGGTAAAAGGGCAAACTGGGGTGTGTCGTGTTAACCTGTAGAGAATCAATCGATATGCGTGTAGCTGTCAGTTTCACCTGAATACCTAAATCGATTGGCGCTCATTGCGACTGTCACTTGTTAATCACTCCAATAGATTACGTAGCAACACTCTTCATTTGAACTTAAATTACACTGATAACATACGATAACACTGTTATCATAGGTTATCAAACAAAATCCCGATAGAGAAATAAAAATGGGCCAGTCCAACGTCAGAAAGACCCTCTGAATGGGGCATGATTACCATGGATTCAGCTAGACGATGGTGTAGGATTGACCCACTTTTACACGGTTCATACGCTTGAATTTTTCCAGAACTGAGTCATGCAGTATTCAACTCCTTATTCAGAGGGTTCCCTTTTAGCAACTAGAGTCAGTTCAGCTACTATTCAGCTAGTGTTCAGCTACTTAGTCATTCGGTACTCAATCGTATCTCAATAGAAAAAAGATTGGCCAGTCAAACGTCAGAAAGACTCTTTGAATGGTGCATGATTACCATGGATTCAGCTAGACGATAGTGTAGGATTGGCCCACTTTCACACGGTTGATACGCTTGAATTCTTCAAGAACTAAGTCATGCAGTATTCAACCGCTTATTCAGAGGGTTCACTTTTAGCAACAGAAATAAGTCCAGCTACTATTCAGCTAGTGGTTCAGAGAGAAGCTAGTGTTCAGCTACCTAGTCATTCGCTATTCAACCGCATGACTTTTCTGTCGGGTAGCGGTCTTATTTTTTAAGAGTGTTCTTCAGCTTAAATGTCACCATTGCTAGAACTTCGAGTGGTCGGCGTGGTGATTGAAAATCATCAAGTGTCATCGTCAATCGACGTCAATTGACGATGATTTTCACTTAATCGGCCCATTGACGCGGTATAAAGGGGTGCGCAACTTCTTATAACAGTACTGTCTTCAACGAAAAATTTATGGAAAAATACTTAGAAATTTTTTACACTTTTTTGGATTTCAATAAAATATTATAAATTATATAGAAACTTTTTTTTATTCTGGAATCGAAAAGATAAAAAATGGTTCGTGTCAAAAAGTTGTGGACGTTTATTCCAGAGTCAAAAGGTTCTCCAGGTGGGCCAAAGAACCTATGGACCAAGATCCCATTCAATCCAATAGGGTCTTTAGACCCTGCTGATAACAGGGTGATAACACTATTACGACTACTTCATAGGATTCTTGTATTCCAGAGTCAAAAGGTTCTCCAGGTGAGCCATAAGAACCTTATGGAGCAAGATCCCATTCAATCCAATAGGGTCTTTAGACCCTGCTGATAACAGGGTGATAACACTATTAACGACTATACTTCATAGGATTCTTGAGTTCATAGGTTAAGATTCTTGGGAATGATTCTGAAGATTCTTGAGAACCTTTTTGAATAAGGACAAAAAGTTGAAGGTCTCGAGCCAACAGTGTTTCCACTTTTAATTTCCCCCTTTTTCCCTTCTTCCCTTATTCTTCCCCGTTCCTCCTCGGTACTAAAGTTAAGGCTATACTTTTAGATTTTCCCCTTTTTTCCCTCTTCTCTTATTCTCCCTGTTCCTCCTCGGTACTGGAGTTAAGGCTATACTTTTTAGATTTTCCCCTTTTCCCCTCTTCTCTTATTCTCCCCTGTTTCTCCTCGGTGCTGGAGTTAAGGCTATACTTTTAGTTGTTCCCCTTTCCCTTATTCTCCCCTTTGCCCCTCGGTACTGGACTTAAGGCTATACTTTTAGATTTTCCCCTTTTCCCCTCTTCTCTTATTCCCCCTGTTCCTCCTCGGTACTGGAGTTAAGGCTATACTTTTAGATTTTCCCCTTTCCGCCTTCTCTTATTTTCCTCTTTTCAGACCCCATTTTCCCCTATCCCAGGGAATTTCCCTGCAAAGTGGAAACGCTGGGGGCAAAGTCCGGACATTCCTCGGTGCCACTTTTCCCAACAAATCCATCACAGAAGTATCCCAAACACTTTTTTTTCCTAAACAGAAATAATTTGTAAAAATATTTAAATATCACGGTAAAACACTGTAGAAAAAATCTGAATAATCTAGTAAAATATAATTTAATTAAACTAATTATGTAGATAATTAATATAATTATAAATCAATTATAGAATAATGTTTTTTAAAAAAACTAGAAAAATAAAATGTTATTATAGAAATTAAATTTACTGATTCAAACTACAACTAATTATTAAAATAATCGATAGAAATCCAGTCTTGGATTCTTAATTATGAATCTGGGATGGGATGCTTGAGCCTTAAGGTATGGACCATAAATATATTCCTGTAATTGGTAAAACAGCCGCTAGGCCTATAAACGTGGAGACATTTTTCGCCAAAACTATCTATTTCCAGATTCGTATCCACTTGTCCTTTTTCTACCTTTTTGTCCTTTTCCAAGGGGGTTGAGGGGGTGAAAACTTCTCTTTTCATTCCATTGACCATACAGCCTATCCTCAATTGCCACCCTCAAAGGTAGTGGAGGGTCTGTAACTTGGGCAAACTTCATCATTGACCCACGTTTGAATGTCAAGAGTTGGGATAGACTTTTCACGACCCCCCCGGAATTGTCGGTTAATTTACTTGTGTTCTTGGAAAGGAATCGTTTCTACATCTCTCTGTGCTGGTCGAGGGAATTCAAAGAATTTACCACTGCGACGATTTATTGTTTCTAGCAGCTTAAAGTCTAACGAGCATAGAGAAAACGTCATTGAAATCAATTCAAGTTGTTATCAGTAAATTTGAGATTTCCCCTTTTTCCCCCTTTCCCCCTCCGCAGGAGAATATAAGGTTGTACTTCCAGATTTCCCCTTTCCCCCTCTTCCCTTGTTTTCCTCTTTTTCCCCTCCGTAGTAGAACACAAGGTAGTACTTCCAGATTTTCTCTTTTCCCTTTCCCTTGTTTTCCCTTTTTCCCGGTTCGTAGTAAACTTACAAGGTTGTACTTCAGTTCTTCCACTTTGCAGGGAAATTCCACTTAACAACGGAGAATGGGGTCTTAGAAGGGGAAAATAAGAGAACAGGGAAAATTAAGGGTAACGTAGGCTTATGAAGAGAGGGGAAAAAGGGAAAATTGATGTTTTCAAGCCAACAGTCGTACGTCCAGATTTTCCCTTTTTCCCTTATTTTCTCGTTTTCCCCTCTACACTACAACACAAGGTTTATACTTGCAGATTTCCCCTTTTCCCCCTTGTTCCCTTATCTCTCCCTTATCATATTTTGTACAGTGGTTATCTAATTAACGAAATTTAAAAATTTGTTTTTATTCAATTTAGGTGAGAAGCCGTTCAAGTGCGAGTTCGAAGGCTGCGACCGGCGATTCGCCAACAGTTCCGACCGCAAGAAACACTCGCACGTCCACACATCGGACAAGCCTTACAACTGCAAAGTGCGCGGCTGCGACAAGTCCTACACGCACCCTTCCTCCCTGCGCAAGCACATGAAGGTCCACGGCAAAAGTCCTCCGCCATCGGGGTCCAACTACGACTCTGACAACAACGACAACGACAGCGACAGCGAGTCGTCCCCTTCACCGACCCCTTCTCCCACACCCACACCGACTGTCAACAACAACTCCATAGGCGGACATACAACCCTGGCCATGTCCGCTAACAATCCCGGACTGGTCAACCCGCACTCTACCAACCTGGCCGAGTGGTACGTCTGTCAGAGCGCCGCCGGTATGCCTACTCCCCCGTCTACGGAACACTCACCCATAGGCGCGGTAGCACACCTACATCATACCCCTTCAACAGTCGCTTACTGATTTCATGAAATTTTTCTAAATTCTCGGAGAAATCTTTTTGCAGATATTTATTTGTTATTTGCCCTCCCAACTGCATTGAAGTTTCTTTACAAAGTGATAAGATTTTTTTTTTTATATTTTGGTTTGAAGTAAAAAATGTGAATTTTTTTTTTTGCGGTTTGCAGTTTAGGAACGACCCCGTCTTGAAAAAATGATACCAACAAATCAAAGAAAAATTTTTCGCTTCTTTCTTTTTTGTGTATGTTTCTTATATGAGCGAATTTTTTTATCGAATTCTTAAAAGTCTTATGGGCCTTTGACAAAAATTTAGCGTCGAAAAAAATCTGCGAAAAGAACAAAAATTTGTAAATTTTGGTCCGCCATTATATACTGTAAACAGTTTGAAAGTTGTGTATCGTCTGCTCTATGATGCTCTATATATGTGTATGTTCATTATGGCGCGTGTTGTGTAATTTTTTTTTGACAGAAATTTTTTCTTGGAAGTTTACAAGACTTATTACAAGTTGTTTTTTTATTTCTCCCACCTGGTAAGAAAAAAAAAATTTGAAGTCTTTTTATTCAGTCCAAATTAGATTTCATGCTCCAGTTGGGAAAAGAAAGTGTTGAAAACCTCTTCGACAAAGAGGTCCAACAATCACATCTGGGCGTTTCGGTACCGTGACTCCCAGAATCCATTGTCCAACACAGAGTTGCCAGTTAGAGAAAATAACAAAAGCCCACATTGAAATAAATCCTTTTTCTTCAGTCTTCTTGCCACAGAAAAAGAAACTCGATTGTAGTTCAACAGAGGAAAAAAAAAGTAATCTTTGAAAACTTATTGGAGGACATAGTAGTTTTTATCCGCCATCTTTTGGACCTTGTTTCCGAGACGTATACGCCATTTTGAGATATTTTTACTCGGCCTAGCTTAGATATCGATTATTAAAAATTCCGATCGATTGTGTTAAATAGCTTATTGGAGGACATAGTAGTTTTTATCCGCCATCTTTTGGACCTTGTTTCCGAGACGTATACGCCATTTTGAGATATTTTTACTCGGCCTAGCTTAGATATCGATTATTAAAAATTCCGATCGATTGTGTTAAATAGCTTATTGGAGGACATAGTAGTTTTTATCCGCCATCTTTTGGACCTTGTTTCCGAGACGTATACGCCATTTTGAGATATTTTTACTTGGCCTAGCTTAGGAATCGATTGTTAAAAATTTCGATCGATTGTGTTAAATAACTTATCGGAGGACATACTAGTTTTTATCCGCCATCTTTTGGACCTTGTTTCCGAGACGTATACGCCATTTTGAGATATTTTTACTCGGCCTAGCTTAGGAATCGATTGTTAAAAATTCCGATCGATTGTGTTAATTCGGAATCGATTACCACGGTAAATTAATCAATTAAGTGGGTACAAAGCGCGGCTTTCAGATCGCAGTGACTTGGACGATCGGATCAGTCGGATGCCTTTGGCTCCACAAACGCCCACCTCTCTATAGCGGACGCGGTTATTAAATCAACTTGAAAAGATTAAAAAATTTAACTGACACCAAAATGTTTGTCAAATTTTTCTGTGATTTTTGGAGACATTTTTAAGTGAGATTTTCCTATAAATAGATTTTATACAGCCGTCCGTACTAGCGGGGGCTGGTCTTCAAGTAGGATTTTCGGAATAAGCTGTATGTAGTCTATTCCAGACGCGCGCTTCTCTATAGCGGACACTGTTATAAAACCAACTCGAAACTAATTTTAAACTTGACTTATACCAAAATGTTTCTTGAATTTTTCTGTGATTTTTGGAGTCATTTCCAAATGAAATTTTCCTATAATTATATTTTATACGACCGTCCGTAGTAGCGGGGGCTGGTCTTTGAGTAGGATTTTCGGAATAAGCTGGATGTAGTCTATTCCAGACGCGCGCCTCTCTATAGCGGACACAGTTATAAAATCAACCTGAAAAGATTTAAAAATTTAACTGACACCAAAATGTTTGTCAAATTTTTCTGTGATTTTTGGGTACATTTACAAGTGACATTTTCGTATAGACGTATTTTATAAGGCCGTCCGTAGTAGCGGGGGGCTGGTCTTACTTAGTAGGATTTTCGGGGGGATAAGCTCTATATCCCAGTGTGGGAAAGGGAACGGGTTGCAAAGGGCCGATTATCTTTTTTGGCTGTTTGCCTGTCAGAATGCGAAATTGACTGCATGCATAAAAAGGCTAAGGCCGTGACCCTCGTGACGTCCCAGTGACAGAGAGAGCGTCCACAAGAAGAGAGGACCATAACTCACATACCATCTCACCCAGTGTTTCCACTTTTGCAGGGAAGTTCCCTGAAAAAGGGGAGGAAATGGAGTCTGAAAAGGGGAAGACGAAGAGAAGAGAGTAAAGAGGAAATCTAGACCCTATACATTCTTGCACGGAGGGGGGAAAAAGGGGAAAGAGTAGGGAAGAGGGGAAAAATGGAAGATAAAAAAGTGGCAACACTGTTCCTTACTTCCAGGGAAGTTCCCTGAAAAAGGGGGAAATGGAGTCTGAAAAGGGGAAGACGAAGAGAAGGGAATAAAGAGGAAATCTAGACCCTATACATTCTTGCACGGAGGGGAGAAAAGGGGAAAGATAAGGGAAGAGGGGAAAAATGGAAGATTGAAAAGTGGCAACACTGCCATCACCTCACATACATTGGCTCCCATATAATCACCCTATATAATCAGTGTTATACCAATAGGCCTATCATCCTTCACAGGATCATCTCTTTGTAGGCCTAGAGCCTTAACTAGAAACTTTTCTATAGTGTCAAGTGAGGGAGAAAACTTTAGTCTGTGTTATCAAGAGTTATCATCTTGAGGTTTGCCGACCCCCCCTCTGGTCCTCTCTGGAGAGAAACACACCCCAGTGACGTCATAAATATTCCAGGAATCCCGTAAGAGATTCTACGTTTTGACCAGACTGGACAACTCGTAAGCAACAAAATCATAGGGACTATATACTTATACTAATATCCTTATATCGTTATATACTTATATCCTTGTATCCTTATATCTTATACTATATACTTATACTAGTATCCTATTATCCTTATATCCTTATATCTTTATATCTTATACTATATACTTATACTAGTATCCTATTATCCTTATATCCTTATATCTTTATATCTTATACTATATGCTTATACTAATATCCTATTATCCTTATATCCTTATATCCTAATATCTTATACTATATACTTATACTAATATAATAACTGTACTTTTACTAATGAAATAGTATAAGTAACTACAAGTAATTCTACAATGACTACTTGTTATTTAAATAGTAATTCTAAAAAAACAAGATTTTAAATTTTATTTAAAGGGAAAGATCCCTTTAATAAAAAAGTTAAAGGGCACTATATACTTATACTAGTATCCTTATATCCTATTATCCTTATATCCTATTATACTAATATCCTTATATCCTAATATCTTATACTATATACTTATACTAATATAATGACTGTACTTATACTAATGAAATAGTAAGTAACTACAAGTAGTTCTACAATGACCACTTGTTATTTAAATGGTAATGCTAAAAAAATAAGATTTTAAATTTTATTTAAAGGGAAAGATCCCTTTAATAAAAAAAATTAAAGGGCACTATATACTTATACTAATATCCTTATATCCTAATATCTTATACTATATACTTATACTAATATAATGACTGTACTTATACTAATGAAATAGTAAGTAACTACAAGTAGTTCTACAATGACTATATATGTCATTTAAATAGTAAATCTATAAAAAAATAAGATTTTTAATTTTATTTTAAGGGAAAGATCCCTTTAATAAAAAAGTTAAAGGGCACTATATACTTATACTAGTATCCTTATATCCTATTATCCTTATATCCTATTATACTAATATCCTTATATCCTAATATCTTATACTATATACTTATACTAATATAATGACTGTACTTATACTAATGAAATAGTAAGTAACTACAAGTAGTTCTACAATGACTATATATGTCATTTAAATAGTAAATCTATAAAAAAATAAGATTTTAAATTTTATTTAAAGGGAAAGATCCCTTTAATAAAAAAGTTAAAGGGCACTATATACTTATACTAGTATCCTTATATCCTATTATCCTTATATCCTATTATACTAATATCCTTATATCCTAATATCTTATACTATATACTTATACTAATATAATGACTGTACTTATACTAATGAAATAGTAAGTAACTACAAGTAGTTCTACAATGACCACTTGTTATTTAAATGGTAATGCTAAAAAAATAAGATTTTAAATTTTATTTAAAGGGAAAGATCCCTTTAATAAAAAAAATTAAAGGGCACTATATACTTATACTAATATCCTTATATCCTAATATCTTATACTATATACTTATACTAATATAATGACTGTACTTATACTAATGAAATAGTAAGTAACTACAAGTAGTTCTACAATGACTATATATGTCATTTAAATAGTAAATCTATAAAAAAATAAGATTTTTAATTTTATTTTAAGGGAAAGATCCCTTTAATAAAAAAGTTAAAGGGCACTATATACTTATACTAGTATCCTTATATCCTATTATCCTTATATCCTATTATACTAATATCCTTATATCCTAATATCTTATACTATATACTTATACTAATATAATGACTGTACTTATACTAATGAAATAGTAAGTAACTACAAGTAGTTCTACAATGACTATATATGTCATTTAAATAGTAAATCTATAAAAAAATAAGATTTTAAATTTTATTTAAAGGGAAAGATCCCTTTAATAAAAAAGTTAAAGGGCACTATATACTTATACTAGTATCCTTATATCCTATTATCCTTATATCCTATTATACTAATATCCTTATATCCTAATATCTTATACTATATACTTATACTAATATAATGACTGTACTTATACTAATGAAATAGTAAGTAACTACAAGTAGTTCTACAATGACCACTTGTTATTTAAATGGTAATGCTAAAAAAATAAGATTTTAAATTTTATTTAAAGGGAAAGATCCCTTTAATAAAAAAAATTAAAGGGCACTATATACTTATACTAATATCCTTATATCCTAATATCTTATACTATATACTTATACTAATATAATGACTGTACTTATACTAATGAAATAGTAAGTAACTACAAGTAGTTCTACAATGACTATATATGTCATTTAAATAGTAAATCTATAAAAAAATAAGATTTTTAATTTTATTTTAAGGGAAAGATCCCTTTAATAAAAAAGTTAAAGGGCACTATATACTTATACTAGTATCCTTATATCCTATTATCCTTATATCCTATTATACTAATATCCTTATATCCTAATATCTTATACTATATACTTATACTAATATAATGACTGTACTTATACTAATGAAATAGTAAGTAACTACAAGTAGTTCTACAATGACCACTTGTTATTTAAATGGTAATGCTAAAAAAATAAGATTTTAAATTTTATTTAAAGGGAAAGATCCCTTTAATAAAAAAAATTAAAGGGCACTATATACTTATACTAATATCCTTATATCCTAATATCTTATACTATATACTTATACTAATATAATGACTGTACTTATACTAATGAAATAGTAAGTAACTACAAGTAGTTCTACAATGACTATATATGTCATTTAAATAGTAAATCTATAAAAAAATAAGATTTTTAATTTTATTTTAAGGGAAAGATCCCTTTAATAAAAAAGTTAAAGGGCACTATATACTTATACTAATATCCTATTATCCTAATATCCTATTATCCTTATATCCTAGTATCTTATACTATATACTTATACTAATATAATAACTGTACTTATACTAATGAAATAGTATAAGTAACTAAAAGTAGTTCTACAATGATTATATGTGTTATTTAAATACTAAATCTAAAAAAAGTAAGATTTTAAATTTTATTTAAAGGGAAAAATCCCAAGAAAGTCGTAAATTTCCAGATGGGGATCTTCCACGGTGGACAATTTTTAAATTTATTGCTAAAACAACATTTGTAAAAAAAAAAAAAAAAAAAACCTATACCAAAAAAATTTTTAAATTTTTCTCAAGAAATATATACTGATTTGGGAAAACCCCTATAATTAATTTCTAATTAAAATCTTTTTAATTAATTTACTTTTTTTTTCTTGTAAATGAAAATGTTTGGATTGAATCGCCACTGGGTGTATCTTTTTATAAGACGAGTTCAATAATCTTCCAATGCCTTGGAACCCAAGATTTTGACTTGGGAAATTATTGATCACTCCAACTGTTTTGCTCACGGCTCTTTCCTACATAATCTCGATTCAGAATTTTATCAAACAAAAAAACATAAAAGAAAAGTTCCAGAAAAGAACAAGAAGAAGAAGAAGTGGAAGAAGAAGAAGAAAAAAAAAAGATGAAAATTACGATCCTAAATACGACTGCCAGGTATGCCTGGAATGCACGACCCGTTCCGCCATTTTGTTTCCTTCCAAACTTTTGTTTTGTTTTGTGTTTTGTGTTTTGTGTTTTATTTCTTCATTTCTTTTCTTCTACGATTCCGTTCGTCTGTTTCGTCTCGTCATGTTTGGCCGAGCGTGTGCCACACAAAACTCTCCATACATGACACCCACGCAAAAATTTACCTGTACACAAAAATAATTCTTAAAACAAGAAAAAAGAACAAGCAGATTTACGTATGTTAACTCACAAGACATGTCATCAGGTTTCTAACAACCAGTCAGAAATTTTAAAAATTCTAAGACGTTGTCCAATCGCGGAATAGTGTTTTTTTTTTGGCGGGAAAATTTAATAGAAAAGGTAAAAAGTCTTCATTGTTGGACCGGCCTTTAGTTGTTAGTCGCGATGAATTGAGACTATCAGTTTAAAGGGCCCATTGAAATGCGGTTTAGGTGGACAGATACAAGATTTCCACCTGACAGGCCCGTCGTTCATCCGGATTCCTCAGCTTGGTGGCTCCCCCGCCATAGCGGACGCTGAAGACCTCACTTCTTTTGCGGAGAAAAATCTACAAAAATTAAAACTTGCTTAAGACAACGGACACAGTAAGTGAACTTAATCTGAAATCGTTAATTTGATATTTAGCATTTTTCCCCGTGTCCGCTATAGAGCGAATACCGAAACTGGTAGATTCCTCAACCTCGCTCTAACGGACACGGAATTTTTTTTTGGCCTATTACGGGAAGAGTCATTTATTTCCTACGTCCGAATTCAACGAAAAAGAGATGTGTCACTTGATATTTTAACTATTAGTGCAAAGCATGTGTCGATTGTCAAACCTCGCTACAGCGGACACTTGGTAAAAAATCAGCCGTCAACAGCAAGTGTTGGGTAAAGCACCAAAAGTGTTTCAAAACCTTTTGGAAAGTTAACTGTGTAGGAATTTGTCTGGAAAAAGTGAATTTTGTTAAATTTCCTGAGTCCGCAATAGTGAAGCCAAAAACAACGACTCGCTCTTCCCGAGCCCTCGACTTGCTGAAAACCTGCTAAATACTTGTAAATCATTACTTCTACCTTAACAAGATTTTATTTCAAATAAAAATTTAATAAATTACGTCAAATTCAAGGTACAGTTGTAATATTTCAATACAACACTATTTCTAGTCCGATCCCGAGAAGGCTCGCGACGGCGTTCCCGAGCCCGAGCGACTAAACCACTTGCTCATTAAAGATTGAATTTATATGTTGAATAGCGAGAAGAATACTTGTGTCAAAAGATTTGTATTGGGAAATAAACCGTTCTATTCTAAACATAGGATAGGAATAATTTCTGGTGCAGATGTTCTCGAGAGGGGTTAGGGGTGGAGTGATCAGCGATCTTGTAGATGCGGCTAAAGATACAGATCTTCCTTGACGAGGTGACACGTTTGACCTGTTCTCCCTTGCTGTGGCCACAAGGTAGAACACTGTCTACCTGAGGGACGTATCAAAACTGCATTCCTTTTGTTTCAATGTCTTATATTGGCTGTTGTGTGGGACAACTTTTTCCGCGAGGAGAGGGAGCATAGCCCCAGCCCCAGCCCCAGCTCAGCCCAGCCCAGTCCAGCCCAAGCCCAAGCCCAAGCCCAGCACACAGAACCGTATGACCCACGCAGCATAAGGTAAAACCCCATGGGTCTTTTTTTTCCCACGCCTTGTCCCGTATAGTCATAAAATACAACAAACACTCATTTGCATAGGGCCTCTTTATAGTGACCGTCTCGACACTTTTATCAAAAATTATTCTCCCAACTCGTATAGTACTCATCCGTGCTGTTCTCAGTGTTTCCACTTTCCATTTTCCACTTTTCCCTTTTTCCCCTCTCCCCTTATCCTTCCCTTTTTTTCCCTCCGTGCAAGAGAATATACAGGGTCTAGATTTCCTCTTGACTCTCTTCTCTTAGTCTTCCCTTATCCTTCCCCTGTTTTTCCCTCCGTGCAAGAGAATATACAGGGTCTAGATTTGCTCTTTACTCTCTTCTCTTAGTCTTCCCTTATCCTTCCCCTGTTTTTCCCCTCCGTGCAAGAGAATATACAGGGTCTAGATTTGCTCTTTACTCTCTTCTCTTAGTCTTCCCTTATCCTTCCCCTTTTTTTCCCCTCCGTGCAAGAGAATATACAGGGTCTAGATTTGCTCTTTACTCTCTTCTCTTAGTCTTCCCTTATCCTTCCCCTTTTTTTCCCCTCCGTGCAAGAGAATATACAGGGTCTAGATTTGCTCTTTACTCTCTTCTCTTAGTCTTCCCTTATCCTTCCCCTTTTTTTCCCCTCCGTGCAAGAATATACAGGGTCTAGATTTCCTCTTTACTCTCTTCTCTTAGTCTTCCCTTTTCAGACTCCATTTCCCCCCTTTTTCAGGGAACTTCCCTGAAAGTAAGGAACAGTGTTGCCACTTTTCAATCTTTCATTTTCCCCCTCTTCCCTAATCCTTCCCCTTTTTTCCCCTCCGTGCAAGAGAACATACAGGGTCTAGATTTCCTCTTTACTCTCCTCTCTTCTTCTTCCCTTTTCAGACCCCATTTTCCCCCTTTTTTCAGGGAATTTTCCTGCAAAAAGTGGAAACACTGGGCTGGTCTTCTACACAGCAAATCATAGACCATAACTTTGGAAGAATTAATTTATTAGACTCAATGATCCATAACTGGAAATTGTCCTTTCTATCCAAATAGTTCTCCAGGACATTTTGGAACTTTTTGGAGAAAAAAAAAAAAGAAAAAGAAGAGGGGGTTAGAAAATGCGGGTGAACATTCCAATGTCTTGCTTGTAAATGAAGCTGGCTGATTTACGGACCCAACTATGACTCTTGCAGGTATACCCCACTCCTTCACTCAAGAATTTATTTATTTATTTATATTTTCTTTTATTTATTTATTTATTTATTTATCTATTTATTTTGAGTTCGTATTACAATACATTTATTTCTCATGTACTTATAGTAATAATAATAATAATAATAATAATAATAATAAGAATAATAATAATAATTTCAAATAATACAGAAAGGGTATTACACTCCAGTAGGAATATGTCCCTCCTCAAATAATAATAATAATAATAAACGTAATCATACTACTACTACTACTACTACTACTACTACTACTAATACTAGTACTAATACTAATACTAATACTAATACTAATACTAATACTAATAATAATAATAATAATAATAATAATAATAATAATAATAATAATAATAATAATAATAATAATAATAAGTGGGCATGACAGGACACGCGATGACTGGCCTCTGCAACAATGCTACCAATAATCATGGTCATGAAATCAATCATGAGTGGCGTCATAGCAACTTTTCGCCGCGTCATGGGACCCCACCTCGGATAACAAGTTGATAACACGGCGATAACAAACTATGGGCGAGTGTATTGAGTTCCCGACCCCGATACCCACCTCGGATAACAAGTTGATAACATGGTGATAACAAACTATGGGCGAGTGTAGTGAGTTCCCGACCCCGGTACCCACCTCGGATAACAAGTTGATAACACGGCGATAACAAACTATGGGCGAGTGTAGTGAGTTGCCGACCCCGATTGGTATGCACACGTAAGGGGTCTGTAACTCGTGTCGAAATCGAGAGCGGGATACTTGGACGGTAAGATGAAGAGATGTGATAGGGCGACATGGGATAGGGTAAAATGGGATAGGACGAGACATACGGGATAGCAAACCAGAGGAGGAAACTACAACATGGGATAGGAAATGCATATATGGACAAGGTTGGGATAGGATATAAGATAGAGATGGGATGGGACAGATTGGGATAAAATGGATGGAACGAGATGGGATAGGGCGGGATGGGATAGGAGAAAATGGGATTGGAACAGTGAGTTAACCACGGGACAAGGATTAGTTAGGAATGATATGGACCGATATGGAAAAGATGGGACGGGATAGGACTGGTATGGTATGGGATGGGATAGGGTGGGAAGGCATAGGAGAAGATGGGATAGGAAAAGTTGGGATGGGAAAAATGAACTAACCACAGAGAATCAGTACGGAATGGCACATACCGATATGAGAGAAGATGGGACGGGATAGGACCGGTATGGGTATGAGACGAGATGGGATGGGATGGAACGAGATTGGACAAGTTGGGATGGATGGAATGTTATCGAACCAATATGAGTGAAGATGGGACCAAACAGGACTAGTATGTGATGACATGGGATGGGATGGGATGGGATGGGATGGGACGAAACAGGGCTAGTATGTGATGACATGCGATGGGATGGACCGATGAACTGGTGTATGGGATGGAAATGGGATAGGACAAGTTGGGATGGATGGAATGTTATCGAACCAATATGAGTGAAGATGGGACCAAACAGGACTAGTATGTGATGACATGGGATGGGATGGGACGGGACGGGATGGGATGGGACGGTACGTGCGAGTCAGTTATCTCGCTGTGTCATCCGGGGATCATTAAGCGTGGCCGACCGGGAAACAATGCGGCCGACAAGCCTCACTTTTCTCGTTCAACATCTCTCAAACTCCTAGACTCGTATCAAAATAACTTCGCCCTAGTCTATTTTTTTTTATCTTCACTATCAAATTTTATTGTTATTATTTATTTATTTATTTATTTCTTCTCGGCTTAGGCCGTAAGCCTATTGCCACATAAGATTTGCATACACTTCAAAGATAGTGTTCGATTGTATGGAAATTTTTATTATTATTATTATTATTATTATTATTATTATTATTATCATTTTACGATTTCCTATTTATCTACTTAAACCATTTTCTTCTAACCTAAAGCTATGAAACCTTTGATTAATAATTAATAATAATAATAATAATATTATTATCATTATTATATAACATTAAACTATTAAATTATTGTATTTATTCAACTATAAATGATTAAAAATAAATAAATAATAACTAATAATTATTATTAAATTATAAATATAAATTAAATCGCATTAAATAATCATAACAATAATAATTAATAACAATGATAATTACTAACAACGGATAACAACTTATAACCACTGATAACAGCGATATACAATCTTTCTTAAAAGCCAAAACTTGCTGGAACAAAACTGATCCCATACAAAACAGAGACCCTGTCAAAAGCAGCAAAACATGGGGCCTCTATAGAAAAACCCAAGGATCGCTGTGGGGGATCCCTCCCTTTGATTTGGGCCCCACACGTTTCCCAAACTTTTCCCAAGGTCTTCAATAGAGATCCCCATTGTGGGAAAATACGTCAGTAACTTCTGTTCCGTTGTTGGGGAGGAGGAATAACACGCCCACCATAGAGCTGATTGCTAAAAGCCTACTAAAAGACTAGCCCCCGCTACTACGGACGGCCGTATAAAATACGTTTATGGGAAAATCTCACTCAAAAATGTGTCAAAAAATCGGAAAAAATTCAAGAAACATTTTGGCATAAAGAAAGTTCAAAAATTCTTGTAAGTTGATTTTATAAAGATGTCCGCTATAGAGAGGCGCACCTTGCCATATAACACTATGAAGATTAACCCCGCTATTGCGGACGGCCGTATAAAATACTCTGATAGAGATATCTCAATCAAAAATATGTCAAAAAATCGGAAAAAATTCAAGAAACATTTTGGCATAAAAAAAATTCAAAAATTCTTGTAAGTTGATTTTATAAAGATGTCCGCTATAGAGAGGCGCGCATTGCCATATAACACTATGAAGATTAGCCCCGCTACTGCGGACGAGCCTATAAAATACGTTTATAGAAAAATCTCATTTGAAAATGTCTCTAAAAATCACAGAAAAATTCAAGAAACATTTTGACATAAAGAAAGTTCGAAAATTTTTACAAGTTGATTTTATAAAGGTGTCCGCTGTAGAGAGGCGCAGCGTTTTGCTCTATAGGTGTTTGGGAAAAACGCCTCTGCGATTGTAGAACCCGGGAAAAACATTGTTGGGTTTGGGAAATCTTTCCAAGACAATTTTAATTCTGGAAAAATTAATAGGCGTGGCCAAAGAACAAAGGATACGCCTCCCATCGTTTACTACTCTCACGCTCGAAATGAAAAAAAAATCTAAAAATCCCGTGGGAAAAATTGTCCGAGTGTGGGAAAATCCTGCGATATTTTCCCAAGACTCTTTGACTCGTGGTAAAATCAACGGGGCGTGGCCAGGAGTAAAGGGACACGCCCCCATTGTTTACTCTCACGCTCGAAACGAAAAAAAAAAATCTAAAAATCCCGTGGGAAAAATTGTCTGAGTGTGGGAAAATCCTGCGATATTTTCCCAAGACTCTTTGACTCGTGGTAAAATCAACGGGGCGTGGCCAGGAGCAAAGGGACACGCCCCATTGTTTACTCTCACGCTCGAAACGAAAAAAAAAATCTAAAAATCCCGTGGGAAAAATTGTCTGAGTGTGGGAAAATCCTGCGATATTTTCCCAAGACTCTTTGACTCGTGGTAAAATCAACGGGGCGTGGCCAGGAGCAAAGGGACACGCCCCCATTGTTTGGGGTGGACTGTGGGAAATGACGTTTTAACTTCCCCGATTCCCTGGGGTGGGGTGAACGGGGGGAGCAATGGTAAATATAAGCTATTCATGAAGTCAAATTGATAGTTGATAATAGTGTGATAGTAGTTGATAATAGTGAAGTGAGGGAATGCAGTTCCCTATTGATAGACTGCCGTGGGAAATGGGAAGATGATTTTCCCATGGCTTTTAATGGGAAAAGAGATAATGATAGGGTTATTGGGATGTTTTATCAGAATATGGAATTCACAACGGTTGTGGGAATTAAAGTTCTGTTTGGAGATTTGAGTACAGAGTTCAAGAATCTTAAATCAAGAATCAAGAATCTTGGTTCAGGAATCAAGAATCTCAGTCTAAAAATCAAGAAACGTAGTTCAGGAATCAGAATTTTTAATAGAAAATCAAGAATCTTAAATCAAGAATCAAGAATCTAAGTCAGGAATCAAGAATCTTAAATCTAGAGTCAACAATCTTGGTCTAAGAACCAAGAATCTCAGTCTAGAAATCAAGAATCTCGGTCTAAGAACCAAGAATCGTGGTTCAGGAATCAGAATTTCAGTCTAAGAATCAAGAATCTTGGTTCAGGAATCAAAGTATCTCTTATGCTTTTACATAAACTTCTTAACTTTATACACAATAGGTATCTCTTCCAGGAATCAGGATCAAGAACCAAGAATCTTAAATCAAGAATCAAGAATCTCAGTCTAAAAATAAAGAATCTTGGTCTAAGAACCAAGAATCTTAAATCAAGAATCAAGAATCAATAATCATAGTTCAGGAATCAGAATTTCAGTCTAAGAATCAAGAATCTTAATCTAAAATCAAGAATCTTGTTGTCAAAAGTCGAGTATCTCTCATGCTTTTACATAAACTTCTTAACTTCATACACAATAGGTATCTCTTCCAGGAATCAGGATCAAGAACCAGGAATCATGTATCTTTGACGTATCAATGGTATTGTGCTATAATAGGCCAGATTCCAAAGGCGCGCCTCGCTATAGCGGACACCTTTATAAAATCAGTTCTTAAGAATTTTGTAATTTTCTTGGTACCAACATGTTTCTTGAATTTTTCTGTGATTTTTAGAAGCATTTTCAAGTGAAATTCTAATGTCCAAGTATTTTATACGAGTGTCCGTTGTAGAGGAGCTGGTCTTTAATGGCCTTTTACGCGCGCCTCTCTATAGCGGACACTGTTATTAAATCATTTTTTATGATTTTTGTAATTTTCTTGGTACCAAAATGTTTGTCGAATTTTTCTGTGATTTTTACAAATATTTTCAAGTGCAATTTTAATGTAAAAATATTTTATACGAGTGTCCGTAGTAGAGGAGCTAGTCTTTGGTGGAAACTTTTATATGCTCCTCTCTATAGCGGACATTGTTATTAAATCATCTTTTATTATTTTTACAACTTTCTTGGTACCAAAATGTTTGTCGAATTTTTCTATGATTTTTACAAATATTTTCAAGTGCAATTTTAATGTAAAAATATTTATACGGGTGTCCGTAGTAGAGGAGTTGTTTATCGAAGAAGCCTATATGAAAACTTGATGTGAATGGCGTTTACCTCTGGTGACTCTATCAATGAATACTATCAAAGGACGGGGGGTCCGCAACTTCTTCCCAATACACTGTTATCAACCTGTTATCAGTCTGTTGTCAACAGGTTGACATTTATCTTCATTATCGCAAGTCTAGGTGTAATAATATTCAATACACTTTATTTTGCATGTACATTCCCAATAGGAAAAAGAGGCCACTAGTCAAACGTCAGAAAGACCCTCTGAATGGTGCATGATTACCATGGATTCAGCTAGACGATAGTAAGAAATTTGTCACCTTTCAAACAGTTCGTATGTTAAAGAACCTTTAGTCATGCAGTACTCAACCGCTTATTCAGAGGGTTTGCTTTTGTAGGAACTAAAATAAGTTCAGCTACTCTTCAGCTAGTGATTCAGAGGAAAGCTGGTGTTCAACCACCTAGTCATTCGGTACTCAACCGCATGACTTTTCTATCGAGTGAAATTCGTATGATATTACATAGTAAAAAAATTGAAACATTACGATGATAACCTATGATAACACTGATAGGGGGTTGAAGTGCTGGGAACTAAAATAAGTTCAGCTACTCTTCAGCTAGTGATTCAGAGGGAAGCTAGTGTTCAACCACCTTGTCATTCGGTACTCAACCGCATGACTTTCCTATCGAGTGAAAATAGTATGATATCATACAGTAAGAAAATATTTGAAAGCTACTCTTCAGCTAGCGATTCAGAGGGAAGCTGGTGTTCAACCACCTAGTCATTCGGTACTCAACCGCACGACTTTCCTATCGAGTGAAAATAATATGATATCATACAGTAAGAAAAAATTTGAAAGCTACTCTTCAGCTAGCGATTCAGAGGGAAGCTAGTGTTCAACCACCTATTCATTCGGTATTCAACCGCATTAGGGGGTGAGGGGAGAAGTCGCTGGAATAAACGCAATTATTCAGTCGATTGACTTTTGCGGCACGCGTTTGATTTTTCCCCTTCAGATGACGTTATGAATCAACACAACCAAACCATACGCGACTCGTAACTTACCAAGGGGGTCGGAAACTTCCAATAATCTTCGTACACCTAGGTAGTGTGTTATCACCGTTATCAGGCCTGTTATCTACGTGTTATCACATGTTATCAAGTAATCTTCGTACACCTAGGTCGTGTGTTATCACTGTTATCAGGCCTGTTATCTGCCCCCTTATCTCCCTGTTATCTAAGTGTTATCCACTGTTATCAGCCTGTTATCTACGTGTTATCACATGTTATCAAGTAATCTTCCTACACCTAGGTCGTGTGTTATCACTGTTATCAGCCTGTTATCTAAGTGTTATCACACGTTATCAAGTAATCTTCGTACACCTAGGTCGTATGTTATCACTGTTATTAGCCTGTTATCTACGTGTTATCATATGTTATCAAGTAATCTTCCTACACGTAGGTCGTGTGTTATCACTGTTATCAGCCTGTTATCTCCCCGTTATCACATGTTATCAAGTAATCTTCCTACACATAGGTCGTGTGTTATCCACTGTTATCAGGCCTGTTATCTCCCCCGCTATCTCCCTGTTATCTACGTGTTATCACATGTTATCAAGTAATCTTCGTACACTTGATCTCGGAGTTTCGGACCCTTGTAACTTATACACACACACACACATAGGGAAAAAAAATCGCATTAATTGTATTGACACAAGTCAACAGAATAAATTTATTAGATTTTTTAATTAAAAAATAGTGTATAGAAGATTCATATGAATAATGCAGTATTGACATAAACGCTATAACTATTGGGAAATAAATTATATTTAAAATATATTTATACAAAAGTGAAGTGAATTATTATATTATTATTATTAATTAATTTTATATTAATTATATATATATATATAGAATTATTCTATTAATTATATTTCAAAAGTATAAATGTTACTAAAAATGAATAATTATAACGAATTTACATTCAAATTCAGGCATTATCAGAAATACTTCAAAATTAATTAAATTAGTTAGTAATAATTCAAGTAAAATATATGAATTTTATTAATTAATAATTTGGATTTAATTATGGTAAATAAATATTTCAAATTATTTTTAGTCTTTATAAGAATTTTTTTATTTATTTACGTATGATTTATTAAAATTAATTATTATTTATAAATTATTAATTAGTTTAATCTCAATTTAATTATTCTTTATCCATTTCTCGTTATGCATTGTTTTATTACACTTCATTAATTACAACATTTCTTTTAAATTTAATAAATTTAAATAATAAATAAATAATATAATAATTAATTAATTTAATCAATTAATTTTATTAATAATAACTAATAATTATTAATATAATATAATATTATTAATAATATAATAATTAATAATAAATACATAATAAATTTAAATTAATTTCCTTAATATTGGCTCTAATTATAATTAAACAATATACCAAAATTAACATCTCCATACAAGTCAAGTTTATAAAAAGTGCAAGTCTAAACGCCATTTTTTCTTAGTTTTTGCAAGAATTTTATAATATTATTTAATAATATACATTAATTCAATTAAATTACAGTTAACTTAATCCATCTTAACTCAGTTCAAGGAATAATAGATTTTATAAACTAACAAAAAAAAGTGTTTTAAATCTTTTCTGAACATGACTGTATACGCTTGAGCCAAGGGGGGTCCAGAACTCCGAGGAAAAGTGTACGAAGATAATCTGATAACACGGAGATAACAGGTTGATAACAGTGATAACATGACTCGGGTGTACGAAGATTATTGGAAGTTTCCGACCCCTTGGACTATACACTGAACTATACATTGAGCATGGGAAGGTTTGAAAGTCCTTTTTACATTTTATAAAATCATTTATGCATAAAATTTAGTTAAGATGGATTAAAGTAACTGTACTTAAACTAAATTAATGTATGTTATCAAGAAATACTCTAATATTCCTGCAAAAATTAGGGAAAAAGTGACGTTTAGCTTTCCCATGCTGTACCCTTTTTTTTTAATGAACAAGACTGTACACGAGGATTGTTTACGGAGCAGTGTTGCCACTTTTCAATCTTCCATTTTTCCCCTTTTCCCTTATGTCTTTCCCCTTTTTCCCCTCCGTGCAAGAATGTACAGGTCTAGATTTCCTCTTTACTGTCTTATCTTCGTCTTCCCTATTCAGACTCCATTTCCCCCTTTTTCAGGGAACTTCCCTGAAAGTAAGGAGCAGTGTTGCCACTTTTCAATCTTCCATTTTTCCCCTCTTCCCTTGTCTTTCCCCTTTTTCCCCCTCCGTGCAAGAATGTACAGGGTCTAGATTTCCTCTTTACTGTCTTCTCCTCGTCTTCCCTATTCAGACTCCATTTCCCCCCTTTTTCAGGGAACTTCCCTGCATAAGTGGAAACACTGTTACGGAGAATCATGACTTGGAGAAGTCGTGTGTCTAGTGTTTTGCTTGTGGAGGAGGATGATTCCTCTGCAATGCAATGGGGCCAAGATACAAACAATCCATAATAGCGTCTTGAATGGTAAGCAGCACATGATGGGGCACCACGTGGAGTTCAGGGCTGATCCCCCGCAGCTTGGGGCTGCCACGGATCGGCCCAGTAGGAGCTTTCGGTAATTAGGCTTCCCCGAGAGCCCATTTCCAAACCACACTACGGCTCAGTGCGCATTTCATAACCCCACTACGGTCCAGTGCGCGTTTCATAACCCCACTACGGTCCAGTGCGCGTTTCATAACCCCACTACGGTCCAGTGCGCGTTTCATAACCCCACTACGATCCAGTGCGCGTTTCATAACCCCACCACGGTCCACTCCTTATTTTTGAGTAACACTTGCGGCTCAAAGTATATGACTGAATCCCACTACGGCCCAGTGCACATTTTCAAACCTCACTACGGCCCAGTGCATGTTCCGAATTGCACTATGACCCAGTGTACGTTTTATACCCACCACGGCCCTGTGCAGATCTCACAACCCCACTACAGCCTAGTGCACAGTTTCAAACCCCACTACGGCCTAGTGCACACTTCATAACCTCACTAATGCCCAGTGCAAATATCTAATGCCACTACGGCCCAGTGCTTATTTTTAATTCACACTACGGTTCAGTGCATATTTTTCAAACCCCACTACGTCCCAGTGCTATAGCATTGCAGTAAAGTTTTTACCTTTTCGCGAAATGTCCATCAAAGTTTCGAAAAATTAAAAATGTCAAAGGGCGGTCGGTTTTTCCCACACAAAAGCCAAAAAGGAACCGACCTGGTATTCTACTAAGAAGGTTCACTACATTGCTAAAATTTTTTTGCAAGATTCAAGAATCATTCCCAAGAATCAAGAATCATCCAACAGGAATCAAGAACTATCAATACCTATACATCAATTCTTGATCTACAGAAAATTTTAGATTTCTACAAGTTTTGCAATATTATTGGCAACACTGGATAACACAATGCTAACAGTATGATAAGACTGGATAACACGTTGAGAATACAGACAACAAACTAGAAAATCCTATGATTTAAAGACTAGGCATATTTACCAGCAAAACTCTATGAGGGAAACAGTCTAATGTGCTGTACTGGATACCTGATAACAGTACGATAGGCCTCTACATCAATTCTTGATTTCAAGTTTTGGTCTTCTGAAAATTCTAGAATATTTTTGATAACACAATGATAACAGCGGATAACAGTACGATAACACAATGATAACAGCGGATAAAAGTATGATAACACAATGATAACAGCGGATAACAGTACGATAACACAATGATAACAGCGGATAACAGTATGATAACACTACATAACACAGTGATAACAGTATGATAGCATAATGATAACAGCGGGTAACAGTATGATAACACAATGATAACAGCGGATAACAGTATGATAACACAATGATAACAGCGGATAACAGTATGATAACACTATGATAACAGATAGTGAAGAAGACTGTTGAGCCGAAGGTAGTGGAGTGTTGCGGAGACAATGGGACCGCCCGGAGAGCCATCCTCCATCCGTCACAAGTGCACAAAAGAATCAAACCATGCGCACTTGCTTTCTCAAGAAGATACCACCACCACCACCACCTTGAAATGAGCCTCTCAGTCCTTCCTTCCTTCTTCTTCTTCTTCTTCTTGTTCTTCTTCTTTTTCTTTATCTTATTCTTCTTGCTCTTCTTCTTCCTGTTACTTTTCTAGTTATTTCGTTCATCATCATCATCATCATCTTCTTCTTCTTCTTCGTTCACTTCTTTCACTTCTTCTTCTTCATCTTCTATCATTCTTAGTGTTCTTCTTCTATCTAACCACCTTCTACAGTTATCTTCTTTCCCATCTTCTTCTTCTATTCTTTCTGTTCCTTCATCATCACACTATTCTGCTTGTCTTCTTCTTCCTCTTCGTCTTCATCTTTTTTCTCTTCTTCCTGTTCCTCCTCTAGTCATTTTGTTCATCATCTTCTTCTTCGTTCACTTCTTTCACTTCTTCTTCTTCATCTTCTATCATTTCTTGATCTTCTTCTTCTTCTATCTAACCACCTTCCACAGTTACATTCTTTCCCATCTTCTTCTTCTATTCTTTCTGTTCCTTCATCATCACACTATTCTGCTTGTCTTCTTCTTCCTCTTCGTTTTCGTCTTCTTTCTCTTCTTCCTGTTCCTCCTCTAGTCATTTTGTTTATCATCTTCATCTTCTTCTTCTTCTTCGTTCACTTCTTTCACTTCTTCTTCTTCATCTTCTATCATTTCTTGATGTTCTTCTTCTATCTAACTACCTTCTACATTTGTGTTCTTCCTATTCCTCGTCTTCTATCTAACTATCTTCCACAGTTATCTTCTTTCCCTCTTCTTCTTCTATTCTTTCTGTTCATCCTCTAGTTGTATCGTTCTTCATCATCTTCGCCTTCTAGATGTTCTTCTTCCTCCTCGTTTTCATCTTCTTCTCCTTCTACTTTCGTTTCTTGTTCTTCTTGTTCTTCTTCTGCTACCTAACTGTACCTTCTAGTTATCTTAACTTTTCCCTCTTCTTCTTCTATTCTTTCTGTTCCTTCTCTACTTGTCTCGTTCTTCATCATCTTCGCCTTCTAGATGTTCTTTTTCCTCCTCGCTTTCATCTTCTTCTCCGTCTACTTTCTTTTTCTTGTTCTTCCTCCTCTACCTAACTGTACCTTCTAGTTATCTTAACTTTTCCCTCTTCGTCTTCTATCCTTTCTGTTCCTCCTCTAGTTGTCTCGTTCTTCATCATCTTCGTCTTTTAGGTGTTCTTTTTCCTCCTCGTTTTCCTCTTCTTCTCCGTCTACTTTCGTTTCTTGTTCTTCTTCTTCTTCTTCTTCTTCTACCTAACTGTACCTTCTAGTTATCTTAACTTTTCCCTCTTCTTCTTCTATTCTTTCTGTTCCTCCTCTAGCTGTCTCATTCTTCATCATCTTCGTCTTGTAGATGTTCTTTTTCCTCATCGTTCTCCTCTTCTTCTCCGTCTACTTTCTTTTCTTCTTCTTCTTCTTCTACCTAACTGTACCTTCTAGTTATCTTAACTTTTCCCTCTTCTTCTTCTATTCTTTCTGTTCCTCCTCTAGTTGTCTCGTTCTTCATCATCTTCGCCTTCTAGATGTTCTTCGTCCTCCTCGTTTTCCTCTTCTTCTCCGTCTACTTTCGTTTCTTGTTCTTCTTGTTCTTCTTCTTCTACCTAACTGTACCTTCTAGTTATCTTAACTTTTCCCTCTTCTTGTTCTACTCTTTCTGTTCCTTCTATAGGTAGTGTTACACTTCATCATCATCTTCTAAGTGTTTTCTTCTTCTTTTTCGTCCTCCTCATCATCTTTTTCTTCTTATTTTCTCCTTCTTTCTTTTCTTGCTCTTGTTCCTCTTCTTTAACGTAACTACCTTCTACGTTATCTTCGTTGTCGTCTTCTTTTTCTTCCGATTTCTGTTCAACTTCTAGTTGTCTTCTTCATCACCGTCTTCTTTATCTTCGTCGTATACTCTTTTGCTTCTTCTTCTTCTTCTTCACCAAAATCTCCACCTTCTATAGGTGTTCTTCTTCTACAAGTCTTGCTGCTCATCATCATCATCATCCTCTTATTTAATTTCATCCTACTCTTTTGCTTCTTCGTCTTCCTCATCTTTCTTTTCTTGTTCTTATTCCTTTGTTGCCCTATGTAACTACTTTCTACGTTATCTTCTTTTTCCTCTTCCATTTTCTGTTCATCTTCTTTTTGTCTTCTTCTTCAACATCGTGTTCTTTAACTTCGGTTTATACTCTTTTGCTTCTTCTTCTTCTTCTTCTTCTATCTAACACTTTTGTTATTCTTCCTCTTCATGATCATCTTTACCTTCTACATGTGTTCTTCTTCTTCCTCTTCGTCTTCCAGAAATGTTACTCTTCAACGCCATCACCATCACCATCATCATTTTCTTCATCTTCATCGTACTCCTTTGGTTCCTTTTCTTCTTCTTTTTCTATCTAACTACCTTCTACGGTGATTTTCTTCACCATCATCATCCTATTCTGTTTGGCTTATTCTTCGTCATCATCTTCATCTTCTACATGTGTTCTTCGTCTTCCTGCCTCTTCATCTTCTACAGGTCTTGCTCTTCATCACCATCTTCTATAGTGTTCTTCTTCTTCTACTCCACCATCATCACTGTCTTCTTGTATTCTTCATCTCCATCTTCATCTTCGTCTTCGATGTGTTCTTTTTCTTCCTCTTCGTCTTCGTCTTTCTCAAGTCTTACTGTTTATCATCATCTTCATCTTCTATTTGTTCTTCGTCTTCCTCTTCATCTTCTACAAGTCTTGCTCTTCATCACCATCATCATCTTCTATAGTGTTCTTCTTCTTCTCCCTCTTCTTTCGTTTCTTGTTCTTCTTCTTCTACTCCACCATAACCACCTTCTTCTTGTATTCTTCATCTTCTTCTTTTAGTTGTCTTCTTCTTCATCATCACCATCTTCTTTATCTTCGTCTTACTCCTTTGCTTTTTTTCTTACTCTTCTTACCACACACATCTCTCAAAACTTTCACCGTACAACAACAGAACAATTTACTTTTACCATTACTTACTTGCTTACATACTTACTTACTAGACCAGTGTAGCACAACTTGATTACTGTAATTTCTACCGATACTATTATCACCGTAATTAATCCAAGAGACCTCCCGTTGCTCAAAGTCCAGACCATTAGTCCATTAGCGAAAAACCGCAAGCCGTTGTTTATTTCTCTACTACAATAAATCCTCTAGTATCTCAACGCAACAGTTGGTTCTACAGTCCACTACAAACAACTTATTTTCAAAATTAATATTTATATAAATTTATTAAAACTAATTTTCCCCTAAAAATCCTAATTTTGTGGGAGAAAACAAAATACAGGAATTTATGGCGGCATTGGAAAAAGGAAAAATTTTCGATTAAAATTTTTCCATATCGTTCACGGTGCGCATATGGATGCCCCTGGTGCACGCTATACACAACCAAAGGGGGGTGCAGGGTTATGGTTGTGCGGTTTTGCCTATATCTCTCTCAGGGTAAGATACTCTCTCTTCTCACCCTGGATGTATCGTTTACCACCCTTGGACTTCATCGCGTTCACTCCAGGGGTTGAAACAATGCAACTTTTAATGTTATTTTTATATTTCTCCACCAAAAGGGTGGAGGGAGGTGATAGTATACCCTATTAAGACATAGGAATTTTGAACGATATCTTTTCGAGATGTACGATTTGTGTGGGAACATTTCAAAGATACGGGAAAAAGATATTGCAAAAATTTCGAAATTTTTCTTCTTCACCATACACAGTGTGGAATTTATGTAGGAATTTCATTGCCTTTTTCTGTTTTTTTTATTTTGTTTCGTCCGTAGAAGACCCTTGTGCACATACCTAACGCTGCTGGATGCCTTCTTCATCAGCAGCATCGTAAAACCTCTATCATCGACTTTCATACATGAGTATAGAGAAACTTCAAACCATAGGGTCTTCAACTCACGTATATATCCAAGCCCCTGGTTATGTTATCAGTCTGTTATCGAGTGTTATCAATAGTTCTGCAAGAAAACCCCCATGGTGGGTAAAAGTCTATTACGTTACAACAATGCGCTTTTCTGATTAACCGAGACATTATACCGTGGGAAAAGGGGCAAAAAAGTAGAGATTTTTGAGGCGCAAGTGTTAAACAGTGGTAGAAATATGTCAGGCGACCCCTGGTGACCTCATCTGGGCAACGGGGGGAAAAAGATCAGGTCAAGACCCCTGTCGTGTGCTTTTCCATCGGGCCAACAGCGACGGGGTGCCTTGCGCTTCAATCGTAACAACATGCCGAATACTTTGGCCTACGAAAATGGGCAAAACTTTTTGACTGATAGCATAAAACAACGAGATGCGTATAATCAGGGGACATAACTCTGAGAAAAACTACATGAAAAATAGTTTAGAAAGATCTGGTTGGATCAGGGGATATTGTGGAAGTGGCTAGCCCCTTGAGTTGTTTTTCTATTAGGGAAGAAATTTGGGAGTTGGAGGCCCTTTAGCTTCCAACAGCCCCTGGACTTGGCGATTAATTATCTGAACCATCCCATCAGGTTGGTTTCTAACCAATAGAACGGCACGCAGTGCATAAAACGTGGAGAAACGATTTATGTAGCGTTGATAATTTAGGATGCCGTTCCTTGCCCACGACTTTTCTCTTCTTCCCTGTGGCCACAAGCAACCAAACAAGAATAATGTAGGAAGAAATAATGTTCAAGGTTTCCTGTAATGATCTCGAAAATTATCATGTTCACTTTAAGCTATTTTGTATTTGAGGAAGATTGTGATAGTAGTAGAATGTAGGAAGAAATGTAGTAGAAAGTAGTAAAATCTAATAGTAGAATGTAGAGGTAAGTATGTGATAGTAGTAGAATAGAGTGCTAATGCAGTAGGAGTAGAGTAAACTGTAGTAGAAGTAGAAAGAACTGTATTGGAGTATAGTAGAATGTAGTAGTAGTAGAATAGAATGTTAATGCAGTAGGAGGAGAGTAAACTGTAGTAGAAGAAGAAAGAACTGCATTGAATATAGTAGAATGCAGTAGTACTAAAACGTAGTAGAATTGTAGTAGAATATAGTGGGATGTAGTAGTATTGTGTAGAGGTAAAATGCCTGTAGCAGTAGAATGCAGTAGAATCTAGTAGAATGTAATAATAGTATGTAAAGGTAGAATAAAGTAGTAGTAGAATGTAGTAGAATGTAGTAGAATGTAATAGTAGTGTGTAAAGAAATAAAGTAGTAGAAGAATGTAGTAGAATCTAGTAGAATGTAATAGTAGTGTGTAAAGAAATAAAGTAGTAGTAGAATGTAGTTGAATATAGGAGAATGTAGGAATAATGCAGCAGAAGTAGAAAGAAATGTAGCACCATGTAATTGCACTATGTCGAGGTAGAATGTAAGGAGGCAGAATCAGGAACTTTCCACATAGACAGGGTAAACAAAAACAACAGCAGGAAGGTACAATCAGGGGCTGTTTACAGTAAAAGGCCATTGAAATCACGGCGTGCGACACTGATAGGGGATTAAATGGAGTGTAAGACGACAGGGAGCTCCTTTGGTGGTGGAGTGGCGTCCTGTGGAAAGCATAAAGGGACTCGACAAGAGGCGTGCGAGTAGCTTATGAAGTCGTATAATGAGTGAAAAAGCCGATGTCCTGCGTTGACCGGCGGGACCCACATCAGGGGACTTGGCCACATACTGTTGTGGCTCGTGTGGCTTCTGACGCCATGATGCTTCACTTTTTCTCTGCTACTGTACTACCAAAAGCAAAAGGGGGCCCCAGCAGCGCAGATTACATGGTAGCAATCAAGCTGTGGCACCTAGATTCCCTGCTCAAATAATCGAGCTTCGATCAAGAAGGCCTGCAATTTTATGGGCCTCCAGCTGCTTAGCCTGCTTAGCACCGTTCGAGAAATTCATAAATTTCTACCGCCTTGATGGGATCTGTCTTGGGGAGTAGCCATGTAAATCTCCTAAGTATATGTAAGAGCTGAACCTTGAGAATAACTAATACGTAAGCTGTGTATTCTTTTTAAGATCCTTCTGTTGCTGCCGTGTATACGTGGCTTGTTAAACCGCCATATTTGGTGCACTTTTTATGATGTGGCATAGCGATACGATACGCGAAACCTTCAGACAGTGAAAAAGTTTCAAAATTTATTAGACATTGTATCGCATCAACGTAGTGAAAAATGCACTCCGAAGCAAGTTTACACTGATTGGAAAATCTTAGAAAGTACGGCAAGGTCTCCACACACTTCAGGGAACAACAAGGATACACGAAATTCATCCTAAACCGCAGCCAGTCGTGTTTTAGAAGTTGATTTTCCCTTGAGAGCAATAAACGGTGGTTTCGTACATCTTTTTCCAACCGCAAAGAATATATATAGACGGCCATTGCACGCATCTACAATACACAACACATTTATGGAGTGGTTTGTTATTTGTTCTCCGGGGGCAAAGGGAGCAGGACCGCCATATTGGAAAAGTAGGAGGAGCTCTGGCGGGATGATAATTAACCAGCACAAAGTCGAAAATCACGCGGCAGGGGGCGGTGCGAGGAAATTAACTTTCCGGTTACAGGTAGCCCTCCACTTATCCCCTGCAGATTTTATTGGAGGATCCCGCCTGTTGGCAACCAACATGTGAAAGCCCCTGCACTGTTGCAGGCGTCCGTGGCGCCCCTTCTGCACAGCTGGAACCGAGTCTCCGAAATCATGTGTTGAGTAGCTGATCTGCGTGAGTCCGGCTTTACGTTTAACACACCACAATTACATGTGTTGTCGAGATCCGTGTCTATACCACGGCTCCATACCCCAATAGAAAAGTCATACGTTTGAGTAATGAATGACTAGGTAGCTGAACACTTTCTACCCTCTGAATCACTAGCTGAATAGTAGCTGAACTTACTTTAGTTGCCAAAACTGAATCCTCTGAATAAGGGTTAAATACTGCATGACTTAGTTGTTTAAAAATTCATGCGTACGAACTGTGTAAACGTGGGCCATTCTCACGCTATCATCTAGCTGAATCCATGGTAATCATGAACCATTCAGAGGGTCATTCTGACGTTTGACTAGCGCATCTTTTTCTATTGGGGACTGTTTCGCAACGCCAGCAATTCCTCTCAAAAAAGCTTCGTTCAAAAAGCTTCATTCGGTCAGACAGTTCGGGCCCCTGATTTGTGTTCTGCACAGTACGATTTGCTTAACTTTTCTCAAAATCCATCCATAGTTTCGTAAGACTTTTCTAAGAAGAAAATGCGGTTTATTGTTTCTTGCAGCGTTTGTCTCGGTGGGCCATGGTATAAGCGTCCTGTGGTGAAGGAGTAAATGAGAAAAATACAAGGATAAGAAGCAATTATTAAAGAAAAACATTATTGGTACATAATTAGTGGTTTGGCTCACTGGGGTTCTTGTTTGTCGAGCCTTTGGTACTGTTATATGCACTTTTTCTCGCTCTCTCTCTCTTTCATAAGTTTTTGCAAGCGATCTTCCATGAAGGGAAAATAGCAGAAAAACATGCGTACAACAGGAAAAACCATGCAGAGCAATGAAACCGAAAGCTAAGCGGCAGTAGAATCGTTTCGGCTGACCCCCCTGAGTCGATCCCGCAGAGCAGCAAGAATACAACAACCCACGAGGGGTTCAGAACTCGAACTAAAACACCACATTAAACCATTCTAGAATATTAATAACCCTTTCCATAAGTACTAGCATCATCCGTGGTCTTATGAGAGGTAGAATTCGATCCAGCATTCCGTGAAATGCTCGCTGGATCGCTTTCACATGTTGTGGTATTGGAGAAGTTGCAGATCTTTGGGACTACACGCTTCAGGTAAACAGGGCGACACCTGGAGTCTAGGACAATGGGTTCCGCACAATACGGATCTTTTTGATACAATCCTTCATGCTCACCCCCACTCGATTTTCCCAGAAAACCACCAACGCTACATCACTGAGGGAGAAACTTGCCAACTCGTTTATCAAAGTTTTGAAGTTCATTTTCACACAAAAGGAAGTCCCTATAAGGCGTGACGGTTGCCCTTGGTCAGCAAAGTATAATTAATACCTTATACTAGAACTTTGCCTGGCTTACAAGAATCTTCTTAATGAACTACCATTTCAAACTTATATACGAGAAAGCTAGGAATGATGTTTCAAGACAAAGTGGAGGGGATAGGAGTACGACAACATGCTTGTGAAACCTGCAAAAACCGTGAACGACGTGTAGCACATCTTTACGGCTGTTTAAAAAATGCCCGATGCATGACCATGACTGAAGAGTCTGCATATACTAAAGCCACTTCTAGTCGTTTTGCCTATTTTTTTACCCCTTCCAACTCGACACTCACAAGGTAGAACGATGGAAGAAACACACAAAACAACCGGTAACGAAATAATAAAAATGAATAAACAGTGGGGAAAAAATGACATGCGCCCAAGAGCCCTGGGTAGGACCCACATGCAAACCACGAAACGTTCAACACCCCGGGCAGAATTTTTTCAAACCCCCACTACGGCCCAGTGCAAGGTCCGTGTACTTCAAATAGCTTTATCTATATCTTACACAGGAGATGCACTGGGGCGTAGTGGGGTTTCTAAATATACAATGAGCAAACTTGTCCGCCGCATGTTTTCAAACTCCACTACGCCCCAGTGCAACGGCTGTGTTCTTCAAATGACACTGTAGCTAACACAGAGGACGCACCGGGCCGTAGTGGGGTTTCTAATTATGCCCCGGGCAACGAGCACTGAAAACGCCTCGGGCGCTTACGTGAACGACGTCCCATACACTCAGCCATACACGGTTACTTTTACATTATTCCTGCATATCTGAGATGTATTTAGTTAAAAATGGAATGAGATTGCTTGTAGTTCTCGTCTGGGATGGCTGTACAAATTTATTCCTGAAAATGTTGAACGGCTTTTATGGATGGGCGTATTAGGTCCGACATGACAAGCGCAACATACCCGCATTTGTCTTAAAACATATTTCCACCTTGAACTTTCAGGACTTGGGGTATTCTTTTTTATTTAACAAACCGTAATTATGAAACTCGGTCCTCCAGGCTATTGTTGCCAGAGAGAAAAAAAAATTACAATTTTTCCTCATCCTGAAACGATAATGAAATTTTCCCACTTAACAAGCCGACCGTAGTATTATCATAGCGTTATTCATAATCATGGCTTAGACGTCCTTATTCATTTATTTTATTTAATCTATTTTATCGAATTATTAACATGAGATAACGCGATGTGTGTGGGAAGAGGTATAGAGGGACGCAATTAAGAGACTGGAGGTTAGGAATTCGTCAGCTTATGGTGACAGTAAATGAATCTCGGCCTCCTGGCGTGTCTTGATGTAGGCAATTTATCAAGAGGCATGTAGCAAGCTCATTTCCCACCAGAAAACAAGCATCTTCTCTAATAACATCCCCAAACCGTCGTTGTCACACTCGATTCTTTCTCGTCCTTTTTCCAAAAGGATTGACACTGATCAAGCGACAGGTATTTGTAACAGCAATGGAAATTGCAGCGTCGCTCTGCTTTATGTTAATCAGTTACCTGTTGAGGTAAAAACTGCTAACGCATGGCTGCGGATTTTTCTCTGCCAGATCCAGGTATTTCAGCGCACATTACACATTGACGGCCTTTCTTACCAAGATTAATCACTTCATAAATTTCTGCCATCTTACCTTTTTCCTCTCGCCTCTTCCACCACAAAAAAAAATCTTAGAAAAACCAACGGTCCCTCAGCTATCATATAAACTACTTTGCTAGAAACAATCTTGATTAAGAATCATGAAATAATCTTTGTGTGTAATTTTTGCGTACAGTTCTATTTTCAGAGAACAGTTACAGTATTGTGCGGTTCCAGGTCAAGGCAATCAAAGGTACTTGTTGGGTGAAAAGCCCTAGAAAAAGGGGTTGCTTTGCTTTTCAATGTATTTTTCCCCCTTTTTTCAAGGTATATTTCTTTTCATGGTATTTTACCATGGGAAAGTAATTTTTCACTGACCCACAGAGAAGTTGGCCATTCGGTGTCAATGTCAACTCTGAGGACATGAAGTGGGAGGTACAAAAACCCGCTGGACTTTTTACCCTATTGTGGACAATTGTAAAAAGCCCCAAAACCTCCCCGCCAAACAATAGAGGTCTTACTTTTTAACAGTTCCCAAACTTCTACAATTTTCCAAATGTTAAAATTTCCAAATGCTAAAATTAGAAACTGGATCAAAATAATAGAGAATAATAGGATCGATCGGGTAGCGAACCCTGGTGGTGGTCATAAACTGAAGGGAAAATTACAGGTTGTAAATCCTAATGACCGACCCGTGTCCGCCCAAGCAAACGTTTGTGTCCGCCCAAGGAAAACCTCAGTGGAGGATCAGCTGCTTCCAGAGAGCTAATGAGAACCTCTTCTTGTCAAAGACATACCAAAAATTCACCCGAAGATCTCCGAACCCGATAACATCGGCCTTCAATGGGTCGGACTATAACCCTGGAGCCCCGAAAAAGGTCCACACCTTGTCGTTGCTATCCCGTTTCTATCCCGTGTTATCTTATCTCATCCTTAATCTTATCCCATCTCGTTTTCATCTGGTACTTTCGCATACCATCTAAATCCCAGGAAATCTCGTCCTATCCTATCCTGCCCTATCCCATCTTATCCTACTTCATTTCATCTAGTCCTTTCGCATATCACCGAAGTCCCAGAAAATAGTCGTCCCGTCCCATTCCGTGACATTGATAACGCAGAATTCCGTCTTACATGAACATTCATCACGATCCTATCCCGTCTTATTCCGATCTAGGTCCTCGTTAAGCTATCCCATGCTAGCCCAATTCATACGCAGAGTACTATCCCATCCTGGCTAATATTATGTGGTAGTCCTATCCCATCTCATTCCTATGGAACCCATCTGTGACCTACGCTATGTCCGTCTCGTCCATCCTACCCTATGTTATGTATAACGCAGTATCCCGTCTTACCTTAAATTCATCACGATCAAATCCCATCTAGATCCTCCTTACGCTATCCCATCCTGTCCCATTTCAATATGCAGAGTACTATCCCATCCCGGCTGAAGCTATATGGCGGCTCTATCCCATCTCATGCTTACACCATCTCGTCCTATCCTATCCCATCTAGGTCCTAGTTACGTTATTCCATCCTATCCCATTTCATACGCGAAATACTGAGGTGACAGAAGACCGTGATGAAGCTTGGGAAACCCGGTAGAGGATCTGTAATCGTTTTGGGAAACCAGTAGGGGGTGCTTGGGTAAAGGGTTGTGAAAAAAAAGTTTTAGCAGACGGAGGTTAGGGACTGATCAAAGGCGCAGGTAGAGAGAGAAAACAGATTGTGAAATGTGTGTGGATATAAGCGAGTTTGTTCGTTTGAGGAAAGAAGGTAAAAGGGGGGAGCTGCTGCCTGCCAACCCTTGGCTGTCAGGCCCATCTCAAGGCAACCTGTTAAGTTGGTAGGTCGGTCGGTAATCAAGTAATTACAGGTGAGGCTTTCGGTCGAGGCGTTCCCAACGTGCTCCTCAACAATCATACATCAAACTAAAACTTGTAGATAGATCTTAAAAACCTTTTTGCCGTCCTCCCTCTCTTTCCCCTCACAAAACAAGCAGAACCACTTAACACGACATACCTTTTAGCAATCGATTACAACCCAGTAGCTCTCTAAGGATCCCGCCAAAAAATCCAGATTTTTAAAAAGATTCCTGAACTTTTTAACTGTTAAATTTTTCGATCTTGATTAGAGTTATAAAAGCCTGTAATAATTTCAGAGTTTTTACTGCCAGCTTCCAACAGAGAAGGCCAATCATAACTCTTAGAAAAATTCCTCCACAGCAAAACCTAAATTTCATCTCTTAATACGCCGACTACGGTTCGTAAGATTAATATGGACATCAACTGGACATCCTTTAAAAGAATCAAATATATATTTAACAAACTGAAAGGCCATTCCAGAATCTTTTCAACTATGTTATGAAGTAGGTTATTATCAGACGATTCTCAAATGTTCGTGTGTTTATTGTGTGCGGGGGTTGGGCGACTCGAGCCCCGCGCGCGTGTCGCTTCTCGCCCGGCGTTCATCAATCATCCGGCGCGACTCGAACTGCTACGTCACCTTTTGTATAACTATTACATACTTGAAACGTCTGTTAGGGAACCTAACGAAAAGAAGAAGAAAAAGAAAAAAATTCAACCATAGAAAAGAAAAAAATGTCAGGAATTCAATTCATAAAATTACTACAACTAAACAAGATAGAGAAGTCGTACGGTTGAGTACCGAAAGACTAGGTAGCTGAACACTAGTTCCTCTCTGATTCAATAGCTGAATAGTAGCTGAACTGACTTTAGTTACTAAAAGTGAACCCCCTGAATAAGGGGTTGAATACTGCATGACTTAGCTCCTAAAAAATTCAAGCGTACGAACCATGTAAAAGTGGACCAATTTCACACCATCATCTAGCTGAATCCTTGATAGTCATGCACTATTCAGAGGGTCATTCAGACGTATGGCTAGCGCATCAGTTTTCTAGCGGGAACGTAATGTTGAGTCCGTAGATATAATATCAAGTATATAAAGTGCGAATAGCTGCTGGGAAAGATACTTGATGTTCGGAGATATCCTATTGTCGTTGACGACTCATTCGGAACGAAAGACTCGACACCGGATATAAAACGATGGCGTCATAATATTTATAACTCGAGAGGCATCCCTATGAAAGATATCGCCCCCTTTAAAAAAGACATACGGATCTATATAAAAGAAAATAAAGCCGGTAGGAGCAAAGGGGGGATGATTTCCTACCCCTTGATGGACCACGCGGGGTAAGGGGGTTGAATACAGTAACAAACAAGAGGCAGTATGTGGGTATAAGCTTCTTTTTGGCATTGTGGCAAAAAGCGGGAGAACTTTTTAATAGGGGGGTACGGTGTAGGTTTTTTTTTAATGTGGGACTTTGTTAGGGGGGGTGAATAGAGTTTTGGGGGGTTTTGGGAATGACCCCCGCTAGGACAGTGCATAGGCCTGCGCCGTTTGGTTCCATAGATCAAGAGCTGTATAGCAGCATCAAGATGGCCGGCTGCACAATAGTGCACTGCATGCGTTCTCTGTCAGCTGTTAGCAGCTGCTGCTGAGACTCCTGCAGCTCCTGCTTAATAGTAGTCAACCAGAAAATCTGCCAAGTTCTTCTCTTTTTCCTTCTCCAACATCAAAACGGGATTAAAAATCCACTAATATCATCCATTCTTCTTTCACATACACTCTACTAAACACTAATTTGCTTAAAATTATCCTAGTGTGATGGTATCTATCGTTCTGGACTATTTGCTACTACTACTACTACATGAACTACCACCTAATCTACGTGAGAATCCTGTAGCTCCTGCTTAGTAGTAGTCAACCAGACAATCTGACAAGTTCTTCTCTTTTTCCTTCTCTAACATCAAATTGGGATTGAAAATCCACTAATTTCATCCCTTCTTCCTTCGCATACACTCTGGCAAACACTAGTTTGCTTAAAATTACCACTGTATGATGGTATGTACCGTTTTGGACTAGCTATTTGCTACTACTGCTGCATCTACTACCACCTAATCCGCGCAACCAAAGATCCTGTTTGAATGTTCTTGAAATTTTTGACAGGGACGAACCCATAGAGCTTTGATGGACCGATGTGTCAGCGGGAAGCTCAGCTTTTTTTATCTCGTGTAGTTCAAAAGTGAAAAAAGAGCTTGGTCGGGGGGTTTTTGCTTCACTTTGGACGGAGGGGGATATATTTATCCACGTAAAAGACTGTACGGTAGCGGTCTAAACATCTCAATTCGCGTCCTGCTGTGCTCTTCTTCACATCGCGGGGTTTGCAGCCAACGTCGACTCCATTGTCACTCGTCCCAACGTCTTGTCGCACTAGGCGCGGGGCCCGCGTCGACAGCTGCCTTCACACGCTGAAACCAACTCTTTCGCTAGGCGAAACGCAGCGCCCCATTCATAGGTGTACTATCATATATTATATTACAAAACAAAAACAGTCGTAATAATACTTGCGACTACAAATTTTGCTAGTTTTTCGTTTGTGTGTAGTTAGCCAACGATTGCAGTAAAGTTAAGAACCTTAATGGGCTTGCCATGATAAATGTCGTCCTTGTCTTAATCAGCTGTAAAGCGTGAAGAAGGTTACCCCGACCACTTTTTAAAACATATCTTGCCGCTGACGTCAAGCCATATACTTGAACTCTAGGGAAGCAGAAAACTTAAATTCTAACTGCCACTACGTTTAACTATCTTCTGACTGTACAGCTATTTTCAAAGTGTTATCACAGCGTTGTAAAATCTTATTTCCAACTTTCATGGACTTGGTCTACACGACCTTCTTTCGAGACGGCCCTCGAAAAGCAACAAGCGTCATTTGCCTACAGCATAAAACCGCAACTTTCTACAATTAAACCCTACGGGGCTTACCGTTCCACTCTTAAATCATAACCCGAATTACGATACAGAAATTCACTGGCAAAGTCTTATTTTATCATCTGTGGTTACTAAAACGTTATCAACCGTTTCACCTGTTGTTCTACGATTAGCCCGTGGGACTTTGCGAATGCTAACTCCTTGACGGGTTTCGATGATGGAATTTTCGAGACAAACCCCTGCGACGCTAGCTGTTGTTACCTCAGTCTACGGCATTCTCTGCTGTCAAAAAGCAAGTAAAAAATGGTTCTTCGGCCACCTGGTCCCGTGAAACGAAAAAAAGAGAAACTTTTTGGAATCTATGTAACCGCCTCCTCTTATCACTGGTTGCTTCGCGATTCGACGTTTGCCCGGTACCTACCCGCCCAATTGGGCATCCCGTTGCTTCAAAACAAATACTTTTGGTCCATTCCTCGACTTCTTTTGTTGTCGGTGCTGCATCTGCACAACACAACCCGTTTTTACGAGCCACCCCCATTTCTGCTTTCCCGACCGCTGACCAACACCAAGCCTTATGCTTTTATTCTGTTCTAAATTTTCCTGTTTTTCCAAGTTCCATAGCTCCGCCAGATGGCTCTGATCCACTTTTCATCACGCGTGGGTTTATTTATCATTTTTTCCCCTCTCTCAGTTCACGTGTGTGAGGAGGATCGGAAATATTTGGACCGAATCCTGCTGAGGAGCTAGTTAGCGCTTTAGCTCGTGCTGTCAACATGGTGCAAGTCGGTTCCAGAAAACTGTGGGGGATCCTGCAGAGGCGGGACTTGTTGCAGAGCCGGACGAATCAATCAATCTGAAGTCATCTGGTTCCAAAACAATTGATTCTACCATTCTGTGGTAAGTAGTGCTTGTAAAATCATTCAGCACAGACTTAATGTCTATCTTATGGGGCCGAACGAATTGGTCCATACGTTGCAGCTCGGATAGGGAGGCGGGCGAGACTTAACGCAGTGTGAAATCTGCCACTTGACGCTCTGTGCGATCAATGGAGCCTAACAACAGGGAAGTTCTTAAACGTGACCAGTTATCGAGAGCAGAACCAACTGTAGTTATCCCAGCTCGAACTACACTTTCCATTAAAAAAAACTTCCTTGGGTCCAGCTGGACACCTTGGGTGGGCCAACTGTGCCATTTTAATTGCTGTCGTAGTGTACACATTAGGAAGTCTTCACATAGCAAGCCGAGGCAAGCAATAAAATCAATGGTCGAAGCCATAGTCGTAAAAACTCTCCATTTTGAACTGGACATCTGAAACGACATCCGATGTGTCCCTGTATATTGCTTCCGCCTAATGCGTTGAGTATAGCAGTGGTCTCTTATGAAGAGTGCGAGGGGGCTGCCAGGCAGTATAAGGTCTCTCCCAAGCAAAAAGTCTCGTGTATTTCATGGGTTCGAGTTTTCTAGGTACTTTTGGGTGACCTATCAGTCCTCAATAGACAACCGCGCTAGAGTCATAAATCCACCGGACTGGGGAAATGTCGTTTGTGTTGGGTTGGCAGCGAATTTTCGGCCTAAACAGCCCGTCGTTTCATGAGCCAGGGACGCCACTCTATGGACCCAAACTTTGAAGTTTACGGGTGACAATGACTTGGTTACAAGATGGATGATCCTTTTGGTCCCAGTGACGAACTATTTTCATGACCTTTTCTTTCTCTCCCCCCTTCTTCCAAGATAACCCTCTACTACAGGCCCACTTCAAATAAACTGCTCTTCCTTAGGCCTATTGCTCATAAACCACCATTAGACAAAAAAGAAGTCTAGAAACAATCTCTTGCCGTTAAATTTCTGTGCAGTTGTAAAAGGTAGCTGAATTTTTAAACGTCAAAGATATTTATTTACGTTGATAGAGACTTCACTTTTCCGGGACGCTGAGTTCGAGAATGAGCTTTATGTTACGAGGAGAAAAGACTCTGCAGGAACAACAAAGGTGGGGATGCCTTCAAAATAGAAATGTGTATACGCGGCATTCTCTGATTTTTCAATAGGAGTCCCTTTAGAAACAGATAAAGGTCTTTTGGGATGAGAGAACCCATTGCCAGATATATTTTCCTAAGCAGCAAAACTGGCCACAGTAAGTTTCCTTCAAAAATTCTCAATTCCCAGAGTTATGGCCAAACAGCAATTGTCTGTGTGACAAAAACATTCACACTGGACACAAAAGGGGTGGAAATTTTTCCCCGCAGCACAACTTCCGCCAACAGGGAGCAAAAATCGCTGAGAAAAAAGGGGGAAAACTTTCCACAGAAAAAAGGATATGACAGTTTCAACAATTGGGTCTACACTGAACAGAAAAAAAAAGAAGAAATCCTAGTCTATCTGTCATTTTTAATCTGCGCCCGACATCTAAAAACCAAGAACCAATGCCGATGGACCTTCCGATACTTTGGTTCGACGGTACCAATTACAAAATGCAAAGGCAGCAGCAGGGTATGTTTTTGTTTTTACATGCCGAGGTACACAGCAGATCTGATCCTGATACCAGCCCCGACCTGCAACAAGCAAAATGGTCACAAACGAGCGAGACAGTGACACCAAGCCAAAGCCGCCCTTTTGGCTGATAAGCATCGAACATCTTTCCCCCGGCGGATTGGCTTGTAAAAGCTGCGATCGCCCCGGATGGTAACACCTTCCGAAAAAAGTGGACCGACTTTTTGGGGATACAGTGTAATCACTATGTTTTCAGAAATCTTAGCGAGCCCTCTTGCCATGATTTCGCACGGAGGGAAAGCTAATTAAGACGGCTGACGGTATATATAGGGTCGTTTTGGGTTCCCCTTTTGGTGTAGCACATCTGCAATAGACGTTGATTATCGAACAGCTGGCAAAAGTCAATGCTATGTTTGAAGGCATACCTGTTTCGAGGAGGTGAGCGTAGCATGTGGTCCTGAAGGAACCAATGGCAACAGGCTATTGGCCACGTCAAGCACCGCATTCCTGGTGTGACATATTGGCCGCAGTGTAATCAACCGCCATTGTCATTGGGTACGGGCCAAGGAGTGGGTGGTACGTATTCTCCACCTTTCACTCTTACAATCGGGCCTCCCAGCAAACACAACAAAGAGACCCAACGATCCTTTTCTTACGTGCTGATGCCTTGTGCAGCACAGGTGAACTTATCAATATTTTAGTTTGTAGTGTGTAGCCGGCTGTGCCTGGAACCCGGTCAAAAAGTCTCCTAATATCAGTTGCTCACGATACACTTGGCGTGCAGCGAAACCCCCACAGAGAAACTCCAAGGCAAAAGAGGATAAAACGACACGAAAAAAAATAAAATCTCTAGAAAGTAAACGATGAGTGATGTATGAACGTAGATTCACTAACACAACCCATAGCGGGACAAGAGAGTAGGTGCGTACATCACCGATCAAGAATCTGCGGGTACCTTCTAACCAAATCACATATTTTCTCATTTCAGGTCCTTTGTCGCGGTCTTTACTCTCATTTAGCTTGTCCCATTCAAGACGACTGCTTTACAAGTTTCTCTTAATGTTTCGTCCTCAATGCGATTCACCACGTACTTTCAACTAGGCAAAAGAGGCGTGGCGCAAATCATGTATAATGTCCATTCTCGGATAGGGAATGTTCTTTGAAGAGAGTGTCGCCCCGGAATGATACATGACTTTTCAAGTATGTGTATATGTGTGTGTGTGCCAGTAATACATCCATGACGAATGCATTGGATTCGAAACCTTGGCAGAGTGGCACTATTGATACAGGCTGTTATGACAGGATTGGAGGCTATTTATTGAGTGCTCCTTTTCAATGAGTTCTTTTTTTAGCCGTATACTCTTGTGTGGGGGGTAGGGGTTTTTGTTAAGACAGGGTTTTTGTGGTTGGATTTGAAGGTGCTTTTGTCAAGTGTTCATAGCCGCACCACTATAGCACAAAAGAAGGTACTCTAGCCAGTTCCCACTGTCAATATAAGCCTGATTAGAGCTGTAGCTATACTGACAGGGGCAAAAAAACGCATCAGTGTTTGGTTTCGCCCAAGGTGATACCCTTCCACCCAACCTAGCGCCCGTTCACAACAACCAACAAGACCTAAGCCTAGGCTTAAGGACGGCTACTTGGACACGCCGAACAACTGCCAATATCAATAGGATTGGCGGTCAGTCCTAAGGGTTAAGTCCGTCTTTGACCGGGCTCGAAGAGGTGCTGAAAAGAGGTTGCGATTGCAAGCTGATAACTCGAAACAAGGCGATGCTACAACTTAGATCATAGATATCGCGTACATCTTTAAAATAGTTGCTAATAAAATATGATAAAAACACAGTAAATACACCCCAGGTTAGGTTAGCAACAAATACGGGAACGGAAATAGGTTTTGACTGGATGTTTAGGGTCCAAGGATTTAGTGGTTAGGGTGAAGAAGGATTTTTAAAGACCAGGCGCGCCTCATCAAAGCAGCAATTGATGCTTGAAGACCCTAACAAGGACAATACGTTGTTGATGCCCCTTCTGCTCAGCGCTTTCAACAGCTTACCCCGGATAAACATGGAATTCGGCACCTAAGAAGCATCACGCATTCCGCTTCACGGTTCGGCTGTTTCAATTTTGTCAGTCTGGTAGCTAGTTATTCTCGCAGGAGGGGTTTTGCACATCCTTCTACATCCCTCTCACACCGTCCAGAGCTTTTTATTAGATTGTTTTCCGGACTTGTAAACCCTTTGCTTGTTTCCATTTCACCCACGGATCAACTTGCGGTTGGTCAGGGACAGCCGCATCCTAAAGATCCGACTAACGATTCTTGATTCACATGACTAAGTATTTCGCGATACTTGGATATTAGACGAAACCGTCAAGTTTCCAAGAGAAAGTTCTCAGATTTATTCGAGAAAGTCGAGTGTGCATAACGCGGTTTGGCATCTCCCTTTTGTGTGTAAACGTTTGCTACCGTTTCTCCGGCCGTTTTAATGCAGATCGACGGAGCAAGAAGCAGAAGAAGAAGAACCCACATTTTCTTTTCTTTTCACACAACATCAGACAAGATGTTTTCTTCCTACCGTGAAAAGAATACCTCCAAGCACAATCCTCACATCACATTCTGATATCTCTCAGTTCCTATGGACCAGACTGACTCATCTAAGTTCTTCTTGCACTCATATCTCTCACTCCGTGATTCTTATCCTCATCCCCATCAATCAGACGTTCACGCTCGGTACAGTACATACGTCTATCAATCTTTTGATTCTTTTACATGAATTTTAAAGTTATTTTTTTACAAGGCTTCATTCACAAAAATAGTAAACCCTTTAGTTATTCAATTTGGTATGCCAAGCGCGTCCATATACGCTTTTTCTCCGCGTTTTTTCCCCACTCTCTCTTTCTATCTCTCTCTCTCTGTCTCGTGTGTGCCTAGTTTCCGTTGGCGATGGCCATGGCTGCCAATAGAGGTGCGCCGCGGGAGGTAAGCTTCCAATGGAAAATCAATAGCAGACAACGTAACCTGCCAATGACAGACCAAGCTTAGGTGTGCGTGCAGCAAAAAGCGTCCCTTTTTTCTAACCCCCGTTTATTTCAACTATAAATGGCGACCGTTCCCCAAATATCCATCCCCGATAAAGTATAACTGCGATTATCCCGAATATCCTGTTCTGAGATTTTTATCTTAATTTTGCTTTAAAAAAACGGCTAATATAATAAAGTGTTTGTTGCAAGCACAAGCTTGCGTAAATCATGGCAATAGACCCTTATGAGATTACACACGTCGTCCACCCTTCGGCCTGCATTATTTGCATGTAATGAAACACCAGGGATTTAGGCAACACACTCCGTGCTGCTCCTAACTGAATTACGCTTCCCCCGCACAACTCACCCTACGCCATACCTCCGCGGAGCCGCCTGCTAAAAGTGCAGTATCCGCTCTATAAGCCCGCAAACGTTCAATTAGATACAATGACACGTCTCTAGGGTTTGCTTTTGCGGCTGAGAAATCTCACCAGCCTATAAGTGTATAACCCCCAGGGGAACCCTTATGTGTTGTTCGCATTCAATTTGGATGTCAGTCGCCTCTAATCTCCAGACCCTTTACTTCACTTTCAAAAACTTTTCCTAAGTTTATATTGTATAATACTATATTTTTCCCTGTGTGCTTTGCTGGTTTATACGTTACATAGTTCATACTTTCTGCTGCTACAAAACACTTAACTTTTACTACTGTGACCTTGTTACGTAAAATTTCAGTCTTGTTTTCTGCATTTCGTGATTTTATTGAGTATCAGGCCAGTGAAATTTCAAACAAAAAATTAAAAAAACAGATGCCCAGTCCAGTTCTACAGAGACACGAGAAAGAATAATTGAAATAAAACGTGGGGAAAAAACCAGCGATGCACATTACAGCTTTCGAAAAATAAATGAAAACTATCTACAAAGTTGCGGAAACTACTTTGAAAATTTCAAAATTGTTTTAAACAACCTAATATGTTATGAAGACGGTTTTGGTTAATGGGAAAGATCAAAAGTTGCTTTTAAAGCTAAGAAAACTGCTGCAAGTTTTCCAAACTTGCGAAATCTAAAGAATCTGGCAGAAAATTTCACTGTTTAAACATCCGTGGAGGTCCACCTATGCACCAGCGGATAAAAATTAATAATTTTAAGGTACTGATCGTACTTGTTAATGACACGAATTAAGTAAAGCATTGAGCTAGGCTATTTTTACACTGAACTCACCAAATGTGCCGCGTCTGGGAAGCCCACCTATAATAAACAAGAAGAAAAAAAATTGAAAAATTCAATTTGTTGTTTTTCTCTGGATCCTCAACATTAGGACGCCATCTAGGGTCAACTTGATAAACTAGTATCCACCAACGCCATCTACGATCGAATTGATAAACTGGTACACATGCTACGCTATCTAAGAATAGGTTGCTAAACTGGTATACATGAAACGCCATCTAGTGAGGGATACAGAAACTTACCGGGGGGTGCTCGCACTCCGTTAGGGAAGCCTCTTGGAGGAACTGGAGGCCGGAATCCTACAGGTCGCATCGGAGGTCCTTTGCAAAATGTTACACAGGTATATTAACTGGGTTATGCGATGTACGGATGAAATACCAGGTCTACTGAATGGTGGAGGAGGAAATCTGGCAGGTCCTCGAGGTCCCAGATGTGGTGGCGGAGGCCCACTGAATCCAGGGCCGGGTCCCATGAATCTACGAGCAAAAGGGGGTCCCATATCCGGTATTGGAGGACCTGGAGGTCTCGGAGGCAGGCCGAAAGGACCCATCAGCCTGGGTGGAAACGGCCGTGGAGGTAATCTATGGGAGCAGATGGATTTTTAAAAATATATATATTTATTATTATTATTATTTATTTTTGTTTTATATATATATATATGTTATGATATTTATTCATTTATTTTTATTTATTCACGTTTACAATTATTAATTTATTATTAATTAAGTATTAAATTAAAACTTACTACATTTAAATACAGATAAATATTAAAAGACAATTTTGATTTAGTAAAGGCCTTTTTGCAGTTTACAATGCAAATGGCGGAGGAGTAGGTCCGTGCGAACGATGCTTTTTTGAAGGTGCGTTGCAGTCCATGGATTTCGTCCTTTTGCGGTCTGTTGTGTTGCCCCAGGGTTCGTAAGTGTTAAGCCCTGTCATTTGCACAGGAAAATCGTCCGTTGTGAAATCCATATCGGAAAGTGAGCGGGAGCTGTTTGTTGTTATGTTGACCTGTTCGAAACTTGTTTCACTGAAAGTGTTTCCGGAATAATTTCTCTGCGGAGGCACACCACGACCGCTATGAAAACGGAAACGTAAATTTAGTTCAAGTGAATTATAAATGGTAGTAAAAAGTTACCGGATCGGACCACCTCGGCCGCGGAATCCACTTCTGAATCCTCCCCTGAACCCTCCGCGAACAGGCATTTCATCCAGACTGAAAATGAAGTCTAGTCTGCAGCAGTTTGTATGCTTGTCTAGTATTCTGTAAATAAACATTCTTGTAATGAGAGTTGTGAAAGTGAACATTATACTTTACTCATACTAATATGGGCTTACAAATGCTTGTATGCTAAAATGAACATCAAAATAATAGTTCAATTGCTTAATGCGTGTTTAATATTTAATGAAAAAAGTAAATTAAGGTTGCTGATGAAGTGTCAGGATACCGCGCATCTAAGTATTTGTTAAGTATGAAAATATAGATTAAAGTTATTTGGTACCCACAATATTGCATCAGAGTTGTAAAAGGCTACTTAACTTAAGTAACAATAAAACGTTGTAATTAACTAATTTTTCTTGTGTTAAATCCTGTAGAGATGGACCTACCTAGGCTGTCTAGGACATAAACAAACCCTAAGTCTCACGTTGCCAGATATTTAATAATAAAACAAAAAAATTAAAAAAAAACATTTTCTGTCATTAAAACCCTTTTTAATTAATGAATTTCATAATTTATTTCAGTATTACTTATCACATTTTTAAAAATATATTTTTAATTTGAGACTTGGCAACACTGTAGGATTTTCAACTCTATAAGCACTTAATACAAGGCCTGAAGGCAGAGTAGCAAGCTTTTTCCCTTCCGTATATTTCGGATGCAAAATGGAGGATCTAGCCGTTGAAGTCCGGGGCGAAAACGGAGCTTGGTACAAGGTGACGTACGACTAAACAATAAATATACACGTATAGTTGAATCTACTAGTTTTATTTGAAAAAATTTGAACATGTATAAAATTTTCCGCACATCGGGAAAAATTTGGAAACAGTAGTAGTAGTTATCTGTATGTTGTAGATGTCCCTGCCCTGCCCACTGAAATACCGGCTTTACCGAAATTTTTAATATTTTTCTCTGTAATTGAACTCCCGTAGATTATTTCGAAATTATGGTTTTTAATTCCCATATAAATCATAATGACAATGTCCGCTATTCATTGATCATGAGTGGAAATCTCATAGTCGATTCATAAAAAAGCGTTTGTCGTTCAGTGACTTGTTTTGCATCTAACTTATAATTCTTTTGTTTTTTTTTTTTCAGGCGTTTGTCACAGATGTCCACGAAGAAGAAATCTCCGTAGCGTTTGAAAATGAGTAGGTTTACATTGAACGTGAAGTTTAATTTCACAATTTATTTATAACGTTGTGTCGTTTTTTTTATAGCTGGCAGCCGGAAACAAAGTTCTCGTTCCAGAGATCCAGATTGCCTCCGAGGGACTCTAAAGGACCAGCAAATTTCACAGAAAGCCAGGAGATTGAAGTCTATTCGAGGGCCAACGAGCAGGAGGCGTTCGGGTGGTGGAAAGCTGTGATTAAAGTAAACAGACCCTTCATCCCTAGTTCACTCTTATGCAGTTTGTAATCCTGCGTTATTTTAAAGATGATCCGCGGTGAATTCTTTGTTGTCGAGTACATCGGTTGGGAAATGTCCTACTCGGAAATCGTCCCTGCCGAACGGATCCGGCCGCTGAACACTAACCCGCACCTGACCAAAACCACATTCATCAAATTTGAAGTAGAGATTCCCGAAGAACTCAGGGACTAGTAAGTCATAGCTTCCGCATTTACGTTCAGTACTAAGTTCTACTGAATGCTTTTTTCAGTGCCAAGCGAGACGGGGTCCATAAAGAATTCCAGAAGGCTGTGGAAGCTGCCATTTGTCGATTCGTCCCAGAAAAAGGAGTTCTTAGTCTTATCGTAAGCTAAAACTTAAAATTTCCAGTTAATTTCTGTATTCAAGAAACAATTTTTCAAACAGTCGAGACACGAAGGAAGCAAGAATCGGGCTGGTCTACTGCAGGACATGCATTTCAGGAACCTGACACAGAAAGTTCTGCTCTTGAAACGAACTGAAGAAGCAGCCAAACAGCTTGAAACGACAAGGCTTAGCTCGAGCGCTGGGTAAATCTAACCTAGTATCACTTTTAAATATTTGTTATGAAGGAATGAATGAACGGAGTATGGCTTTGGATGATGCCATTATTTATTAAGAAGCTTGGAAGGTAGTTTGCTAGGAAGCATCGGGATCAGAACTAACTAAAGGTGGAACAATGAGCAATTGAGTAGGTATGGTTGAAGATTATACCGGGACTTCTAGGGAAAAGGAATGAACAATATTTGAACTCTTTTATTTACATGAAATATAACAATACTTTATCAAGTAATTATGTTAATTTAATTAATTTTTCAGGTTGGTTGAGGAGTTTACTGTCAGGGAAGATTTGATGGGACTAGCGATCGGAGCGCACGGCATAAATATTCAGCAAGCACGCAAAATCGAGGGCATTACCAACATCGAACTGCTGGAGAACACATGTACTTTCCGCATTCAAGCTGACGTAAGCCATTTCTCTTTTTTTTCGATTTATTATATTTTACTGTGGAATTAAATTGCAGAACGAAGAAGCCATGCGCAAAGCTCGCAACATGCTCGAGTACAGCGAGCAGTCAGTCCAGGTCCCGCGAATGCTGGTCGGCAAGGTGATCGGCAAGAACGGACGCGTGATCCAGGAGATCGTCGACAAGAGCAACGTGGTCCGGGTCAAGATCGAGGGAGACAACGAGCCAAACCCCACTCACCCGCGCGAAGACGGTCTCGTCCCGTTCGTGTTTGTCGGTACTGTGGAGAGCATTGCCAACGCCAAAGTCCTTCTCGAGTATCACTTGGCACATCTTAAGGTATTTTTTCTAATATTCAGATATGTACTGAGAAGCATTGTTGTGTATCGGGTTGCCGATACTTTACAAATACTTTTTCATCGGGGAAATTGAATTTAAAATAAATTGGGGAAAACTATCAACGAAGAGAAAAGAAACTTTTTTGACATTTTTTGAAATTTAACTATAATGAATGCTTCTATTCATTGCTAACGATATTGGTGAGAATTATAAAGAAATAGTTGAGGCTGGGAATGAGCCAAATTTACGGATATCATTAAAAAGTATTTGCCAATATACAACACTGCTGAGATGTTAAATGTAATATTTTCTCGGGAAACCAGGAAGTCGAACAACTGCGCAAGGAGAAACTGGAAATTGACCAGCAGATCCGCTCCATGTCTACCAGCAACTCCACAACGGCCCCATCGTATCCGCCTCCTCGTCGTTCAGACCGGTATCACAAAAAATCATTATTATTCGATAAATTAGTGCAACAGATATCCTATAACTAAAATGGTATAATTACTAAATAGTATTAATCATTGTGTAGTTACAGCCTTGTTTACTCTGTAGTGAATATAATGAATGAAATGAAATGTATTATTTAATAACACATGGACAAAATCCGACGTTTAAAATGTTTAACTTTGATTGTAATTAACTATGACATTTCTGAAATTTGTGTCTGTTTTGCTTTTCCAGAGGCTACAGCGTTGATTCGGACGGCACGGGAGGAAGGATGGACCGCGAGAGAGGCTTTCCCGGTCGCGGGCGAGGACGAGGCGGACCCCGTGGAGGTCCCGGCTCCGGCCGCTACGGCGACTCACGTCCCAGTGTCGAGCGGACTGGGTCCTTCCCGTTGCGAGGAAGGGGCGGTGGACGTGGTCGAGGTGAGTTTGTCCAATCAGGGGTTGAGGCTCTAGTTTTTTTCTCGGTTACGAAATAGTTTGTAATGAGGAAAATTAATTAAGAGTTTGATTTTAGTAAACCTTAAAAATTTTACACTAGAAAAATCGTAAAATTTAAACTTTTTGGTTTCTCTTGGTTCCAGTGCTTCCCCTCCTTGCCCCCTCCCCTTGAATATATCAATTTCCCTTCTTTCCTCTCCATGCTACCGAGTAAAGCTACATTTGTAAATTCACTTTCCCCTCCATTTTCCCGATTTGAAGGAATTTCCCTGCGAAGTGGAAGCATTGCTTGGTTCTACCTTCTGGCCCACGTCCAAGATTTGTTTGGTGAAATATTATGTTTGCTTGGCCCGTTGGACTTAATTACTGTATTCACGAAATGCGTTTGGTGCGCAGTGTTTTCCCCTTAGTGATTAAAATGCATTTCTGATGGCTCATTAGTAACTGCCAAATCGCGTGTGCAAAGAGATAACAACCCCCCAAGTTGAGAAAATTTCTCTAATACAGCTTCAGAAGCCAAATTTATGACCTTTTCGTATCAGCAAAATTTGTTGCTTATCAGTGGTACAGCCATGTTCATTAAAAAAGCGTACAGTATGGGATAGCTAAACTTTTCTTTGATTTTGCAAAGAAATTACGATATTGCCTGATAGCGTGCATTAATCTAGTTAAAATGCAGTTAATTTAGTACATTCCAATTAAATTAATTGCATACATAATTTTTTTTTTAATTGGAAGAAAAGTGACATGAACATGACTGTACGAAGTTTTTGAATGCAATTTAATTATTTTATTTTAATACATTTTCAGGTTTGGGACCGAGGGGACGACCTTACCGCAACGCTGACGGTGAACGTCCCACTGGAGAGGAATCGACACACGAAGAACGTTCCAGTGCAGCCAGCCCTGAACGTGGTAATCAAGTTTTTCTGTTTTAATTAAAATGTTTAGTGTTAATCAATTTTTTTTTTCAATCCTGTTGATCTGCTAAGTGAAAGTATTTATGATTCTTGAAACATAAAATACTTTTATTCTTTTATTTTATTATTATCTATTTATTTATATTACTCATTATTATATTAATATTTCTTAGAAAGCAAATTTCATTATATTTCTGTGTATATATGTATATATATTTATATTAGCATTCGTACGCATCGTCGTAGCAATTTCCTAATCCATAAGATTTGACTGAATTTCATTTTTCAGATTCCGGTTCGAGCAACGACGAGTCTCTGTCGGCAACTGCCCCTCGACGCCGACCGCAGAACCAGAGGCCCAAACGCAGCGACTTTGAGACCAACGGTCGTGGTAATTGCACAGCGAATACATAATTTTAACAAAACTTTCAAAATGTTCGTGTTAAATTTTGCTATTGTTTGTTGAACAGGAACTGAAAACTCGGTGAATCGTTCCGAAGCCAAAGCTTCTGCCGGGCCCAGGGATCACCGCAGCAAGGATCGAGTATCGTCTCGCAAGTCGGGTAGCGACGGCGAAGGCAAACGTCACGAGGAACCCGTCAACGGCACCGCAGCTTAACTTAATTTTACAAAACGAGCAAACGAGTAGAAAAAAACTGTTCGGAAGAAAAGAAAAGAGGGAGGAAGAAGTAAAATTTTTTTAATAAGTATGCGAACGATGATGCTATAGACTACTTGGCTAAAAGGTGCGTGTAATTTGAATTGTTTTTTGTTTCTTTGCGAGTTATTGCTTAAGGTTATGTTGCACTATACTGTCGAGCGAGAGAGGAGGTGCTGTTGCAACAAATTAAATGTCAAATGTGGGAAAAACTTTCTATGTCCTCAGGGGAGTGGAGGGTTATTTTGGGAGAGGGAAAACGAAGTATTTATCCTTGTTTACCACAGTTTTCCCCTTTTTTAGGTGGGAATTTGAAAATGTTTGGTCTCTTGTTTGTATTCTGCGTGTTCAGTTTTTTCGACTCTCTCTGTAGAATGCGTTTTTTTTTCAGTTTCTGCCTCTTTGATAATGGCTTCCTTTAGTGAAATGGATTGATAGATTGACTGGTTGATTGGCTAAAATTTTTGCCCCGCACTTTTCGTTTTTTGGTGAAAACTTGGGCGAACGAGTGAAGTTTTCGATTGGTTTTTTGCGTTTTTTTTCCCTTTTTCCTACAGTTTTTTCGATTATCTTATTAGAACTTGTCCCTTTTTGCCCTCCCTCCGTACTACATTGCTAATTAATGCTCATCAGTGTAATTGAAACTAGTTTACAAAATTTTTCGCCCTTTCTGCATAAACATTAATAAATAAGCTGCAGAACAAAATTTAATAAAACTGTTTGGCCAAGATTACGAATCGGGTTTTTTAATCAACTTTTACTGCAGGTTTTTTTTATCGGCCGAAGGAAAAGTGACGGTTTGATTCCAAGCAGCAGATCAGCGGATGATAAAACGACCCATTTAGGGCTAATAAAAGAAGACAAAAGAAGTTTGAAGAGAACGAAAAGAAAACGCTTTAGAAAATCCCCAGTTGAAAAGAAGCAGTTTTGAGAAGCCAAGGACTGCGCAGTTTGAAAGCACACGAGAAGTTGCAGTTGTTGCTTTACACATTCCAGCGTTACAATAAGTCCAGGTAATTTTTATTTGTTCCTTTTTTCCCCCCCGGACTTCGTCCTTGGCAAGGACGTATCCCACGCCCGTTTTCCCACTTTTTCCCCACACACGATATCCCACTCATGCCCAGGGCTATGAGATTCTTTCAGAACCGGTCTTTTCTTAAGAGTTTTTTGGCAAGAGATTTCTCTGTAGCTGCGTTTTCTACTCCATATATTCATTAAGAAAGCAAATGGCAGCTGCGCTCAAAAGTAACTCTTTCAGCGTTTACACGACTCCTTTTCAAACGATCCTTGAGAAATGAGCACTGCTTGAAAAGAAAATTATTCATATGGCTCGCTTCTGGGAGGCCATTAGAAAGCACAAGGACATTTTCTCCAGGGGGAAAAAAAAGAAAGAAATAGCCTCAGATATGGCAAACCCGGAATCTCATTAACCTCTCTCTTCTCGTTAATAATATTCATATTACGAATCGTGTCTTACCGTCAAGAGCGTACGATAAAAATCATAAGAAGCTGAAGATTTTTGTGTGAAAGGTACTTCATTACTGTCTATAGAAGCACCGAGTAAAGATCCGGTATGAGTGTCCCCTTTTGAATGCTCATTGAATGAATGAGTGTCTAATCTATACATGTAACAAAAATCGTCAAAAAATCCCCCCGTGGATGTGTTGATCTTTGGTCTGCAGAGGAAATCAATCATGATCCTCGAGTCCCTTGTATATAGAGGATATCATTATCATTGGATTGGGATTCCTCTCTGCTGTATAAATAGGGCTATCACTATGAAGGATTTTCCCCCCTTCTCGTATCCCAAAGGACTCGTCCATCATCGAAGATATGCTGCGCTTCCTTGTGCGTCATATCAGACCTAACATGGCGGTCTGATATACCGTGAGATTCATATTAAGAATCTCATGATTCCTGAACCCTTTTTCTTTTTTAAACGTTTCTTTTGACTTTTTATGGAGGAAAATTTCTCCAAAAAAAGATTCTAGATTCGTGTCACGTCGTTTTAAAGTAACTCTTGATGATCACATGATTCTGAGATGCTTGGAAATCGACCTGTGTTGCAGATTTTTTGTTTTGTTCCAGCGATAAGAGTTGCATGTAGTGTTGGAGCAAAAGCGTCATGTGAATATCTCGACACATGTAACGTTGACACACAAGATAGATCTACCGCTTTTTCACACGTTGTAAAATAAACAGGATCGTGTTAGATGCAAAGGCTAGGAGAAAAAAAAACTTGCACAAAGAATATAAAAAGCTTTTAGGAATTGAAAGTCCAAAATTGGAAGAAGTCTGTGCTGACTGCACTTTTTAACACTTCTTCTTTTGGAAGCTTCAAGATCGGTTCTATTCTGGTTCTTATTTTCTTGGTTCTTGTGGTTTTGTACTTATTCTTCTTACCTGTTACTTTGTTTTATTACCTGATCTTCTTCTCTCACTATCATCTATTCTTCATCTTCTACTGATTTATCAAATTCTTCTTGGTATTCTTCCTACCAGTCATCTTCTTTTTACTCTTCTTCGTAGTAACTGTTCTGTTTTTTCAGTTATTCTATTTTTATATTAATTACTGTTACTACTAACTAATTAGTGATTGATTACTTCTACTATGATAATTCTCCTATTATAATGTTGATTGCTATTACTACTAACTATTACTAATCAATTGCTACTACTACTACTAATTGGCTGCTTAGTTTTTCTATTTTAGTTGTCATTCTATACTTCTGTTGTCTCTATACTTCAATTCTCCATTTTATTATCCTTTTTTCGTTTTCCACTTCTTTTTATCATTTTCTTCTTTTAAGTTTCCTTTCTCTTTCTCTTTGGTTTACCTTGTGAGGTAAAAGATCCTTCCCGATATGCTAAAAAGAGTTAAATATAACGTTGCCCCTCGCCATTATCCCAGAACTCTCTTTGGCAGGTCTCCATTACCTTCTCACCTTTTCCGTGAAAAAGTCTTGCACCATCGTGCACAATGCTGGACTTATTCCAGTATAAATCACCCATCCGGGATAAATCACACAGTGGGTCGAAGATAGTTTATCCCCGAAGTTATACCAGTATAATATATGCTAGTGTGAACTTAGTGTTGGACTATTGAGTTAGTATTAGCTACTACTACTTTTAAGTATGTAATATTATACTATATCATCAGTTATTCATAATCAGTAATAATAATGTGAAAATTATTTACATTGTGTTATTTATTACTAATTAATAATGTTAATTATAATCTATATTCTGTTTAAATAAGTATAATATTAATTGTGATATATTATATTATTAATGTAATTATTTAGTATACAAATTCTTCACATTTATTTATTTATTTAAAGTCTGAAATTTACTATTTCTAGTATTTTATATACTTTTTAAAAAATAATTCAAAAATGTTGAGTGACTCCTGCTGTTCATGGCGCCATACCTCAGCATCACGCTAATACCGAGAGGTTCGCAACTTGAACATGTTATCAAGCTGTTATTACTTGTTATCAGGGTGTTATCATCCCCGTGTATCGCTAATACAGACATCTTGAAATCAAAGCGAAAGATGGTTTTCCCGTGATTGTTGTTAGTTGTTGTTGCAAGGTGGGGGTGAAGACTTGGGTTGTTGTAGTAAGTTGGGTTGTTGCTTTTTTTTTGTTGTGGTAGTGACAACATACCCGGATATGACGAGATGAGATCAGATCGCACACCAAGTTTGATGCGGCAAAACTGGCGACTATCATCATCGCAGGTGGAGTCCCGTCGAAATGAGCCGTGACAAGTGGGCGTGCGACAACACTTGACACACACATCGCAGCTCCCCATCAGGGCTACCAGCCACATCCCAATGCTCATAACACGTGATATAACAAGTAGTAGGATGAAGATAACAGGTGATAAGATTATAAAAGGATGATAGTAGATGGTAACAAGGTGATAGGATGTGGTGACTTGAGGATTGTAGGGTCAGGAGATGATGATAACAGGATTATGACAGTGATAAACTATGATAACACAGTTAAAATGCGTGGATAACAGGTGATTAGATGGTAAAAGGATGATAATAGATGGGAACAAGGTGATAGGAAGTGGTAACTTGAGGATTGTAGGGTCAGGAGATGATGATAACAGGATTATGACAGTGATAAACTATGATAACACAGTTAAAATGCGTGGATAACAGGTGATAAGATTATAAAAGGATGATAGTAGATGGTAACAAGGTGCTAGGAAGTGGTAACTTGAGGATTGTAGGGTCAGGAGATGATGATAACAGGATTATGACAGTGATAAACTATGATAACACAGTTAAAATGTGCGGATAACAGGTTATAAGATTATAAAAGGACGATAGTAGATGGGAATAAGGTGATAGAAAGTGGTGACTTAAGGATTGTACTGTCACGAGATGATGATAACAGGATTATGACAATGATGAACTATGATAACATAGTTAAAATGCGTGGATAACAGGTGATAAGATTGTAAAAGGATGATAGTAGATGGGAACAAGGTGATAGGAAGTGGTGACTTGAGGATTGTAGTGTAACGAGATGATGATAACAGGATTATGACAGTGATAAACTGTGATAACACAATTAAAATGCGTGGATAACAGGTGATAAGATCTTGCTATGGAGATTATAGTGGATGGTAGTAAGGTGATAAGAAGTGGTAAAATGACGATTGTAGGTCTAAGACTTGTGATAATAGGTGGTAATATGTTGATAATAGATTATACGATGATGATAACAATGATAAACCATGATAACATGGTTGCTATGCGTGAATAACGTGTGATAAGATGGTAAAACGAGGATTGTAGGTCTAAAATTTATGATAACAGGTGATAACATGATGAAAACGGTCATAGAATTCTGATAATAGGTGACAATACGATGATAGCAATGGTAAACTATGATAACACAGTTACAATGCGTGAATAACGTGATAAGATGGTATCCGGATGACAGTAGGTGGTTAAATGAGGGTTGTAGGTCTAAAACTTTTGATAACAGGTGATAACACGATGATAATAATGACAAACCATGAAAACACAGTTACAATTCGTAGATAATAGGTTATAAGATGGTAAACGGATGATAATAGATGGTAACACGGTGGTAAGAAGTGGTTTCGTGATGATAACAGGGTGATAACCGGTTATATGATGATAATAACAAGTGATAACATGATGATAACAATGACCAACTATGATAACACAGTTACAGTGCGTGGATAACATTTGATAAAATGGTAAAACGATAATGATAGATGGTAATAGGGTGATAAGAAGTGGTTAAATGATGATAACAGGGTGATAACAGGTTATATGAAGATAATAACAAGTGATAACATGATAACAATGACCAACTATGATAACACACTTACAGTGCGTGGATAACAGGTGATAAGATGGTAAAAGGATGATAATAGATAGTAACTAGGTGTTAAGAAGTGGTAACTTGAGGACAGTTGGTCTAGATTTATAGTAAGAGTTGATAACATGATGATAATAGTTGATAACAAGTGAAAACACGATGATAACAATGATAAACCCTGGCAACAAAGTTATAATATGTAGATAACAGGTGATAACACGATAAGACAGGATGGTGAAACGATGATAAGCAATGATAACACGCAACATAATGATGATAACAAGTGATAACACGATGATAACAATGATAAACCCTGATTACACAGTTATAAAGCGTAGATAACAGGTGATAACACGATAAGACAAGATGGTGAAACGATGATAAGCCATGATAACACTAAACATAATGATGGTAACAAGTGATAACTCGATGATAGCAGTGATAAACCCTGATAACACAGTTATAAAGCGTAGATAACAGGTGATAACACGATAAGACAAGATGGTGAAACGATGATAAGCAATGATAAGACTCAACATAATGATGATAACAAGTGATAACGCGATGATAACAGTGATAAACCCTGATAACACAGTTATAAAGCGTAGATAACAGGTGATAACACGATAAGACAAAGATGGTGAAACGATGATAAGCACATGATAACACGCAACATAATGATGATAACAAGTGATAACGCGATGATAACAGTGATAAACCATGATAACACAGTTATAATGTGTGGATAACGTGTGATACTACGACAAAACGACATGGTAACATGATAATAACCGATGGTAACAACTATGGCAATTCTATGTTATAAGTTACTATCAACTATACAATTTCCAATAAGTTCAGATTTCGTTATCTTTTATCTTATATTAATCATATATCTCACTTATTATAGTATTTCTATGATTTATAATTATTAAATTATCTTTTATCTTAACTGATTATCTTACTAGTAATCTTACTAATTAAGAATCTTGGGAAGAATCTTAGAATCACGGTGCGGTTTTCTTTTGGCACCGATAGGCGATTGTGTGATGGATGGCGATTGTCACTGCAAGATGTGACCGCAATTGATCACTGCAACGCCTCCTAACTACTACACTACAACAAATATCCCACCGGTTATACTGCACTAGATATCCTTCATTATTACTTACTACAACTATTTATAACTAATACTACCACTACTACTTTGCAATGTAATGTATACTACTACATTCTTATTATTAATGTTATACTACTATTAGTAAGGCATATTGCTACTTCTACAACTATTACTACTACTACTCTCTACTATTACTCTACTACCCTCTACTATTACTACTACTACTCAGTACTATTACTACTACTACTCTCTACTATTACTACTACTACTCTCTACTATTACTACTACTATTCTCTACTATTACTGCTACTACTTTCTACTATTACTACTATAATATTACTACTACTGCTACTGCTACTTCGTAATGTAAGGAATACTGTTATAATCGAATTGTTACTCTCATACTGCTATTAGTAATACAAATATTACTACTTCTTTAACTACTACTAGCGCTACTGGACGAAAACCTACTATTTACTAGTAATAGTAGTAAGTAGGAAAGACTACTAGAATGTGAGCTATTACAGCTATACTCATAATAGTAAGTACTACTATACTAGCACTTCTGGACCATGAAAAACTATTCCTACTAATACTACTGCAACTACCAATAATGCAAGTAGTACTACTATACTAGCACTACTGCTGCTACATTTTCTACTAAGGCACATACCTAGTACTAGTGTTACTGGACCAGGAAGAACTAGCTTTAATAGTAGAATGACTACAATTACCTATTACTATTACTACTGTTGCTGGTAGGGTAAGTACTACGATTACTACTGCTGGTGTTTTCAGACAGGTAAGTACTATTATGATGCTACCAGACAACGAAGTACTACTACAACTATGTCTTCTACTACTAATTTTATGACCATCTATTAGTTCTACCAGTGCTGCTAGCAGGTAGAATTACTACTAGTGCTAGGGTTCGAACTACTACTTCTACTGCTGCCCTTTTTACTAAGGTAGGTACTACTACTCGCACTACTAGATTACTAACTACTACTTCTAATAGTGCTATTCGAGCTATCTGTAATCACTACTTCCACAAACCAATACTACTGCTTCTGCTTAGCTACTAGCGATTGCAACTACCATCGTAGACCAGGCTTAAATTAATTAAATCATACCGCACTACTATAAATACTATTAACTACTAGTTTTAATACTTAACGACAAAATAGTAAATTATCAACTACTTAACAACCCTTTAGTCAAAATCAAACGAGAAACACAAAACTTTCTCTTTTCTTGAACTATTTTACTCCCTTTCTAAATTACCTATGCATCCAAGAACCTGAAACAAAACTAGTTTTACTATAAACTATTTTCTATTTCCAGCCACACTATTCAATTCAAGCGAAACTCTCTTCGTTCAGGCATTTCTATATTTCTTAAGAAATACCGTAAAACGTTGTGAAAATTAACTAATTTAATTACTATTATTATAATTACTGTTATTTAAATACCTACGCATAACGACTTAATTTTTTTCTAATTTTTCCCAGATGTTTTTGAATATAAATAAAGTTTAAAAAAGAATATTTTAAAAATTGAGAAAGAAAAAATCGAGTTGTGTAAAGGAGTGCGAAGAATGCGTTAGATTTTTGTGCGCGCGTCGTGATAGCCACATTCTGCCAGATGAATAGGAATTTATTGTGGTCGATGTAATGGGCCGGCGCCCGTCGGACGGGCGTCCTTTTTGGACAACAATATCCAATCTCACTTTCTTTGACGTCCTCCTCCTCCGCCTTCTACAAGGCATATCCCCAAACCGCGCTCCTCTCTAGAGCGGACACAGCTATCAAATCAGGTTGGCAAAATTTTGCAACTTTCTTGGTATCATAATGTTTCCTGAATTTTTTCGTAAATTTTAGAATCGTTTTTTACTGAGAATTTACTGTAAACGTATTTTATACCCCCGTCCGTAGTAGAGGGGTTAGTCTTGTAGTGGCCTTTTTGGAATAAGCCGTTTAGGGCATATCCTGAAACCCGCTCCTCTCTATAGCGGACACCGTTATCAAATCAGGTTGGCAAAATTTTGCAACTTTCTTGGTATCAAAATGTTTCTTGAATTTTTCTGTGATTTTTTAACACATTTTTCGAGCGAATTTTTTGCGGAAATATATTTTATACGGCAGTCCGTAGTAGAGGGATTAGTCTTTAGAGGCCTTTTTCTGCTCAGTGGACCATCAGCATCTTTTTTCCCAGGCACGCGGTCCACCCAGCCAAGCGCGAGAGAGAGAGAGAGACATTGCCCCAAGATCCCCGCGTACTCCCCGGGAAGTCTTTAGAAAATCCGCGGGGGATCCTTGGTGGGGAGAAATCCCAAAAAAGGATTACTATATTGCTAGAGTAAAGAGAATCTTTTACCAAACGATCGAGATTCTCGCGTGATTCCTACGACTTTCTCCTCAAAACTGCCGATGTACGGGTAAGATATGGGGACACAATTTTCAAGCCATAGACTTTCTAGCTTTGTTATCAACTAGTTTGCGGACCCCATGGTCTTTTGGTCATGACGTTAGTGCGTAGGGGTATACGTATCCTGGAATGGAGTTGAAGGATCTATTCTTATATTTCCTGGAAAATTACACCACAGCAAAAACATAAGGGCCCAGGCAGCGGACGTCTGATGAATCCTTATCAATCATCATTAATTACCTATAATCAAAGTTCAGTTACTTTTTTTCACACGGCACACACAACGAAGGTCCATTACGTATGGTAATTAAACACTCCCTTTTTATCGAAAAGCAATATTTCGAAGCTTAATTACCATATAAGAAGCAAGCCGACACTTTAAGAAAGGATCAAATAAATGAGTGATAAAATGATAACAAGGTGATAACAGTGGGAGGTTGCGAACCTTTGATGACGACGCCTAGCCGACGCCGTGCTGGGGAATGCGTGAAATGCGCAGGAGTTAAGGATTGAGATTAGAGACAATAAATAGGTTTTTGTGGAATGAAGAATGAGTGGCTGGATGATGTCCAGAGAATGTGACTGGCCTGTTGAGAAGCTTACCCAGCGACAAACGGTAAACAACGGGTTAATGGAGTGACTGACGAATGCCACCTTCACCTGTTGACACCGGTAAACTGATAAATATTGACTCGAACAATACTCAAACCTTCACAACCCAAAACTTGGAAGATAAATAAACTTCCCAACGATTGCCCAGGTTTTCAACACTACCCGTTTCTGACAAGTAACGTTCATCGAGCTGCTTTTCATTCCATTCTGGGTGAATAAGATTTTAATGGAGTGTTTAACTGATGCCAAATGTGAAACTCGAGTGGCTGCCTTTCATAATCGAGAGCGACAATATTTACATCTGCAACGATTCTTGTTTATCCTCTCTTTGATTTATTAGTTTAGAACTTGGATTCCAATTTTCTCCCACTTAAAACTGGAAACAAGAAACAGAAAGAAAAAAGTAAAGTTACTTCAATTAATTAGATTATCAAATGTTGACGGTGACGTGTGCCAAAAGGTGTGGTTGCTTTCCACGGCTTGTTAGACTAATTTTCCAGATTGAAAAGCATCAGTCAGAGCGTATAGCTTAATCGTAAAGGGCAACTCTTAATTGAGCCGATGAATAATGAAGATGACCTTGTGCAGCCAGCTCCAGCTTTTTCCCCCAAAACAGCAACGCCCAAATAATTGTAATGCTCCACAACTGTTACATCAATCCCGCCTTATCCCTTATAGTAAGGATTATATTCCTACAGGAGTATAATCCTACCCTTGGCTCCAGAGCCGAAGATGGCTCCATTATACCAAACAAATCATTTGAAGATGAGAAAACAAAAATTAAAGAATTAATATTCAAGGACGTTATTGCCTTTTAAAACAAAAAAAGGGGTCGGTAACTGGGCCCTGACTAATATACTAATAAATTGAATTAGTTTCAGACCGCAAAGTGAAAACTGGCCAACTGGTCCAATAAGCTTTGTCCATGTAAGGAATAGCAACAATTTTTAATAGTCTAATATATGGACAACATAGCAAGTGTTTCAGCATTCCTGCATTGATAAACAACCATAAAGATAAGGTTGTGTGCAAAAAAAAAATCCCTCATGGGGCAAACAAAAGACGATAAAAACCCTCTGCGATTCGTCATGGAGTTACACGTCTTGAAGAGAAATTTGTTTTGCATAAATTTCGGCTTCATCTAGATCAGAAATTTTTTTTTCGCCTGTGTGTGATGTTGCACTTTTCCATCTTGCGCTTTCCGCACATTCTCCGCTTTGAGAGGCTTTATAGGAATCGGCTTACGCGGCGTTGCCAAGTTGTAGACGTTGACTTGAAGCTGCAGGAGGCAGTTGCATCTCAGAAGCTGTTCAGACGGCCACCACTTCACACAGTCTCTGCTCGACGGCGGCTCCCTTGGTTTGTCCCTTTTTACACATTGCGTCAAATAGATCCTTGTTATGTTTCGACATGGGATCGATCCTGTACCACACCACTCCGACTTGAAGGAAAAAGTACTCGCTTCTATTGTGAGCCATTGTTGAAAGAATCCTTTTCCAAAACAGCTACGACAAAGTGAAGTTGACAAAAAGAAGTGATAGAATTCATTAGTATGCCCTGTGCTTCTGCGACAATGTCCAAAGTTACTTCTTCAGCGTCAGGAGAAGCTTACGCTGTACTCCTCGATGGAAACTTCAAGGACCAGATACAGAAGAACTCGTCGGTGGGTAAACAAAGTCGACCTTGTTCACTTGCCTGGTTAGCATGGTTTCTACTTTTGTTCGCCTTGGCTTGTGGCGGTCTACTGGTATGGCACCATTGCGCCTTGAGGAATCTCCAGCACAAAGTAGCTCGTCTGGAGAATCAGCTAGCGGCTCTGGCAGCTCTCGATCTTGAAGATCTTCGATCACAACTGCGGGATCTCGATGAACTGCGAGACTTGAATTCGGCCAGATTTGCCGGAATACCGGGACACCCGACCTCTGCTGACGAGGACGTGGTAAAGAAATTTTCGTATTTTTTTCTGTTAACTTTCATTTTTGTCTATGTCCATCTCATGGGTACCTTTTTGTCAACGTCCCGTAAATCTGCCGACTGTCGTGATAAAGAATTACAACTGTCATATATTTGTCTGTTTGGTGTTTACACGTCACAGATTGTAAAGACGAGCTAAACGAGCGGAAAGAATCGCTCAGCTGACAGACAGATTTAAGAAAGCACTGAGATAGCCCCCGCGACCATTTAAAGCTACACCTGCATATATAGTTTTGCATAGACCAGCTAAGTTCTGAAAGCAAAATAAAAGAGAAAAAAGAAGGGCGGCCATTTGTGTGTGTGTGTGTTTTTTTCTTCCTCTTACTGTTTGTGGTTTCCTTATTGGGAGTGAAGTGACTGCACATGCCAAGTATTCGTAAGTCGGTACTAAAGCGCCTTATCCCCTTAAAAGCCCCTCTTATTGGAGAGGTCGTCTTTAAAGAGAAATGCGGAAAAAAGGGCTACGGATTCCCTGCGTTACTTATATCTGACACCCTATGCATTTTTAATGCAAATCCGCCCGCCTCTTGGACCGTAATGGTCGTCACGAGAAAAGAAGCGAACAAGGACAGTCATAAATGTGTCCGACCACTTTTCTCACAAGGCTTTCCTATTGCTGATTCATCAAACGTTTTCGATTTCGTCGGCTTGATTTATGTCCGCTTGTATACATCTAGGACAATCGTGACTGAGAAACAAGGGGGGGGGGGAGTCTACAATTCCCAACATACTTCTTAATACGGTGATAATTGTACGATAGCAGGCGATAATAATCTTTAAGGGACTTGGGAATACCCGAGTCCAATAGCATACATTCTGTAGCTTTGTCCCGAGAAATAACTGTAGTTTAGAACCAATTCTGTCCTCAAGGACTACACTAGAAAGCTGCACGTCTTTTTCATGAGTTTATCTTCCTGGCATCGCCATGATAAGTACTTTCCCACCATATATAACCCGCTAATGTGCAGTTGGTTTATTGTCTTTAGGGCTCGCATCCAGGCGCTGAAACCGATTCCCTGGAGATACAAAGTCGTACGACTACCCTCATTTCCGAGCTCGAGTCCGGTTCTGACTCGGACGAGGACGACGACGATGACAACGAGTCTGAAGAGACTGGCATCGATGCTGAAGACATCGACGATTCAGCAGAGAATGAAACCGTTGATCCTTCGAGACGCAAGCGACAAGCAGACCTCAGTTCGCACACTCAAGACGGAATCCCGATCTTCGATCGCGGGTACGGAGTTTCGTTCAACCGAACAGAAGGCTTGCGCATCTATCAGTCGCTCCTGGCTACAGGCGGAAGAGGAGAGCCGAGAGCCCCTGAACTGCCGTGGGATGTCACCGATCCCCCGATCCAACCACACCACCGCCAAAACAGTTTCTGGCGCGGCAGGAAGGAGAAAACTCGCCCCTATTCGACCACTACCAAGATTCCTCTAGCCCCTGGTGATTCGCAGCTGAACCCGCAGTTCGATGCTGTGAACGAACAGTACCCTCGAAGTACAACGTACTCACCCAGACCGAGTTCTACTCCGATCTCAGTGCGAGCGAGTCGCGTCAAACCGTCCAAAGAGTCAGCGACGCCTTCGCCAGTCCAGGGTGATCAGAAATCGTGGGCGCAGAGTACTCCCAACGTTGCCGAGTTCGACTCCAGAACGAGCAGTGCTGGGATCGTGCCCAAACCCACTCGGGTAAGACACCATGGAAACGCTGCTGTTCTTCCACAAACTGTTTTGAAAGTTTCCCAACCAGCGGGAGACCTTCTGTCACGCGATCAAGCAGCCGTCCAAGCGACAGTTGACAAGGAAGACTCTTCGCTTTCGCCCAGCCAGAAACTGAGAATCAAGAAAGCCCGCCTTGGCAAGAAACAACTGCGAAACATCGCACACGGTATCACGGCGGTCCATCTTGTAGCTGATGCCAGGAACGATAGCAGCAATGGTGTCGATACTGGTGGTAAGTACGCATTTACATGATAAGGCATAAGAATCATGACCTGCGTGAGCCCGAGGACCACAGTGGTAGGCCTGGTAGGCACACGAGTAGCTTTGAAATGTTTCTGTGTGGGCCGCCAGCTGACGATGATGGACGATTGCCCAGCTTTTAGGTTAAGCAATAACAATAGACGGCATAGATAACGGGTCAATGCGGTCACATACTGAGGAGAAAAGCTCTTAACTGGGCTATTGTGTCTTTTGGCTCGGTCATATAAGCACGATAGAAAAAAAGCAATCACGTACGAATAGCGCCAAGGTAGCTTCAAGGACGCCGAAACTTCATTTCAAAAGTTCTGCCTGAAGCAAACGAACCTGAAACATTTCTCAATAAACACTTTCTCTATCTCTTTTCGTAAAGGGATAAACGAAAACTGTTCTTTACTTTTGTAGTTGAGATAGCTTCCCGTAATGAACTGGGCCTCCACACATCATGGAAGATGTCCGGACGGCAATCAGCGCAAGGAGCAGCCAGTCTAATCAAACTGGATGGAGCCACAGTAACCGTCAGACAGACTGGACTCTACTTTGTCTACGCACAGGTACAGTGAACCTAAATTTCGCATCTTGCAATCGAGCTTCTGCAATGACTTGAGACCCTCGTGGGAAATCAATAAGGTTTTTATGTCCTATAAAATATCCTGGCAAGAAAATTCGACGGGTTTGGGTCGTCTGCTAATACGCAGCGTTGCCAGTTTTATGATTGCAGTTACCCTGTATGTTATTACCGTTCTCCAACCAGTTTATTAACCATATACTTTGGCACTAGTTTCTAGAGAGGGTGTGGGCTAGTCTGCAGCCGGAGGCTGTTTATGTTGCACGAAACGAGCATGTTTTCCGTGTACTAAGTTTCTGTGCTCGAAGAGAGAGAGAGAGAGAGAGAGAGAGACCCCATCTCATTAGTTAAGAGCACTGGGTTCATTTATACTTGTCTTTTTCAAAAATACTCTTTTTGTTCTGGACTTCTCGAGAAAAACTGATAACAGACAGTCGGATGTTGTGTGGGGTATCTGACGTGTAGTCATGAACCCTTTGGAGAAACGTCGTATTCTTGCAAGAGGCGTAAAAGTCCAGCGCTGTGTTGCCAGATTTCGCTGTCTAAAAATAGCGTATTCTGGCAACGTTGTTTGAATCTGCCTTGCCGAGCGACTGTTGCAAAGGAGGGAGATACACTCTTTGGCCACATGGCACACAATGAAAACAAAATAAACTTTCTTTCAATTGACAACGACAGATAGGGACGTTTAGTGTTGACTCTTCTTTGTAATAAGACCTCACAGCGCGAGCCAGAAATAACTCACATAAAATGCCAATTCCATTTAAATGTCACAACTTTTAGCTTGCCACTTTTCTAGAGATCTTGGCTAGTATTTTTAGAATGGCGTACTAAAAACCTAAAACTAGTCGGACTAGTTCAACTGGAAACGATAACCGACTTAGCGGAACCGTAACTTTTGGCCTTGTGTCCAAAATTAAACTTGAAAGAGTAGTTTGTTTAAGAAAATAAAAGATGCGGAGACGTCTTTCGAGAAATGCTCTCAAAGTCGCATGTGTGGAAATGATGTGCCAATTGACGTCACATTTCAAAATAGCTTGATAACACGTGATAACGGGGCGATAACACGTGATAACTTAGGCTCATAAGAATATATTGCAGTAATTAAGTCATAAGGTTATTGCAATTTGCTCTCTGGCCGTGTTCCAACATTCCAGGGTTGCCAAAACTCCATGAAATAGAGTTGATACGAGTTTCTAGGTTTCCCCTATTCCGGTTCCAAATATACACAGCCATAAGTGGCATCTATTTTTACATTTATGCAAAATTCGGAACCTTAGGTTTAACACAGGATAACATAATTCGGGTATAAGTAAAGACTGCAGGGAAGTTTTGTTACACCCTTTTAGTCTAAGTTTTTGTTTTGCTATGGATCTGTTGTTGTTTTTGGCTGGGCAAGTCTCGTTTTTCTGACAAAAGCTTCTCCCGCTGGAAATTGACTTGTTTTCGATAGGATCGCCTCCATTCAGTCCTTTCTATTTACCCCCCGTTCACGTAAACACATCCAACGAAGTAAATTTCCTACGTCCCCAAGCTTCGGAATCTTATCATTTTCAACTGGATTCCCGAATCTTGGTATTTAGATCTTGCCATAACCTTAAAATTTATTTTTACCATTTTTCAAACAGTTCAAACGTTTCGCTTGAGTTGCCGATGCAGCTTAAGTAATATTATTAGTACCGTTTGATTACTGTTCTATTTTCTTCTGTTTCATAATATGAGTTGTACCTTTTTTTGCTTGTTTTCTATCCACGATTTATTGGCCATTATTTACGATTCAGACAAGATATTGGACTCTGCATCTGAACGAAAAGGTCTCGAGTAAACAACTTGTTTGTCGCTTCAGATTGGGCGTCCATTAATTTTTTTCCTAAACAGATAGTCTAATCCCGGGCGAAAATAATTATCCGCCAGAGTCCAATAGAAAAAGATGCGCTAGTCAAACGTAAGAATGACCCTCTGAATGGTGCGTGATTATCATGGATGATAATGTGAGATTGGCCCACTTTAACACGATTCGTCCGCTTGAATTTTTCAAGACCTAAGTCATGCAGTATTCAAGCCTTTATTCAGTGGGTTCAATTCTGGCAACTGGAGTAAGTTCAGCTACTATTCAGCTAGTGAATCAGAGGGGAGCTAGTGTTCAGCTACCTAGTCATTCGGTACTCAGTCGTATGACCTTTCTGTCGGGAGTCCAGCTGTTATTGCTAACGGCTCCTTAATTACTGGTTGAAATTATTTATCTGTTTGTGATTTCAGGTTTACTACCTTGACGAGCATGCAGTGAACGCTTACGAAGTCTTCGTCAACACTGAGCCGTTCCTCCGCTGCGTTTCCTCGGGACCAGGTTCGACGGGTTCCCCGAGTCCCGGGACGTGCTACACCGGGGCCGTGACGGTTCTTCGGGAAGGAGACAAACTTTTCGTCCGTGATATCGAACCAATGCGTTACTCGCTGCAGCAACCCAGCAAAACGTTCTTCGGGCTCGTTCGCTTGGCCGGTATCGGTCACTGAAAACAAAAATTTTTTTAAAAAATTATCTTACAAATTATGAACTCTATTAAATGTAAAATACGGCATCAATGTATTTAGAAACATTATATTTCATGGATAAAAACTCTATAAAAAAAAGAACAATTGCTTTTGGATCACAAAGAATGTCTTTTTTATCGTTATTCATTACATTATTGACAAACGAAGTACGCCCTGCAATGTCCTATACCCTTGAAATCAATTGAATAACAATAGCTTTTTGATAGGCCGAGTTTTTCAATACTGTGCTTGTATCTTTCCGCTGATGATTTTTTGTTCGCATTTGTATTCAAGATCCTGCGTATTGTTCCACGTGGATATATATTGCAAGGATCAAGAGATTATCGTTCAATATTCACTGTGCTTGTATATGTCAAACAGCTGTGAACCGGTGTTGGAAAAAAACTTCATCCATTTTTTCTGGTATATTTTCTATATATTGTAAGGTCATATTCATATAAAGTAATACACTATATATATTAAGGCATCATTTTATTATTTTATTATTCGATTGTTGCGATGTGGCAACACAGCAAAAATTACAAAACTGCTGCGTTGCCACATTTTCTGAACCTGGGCAAATCAGTTGTATTGATATATATTTTTATAATTATCAATTAAATAAATTACTAAATATTGGAAATATAATTAAATAATTATAACAAAATATTAAGGCATTATTTCATTTAATTATTATTAATTAACTTTATATTGTTACGATGTGGCAACGCTGCACAAAAAAATGTAAACAAAAACCCTTGAGTTGCAGCATTTTCTGGACGTGGGCGAAACAAGTTGTGTTAAGATGCAGCTGCTGAAACGGCAAGTTTTTACTTCTATCCAAGTTTGTTTGCTTTCTTGTTTAGGGTCAATATGAAACTGCTATTGGTCCTATTTGCTTTTATTGGCCTGGCTACTGCGGGACCTACCAGTCCCAACCGAACCGTGACCCTTCAGCGCTGGTCCAAGACCAAGGTAAACAATTTCTTCGAGTAATACTTACATTTTATTTACCTGTTTACAAGCTGCGAACTTGGCCAAGCAACCTCTCCTTACAGCGCTGCCGTAAATTCTGATCAGAACCGAGCGGGATAACGTAACGCCAAACAAACTGTTCGCGGAACGGGCTCTCTCGACTCGGCAGAAACGAAATAAATTTGTATTTAGTTTTGTAGTCTAGTTGGTTATACCTTACTGGAGCAATATCCATGAAGGTCGAGTATTATTTATTTATGTAATTTGCTTTTTCTCTTTTTTAAAGGTCTATGAAAAGTGCATCGGCGAAGCTCGTATGAGTGCGGAACGGGACTGGCTGAAAACCAATTTGCGCCAATGCCAAAACCAATCTCATCCGACTGCAATTCACCAAATGATGACCAACGCTCTGAGTTCCATCACCCCTTCTACGGGAAATCTGGTATGTTCCGAATTCATCCACTAAATAATAACATTTTTTAATGGAAAAATTTTCACAATTATAGACCAGAGCTCAGCAAATGGAGCACGAAACGATCAGAAGAACTTTCCACCAGTTCGGCAATTACACGTGCCTCCTCAGAACCATGAAATTCGTAAGTTTTCGCTCAGTAAACTCCTCTGAAGCATTCAGACACCTTTCCTTTGTTCTACAGATCGATAACGACCACGAAATCCAAGTTGACGAGATCAAATCTCATATGGAGAACAACATAGACGATGCAGAACTTCGCAATGGACTGAAAGAGAACATTGATGACTGCTACCAATTTTCAGTAAAAATATTCAAATTTCATAAACTAGAAACTTTGAACTAAAATATGATGTTGAATTTAGAATTGCGCACCTAAGCGTTTGATAAGCAGCGTGATCAAGAACTACAAGTTTATGACCGAGGCTCACATCAGGCACTCCATCTTCTTTCAGTGTTTCAGGGTAAGACATAAATTGAAAATTTTAGAAAATTTTAATGAACTTTTAAATGTCCATCCAGGCTAGAATGATGAGTACCTGCGTCCACAGGGAGCGCGTCCAGCAGAACAAGACGGCTGATCCGCAAATGGGTTTGGCTCTAGCCCGCATCCCAAGACTCGACAACGAGAACCACGTTTTTGCTGACTTGTTCGCTCCAATGAACGGTGAGGGAACTTGGTTTACCATGTCGGGCTAAAGTTCCTCTATTTTTCGTTCCTAAATCATGTGGTGAAAACAAGTACACTCTAAATGCATTGCAAACTTGTATTTTACCGCTCGTAATGTACACACAGTTCAAAGGGGGAAGAAAAGTAGGGTGCCAGCAAAATATGGAAGCAACTACAATTCCTTTATTTTTAAAAAGAAAATAAAACTATTTAAAATGTCAAAGAAAACAATATGGAATGTAGGACTTCGATGATTATCAAGAGCAACCATTGGAACGCAAAGAAAAAAATGTCAAAGAAATCTTGAAATAGCTGTACACATAGCTGCAGAAAAGTTAAAGTTGCCGCTGATTAGTCGAAGCCCGTTATTTGCGCAGGATCGGGAGACGGAGAGAGCGGAGCCGCTGTTTAGGCGACGGGGAACTGGGGTTGCTTTTCGCAGCGGGCATCGACAAATGGCCCGAGTCCGGTGCATCCATAAGCAAGCTCTGCTGCTTTGCTGTTCTGTTAGGAAAGAAAACGGAAGCTAATGCCACGAAGTCTGCAAGAAAACGAAAAAAAAAGTGTTACAGGTAGCGAGTCAGGTCCTCGATATCGACTAGCATCGAATCCTGCTCCATGTGAAAGTCATCCCGTTGCATCAGCTGCTGCACTAGTTCTTCGTTGAGCCCTGCAAATGAATAGTACAATAAAACCTATTATTTAAATTAATTAGTTTCATTTAATAAATAGATAAATATTAATAATACTAATTAATAAAAAAATAAATAAATAATAAATAAAATTGATTAACTAAAATTAAATAAAATGTATTAAATAATATATGAATATTACCTTCAATTTGAGTATGCAAATCGTTGACGATAACTTGAAGCTGCGCCACGCTGAGCTCGTTCACCACTTGTCGGCTCAAGCGCCTCAAGTCCCACGCAAACGGCAATCCCGTCTGTTGCAAAAGTAAATAAAGTAAACGTGTTAAGCCATTTTACTTAAAAACAGAGATTTTTTTTAACCTTCTCTAAGTTCTGGCGAACAAAATCGCTGACGAGACTTCGCTTCCTCTGCTGCCGCTCAACCTGCATCTGAACGCGGGCCAGCTCTTTTGCTTGAGCTAACGCTGTGCGGGCTTCCATTTGAAGTTTGGCTTGTTTCGTGAAGAAATCTGTTTCCGAGTCGAGATCCTGGATGGCAGTACCTCCGCTTTTGAACGTAGAAAGTGCCGGCAGACTGCAGAACGAGTCTTTTGCAGTTAGAGTTTCGTTTCCGCTCAACGCTCGTTCAGCGTTACTCGCGGGTTCTGATTTTACAGTCACAGGATCTTTGTTTGGAGCCTCAGAGTCTGAACCGTCGGACGCTGTCTCGTTCATGAAGCAAATCTGCAGGTTCATATCTAAGAAAATAACTTTATAAACATCTGCATACAGTTTAACCAGTTATTGAATTACTGCTTTGTAAACGAGACTGGAGACTCTGTTTCCTTCCATGCAGTCTCTCCAAGTCCTCTTCCGCGTCGATTCCCATAGCGAGTCGCCTGCGGATCTCTTCCCGATCATTTCGCCTCTAGATTTAAACAGAAGAACGAGAAATTAGGATTCGAAAACATTTTACTGTGGTCTGTAGTTAACACACGTGCAAATGATTCCCGTTCGCACTCGAGATACGGGAAAACTTCTCCACCAGTGTCTCGTCTTCGTTTTCTTCCCCCACGAGATCTTGCGGAAACTTTTCCGACTGCCACAAAACACATTCAGAGTCGCTCTCCGAATCCTGTGCTACCCTAATTTTACCTTTCGGTGAAATCTTTTCTATTCCCAGATTGATAGTTGACTTATTTGTTTCAGAGTTTTTGTTCTGGGACTGTTTTTCTCTTGGTGGGCGTAAGTCATTCAAACTGGCGCTGGCTTTTAAATTCTGCGCAACCATAAGCGTCTGGTTTTTTATGGAACTTAGAATATTTTCAAACATTTCTTTAATAAATCTTTAATTTACAACGAAAATTTGAAATTCGGAAAAATAACGTTTGTTTAAATTATAAAGGAAATAATCCGAAGGTATTTATTTAAGGGAATGTCAAATAAAAGATAAAAATAAAACTGCGACGTTGCCAGGTTTTCAAATAATTTCACAAATTCCCCAAAAATATGTTAAAAATTTTAATATAAATTAAGTATTCAAAATAAATATATTAAAATTCCGGATGATTAATTATAAATATTAAATTGATTAGAATATCATAATATAATATAATTTTATCAAGTTTTACTATTTTATTCAATTGCTCAGAGTCTGTAGCTTAAGATAATGCGTTAGAAGAGCTGATCTTAATTGAATTAAAATTAACTTCTTCTTTTATAAAATTTTCCAAACCTTTACATCATTGGAATTGAGTGTTTCCCCTTCATCATAAGTGAGTGTATACAAATCCAGCAAAAAGCAAGTATCTTTCTTGTAATGGCGTCTGAACTGCTCCAATCTCGGGTGGCCCATTACTTCGCTAGTGCATTTAATTCGCACAGAAAATTGCCCAAAATAAAAAAACGGGAAAAACCTTCGCAGAATCGAGTAAAGGAAACAAACTTGTAGCAAGTCGAAACACAAACTGACTTTCTACTGTTTTTCCAGAGCCATTTGGAAACGGTACAGTCGTGAACTGCGGTTTCCCCATGGCCAGTCAAGCGTGCCGTATAATTTTATATTTATTATTTTATTTTATGTGTTTTCACCCACTTTTGCCCATTCACCTTTTCTTTCCTTTCTCTTCTTTCATGTTATTACTTGTATTAGATCATGTAATTAGCTCGAAAACAATGACTATGAAAGAAATAAACGAGGGCTGTATGGCATCTACCAACTTTAGTTCCGCAAGTCGCCGCTAGGAGAAGCGCTAATATTTAATACACAACCCAGCAGAAAAAAGATGCGCTAGTTAAAACGTCAGAATGACCCTCTGAACTGTGCATGATTACCATGGAATTAGCTAGATGACAGTGTGAAATTGGCCCACTTTCACACGGTCCGTCCGCTTGGATTTTTCAAGAACCAAGTCATACAGTATTCAACCGCTTATTCAGAGGGTTAAATTCTAGCAACCAAAGTCAGTTTCAGTTACTACTCAGCTAGTGATTCAGAGGAAAGCAAGTGTTCAGCTACCTAGTCATTCGGCACTCAACCGCATGACTTTGCTGGCGGGCAATTCGATATATACTGATACATTTATCAATATTTCTGATAATAATATAGAACTGTTCGATGACCCGGATCCTGCAGGATTATTACTAAATTTATTTTCTTATTTGGTATTCTGGTAACGTCTGAAGCTACCGTGTCGCAGGATTACTTTCCAGGATCCTTACTCTTTTTTGCAAGGGGCTATGGATCAATACAATATGCTCCAAGATAGTTCCATATAGCAAAGTCCCATCAGTTCGCAATATCCTGTTATCTTTGTATACAGTTTCCTAAGCCATGTGTGATCCAGTGTTACCAAGTGTTATAATGGCGTTATCCTATTTGCTGGCATCTATCCTTAGCTGTAGGGGGATTAGACGACTGTTATCCAGTGTTATCAAGTGTTATCAGCTGTTACCAAGTGTTATCAACTGATTGTTTGCTATGCGAAGACTTGTGCTATTGTTGTTCACTGTTTCCTAGCTCGTGTTATCATGTGTTATCAGCTGTTATCGACTGTTATCATCTCATTACATCCTTCTTCCATGTCATTAACCATCTGATAATTTACTTGACTGCTTCAGAACTACTACTACTACTACTACTTCTGCTACTACCACTACTGCTACTACTGGATAAAATACTACTACTTCTACTACTTCTCCTACTACTACTGCTGCTACTACTGGTTAAAATAGTACTACTACTAATTCTAGTACTGCTACTACTGCTACTACTATTTAAAATACTATTACTACTACTTTTAGAACTGCTATCACTAATATTGCTACTAGTGCTACTACTACTACTACTATACTATTAATACTACTACTACTGCTTAAAATACCTCTAATACTACTACTACTACTACTCCTACTACTACTTTACACTCCCAGTTCTTTCTTAATCACTTATTATCCACTTACTACTACCACCCATCAATCACTATCATCAAGTGTTACTAACTCATCTTGACTCACCCTTCGTTCTTCTTCCCGGGCAGCTCTCAAGTGGGCCTCCATAGCCTCCCAGTCGATCTTGGGAAGGGCCGTCTCGATGTTGTAAACATCAAAACCATCTGGACACAAAACCAAAAAAACAAAAAAAAAATCTTAACACTGTAAAACTTAATTACAATAAAAATTTAAGGTTATACCGAGATCAGGCGATGTTTGCTTAGGTGGAAGTGAGTTTCTAGAGTATTTCACAGGGTCCCTGTTTTTCCTGGAACGAACAGGCGACGACGTGGGCGTCATTTTTAACGAACTGTTTCCTGCATTCTTAATGGACATGTTCAGCTCCATCTTCTCCTGCTTGCTGGAGACAACCAGTCCTGGTTGCTGTTGTAGTAGCTGTTGTTGTTGCTGCTGCTGTTGTAGCTCTGGACTCATCTCTGCGCTGCTCATCAAGTCACCATCGTTGTTGTTGTTACCGTCGAAAGGTCCGATGACTCTGGTTTTACCCGCGTAAAGTTGCGGACTTTGCGGATTACAAACCGAATCCGCCATTTTTTTATTTTTTTCTGAAACCGAAATCCGAAAAAAACCGCCCCACTGTCTCTTCCTACTAGAAAAAAAAATTCCAAACAAAGTATTCAGTTACAGTGATTGCTTGAAATTTTATGAGCTTCTTGACTTACAGATTGTGAACTAGTTTTCTAAGCAACTTTTCAAACTGGAAGCTAAAAGCTAAAAAGCAGCCATGTGCTCAGTGCTGCGGATCTAATTTCAGCTTATGGGGAAATCAGCTTAACAGCGCAAGCGCATAGTCTATTGCTTAATGCTATTTCTAGCTAGCCGTTCAGCACTTTTAACAAACCTCCATTTAGTTTACTGAGACTAACCTTTTTTGTTCTGGGTAAACTAGAAGGTCTCCTGATTATGGTGTGGACAACATGGCTGAGCTGCTGACCAGCAACTGCTGCTGAAGAAACTATACTCGACTAGGCTCTTAGCTTAGCAGGGAACTCTCAGACAGTCCTCACACTTCTGGGTCGATAAAGTGCGGTTGCCTAAGCAACCAAGTCACTTGCTGCAAACCTTAGATTGCGCGCCGTGTAGAGCAGAACCTATTGCAAAACACACAAGAAGAATAAAGAACTTCATAAATAAATTACTGAAATATAATTAACTTAATTTGCGGTAAACATAATGAAAGGAGATTCGTGGAAAGAAACTGGCGATGAAGCAAGATTGCTGCCACGGAGAATATTGAATTTAGTTATCGTAATCACCGCTAGATGGCGCTGAATGCTGCAGCTTTGGCGCGAACCTGAACGGTGGCGCCAAATTTCGAAGTTTCGAACTTACTCCACGAAAACTTTCAGTTTTAATATTTTACTAAACTAAAAAGGAATAAATTCATTTTTAATTTTGTAAAAGTATTGGGAAACATTAAAATGACATTTATAATAGTATTCTTAATTTTATCATAAAATCTGAATGACACGTAACGTTAATGAAAAATGTAGTAACTAATTAAATTATTATGATATATTAGTGCTACGAACGGCATCCCAGCAGAAAATTAAGGATAGTTTCAGGACCCCGAAAATATCCTGGAAAGGACATTTTCAGGATGCTAATTAGGACTCCAAATGCAGTGAAATGGGCCCACTCCCAGGGTGTTCACGACCCTGACATTGGAATGCCTGAATAATACATATTCAGGGTTTACTTAACAGCGTCCTGAAAAAAACGCTTTTCAGGATACTTAAAGGTGACCTCAATAATCAAGATTCACAATTCTCAACGCACTTTTTTTTTAATCATCCACGATCGGACGTGGTCATATTCAGGATATGTTACGGATATCGTTCAGGATATAGCCGACATCCTTAATTTTCCGCTGGGACTGGCTGAACTTAAATGTTGAATTAAACATAGGTTATTTAGCTTAGTTAATATCAGAGTTAGTTATTACTATAATGCGTTAGTAAATAGTAAATAAATGAAATATTATGTAAGCTTTCAATACAACGATAGAGTAATTCGGGTGTAAATGTTATCGCGATAACGGATGAAACGAAATCGTGGACACGATTCCGGCGTTGTGTAAATGGAATTTACGTTTTGATAAGACTCTGGGGCATAAAATAAGCTTCCAGACTGTATAGTAAATACAGTTGAAATCTGAAAATTAGACTGGAAATGAACGATTTCCAGATTAGTTGCTTGAAAGCTCATAACGAGTACCGGGCTAGGCATGGCGTTCCAGCACTGGAACTCAACCAGCAGGTTTAAATTTATTATTATTTGAAATTATTATATATTATTATAGATTTGCCTACTCTGTTTGTTTATAAATAATGGAAAAAGATTCATGTAAATAATCTGAAAACCGAGTAGGCAAGATTTTCGGTTTTTAAGACTTTTGAATTTTTGTTCTATATAATTTTGCCGCTAGATGGCGTAGCAAAGTGAATTAAACATTTTCTAGCAAAACCCCCATTTCTCATTTTTCTTCAGTCATTGGTTGATGGTATTTTATGAAAATATTACTACAGATGCGAAAAATAAGTCGGCAAAATTTTGGCTTTTAGAAGAATATTGAATTTAGTTACAACTTTCGCCGCTAGATGGCGTGGTGCAACAAATTCAAATGTCTCGATTAATACTCATTCGCCATTGGTCTTTAGTTTATGAACATATCACTGCCATAAATAATATTTTTATTATACATTATATAATATAATATATATAAATAAATTATATTTATTATTGTACAGATGTGTGCCTACGCTCAGGAATGGGCAGATCACTTGGCTCAAACTGAAATGATGAAGCATCGACAATCCAACAAATATGGCGAAAATATTTACATGAAATGGTCGTCTGGTCCAGCGACAGTCAATGGAAAAGAACCTGTTGATTCCTGGTATTCCGAAATCAAACAACACACCTTTGGAACGGAACCCAGAAGCCTGGGAACAGGTAAATTATAATTAAGTTCTCAATTTGCATCTAGTAACTTAGATCCTTTCTAGTTAGTCTCATGAAGTAGCACAATGCTTAATACTACTTAGTAAACTAGCAGTTTTGCTTATAGACTAGTAGTAGTATCAGTACCCAGAGGAAAATTAAGGATGTCGGCTACATCCTGAACGATATCCTTAACATATCCTGAATATCCTGAACCACGTCCGATCGTGGATGGGTAAAAAAAAAATTCTGTTGAGAACTGTGAATCTTGATTATTGAGGGCATCATTAAGTATCCTGAAAAGCGTTCTTTTCAGGACGCTGTTAAGTACCCTGAAAATATATTATTCAGGTATTCCAATGTCAGGGTCCTGAACACCCTGGAGGTGGGCCAATTTCACTGCGCTCAGAGTCCTGATTGCCGTTCTGAAAATGTCCTTTTCAGGATTTTTTCAGGGTCCTGGAACTATTTTTAATTTTTTGCTGGGTATAGTAGAACTAATATATATTAACCTATAATAAATTATTAAAGATTATATACAATTGTGTCTAATTTAGCTTTTATAATAATTAATTGTTATTTCTAATTAAGTTTACTAAGTTTATACTAATTGATTGTTATTTCTGTCAAAGGCCATTTCACTCAAGTTGTGTGGAAGTGTTGCAGAAATTTAGGAGTCGGTTTTGCCACTTCCAGATCCGGTCGGATTTACGTTGTGGCCAACTACGATCCGCCGGGGAACTACGTTGGACAGTACACACTGAATGTACTTCCTCCGGAAGCTTAAAACTCTACATTGCACATAATAAAATAATACATTTCTTGAAACAGTCATTAATTCGATTTTATTACTTCATTGGTAAATATTATCACTTGAATCCGTTAATTAAAATACTCTAGTTAATTCGTTAATTACTCTCAAGTTATCAACATACCTTTTCATGAATAAAGAAATTAAATTTAAAAAAATGGAAATTTCCGTAAAGTTGCTTCGAAATTTGGAAACTTCGCGCCGATGTTTAAAATTGGCGCCAAAATTGTAGGGCGCCACAGCGCCATCTAGCGGTAAAGAATGAAATTAAATCCAAATCCTTACCATGCTAATTGTTCAGTTTCATTTATTTCGGTATTTATATAATATTTCATCAAAAGCACTCTTATTTATCAATATTTCAATGCTTTTTGAGTAATTGTGATTGATTTATAACTCTTTTCAAGCCGAAATATTATTTTAAACTGACAACCGTAATACTTTTTAACGACGAGATAAGACAGTAATGATAAATTAAGGAAACATATGAGGCTTGTATAACAAATATACAAGTTTTTTTTATATTATCTTATCCACTTCAAGATTTTTGGACACGGTTAGAAGCAAAGTTTTGGAATCATAGAGTTAAGTTTATTCATTAGTTTTAAATTTAACTCTAGTTGTTCGTTAATTAGACAAAGTTATCGCCATGTCTTTTTACGAATAACAACATTTAACCCAAAAAAAAATGAAAATTTTCGTAGAGTTGCTTCAAAATTTCGAAACTCAGCGCCGACGTTTTAAATTCGCGCCAAAACTATAGAGCGCCACAACGCCATCTAACGGTAGAAAAATAAACTAAAGAGGTACGAATGATTTCGATATTAAAAGACAGCACTTTAAAAACTGCGGATAATTTCGTTTGTTATTAATAAGAAAAATAAAAATAATCAATAAATTAAAAATTTAATAAGTCTATTTAACATTTATTTTGCTGTGGTACTGTATAGGTTCGTTACTTTGGATCACTGCATTTTAATATTACATGTCTTCATATTAATAACATTTATAGTTGATGAGGGCACTGGACAACCTGGATTGAATATAATTTATTGGATTTAACGTTATACAATTACTAAACTAATATCAAAACTTAATCCACAACCAAATGATAATAAAATGGTCAAATCCCCTCTATTCCAGGATACAGGGTTTTTTAGGAATAATTCCACTGTTTAAGCAATAAGATATGCGGCAGTAGCAGCAGTTGTGGTTCCAGTAAGGTACGCGAGGATCTCATCCAAAGCCCACTGAATAATAGCCTTAATGGGTCCTTCCAGGATCTCTTTGACGAAGCCTTTGATCAAGTTGATGGCGAAATCAGCAATCTGATTCCAAAAAAAGCAAAAATTCAGTTAATGTTTCAGTTTAAATGAAAGATAATTACGATTTCAGCCAGCCAGTTGAAGATACCAAGTCCGGTGATTTCAGTACTGATGTGCCCGATTTCTTTGATGTTGTATTCTTCGATGAGAACCTCACCAGTAGCCAGAGAGACTCGAGCCTATCCAGAAGCTACTACCATCAAAACTTGAGTGAAAAATGAACCGGATACCTTGAAGTAGAAGTTGGTGTATTCAAGTACTCCAGTCATGGAAGCGGTAGGTCCGATATCCATGAACGAAATCGTCAATGCGTATCCCAGCATTCCGTTATTGATGGCCAAATCAGATTCGAAGAAAATGTCGTCACCAACGTAACTCAGAGTGGCGTCTCCAACGCGGTGGATTGTCTCGAAACCGCCAATGAAACCGTCGTGAAGGTACACCCCACCGTACACGTCACCAATCGGCCATACTGGAACACTTTCCACAGATAATTGACTTACTAACTGAATTCAGAATCTATGAAGTTGACTAATCAATGTACCTGAAACTGATATCACCATCAGGTAGCTTGATTCTATCCAAACCCTGTTCGATGATACGTTCCCGAACCAGTGCTAGAACCTGGTCCATGTAGTCGTTAGCGTTTCCAGTTTCTCCAGCAAGAGGCATATGCTTTAACCAATCAACATTAATAATACAAAGTCTAATTAATACGAATCTAATACTTTACCGAGTTAGTACGAATTTCGTTATTCAGAAACAACGCCATGGATTGAGCTAGTGCAGGAGTTAGCTGACTAAAGATCCCAGTTGCTAGAATGCGTCCCAGTCTAGTGTTCAGGTCCCTGATTCCGACTTCATTCGATCCTCGCGCTGCTAGATTAGTAAATCTAGTAGCCAGTGCTTTGTATTTTAAATCCAGTTGAAGGTTCTTCAGTTCCAGAGTTTCTTCAATAACAAAATCGATCAAAATTAGAAGTAAAACCGATAGTTGGATTAGTCAGTTTGTTACTGGACTGGACAATATTGGCATGTCCGATGATCTCAACAGCGTGGGCAGCGATCCCGTAAGGACCCTGACCGAAGAGCGGCTGCAAATGTTCCAGACTTCCATCGACTCCGTAAGATCCTTCCAGTTTCAGCGAGGGAACGGTCAGCACGAAGGACAAACCGCCGGAAGAAGTAATCGATACGTTAGACACTCGGTAGCGAGACAAGTTCTGAATAGCCACTTCACTGCAAAAAGTTCTTATTTACTAATCTTATCTTAATTACTGTAGTATCATTAAAACTCACTCTGCTGTTAGCGAAAGTTTCGACTGATAGTCTTCATTCTTGATTTGGATGTTCCCCAAAACGTAAGGATCGTAAACGGGGATTCCCAGTTCCTGGTTTCCACTCTGAACTGTTTGACGGTATTTCTCTATGGCCTAATAGTTAAATTATTATTATCATAATTAAAAAAAAATTAGATTTTTAATGAATAAATTGACCTCTCTGAAAAATGCTTCGGCCAAAGGTGCGTTTAGCTGGCGTGGCTTGGGCGTAATACTCGCTTTAAAAGACCCAGAAATAATAGTTAAATCAGAATTAATTAGTCTAATACTAATTAATACCTGTAGCCAAAGTTACGAGTGTTAGGAAACAAATACAAAGTCGCATTTTTACGTGAACTGTCTTAAGATAATGCGTTCTATCCTGCATTAGAGATGCGCTTTATATAAAGTTATCCCAGATGTTGGTTTTCTCAAGGTGATAAGCACCGTAAAAATATTCCAGAATATTTTTTTTTATCTTAGAAATTACATCTCTCTCTACCTGGGTATACTAAGATAAGTTAATAATTAACGTAATAAGTTGTAATGTTGTCAAGTGTTAAGTAATTGCCCCATTGTTTTTCGATTCACGGTTTGCTAAGTTTTGCTATGCGCGTGGGGACCGTGAAATTCACCGTGGGAGAAACTGTACGAATCACAAGTTGTCTACTTTTTCTGTGATAAATACATCAATCAGGTGGGATTATTCACATGCGAGTATGCTTACACAAACGTATTACCAGCCACTGATAAGATTGTCAAACATTGTAAATCTGTTACTGAAACTTCCTTATTTGAGAATATTTTCAATAAATATTATTAATTTTTACATCTATGGACCTGTTATGGTTTAACTTATATTAAGTCAGTTAACCTATTCCATATTTTTCGGATTATTATTAGTATTTAGTTCGACCGTTTGTCAATAGATGGCGTTACTTTACCACGTGCTTATTGTTTACATTGTTGTACGCGTATATTATTACAACATATGCAAATTGACTGGAATTCAGTTAATGGAAGCTGAGTTTGGATTTATGAAAACAAATTTTTGTAATAAATTCAAGTGGAAAATGTGCGGCTTTCAAGGTGGGAAGATCAATCAACACGCCACTTGAAATCCACTCAAATCAGTGGAAAATTATATTCCACCCTATTTATTGCCGTGATTCATTGAATTGCAAATTAGGAAAGTCATTACGAAACCTGTATGTAAGGTGAGGTTTCTAGTTTATGCTAAAAGGCTCTATGTGAGAGAAAGTTAGGTTTACTATAGGTCCAGATTCCAAGACTCAAAGCGCTCAAGATCATTAAAGAATGCCCAAACTAAAGCGTCGTCTGCAGGTGTTGACCAAATGTTGACCAACCTACAACATTAACCATTGTTCAGTTAGTAATTTCGGAGCGCTTGGTCTTATGAGAGTAGCTTGGTCAACAGCTTGTTCAGCAGTAGCAGACGACATGAAGCTTATAACTACTGCTGCACTTGTAAGCTACGGTGTCGTCTGCAAGTGCTGACCAAGTGTTGACCAAGCTACAGCGTTAGCCAATGTTCAGTTAATGATTTCGTAACGATCTTATGATGGAGACTAGTCAACAGCTTGGTCAACACTAGCAGACGACAAAGACGAGCTTATAACTACTGCCGCATTTATAAGCTACGGTGTCGTCTGCAGGTGTTGACCAAGCTACAGCATTAGTCATTGTTCAGTCAATTTTATCTGAACGCTAGGTCTTATGATGGCAGTTTGGTCAACAGCACGGTCAACACTAGATCTTATATGACGATAGTTTGGTCAACACAACGGCCGCTAGGGGGCCACTCTTTTTGGCATAAGGGGTGTATTTATCAAGGTAAAGGTGTAAACAATTTTGTTTGGCAGTTTGTGTAGGCGACATGTTGTATGAAAGCTGGGAAAAATCACCAGAAAATCCACGCCTTCTTCCTTTTAGTCAGCTGAGCCGAACCGCGCCCAGCCCACAGCCATCCCAGCGGAGGGGCGGTTTAAACCGTTTTTGAACCGATTCACAGTTCCCATAAAGTTTGCACAAAAGTTTAAACAGTTAACAAATTTCTCAAATCAGGTCGTAGTAGTTTCTTTGTTACTTACGATACATACAGGAGCAAAAGTTTTTGGACCGAACCGTGAACCGAATCGTGAACCGAGGCTGAACCTATTAGTTAAGTAATACGCAGAGACAAAAGAGGCAGCATGGAGGCTGAAAATGTCGAATATGTATAGCTTTCCCTTTTCAGTATCTCTTGCATTTTTCCACCTTTCATTTAAGTTTCCTTTTCCACTTGTCTTTCGCGTTGGTGCGCGCCTCTTCCTTTTCCCACATAACCACAAGCGAAACCCTGCGCCATCACCAACTCAAAAGCCCCGCCGAAACCCCTTGACTTTAACATTTAAATTTAAATCAATTCACCACACAAATATAACAATTTTATTATACAAATATTGCTTGATGTATGTAGATATTATTTTAGAATTTAGTTGTAATTTTAGATTTAGTTTTGATTTAATAAAATATGATTTTCCGAAGGCGCTTTTAGTTGAGAGTAGCGCATTGTGTAGGCGAGAGCTTTCGCTTTCTGTCGAACTCACTACCTGCAGCTGCGTGCGTTCCAGTCCCCAGTTGCCTTGCATCGTCTAACGTGTGAACAGATGCCGTAATATAATGTATTAAAGCAGTTCGTTCATTCACACAAGTGCCATAAAGATTTTGAGTTCGATTCACGTTTTTGGAAACTAACCATGGAAGAAGAGGAAGCTCAACGGATTTTGCGTAGTGGGTTAGTAGCTCGGAGCGCGCAGGGTCACGCAGCTCAGGGGATGCCAATCAAAGGCAACGAGGATATCTGGGTAGAGATTCAGGCGCACACTTTTCGTAACTGGGTTAACGATATCCTCAAAGAGACCGGCTATCAAGTGCGAGACCTCAGCACCGACCTCTGCGATGGCGTGAGACTCGTGGCTCTGGTCGAGGTTCTCCAGAAACGCAAACTGCGCAAAATTCTCAAACCTGTTAATCAGCATCAGAGCCTGGAAAATGCAACCACAGCCTTGAACGCCATTTCGGCTGACGGAATTAAACTTGTCAATATCGGTATTTCCATTTAAATCCATTTAAAATTTAAAGAGCCCACCAACTCGCGCGTTGAAGTCTCCGTATAGACTTATCCATAAACTAATGCTAAAAGCGAAAGTTTCTAGTTTTTCCATCACCTTTTTTGGACAAACATGTCGGATGGGCGTTTTTTTACAACTTTTTTTTTGTGTTTGAACGTACTAAAAAGCCAAGAGTGAATGTCGGTCAAAGTTCTTCGTAAAGTTTAAAAGGCCGTTTAATTAGCTTAAGGCTTTTTAAAGCTCCAAGCAAGTTTTACAGTTAATCATCTGATGATAAGAGAAGATTATTCTGGCTTTTATGTCGGAAAACGTTGCGGAAAACCTCAAAGAAAAGATCAGAAAAGTTTGAACAATAAGATACTGAAAAAGCGACCGAAGCGAAGCACGTTCTTGTTTAAAACTCTTGTTAAAAAGTCTATTTACATAGAATACCGGATAATAATCATGATTGTCTTCATTGTTATCCGAATCTTACGTGAGATCACCTGTTATTACCTGGTTATAAAAAGTTTAGGTTCAGAGCTTGGCGAAAAAATTTAACGGAAAAAGTGGAAGTTTCCCAACCGCGAACAATTCAAAGTGACGAGGTCGTCTACTTTTAGACAGGACGCCAATTATCCCCAACCTGCGCTTTACGTTTTTCGTTTCCTCATTTCCGTTCGCAAGAACCCACAAGCACCGAAAAGAAAAAGTTCAGGAGAACATTTTTCTTCTACATAATCAGAGGCTGTGAATGTCAGATTCGCATAGTTATAAAAGAAAGCACTGTAATAAGGCACCATCGCAGTGCCTTTTTTCGTAGTTTCTCAGTTTGTTTCTACAGTGCCCTTTTGACGATTGCCTGCATCAACTTAAAGCGTCCTGATTTTAAACTATGTTCAAACTGCCTAGTCCAAGGTCACCGAAAGGGCACCACAAAGGCACTATTGCGGTGCTTTCTTTCGTAGTTTCCCGATTTGTTTCTACAGTGCCCTTTTCACATTTGCCTGCATCGACTTAAAGCGTCCTGATTTTAAACTAAGTTCAAACTGCCTAGTCCAAGGTCACCGAAAAGGCACCACAAAAGGCACCCTTGCAGTGCTTTTTTTCGTAGTTTCCCAGTTTGTTTCTACAGTGCCCTTTTCACAATTACCTGCAACGACTTAAAGCGTCCTGATTTTAAACTACGTTCAAACTGCCTAGTCCAAGGTCACCGAAAAGGCACCTCAAAAGGCACCATTGCGGTGCTTTCTTTCGTAGTTGCCCAGTTTGTTTCTACAGTGCCCTTTTCATAATTGCCTGCATCGACATAAATCGTCCTGATTTTAAACTATGTTCAAACTGCCTAGTCCAAGGTCACCGAAAAGGCACCACAAAAGGCACCATCGCAGTGCCTTTTGTCGTAGTTTCCCAGTTTGTTTCTACAGTGCCCTTTTCACGATTGCCTGCATCAACTTAAAGCGTCCTGATTTTAAACTATGTTCAAATCTGCCTAGTCCAAGATCACCGAAAAGGCACCTCAAAAGGCACCGTCCATTTTTACCCGGGTCATACGAACCTCATACGATTAAAGGATAGTTTTACTTTTTACTATATAGAGCAATTGCTGCTAAGACTTTCCACAGACTCTAGCACTGGATAACACGTTGATAACACGTTGATAACAGGCTGATAACAGAGATAACAGAATACTGGGCTGCACGCATGGCCCAGCAGAGAAAGTGGGACTCGGTTTCCGTATAAGGGAAGCAGAATTCTTCATGACTTTCCTTTTTCCAAGTTTTTTTTTGTCGTGAATGGTCAAATCCAAAAAGTAAACATTCAGTCCAGAGATAATGAGATTCTGGAAAAAGATTCTTGTCAAGGTCCTTTGGGCTGGTGAAAAAGAAAATCAGAAAATGCAGAAGCCCTTATTGGGGATTCCACATAGTCTCTCCTTGAATCAAGGTTACGTCGTGACCGAAAATATCTCTGACATCACTAGAACATTTCAGTACCAACAAAAATATCATATCTTATCACTGAAATAATACTTTACTAATTTGTTTTATAATTAAATTATTGTTTATTAATATTAATTCGCTAATTCAAATCAATAAGATCTCATTACTGGATTAAAAAATCAGTTGTAAAATTAAGAATTACGAATTAATTTATGCTTTAGTTAATTGATTTACCTTTTTCTGTGTTCACAGGTAACGTGGATATCGTGAATGGAAACCTCAAGTTGATTCTCGGTCTGATTTGGTCGCTGATTGTCCATTACCAGATCGGTCGTTCAAATTTCCCGGCAAGGAAACTAATGCTCGCTTGGCTTCGGGTATTTACTTTTAATATTAGTTAACTAAAACTATATTCATTAATATATTCTTTTACCAGGCGGTGCTTCCAGAATCAAACATTCACAATTTTACAACAGACTGGAACAGCGGGAAAAATCTAGCCGCTCTGTTGGATTACTGCAAACCTGGGCTTTTCCCGCACTGGCGTAAACTGGACCCTAAGAAAAGGTTTTAGAAAGCTTTTGTGCAAAATTTATTTACTTGAATTTTGAAAAATGAAATTTCATACAGTGTGGAGAACTGCCGAGTCGCAATGGAACTGGCCCGAGATGAATTCGGAATCCCGATGGTTCTGGAACCGGAATATTTAGCTTCTCCATTCCTGGACGAACTCTCTGGAATGACGTATCTGTCGTACTTCATGAAGGAAAACAGCCCTGGATACTTTGCTACCCTGGGATGGGTCCAGAGTCAGCTACCTGAAGCTAACATTAAAAACTTTACAGTAATTTCTATAATAATACATTTAATTTTACCATATTTAATCTAATACTATGTTCACACTTGAATACTATACTAGTATAACTTCGGGAGTACCTATCTTTTTCACTGTGATTCGTTCTCGATTGACGATTTGTACTGGAATAAGTCGTTCAATAGGTGAACATGGTGTAAGAGTAATTTGCTAATTGCTTTAATTAGTAAGTTGATTAGTAAAATTAATTATTACTTGATTTGATAGACAAATTGGTTCACGTTTTATAGACTGACTGGAACGACGGTTTGGCTGTTTGCAAAATGGTCCGCTCGCTCGGAGGTCCCGTTCCCGGATTCAGGAACCTGAAAACGGATCAAGAACACTGGGTTTCAAACATGGAACTAGGTATTGAAAACAACAAAAATAATAATATTATGATATTAGTACGAAATAATAATAACTTCAATAGAACAATAACAACAGGAGTACCTAACAATGTCTCCTGCACGTCCAAGCTGCGAGAATTTTCAATATATTTAACTTTACCCATAATACTATTAATAAATCTTAACTAATTATAATACATAAAAGTTTGAATAAGACTCTAATATTAGTATCTTTCTTATTAACATAGTGAAAATAGCATAACAAGAACAACACCAGGGGCAGGCAGACTAGAGGAATATTTGCCAAACAACGCCATCTAGTGACAAATATTTGAACTATTTGCAATTTACTATCCCTCGTCTATAGGAATGGCTGGAGGAGAACGTTTGGGTGTGGAGCCGGTTCTCTCGGCTGCGGATATGGCGGACCCTAAGGTGGAACACTTGGGCGTGATGGCTTACGCAGCATATTTCCAGTGGGTGAAACCCCGTAAGAAACCGGGCGAACGACTCGCCGTCACGGCCGAAGGCAAAACTGTCCGGGTTAATCAGCCGGTATCTAGAATAATACAAAATATTTAACGTATTAAACATAAATAATAATTATTAATATTTTATATTATATATTATAATTTGGTAAAGCGGAGTCGTAAATATATATTTATTAATATTATTGTTAAACTTTTGCGGTAAGCGTTTAGTTCCTCTACTTGTTGAGACCATGAAATTTTTGTTACCTGTTTACTAGACATGTTATTAAAGGCTGAGAAAAATTGTGAGAAAAAACTGGGTTTTGATTCACACGATATTATATATTTTTGTATATAATGTATTTATTAAAAATGAAAAAGCACAGCCACGTAAGTTTTTTAAGTTCCGCACTGCTGGTTCCGCCATTGCCGAGAGAAGCAAGTAAAAAATTTCGTAAATTTAAAATATATATAATCTGTGTTTATTAGAATTATTACTTTATGAATTATTTGATTGATTTTAAAGGAATTTATAGATTAATTTGAATAATTTCATTTATTTTAATTACTAAATTTGAATGCCATGGTTCAGTATTGTATTGTTTTCTGATAGGCAAATTTCAGAATCGATTATCTGTGCGAGGATATCGATTTAAAGGATATCACAGCAGTAGTTCGAGGACCTAATGGTAAAGTGGAGTGTCGCCTAAACTTAACACCTACTGGAGGAACTGGAACTTTCATTCCCACGGATGTGGGCATGCATGAAGTACTCGTTTCCCATAAATTTTTATCACAATTAATTATAATGTGAACTGATTGTTACAGGTAACTGTGTATTGCGAAGGTGAGGTAGTCACCGGATGTCCGATTCACATCCGGGCTGTTCCGGAAACTGCCAAAATGGCTTATTCCGGAATCGATCCTTGCGCTGTCGGATCTACTGTCGAAGTTCTAGTAAGAAAATATTATAAATATATATTAAATAAATTATTTTAAATTATGTTATGTCTAGATCAACTCGGATGGGGCTACTGGAGGTTCTCTGGAAGTCAATGCCAGGTCTCCGAGTGATCGAGTACTGCAATGTCCAGTGAATGTCAACAGAGGAGCTTACACTGCCACTTTCCAGCCAGATGAACCCGGTGAATGGAAAATCGCAGTCACTTATGAAGGAGTCCACATCCAAGACAGTCCGTTCACTTGTTTCGTCTTCGATCCCAATGCTGTTAAGGTATATATCACTCAATCATCAAGAAAACTGTAATTCAAGTTAATAGAGATTTTTATGAAGTTATCTGACTTGACTGGAGCTTTCCCCGGTGAAAAGTTCACCTTTACCTGCGATGCTCGAGCTGCTGGATACGGCGAAACCAAAGTAGATATCGTCTATCGAGGAAGATCGATTCCTCACAAGATCAGCGAAGTCGAAGATGGAGTCTTCAGGGTTTCCTTCACGCCTCAAGATTCTGGCAAACACAGAGTTTACGTCTATTTCAACGGACTGGACGTCAAAGGTTCTCCGTTCAGGCTTCGTGTCGGAGTGGACAAGACAGTACCGGATTCCAGTTACACCTTCGGCAATGACAGTACTCTGAACACTTCGTCGAGGAGTACTTTGAACAAATCAAAAGTTCACACGGATATTTCTGCAGAAAGTAAAACTTTTTTTCTTTTATTCGCAATTTTCTAACTGTTAACTGAAAAATTCTTGTGAAAATCTGTTGGAAAAGTTTAACATTTTCTCGTGCATGAATCAGATATCTTACGCCAAATCAGTGCTAACCTTCAGCGAAGCAAATCTTCTAACACATCTCATAATGGATACAGCGTTTCTGAATCTAAATTAACAGGTATCGACACAACAACTTTCTACGCCATTAACTCTTAATTCTCTTTAACTTCAACAGTTCTTAAATTTAACAAATATTGTTTTAAGTAAGTGTTATTTTAAGTAATCTTTGCAAACAAAAAAAAAGGCACTTTGAATAATACCGCGACGTCCGAGTACGAAACGCGTTCAAGCGAGCGTCGCCATCTGACGGAAGAGAGTCGCGACAGCAAGCAGTCGGCGACAACACGCAGCTCCCGCGCCGATCTCCTCGAGCGCAGCCACGAGCGTCTCCGGTCGCCGGAGAAAGTCATGTCCGTCAGGCGCGATTCCGCTGAAGAGACGATCAACACCAGCACGCAAGTAAATATATTTCAATAAAAGAGTCAACAAATATCATGAAAAATAAAATTAAAAGTAAATAAAATAAGTAAATTTACGAATGTATAATTAATAATAATAATAATAATCTTAATTAGTTTGGTTTGATGATCCACTGATTGATGATTCATTCATTCATTCGTCGGTTCATTCACTGTTTTATCCATACGTTCACTCATTATACATTGCTGATTCATTCACTCTTTTAATCATTCTTTCACTCATTCATACACCTATTCATTCATTCACTCACTGATTCACTCGTTCATTCACTTACCATTCTCTGATTCTTTCATTCACTTGCTCTTTTTCTCGTTCATTCATTTATTAAATCCATTCACTCATTCATTCACTCACTCATTATACATTGCTGATTCATTCACTCTTTTAATCATTCTTTCACTCATTCATTCACTCACTGATTCACTCTTTCATTCACTTACCATTCTCTGATTCTTCCATTCACTCGCTCTTTTTCTCGTTCATTAATTTATTAAATCCATTCGCTCATTCATTCATTCACTCACTCATTCACCAATTCATTCATATTCTAGCTTTCGGAGCCGAGTTTTCTGCGTCGATCAGCGCGCGAGGACTTCAGCGAAAGCTTCCACCAGGAACGCAAATCCAGTGCAATTCACGAGAAGAAGGTTTTCTCCAGTAGTTCCAGGAACGAAGACAATGTCTTCAGTCAACTCACTTCTAACGGCACCAACCAACCGAGTAAAGAACAACGCAGCATCATCGACAATAGCTCCAATGTTAGAGGTAACCTAGTTTCTATTAAATAATATATAATATATTAATACGCTCATTATAATTTTCATTTTTTAGTTTCTTCAATGCTGAACGCTATTCAGCAGCGTAGGGATTCGTGGGACGCCCTCGCCAAGACCAGAGCCGCGTTGAGTCCCGACGACGAAACGCAGCAGTTGGCCGCGAATCGTACAGTCCAACAAGAAACCAAAGGTCTTCAATCGATAAACAATCGATTTATAGTTCGATATCTAAAACTATCGATTACTGTATTTCAGTGGCGAAGAGCTTATTCAGCAGCGTGAGGGACGAATCCGACGCTGTGCATTCGCGTCTGGTCACTCACCGGCATTTCGACGTCGAGGACGTCGTTATCGACGGCGAGGGAATCAGGCTAAGCGCTGTGGGATGCGCTACTTCCTTCACGCTGGAGTCGACGGAGATCGAGGCCAAAGACGTGTCCGTGAAAATCAACAGTGAGTTTGAAACGCTTTTTAAACCTTAACGAACAAGACGAGGCGGAACAGTTTCCTGAACTGTGAAAACAAATCTTTGTGGTTCTAGATGAAGATTCATGAAAGATTCTTTGTAGATTCTCCAAGATTCTTTTCTATAAACTGTTGAAAGAAACTAATGTATAGAGTTAAACCTATGGTTCTCTATTGAATAAATAGGTTCTATAGTAATTAAATTACAATTATTTAAATAATTTGGTTGTAGTCGTATATATATTTCTAACTGAACACATTAAACTTACTTTATTCTACAAATTTTAATATTTTTATAGTTTCTATTGATGAAATAGCTCTATAGTAATTAAATTACAATTATTTAAATAATTTGGTTGTAGTCGTATATATATTTATCAATGAACACATTAAACTTACTTTATTCTACAAATTTTAATATTTTTATAGTTTCTATTGAATAAATAGCTCTATAGTAATTAAATTACTATTATTTAAATAATTTGGTTGTAGTCGTATATATATTTATAACTGAACACATTAAACTTAATTTATTCTACAAATTTTAATATTTTTATAGTTTCTATTGAATAAATAGCTCTATAGTAGTTATATTAAAATTATTTAAATAATTTGGTTGTAGTCGTATATATATTTATAACTGAACACATTAAACTTAATTTATTCTACAAATTTTAATATTTTTATAGTTTCTATTGAATAAATAGCTCTATAGTAATTAAATTACTATTATTTAAATAATTTGGTTGTATTCGTATATATTTATAACTGAACACATTAAACTTAATTTATTCTACAAATTTTAATTTTACGATTTAAGTAAAATTTTTACGCTATTTAATATTTCAAATTCAAATTATAATAAGCAGTATTTAAAACATAAATAAATTACTGAAGTACTTATAGTCATATTTCATTGTCCTGTACAATTTTATGAATATTAAATTATTTTATACTATAATTAATAAATTATTTAATTCTGAATTTAGTTCAATGGGGGCGTTACGTTTTCAAATTGAATTAAATATTATATTATTTAATTTTTTTAAAATTCAGATTTATAAATAAAAATATTCCATACATCCATAAACTATTTTAACTATTTTTGTTTAAATTCTAATATTTTTTTTCCAAAATTTTTCTTCTGTTAGTTATATATTATATATATATATATTATTATTTGTATATTATTAATTCCTGAAATTATTTCAGATGGAGGGCGTTACATCAACTATTTAATTATTTTTGTTTAAATTTTAATATTATTTTCAAAAATTTTTCTTCTGTTAGTTATATATTATATATATATATATATATATTATAGTTTGTATATTATTTATTCCTGAAATTATTTCAGATGGAGGGCGTTACATAAACTATTTAATTATTTTTGTTTAAATTCTAATATTATTTTCAAAAATTTTTCTTCTGTTAGTTATATATTTTATATATATATTATTGTTTGTAGTATTATAAATTCCCGAAATTATTTCAGATGGAGGGCGTTACATCCCGGTCCAAGTGCAGAACACAATCAACGGAGTGACGGTCTCATTCACGACGTCCAGCGTCGGTGAGCACGTCGTCGACGTCCAAGTGAAGGGTCAACGCGTGCCTGGCTCGCCGTTCAGGTTGTCGCGTCGCTCGTTAAAAACTTCAACGGAATATTAGTTGAATAATATTTTGAATATTCAGGTGTTTTTCGTACGATTCTAAGGAAATCCGAGTAGGAACCGTTCCTAATGGCGTTGTGGGCAAACCCGTCGAATTCGAAAGTATGTATATGAATCTAATAATAATGATAATAACATAATAATAACATAATAATAATAAATAAGAATAATAACAATAAATTTTCGAGTTTAATTCAATCACTCACTAATTCATTCATTAACTGATTCAGTCGTTCATTCATTAATTCACTCTCATCCATTCCAACTTCGCACTCACTGGTTCAGTCACTTATTCAATAATTCACTCACTCGTTAATTCACTCTCATCCATTCCACCTTCACTAACTGGTTCAGTCACTTAGTCAATCATTCACTCCTTCACTCACTCACTCATCCACTCGCTCACTCACCCCACTCATTCACCCATTCATCCACTCACTCACTCACCCCACTCATTCACCCCACTCATTCACCCATTCACTCACTCCTTCACTCACTCACTCATTCACCCCACTCATTCACCCATTCATCCACTCACTCATTCACCCATTCATTCACTCACTCCTTAATTCACTCCTTCACTCACCCCACTCATTCACCCATTCATCCACTCACTCACTCTCCCCGCTCATCCCACTCATCCACTCACTCACTCATTCACCGACTGTGATCAAAATGTGACAAATGCATAAAATTTTGTCCTAAACAATCATTACATCCACAAAATAATTTTCTAGTCGACGGATCAACAGCCGGAGCTGGTAACTTAGAGATCCTGGTCAACGGGGGACACGTGACGAGTTACGTCAAGGAACTGGGAGGTCAGAGATTCTTGGCTTCATTCGTACCGCATCAAGCCACTGTCCACACCGTTGATATGACCTTTAATGGAGAAAGAGTTGCAGGTACATTTTAAACAAATTCAAGACTTAGAAAAACCAAAAACAAAACCTAAATCTTATATTGATTATACAAGGAGAAAGCTCTGAAGTTTCCTAATAGATCCCCTCAAGCAAAACTTTACGGTTCATTCTCCAAATCAAAGAAAAAAGATAATCGACTCCAAATTTTTTTTAAATAAATAAATAAATATAATAAATAATAATATAATATCTAAATATAATAATAATAATAAATATTATTTCTTATTTAATTATTCGTATTTTTCTATATTCGTCTTCTATGCGGGCTCCGTTAGGTTATTTGTAGTTTCCTTTTTAGCCGGCTTTTCATCAGGGTCCTTGCTATGTCCTTACTATTCTTTACCTGTAGAAAAATACCTGGGTAACTGTCTTGGGGTTCGTTGGTTGGGTTTGTTACCCGCTGGCGGTTTTAAATGCTGTTAGTAGCCTACAACCTGTCGAGTTCAAAAGACGCCTCTTATTCCTCGTTATCATTTCCAAACTTAACAAAAAAAAAATAATAAATTATTCTGGAATAAATCTTGTGCCCGAGTTAAATTCTGGAATTAAATTTGAAGTCTGATATTGGATTTAAAAAAAATATTTCCTGTGAATTCAGGTAAGATTCTCAGTTTGACTCCCGTCGTTTACTCGAAGCTTTCAATATGGCGGCAAAGGGTTTAAACCCTTTTTTTCTTGTTTAAGCACAGAAAAGAAGTAATTAGTATTTATTCTAATATATAATTAGAATTTAAAGATAACAACAGTTGGGTGTAGTATTTTTTAAATGTGGTAAAACAACAGGAAAAAGGGTGTTGTTGTTTCGATTGTTCTTCTGGGATACTGGGAAAACTGTTCGTCGAAATGTTTCCGCAAGCTTTTCCGCGAAAAAAAAATTTTTTTGTTAAACGTTTGATAATACTGATAACACTGATAACACTGAGCTTTGCGAAACTGGAAGAAGTGAAAAGAGGAAATGATAAAATCAAAGAAGAAGAAGAAGAAGAAGAAGAAAAAGAAGTTGAGGAATGTAGAACAGGGTTCATCTGGGACGATCCCAAAAAAGGTGATTCACGGAAGTACGTGTCTGGGAATCACAAAACGATTCCCATGAAAAAAAAGACAAGCCCCAGGTAAGACTGACCCCACTACGCCCCAGGTCTGTAGTGTTATCACATCGCTATCTAAGTGTTATCAGTGTTATCAGCCATCGGAAAAGACTATTGGAAACTATAGGAATGCTATCAATCTGTTATCTGAGTGTTATCAACTGTTATCAACTGTTATTAAGGTGCTGTCAGTGTTACCAGCCATCGGAAAAGACTACGAATGCTATCAATCTGTTATCTGAGTGTTATCAACTGTTAACAAGGTGTTATCAGTGTTACCAGCCATCGGAAAAGACTATTGGAAACTAGACGAATGCTATCAATCTGTTATCTGAGTGTTATCAACCGTCATCAAGGTGTTATCATTGTTACCAGCCATCGGAAAAGACTGTTGGAAACTATACGAATGCTATCAATGTGTTATCTGAGTGTTATCAACCGTTATCAAGGTGTTATCAGTGTTACCAGCCATCGGAAAAGACTATTGGAAACTATACGAATGCTATCAATGTGTTATCCGAGTGTTATCAACCGTTATCAAGGTGTTATCAGTGTTACCAGCCATCGGAAGAGACTATTGGAACTATACGAATGCTATCGATCTGTTATCTGAGTGTTATCAACTGTTATCAAAGTGTTATCAGTGTTATCAGCCACCCAGAGAGCTATCAGTTACTCCAGTAGAAAATCTGGAAAAGAGTTAATAATCTCAACCGTGTTATCAGCGTGTTATCAATATGATATCATTCATTAAACCCAAGGATTAATAATAAAAAATGTATAATTATTAATTAATTATATTTTAAATGAATTACTATAATTCAGTGAACCCAAGTTTAAATACCCACAGGCTGGTCACGTGCGGGTTAATATGATGAAACTCAAATTTAGGTCAAAACTTTTTGTAACTACTAGTTCACTAAACTCCTGAACAAAATAATATTACTAAATTAAATCTTCATTAATTAGTAACTATAATTAACTTAATGAACTAAACCTAGATATAAAAATAAACTATTTTGCTTAATCACAAATTAATTATTGGTGTACATTTTAGGGAGTCCATGGAAAGTTGACGTTTCAAGCAGCAGCCCATCGACAATGTCTTCCAAGCCTTTCGTTATGGGTGAGGGTGTGCGACACTTTGCTGCCGGCAAAATCTCAGCCTTCGACATCAACATCGGTGACCACAGCAAAGAAGATGTCACCGTGTCCATCTCCAGTCCGTCCAAACGCGCCCTGTCCAGCAGAATCCTCGAGATCGGGGGCAACATCCATCGGGTCGAGTTCAATCCGTCAGAGGTCGGCAGTTATGTCATCGATGTCACCGTCGACGGACAGAAGATCCAGGGAAGTCCCTTCGTCGCCAAAGCGTACGACAGTTCACTGATACGAGTCTCTGATGTCAATAATGGAGTCGTGGGCCAGCCCTGTCAGTTCAGAGGTAAGTTATATCGATTGGTTTGGTTCAATCGATTGTTTATCGTTATCGATTGGTTGTTCTGAAACAGTGGATGCCAGCCAGGCAGGTGAAGGTCAGCTGGAGATTTCCATCAACGATGGAGAAGTACCCAATCATGTCCAAGTGCTGGGAGGAGGCAAATGTCTCGTTAGTTTCACACCTGAAGCACCGAAATTACACACTATTGAAATCAAATTCAATGGCGAAACTGTCCCAGGTGATCAAATTGCCCTTCTCGATCAAACATTCAATGATTATTAACGAGAGAATTTGAATTTAATTTGAATAGGATGTCCGTTTGTTTGCAAAGTGGCCGATACGAACCGCGTTGTGGTGTCTTTACGCAACATGGAACTGGTTCCAGTCGGCGAAACAACACGCTTCGACATAACGGTCGACGCGACAACCAATTCCGAGCTAGCAGTATCTGTCAAAGGCATTTTTAATCTAATTCATATTATCTATGCCCATACTGACGTTTTTATTTTCACCTAGGACCGACTTCCGACTTGCCCGTCAAAGTATCCGGAGGAGCCCGGAATACCTTCACTGCGGAATTCACTCCGCGTGAAGTTGGGTCGCACACTGTCAACGTCGAATACAATGGAGTTCCAGTCACTGGAACACCGTTCATCTGCAAAGCCTACGACGCCAAGAAAGTCTACGTTAGTGCCATGCCCAGAGGACTCCTCGGCAAGAGCCTCCAGTTCACCGGTAACTAAATTTTCATCAGTTATTTCTATAAATCATACATTAAACCTTATTAATAAATATAAACAGGAAAGTTAATGTATAGAGTTTTGTGATTTTGAACCGTTATTTTAGCATTTATCATTTGGTGCCATCTGTTTTACCTTGTTTAATTACAGTCACCGTTTGTTTGTATAGAAACTGGATTTTCTTGTTCGTTTTTTAAGAAAAATTTTTTTTCCCACGTATTATTTATGTCCTATTTATTGTCGGTAATAATTATTGAATATTTGTTTTCAGTGGATGCAAGCCAGGCTGGAGAAGGAAATTTGGAAATTACGATCAGCGCACGGGGTCGCAACATTCCCACGCACGTTCACCCGCAAGGAAGCGCCCGGTTCGCCGTCAGTTTCGTCCCTCTCGAGGCCATAGATCACGTTATTACCATCACCTTCAATAAGGAACCTGTTTCTGGTATCCATTTTTTTCCCCCTATTTTTGTACCGTTTGCCAAATAGGGATCCCTCTAGCGGCGATAGCCGTAAGCTCTCTGTCGTCTGCTGGTGATGGCCAGGCTTCTGTTTACATCACAAGCCTCAGCATCAGTGTTTCCACTTTTGCAGGGAAGTTCCCTGAAAGAGGGGGGAAATGGAGTCTCAAAAGGGAAGACGAACAGAAGAGAGTGAAGAGGAAATCTAGACCCTGTACATTCTTGCACTGAGGGGGAAAAGGGGAAAAATAAGGGAAGAGGGGAAAAATGGAAGATTGAAAAGTGGCAACACTGCGCAGTATACTCGAAACTTGGCAAATAAAGAACAAATATGTTTTTAAATTTGAATAGTTTGCGGGTTGTTTTATAAAATAAGCAATTAAATCAATGCAAAGTTTTGTGGCAAACCCTGTGGCTTGGTCAACAGCTGCGGAAGACAGCGAATTTAAAAATGTAGGAGCGTTGAAAAATAGTTCGCAAACTAAAACGTGCATTATAAATTATTTTTACATGATGATTGGTGAATATTATGATTTATTTATGTTTTGCCAACAGGCTCGCCGTTCACAGCGCAAGTGTTCACCGATCCGAACCGAGTCGTGGTCAGCGGCCAGTCGCTGGCCTCGTCGGCTGTCGGGAAGACATCGTATTTTAAGATGAGCAATGTCACGGGCAGCCTCGAAGATATCGAAGTCAATATCGAGGGTAACTAAACGATAAATTATAAGCTTTAAATTGAAAATTCCTATTTTTACGAGTATCGTTTAAGTAAATCTTCGTGAAGCTGTCCCGTTAGTGGTCGACATTATGCAGTACTCTTCTTTCTCTTTCTTTTTCCAGGATCATCTCCATACAGACTAAGAAACTACTAAGACTATTTTGACTTAAATTGACAAAATTTGATTAAGGGAAAAAAAACGAAAAAAAAATATAGTAAAACAACTTAAGTGTATAACTCTTTACACATTTCTATTAACTAATATTAATTAATATTTTTCTAGTGTTTTCTTCTCTTTTCTATTCGTTATGTGTCTAACTTACGACAAAGACGTTTTAAGACTAGCACAACAAAAAATCTTTAACCCAAACTGCTTTTTGCTTGTTGCTAATTAACCTTATGTTTAGTCCTCATTAAAAAAAACGCCATTGCTGATTAATAAAACTCGAAATAATATTTGCTACGTAACAAAAAAAAAACTTGACGTGAACTGTGCAGGACCATCTGGGAGTTCAGTAGCCGCCCAGGTGAGAAACAATGGCGACAACACTTTTGTCGTGGAATTTACCCCCAAATTGGCCGGTGAACATAAAATCCACGTTAATTATACCAACAAACCTGTCGTGGGATCTCCGTTCAGCTGCAAAGTCTACGATGTTAACGCCATCAAAGTCAAGGAAGCTCCCAAAGGAGTCGTCGGAAAACCTGTTACCTTTCTTGGTAATCAACAGTTACTACCTATGGTAGCTTACAGTAGTTGGTTAGTTAGTAGTAGCCATTCTAATAGAGTAGAAGTTCATATCTAGTAGTTGCAAGTTATGTAGTTACAGGAATCGTAAATAGTAGTAGCTGTTGACGGTAGTTTACAGTTATAACAAGTACTAGAAAGCTTACTAGTAGCAGTAGTCAGAAGTAGCAGATGTGGTAGTCTATGCTAGCAGTAGCAATATTAGTAAATTGTAGTTGGTGTTAGTAGTAGCCTTTGTTGTAGCACTAGTAAGTTAAAGTAGAAGTAATAGTTACTAGTAGTTAGTAGCAGACCAGTGAATAACAGTTGAGCCGAGTCAAGCGAAAGTAAGCATACAGAAATAGCAGCAGCGGTAGTCAGATAATAGCAGTAGCAAAGTAGTAGTAACCTTACTTACCATTACTTATAAGTAATGGCTTTAGTTTTAGTAACTGATTATTAAATTTTAGTAGAGACGAGTCAAGCGTATTAGGCATACAGAAGTAGCAGATGTGACAGTCATATGCTAGCAATACTAGTAAACAGTAGCAGTTCTTAGTAATAACTTTACTTACTAGTACTTATAAGTAAATTGTGTTAGTAACTGATAACTGTAACTTAAATTTTAGTCGAGACGAGTCAAGCGGGTCCTGGAAACCTGGAAGTGACGGTGAACGGGGGTCAGGTACCGACTTCAGCCCAGGCGCACGGACTGCATACCTACGCCATTTCTTTCACGCCCAAAGAGCCGAAACCCCACGAAGTGGAATTAAAATTCAACGGAGAAAACGTTCCAGGTAAAATTTACTTTCCCCGTAGCGCAGCTAATCTCGTCTGATCGATTGTGATTCATTCATTCATTCATTCAACCGGTTGATTTCCTAATTGGATTTTCGCAGGGAGTCCGTTCGTTTGCCAAGTGATCGACTCTCGCCAGGTGACAGTGTCCGGCGAAGGTCTGGAGAAAGTGGCCATCGATAAGGAGACGTCCTTCTTCATCGACGTCCACGGACCTCCCAGCACTCTGGACGTGCGGATCCTGTCACCTTCCCGACGACTGATCCCTTCCTCCATCGAGGCCGTCACCGATTTCAGATACCAAGTCTCGTACACCCCCACCGAAGTCGGTAAGAAACTAAATCTGGAAACTTAAACATTATTTAATAATGTAAGAGTTAATAGTTAATTATAATATATTGAAATTTTGCAGGTGATCACAGCATTGAAGTGAAATACGCTGATTTGCCTATTCACGGCAGTCCGTTCACAGTCAAGGCTTACGATTCGAGCAAAGTGAAGGTCACTGATGTATCGAATGGCGTCGTTGGGAAATCCATTTACTTCAGCAGTAAGTTTTAAATTATTTTTTTAAACCAAAATATCGATTATTGATGATTGATTGATTTCTATTAGTCGATGCCAGCCAAGCCGGAGCTGGAAATTTAGAAATCATCGTTTCAGTCAACGGACGACACGTTCCCAACTACGTCCAGTCAGAAGGCAACGCAAAGTTCCGAGTCAGTTTCAAACCGCAGGAACCGTTACCGCATACCCTAAGCGTTCGGTTCAACGGGGAACCGGTTCCTGGTACGTTGTACACAGTAACTTTGACGATTTTTCGTTTAATTAACTTTTTTTTCCCTGAATAAAAAAGGTTCGCCATTCACTTGTAAGGTTGCCGATGCCAGTCAAGTGGTCGTTTCGGGAAGCGGAACCAAAATGTCACCCTTAACCAAAGCCGCGAATCTTCTCATTGATTCCAGAGGTGCAGAAATCTCTGATTGTCGTATCACTGTTGTCTCCACTAGCGGTCAGAATGTCCCCATTACCATGGAAACCACCAAAGATGGAAAAATCAGCGCGCAGTTCTTGCCATTTGAAGTTGGTAAGTCTTATTCATTAATATTAATCTTCACATTTGTAATTAAAAAAAAAATCTTGTAGGACCTCACACAGTGTCTGTAGTGCTGAACGGTGAACTGGTCGGTGGCAGTCCGTTCATCTGCAACATTTACGACGTTTCCAAAGTCCACGTGACGGGACTGGGTCCTTCAGAAGTCGGACGGTCGATAACGTTCACTGTGGACGCGTCGCAAGCCGGGGAAGGGACGCTGGAACTCGTCGTCACTACGAGGAAGTCGTCAGTCAAAGCCGACGTCCGAGCTCGAAGCAGGGGCCTCTACGACGTGACGTTCATCCCGCAGGAAGTGGTTCCGCACTTCGTGAATATCACGTTCAATGACGAGGATGTCCCAGGTAAGATTCTTGGTTTCTTTCACGTGAATCTTAATTTGATTCGTTATTTGTCGTATGCAGGCAGTCCTTTCAAATGCGAGATTCAGCCAGGCGGTCCGCAGTCCGCACAGTTGGTTAACAAGTCGCTGTCCGAGGAAGAGGAAGAACAAGTAACAGCGCGCGGGGAGGGCCTCAAAGAAGTTGTTCTGGGAACTCCGGCCTTTTTCGAGATCGACACCAAGGGACTGGACGGCGAACTGGACATCCGCATCTCTGGACCTACCGGCAGCAGCGTCTCGAGTCATTTGGCTCAGGCGAAGAGCGGAATTTTCCGCGCGGAATACGAGCCGGAGCTGGTGGGTACTTACCGCGTCGAAGTTCTTCATCAAGGCAAACCAGTCACCGCTAACCCCTTCTACGTGGAAGTTACGGATCCTGCTGCTGTTAGGGTTACTGAGATTCACGAAGCCTATGCTGGAAAAGAAAGCTACTTCATCGGTAACTTTTTTTTTTACATTTTTCTACAACTAATCCATTTTAATTGATAAATTTTGTTAAAGTTGATACTTCTGAGGCTGGACGGGGTACATTACACGTTGCCTTACGAGCTGCGAATCAGAATGTGAAGCACAACGTTCAGAATCTGGGCAATGGACTCCTCAAAGTTGTCTACTTCCCCAAAATCGCGCATCCACATCGCGTTGATTTGCGATACAGCGGAATGCACGCTTCAGGTACAAGTCAAAATTCCTCATTAAATGAAACTTTTAAAAATTAAGTCATTTTTACAGGCTGCCCGTTCGAGATTCAGGTGAAGAACCCGCACTTGGGTAAAGAGATCGTGGCCCACGGAGTCGGACTTTACCAAGGCCGCTGTGGCAAAGTGACGTCGTTTGTTATTGATACGATTGGCTTGAGCTCACGCTTGATTGACGTGGTTGTCGCCGGACCCAAGGACATAGCCGTCCCCGTGCGCTGCTATCAGCAGAAGGACGGCAACCTTCTTGCAGAGTTTACACCTACAGTTCCAGGTAACTTGTTCCCTAGCATTTGCATATATCTTTACTAATTGCAAGAAGAATTCGACGTAATAGAAAAACTAAAAGAAAAATTAAACTAAAAGAAAGCTACATCTATTAACTAATACATATTCATTAATATTTAAAGGTCCGTACAAGATCGATGTCATGTACGATGCAAAACCAATCGCCGGTTCTCCTTTCTACTGTCAAATCAGTGACGCGTCGCGAGTCAGCGTCGATCCCGTCCGCAGCTCGGCTGTCGCAGTTCACGAACCCATCACTTTCCAACGTAATATTTTCAGTTTTAATAATTGTATTATTTTTAATTGACTGTATTTTCTGGGTTTTTTAGTGAAAAAGAAAGACGCAGGCTTGGCGCCATTAGACGTTTCGGTAACCACACCACTAGGGCGTGAACTCCCGCTGGAAGTGAAGAGCCTACCCAACGATCAGGGGGACATTGTAGAGTTTTACCCAACTTTGCCTGGAAAGTACAAGTTCGCAGTGTCTTATGGAGGCGTGGAGATCTCTGGTAAGCCTCTTGTTCAAGTAGTTATGAAAATTTCAGTTTAATTGTAATTTATTTAAATAGGATCGCCATTCATTTTCATCGTGGAGGAGGAGGGAATGCCCAAGGCGCACGGTGACGGATTATACGCGGGCATTGAGGGCGTCCCTGCCGTCTTCTACGTCGACGCCAAGGGTCTGAGCGGTGAGCTTAACATTCAGGTGGACGGTCCGGACAGTGTGGCCAAGTGCCAGACGACGCAAGAGAGTAACGGCGTCTACAAGGTGACGTACTCACCGCTCGAGGTCGGTGTCTTCGACATTCGCGTCCTGTGGAACGGACGAGACATCGCAGGTTCACCCTTCCACCCCAAAATCGTCAACCCCCGCAAGGTGCGCGTTATCGGAGGCTGGGAGTCGATCCTTGATCCAAATAACAGATTACTGCTTGCTGTTGGAGAAGAAAAGAAGATCAGCTTTGATACTTCAGAAGCAGGGCCTGGTAAGATGTTCAAAACTAAATTTAATTGCTAATTTTTAATATTAATATTTAAAACTGTAGGAAAACTGGAAGTGGAGATTAGAGGTCCTTCAGGGTCTGTTGATTCTTCAGTCGAAACGACGTTACCGCAGAGAACCAAAGTGCGTTTCACACCGCAAGAAATCGGGGACTATCTTTTGAACTTTACGTTTAATCGCCTGGCTCTAACTACGTCGCCTGTCAGTGCTACAGCTACTGCTGCTGTGGCTGAAATGTCGTTTTTCAACAAATCGAGAGCCAGCAGTGTTAGCAGTACTGGTAGTACAGGAGATTTCAAAGTAGTTTTGGCGGGAAGAGGCCTTGCTGAAGCGACTTGCGGACTAGAAGCAGAGTTTACTATCGATGCTTCGAGAGCTGGACCTGGTAAATATATTTTATAAATAGTTTAAGTAGTTAGCAGTGCAAATGTATAATTTATAATATTTATATATAATAAAAGAAGTAGGACATATATCCAGTGTTTCCACTTTCAATATCCCCTTTCCCCTCCTCTTCCCTTATTTTTCCCTTTATTCCCTCTGTGAAAGAGTACAGGCTATACTTGTAGATTTTCCCTTTCAGACTCCATTTCCACCTTTTTTAGGGAATTTCCCTGCAAAGTGGATACACTGAATATATCTGCAAACTATAACAGAATTAATTTAGATTTTGATTAATGCATTGTTGATTGATTGATTATTGATTAACGATTGATTGATAGGTTACCCGGAAGTGACGTTAAGTGGAGTTAATACAGATATAAACGTGAATTTAATTCCGCTGGAAAATAATGTCTACAAAGCCGTTTACAAACCAGACGCTGCGGGACTTTATCTGCTGAACGTTATGTGGGCCGACAGGTAACATTCAAATCAATCAAATTTAATCTAATTAACTTAATTTGTTTTTGGATGTGTAGGAGGGTCAAAGGTTGTCCCCTGAAAGTCACAGTCAACCCGGTTACGGACGCCTCGAAGGTGGTTTGCTCAGGGGAAGGTCTCAAATGGGGAATCGTCGGCAAAGAAATCAAAAGTTTTATCGATACGCGCAAATCAGGACCCGGTAAATCAATTATAAATTTAAATTCATTACATTTTTTAATGAAATTATGGGTATATTATTCAACAGGTGAATTGTCAGTGTACTGTGCGGGACCTACTAAAGTGGCCTTCTGCGATCTGCTGGACCATCACGACGGGACTTACACTCTCAACATTAAGCCCCAGGAACACGGGAAGCACGTGCTGAATATCAAGCACGGTGGAAGTCACGTCAGGGGCAGCCCCTTCTCCCTTCGCATCATGGGAGCCCCTGATGCATCCAAAGTTCGGGTCTTTGGCCCTGGTATTGAGCATGGGGTACTCGCTACCTTCCAGAGCCGATTCTTATGTGATACCAAAGGTGCTGGAGCTGGACAACTTACAGTCAGAGTCAGAGGACCCAAAGGTATAGATATCAAGACTAGTAGTAGGAGTAGTAAGATGAGGAGGAGTAGTAGTAGAAGTAGTAGGAGCAGTAGTAGAAGCAGAAGTAGTAGTAGTAATACGAGTAGACGTAGATTGTAGTTTTAGGAGTAGAAGCAGAAACAGTAGTAGTAATAGGAGTAGATGTAGTTTTAGTAGTAGTAATAGTAGCAGAAGAAGAAGAAGGAGAAGCAGTAATAGTAGTAGTAGTAATAGGAGTAGATGTAATGGTAGTGTTGGTGGTAGCAGTAGAAGCAGAAGTAGTAGTATTAGTAATAGGGGTAGACGTAATAGTAGTGTTCATAGTAGTAGTACTAATAGTAGTAATACCAGTAGAAGCAGTAGTAGTAACAGAAGTAGTTTTAGTAATAGTAGCAGTTAATTTTAATATTATTATTTTATCATTACTATCATTATCGTGATTATTATCATAATAATTATTTTTACTATCACTATGCTTTTATTAATTTATTATATTTTGTTTTAACGTAAAAAAAGGAGCTTTCCGGGTGGAAATGCAGCGGGAGAGTCAGAAGGATCGGTCCATCGCTTGTAAATACGATCCCACAGAACCGGGCGACTACCGAATCGAAGTGCGCTGGTCTGGAGAACACGTTCCAGGATCTCCGTTCAGTGTCATGATCTTCGACACCCAAGAAGAACTAGGACGTTATCTACAAGTATAAATGACTCAATTTATTTTGTTTCATTTCATCTCGGCTTAGAGCCAAGAGCCTACTACCACTATTAGTAGTAGCAGTAGTATTTTTTCTTCTCATTTGTCGGCTATGTGAACTGCCCATGACCCACGGGGCAGTGTTTCCACTTTCAGTTTCCCCTTCTTTCCCTCTTCCTTTATTTTTGCCTTTTCCACCCTTTCCTTATTTTCCCCGTTTCCAGGGAATTTCCCTGCAGAGTGGAAACACTGCCACGGGGAGGGATTGCAGATTCATCCACTGAGGGTCGCTGGTCTGGGAAAGGCCTCACTTGGAGTCGAGTGGGATCGAATCCACTGACCCAGAGGTTAAGGGTGATTGATGGTCTTGACCTGAGGTCGTAACCATTGCTCCACCAGCGCCCTTGTTAGTAGTGTTTATTGAGAAGATTAAATGAAAATAACTAAATTATTAAGTTTAAGTATAAGGTTGGCTAATACTTACAAATATAATTTATTATTATTATTATTATTTTCAAACGATGGTACTGGCACTAGACCGTTATAGCAAATAATATAAGTAAGCAAATACAGTAATAATAATAAGTCAGACCTAAAGTTGGGCTACAATATTTATAACTTTTAGTGTTATTACTGTATAATTTTACTCTTACTACTTCCAAAATCATAATTCATAGAAAATATAATATCAATACAATAATCATTTCAGAGTAACAGTATAAAAGGCTTACAAGGTTCATAAATATTACTATTTCTACCCAACAATACTACTACTGCTACTATTGCAATTATAATAAATACTAGAAATATTAATTAACGTATTATTTATTAATATTTTTTTCCAGGGTGGCTATTCACCACAGCCGAACACTCCGAACGATTTTTACGGCAGTTTGGGCTATTCCACTGGATACGGCCACATGAATATGAGCGCAATGTCATGGCGCGGGTCACAAGCACAGCTTTAAAATATCTTCCATTATAATCTGAATTAATTAGAATCAGATTAATCAGTTCATTCATCTGATTCTCATTAATTTTCAATTTTTTATACTTCTTCCCTTTATTGTTACTAATTAAATAGAAAATATCAACTGGACTGCCCTTCATTTTTGATTTTTGTTTTGACTGATTGGTTTATGAGAATAAAATATTAATAAACGAGAAAAAGTTAATATCATTTTGAAAAGTCTTGTTTATTTCAATTTCACTTTTAAAAGAGAAAAAATGTAATTTACTTATTAATTATCGTCGCTTTTATAATGGCGATATTCCGGCTTCAGTTCCCATGTATTTTTGTGAGGACTTTTGACGTTGTAATTGCCGACTTCTTTCAAAATTTCCTTCAAATAAGTCTGAAAAAAGTGAAAAAATTAATTAAAATATATCCTTATACTTTAGAATAATTGAAATAGGTTTCGTACAATAGGCTGCCGTGTAATTCGGACCAGATCTTTGATGTTGTAATACTGATGCTTCTCGAAAGCTGCGAAAAGCATTTCCAGCACTTTGTCTTTGTCGTCCCGAGCTTTCTTGCCTTCCGCTTTCTTCTTCTCTTCAAACTCGACCTGTTTGTAAATGAAATCAAGCATTATTTCAGCTAGCTGAACGAGTTAAATTGTGTTTGAAGTCGTGCGTACATTGTGCTTGTGCTCGGAAATAGGCTTGTAGCTCTGGACGACGCGGTCGATCTGCTTCACCACTCGGACGGGCTGCGAGGCTTTCAGAAGGGTCTCTCGTTTAAGTTTCATGTAACTCGCGTTCGCTGTCCAAATAAGATTAATTAGTTTAAATCATATTGTCATTTGTGATTACTGTTACCGATGGGCCGGCAATCGAGTTTCTGGGTGATTCGTCCCTCCATGATGAGTTTCTCCACTTCCAAAGCCGAGTCCTTTCCCGAAGGCACTGTAAAAATTTTACAGGAAAAAATTCATTAAAAATTATAATGCAGAACGATAAACAAAACCTTAAATTATATTTCTGCATTAAATACAAACTATTTTACTGAACAAATTACCTGTCTGTTGCGAGAAAACACCCAACGTCTGGGCTGTGATGCTCGAGACGATAAGTTTGTGATCTTTGGGGATTTCTTCTTCACCTTTCTGTTGCATCACCATAATGGCTTCGGAAAGACTTAGAGAGACGTTTGGTTTCTGTCCCGAGACTCTGAATTCGTAAAATCAATCAAAACCTGAAACTGAAAAGAAACGGGCAAAAACGTTACTTGGAAATACGCAACTTTCCGCACTCGATGTTTCCCGGAGCTTTTTCCCAGCGATTAGAAATATATTTTGGAACCTGAAATCAGATTAATGATAGTTATTATTATTTTTATAATTTAATAGTGAATAAAATTACTTTGACGAGCCATATGCCCCTTGCAGCGCTAGTCATGTCAACATCTTTCTCATACACGATGAGATCTTTTTCTTTGTCTTTCTCTACTTTTTCTTTCTCTTTATCTTTGTCCTTGTCTTTCTCCTTCTTTTTTGAATCCATTTTGGCCGAAATTTTCGTAGAAATTTTAGTTAAACTTAAGTTACTTAAAAATGTTGGGCAAGAGAAACGCAACGAAGTGGATTAACTGTTTTGTTTGTTGCCCTGCCAGTTTCAGTTTTCCCTTTTCCCTTACATTGGACTCTTGTTTTCCCTTTTTCCCTTCGTGCTAAAATACATAGCCGTTTCCCTCTTCCCTTATTTTTCCCTTTCTTCCCCTCCGTCTTATGATATACAACTAGACTTCTAAACTTTCCTTTCGCCTTATTTTTCCCTTGTGAGACCCCTTTTTCCTTTTTCAGGGAATTTCCCTGTAAAGTCCCAACTTCACCCACTAAACTTCGCCCCAATTTTATTTCGCCCCAAATTAATTTTTGCTCTCCATTTTGTTTCAGTTTTATACGAAATTTAATTAACTCAAAAATATTATTCCCATTCAATTTTTAATTTAACAAATATTAGGAATATAAATAATTTGTTTTATACAATAAAAATATTTCCAAATATTTGTCTACCTGGCAATGCTGTATGTACGCATACAGAACAACATAACACGATACGAAAATTTATTTCTGACATTTTAGTTCGAAATCAATAACATTTTTCCTCATGGTATTTATTACTCATCAAACTTACTGAAAAATGTGTAATTTATTTTTGTATCTATTTCAGTCTGTCACGCTTCACACAGATCTTGGAGACATCAAAATCGAAGTCTTCTGTGAACTCACTCCCAAAGCTGCTGAAGTATCATAAAATTTACATGTTTCAGTTCGATTCCTACTAATTTATCACAAATTACAGAATTTTTTAGCGCTATGTGCAAGCGGCTACTACAACGGCAACCTGTTTCACCGCAATATTAAAGGTTTCATGGTTCAAACGGGAGACCCGACGGGAACTGGAAAAGGCGGCAGTTCGATTTGGGGACGAAAATTTGAAGACGAGTTTAGGGACGAGTTAAGGCACAAGTCCCGAGGCACACTCTCAATGGCAAATTCAGGTCCTGCCACCAACGGCAGCCAGTTTTTCATCACCTACGCCCCGCAGCCTCATCTCGATATGAAGTACACCATCTTCGGAAGGTAATGCCACCTGTACTATTATTTTACATTATAAACATTTAGTTATTCATATCATTCCAGGGTTATCGATGGCTTCGACGTCTTGGACGAGATGGAGAAATTAGCAGTAAACCCTAAAAATCATCGTCCGTTAAAAGACGTTCACCTCAACAGTGTAACGATACACGCTAACCCACTCGCAGGCTAACAACTTAACGAAACGAAAATAAATTTTTTTACTCACTTAATTATATTTAGTAATTATTATACATTGTTTAATTTTGTATTTTACACTTCGAGCACGTCAGACAAAAAACAAAAATGCAAGAATTAAAACTGTACAGTAAAGGGACGGAGCGAAGGTGAGGGACTTAGAAATTTTCCGCAATTTGTTCCTCGTCGTAGACTGTGGGTTCGACGCCGTGGATCTTCCTCTCGTGCCGCTGCAGGTCGCTGCGGTGCTTGAAGCGGTGACTGCAGATCGAGCACTGGAACTGCGGCTCCACCCCGCACTCGTAACGCAGGTGGCGGAGAACTGAATGCTTCTTGCTGTAGATTCTTCCGCACCTGTTACGAGAAACTTGTATGTACATACACTTACAGTCATGTTCATTAAAAAGGGTACACCATGGCGAGATTTTAAGTCATTTTTTTCCAATTAATAACATTATTTAAGCATTACTTTAGTTAGAACATATTACATTAACTGCATTTTAACTAAAATCAATGTCCATTATCAAGTAATATCGTAATTTCTTCGCAAAATCAAAGAAAGTGTGCCGTTTAGCTGTTCCATATTGTACCCTTTTTTAATGCACACAACTGTACATACTTAGATATTATACTTACATCCTCAGATCCTACACCTGTATACTTATTTGATGTATGAATATATTATATAGCTATATACTCACATTCTGAGATGATACGTGTATACTTATATCACACTTATAAATTTACATACTTACATATTAGACTTGCGTGCTTGGACATTATACTGTATACTTAAATTATACACTTGTATTCATACTTACTGGTGAAAATTTTATTTTGATATATTCATTGTCTGTAGTTAAATTCACTTAGCAACTACTTTGACTCATTGATTTTTATCATTTTTTCACTTTTATTATGTATTACTATTTATTATCATCGTACTATTATCTTATTAATACTTTATTATTATTTACGATACCTGTTGCAAGAGTATAAAGGCCTTTTGCTTGCAGAATCTTTTTTTGAGGCTCCCCGTCTGTTAGGGACGATCGCTTGAGCCGCTACTTGATCGAGGTGTTCGTTGGACGAGATTTCCTGGTCCGAGGATTCCCCAGGATCTTCCTGGGGATTCTCAGCGAATTCCTGGGCGTTTTCGGGGTAATCCTCTTCTTCTCCCGCGCTTTCGACTTCTTCCCGAGTCCCGCAGTTCTGCAGCAACAGCGAATAGAGAACTGTGTTGTCGACTGAAGAGCCACCGGCCCAATCTGAAATTTCTTTTAAAAATTCTGTTAATGCTTAATTAAATTAATGTAACAATATATATTGTCATCACTTATTATTATTACTTTTATGACTGTTGTTCCTATATTATTAATGCTGTATCACTGTTACCTATTACTATTATTATGGCTAACACTTATTATTACTACATTGTCATTAATATTATTTTTACTTACTATCGCATACTGTACTGTTGTAATTATTACTGATATACTGTTATTATCTTGTATATTTACTCGAGTAAAAATTCTAACCTTGTCCAGCGGGACTCAATTCATCGTTTGAATTGCCACTACCCGTTTGCAGTTCGTGCGAGTCTCGAGACCAGTTGCCGGGCTCCTCTACTAAAAATCATATTTAGATGAATTAAAATAATATTTTTAAATATAAATAAACATTTATTATATTTTTAGAATATTCTATTTTTATTTTGTATAAAACGGACCAGTATCTTGATTAAACGTCTGCTCGTTTTCTTCCGTTTCTTCCACAGCTTCCGGCCATCCGATAGTAGGAGCTTCCGGTTCAATTTCCGGTTCCGCTTCCGGTTCGGAAGTAGCAGGAAGAGGCGTCTCCTTGGCCTTGGTTAGACTGGCCATATGTTTTAAAGGTGGAGGTAGAGGAAGATCTACATTTTGCACTTCCGGAATTACTTCCGCTTCTTCAGTACTTCCGGAAAGTTTTCGTCGTTTGCGGGAACTTCCGGTTGCGTAGGAATCGTCCGAAGGATTCGTCATTCCTCGAATACCCAGAGATTTTGCTGTGTGAAGGAACGAACTCAACTGATCCTCGGTTATGCAGACTTCTCCCTGTTAAAGGAAAACAAGAATCTGTCGAATCTAAGGACAGCGTGTAAAATATCAAGGGATATAGAGTATCTGTCCACCTAATTAACAGTTTAATTGTCACTAGTATTATTTTCATTATCATGTTTTTATTACCAAGTTATCCCTGTTAGAGAAACCAAGAATCTGTCGGATCAGTGGACAGCATGTAAAGTGTCTATTGGTACAGAGGATCTGTCCAGCTACTTGACAGTTACATTATTATAATTATTTTAAGTGGTAGTTATGTAAACTTCTCCCTGTTAAAGAAACCAAGAATCTGTCGAATCTGGGACAGCGTGTAAAATACCCAAGGATACAGAATATCTGTCCACTTACTTGACAGTTTCAGTTTTATTGTTATTCTTATTATGTATAATTACCATTATTATTAATAGTAATAACATTATATTATTACTATTACTTTTATATTATTATTGCTACTACTGCTACTACTACTACTACTACTACTACTACTACTACTACTACTACTACTACTACTACTACTACTACTATTACTACTGCTACTACTACTATTATTACTGCTGCTACTATTCATACTATTACTGTTACTATTAGATTTTATTATTAATTACTTTGTACATGTACTGCACCAAGGCCTCGAGATCCGCAAAATCCACATCTTTGAGGAAAACAATTGAGTGTTTGTCTGCAAACTGACGCTGTGTCAGCAACTCCTGTGATCAACAAATATAATAAAATAATATTATACATAATATGACATAATATAATTGCCTGAAAATACTGGCTACAAGCACACAGTATGATCCTGTGCACTTGGATTGACTTCCCATTTGTCGTGAGAGTGACGTCTACAAGTTCCTGACGTTCCCATAATGAGTCGAGTACCGAAACGAGAGTATCGTGATGCTGACGCCACTGGAGGCAAAGTTCGGCCGACTCTATCCTCCTGCTCGTTTCTCGGGAATGATCCATTTGTCTTAAAAACCAGGAAGAAATCTAACGCTAAACCTAAGATTGAACAAAAAATGTAAAATTTATAGACAACTTCAACATAGGTTGTTTTGATTCCTGAAAATAAAGCTAGCTGACATTATAACTTATTAGTTGACGTTATTTTCTTGATTAAAACTAAGAAATGTAAGAAAGTGGTATTGAAATGTTAATTTTACTTCTTTTTTTTTCGTCCAGTTAAAAATGTAAACAGAGTTGAGCAGCCCAGAGCTGCTGAAATTTTTCTCTCTCCCTTTCACTGTGTAAACGCTTATGGCGATTGTGCAGCACCAGCGTTGACAAGTACTTTTAATATATAATATAATTTCACAAACTAATCGATTTTTTCATTCCAAATATTTTAAATATTAACAGTAATTTATAAATAATTTTATTTCATAATTTTCGATTAAATAAATTTTATTTATTTTCATATCTCAACGTTCCACTGAAAATAGAACACTTTTTAAAATATTATATATACTTAAAATAATGCATATTTTATTATTTATTACTTATTTGGTACTTTTAAATACATTAAATAGTAAATATTATAATTCATATTAAATATTAAAGTATTATTTTTATCTTCTGGCTTTTTCGGGAAAAGCACAAGATCCGATTCCGTTTTCCCGCGCGAATTTGACAAGCGCCACAGGTTCGCCTTCATTCCTCTTTCGGTTTTTGAACATTAATAAAATTTTACATTTTATTTCCAGCATAAATTCGGTAAGCTGTGTTTTAAAATGGACAAATTCAAGCATAAACTCTGGAATCTGGTCAATAATTCAAAAGATTCAATTTACTGGAATGATAATGGAGACGCCATCATCATTCAAGTGCGAAATTTTCGCCAATATTTGCAGAGCAGTGGAAATATTTTCAGCAGCTCCAATTACGAGTCGTTTATTCGCCAGTTAAATTTGTACGGTTTTCGCAAAAAGAGCGGGCTCAAACCTTGTTTTGGTTGCGAAAACCACGTTGAGCACAGCACTGAATATTTCCATCCATTTTTCAAAAAAGACCAGCCAGAACTGCTCAACGAAATTAAACGCAAAATATGTCCCAAGAAACGCAGAAATCGTCCGAAGAAAAATGCAGAAAAAATCAGTTTCGTCAATGTGGGAGAACAGGTAATAATTCATAACTGTCGAATCCGTGGACAGCCATTAACCGCCCAGTAGAAATCAAGGGCCTGTCCACAGATTCGACAGATTTACTCATTCCTGTAATTAAAACTTTTATTTTTTTAAGGATACCCAACCGAATGGTGATTTGGTGATCGAAATTTGCACCGCAGATGAAAATGGCGAACCATATTTACGTAAGAAAATTTCATAAAATAGAATAATAATTTAAAATACGAACTGAGATAAAAAAAATCGTAAATTAAAATACAACTTTTTTAATCAGCAATAAATAGTACAAAATAAATTAACAATTTTCAAATAATAACAAATAGTAATTAATAGAATTTCGCTCACCAGAATTTAATAAAAATAAAATAAAATACAAAATAATAATGAATTATTTATTTTAGATGGAAATCCCGGGAACAACAATGTCGTGGTTGAATTCATCGATCACGGGGACTTGAGTCTCTTCGGCCGCGACTTCGAGGATCTGTTTTATCGCTGAATCAAGTTCCCGTTCAACGACACAATTCAATATTTTACATTTTTCTTTTCCTTTCATGAAAACGCAGAAGTTTCTCAGAAATTCAGTTTTAAGTTTTGTTTTTTTTAACTTTATAAACGCAGAAGTTTTCTTAAAAATTCGGTTTTCAGTTTGTTTCACCCAGCAGAGGTAGAAATAAAACCTCGAAAATACAACGTTTATTGATTAAAATAAATAAATTGATTGTTTGTGTAATAATTGTTTAATAATCTAATTAGAAAGTAAATTAATTTTATAAAAATAACATATAGTAATTGCCAATAATTTTTAGCTAAAATGATTTGTACTATAGTATATATATTTTAATAATTGTTTGTATAATAATTGATTAACTGTTATAAATTATTGCAAATTTAAATTTTGTCATGTAACTTTTAATTATTAACTTTATCCAAATAATTTCACTTCAGTTGAAATAACGTTTCAATTACAACTATATTCTGTCAGTTTGAAATGTAACAAACACTATCAACTGACACGAACAAGAAGTGAGGAAAAAGTTGAAATTTTTTGCGCTGTTTTCGTCTCTTTTTAAACAAAACAAACAGAAAAAAACTTCAGAGCGGAAAAAAAATCATTAAAAAATTGGAAAAAAGCTAATTAAAGGATTAAAATAGGAAAAAAAAACAAAGTGGGCATGGGATAAGAGATAAGGGGGTGTGGTCTAATCGGGGAGGGAGTAGGAGGGTAGGGATTGGTTGCCTATAGGAGAAGGGAAGGCTGAAATAGGACAAAAACAAAGAGGGCGTTGAATACGAAATAAGAGGGTGTGGTTAAATCAGGGGGAGGGAAGAAGAGGGAAAATGGGGGTTAAAATAGGGGAAAAACAAAGTAGGCCTTACCAAAGGGAAAAGGGGGTGGTGGTACATTCAGGGGAGGAGGGTTATTGGTTAAGGTTTATAGGAAATAAGGGGTTGTGGTGTGAGGCGGGATGACGCGTTCACTGTCGGGCACGGCGTGGAAGATTTTGGGTTCCCTGCGGCGCGAGTCGTGGAACACAAGGATGGAGGCGACGTTGCCGCAGCGGTAGCAGTAGTTGGGCGCCGACCAGACCGTTACCAGCTTCCCGTCGAACATGAACTTGTAGCCGTCGTGGACCAGCTGGTGGGCCCGGCAGATCAGGTCCAGCCCGTTGACGTGCATGAACTCGTGTGTGACCTTGGCGCCGAACAGCCAGCCTGCGCCTCGAGGACTCATCGTCCAGTTGTCGATGTCTTCAGGGTCTGACCAGACAAGATCGCAAAACGCACCTGCAAAGGATAAAAAGACAGAAATTGGATAATTGAATAATTATCGTACTTACTTTTCTATGTTACAATTATTATTAGTTGAACAAATAAATAAACAAATAGAGAGAAAAATACCTTTGTGAGGAATTTCTTGGTTTCTGTCTATCGTCCGAATCTGGTCCAGCGTCCTGATCGAAGGCGACAGACCTCCATGCACGCACAGGACTTCCCCATCGATAAGCTACAGAAAACGAAAAACACAACTTTATCCACACGTTATTAACGATTAAATTTAAAATACACTTACAGCAGCAACAGTAAGAAGATCGAACAACTGACAACAGTACCGCCAGGCATTAGCGTTTCCGTATTTTGTCTGACACTCATCTAAACGATAAACGATAAGTAACACTAAATAACGAAAAAATCGTACAAATTACCGTAGAATCCGTAGACCTGCGTTATCTGCCTGGACTCGTGATTTCCTCTGAGTAAAGTAATTCTGTCGGGATATTTAGCTTTAAGCGTTAGTAACCGAGTTAACGTTTCTAGACTGTAGTAACCGCGATCGACAAAATCACCGAGAAAAATGTAATTTGTGTCAGGAACTTGACCACCGGTCCGGAAAAGTTCTTCCAGGTCGTAAAACTATCAAATCCAAAGAATGTAACGGTCAGAAATTAATTTTAGTGTATTTAAAAATTCAATTACTTGTCCGTGGATGTCTCCGCAAACTGTAACAGGACTTGAAACGTACTGGACATTAGATTCTTCGAGTAGCAAGTCGCAAACAAGTTCACAAAGTTTCTAAAAACAAAAATATGTAATTATGTATTAAGTAGGATTATTGTTTCATGTTTTTCTTATACTTTCATCTCATTTTCTGGTAGGTATTTACAAGTTTTGGCTATTTCTATCCAACGGTCAACGTCCGTAGCCATTTCTGTTAGGTTTTATCTGACATTAACCTCTTATCCCCGCTTTATAAATAAAAAAAATTACGGGTCGTACTAAACTGCGAAGTTTTTTTAAAAATCATCAATTAATTTTGTAATATATTTTAGTGATTTTAAATACGATAATTTAAAATATTAATATTTTGTTTTGAATTTGTAAATGAAATTACGTTGTAGGGAAATTCCCCTGAAAATGGGAAAATGGGATTTCAAAAGGGGAAAATAAGGGAAGAGAGGAAAGGGAAGTTTTGAAACTTGGCTGAACTTGGCTTTACATCCAGGACGTAGGGAAAAACTAGCACGGGCGAGAGAAAGGGAAAGATAAGAGAAAAAGGGAAAGGGAAATTTTAAAGAAGTACGGAGGGGAAAAAGGCAAATAGTGCCCTCTTTAAGGAAAAAGGAAAACTGAAGGTGGAAACACAGAAGCAAGCAGACGACAATAAAGCAAACCAAAATTCTACGATACGAATAATTAATAAATTAAATAAAAATCTCTTTTCCGAATTTATCTGTCAATTGAAATAAAAAATGGCGTCGAAAATCACAGAAGCTGCAGTTGGCGGTTTCAAGAAAATCTCCAAAACCATTCGACTCAACAGACACGGCTGTGTCAATCGCCCATTCTACCACATTGTAGTACAAAGGGTAAATTAAAATTTCTAACGTTTTATTTTCACCAATTCAATAACACCAGAAGCAAAACAAGTCTCTTAACTATATAAATACTAAACAATTCTAATACTATAGAAATATTATAGTTAGTGATACTCGTAACGTTAGCTCTTAGTTTGTTCGTAACATTACCATAGCTGTTTATTAATTCATCACTAACTTATTTAAGTTTCCTAATTATATTTTATTTATTTTTCAGACAAAAGACACAGAAGAAGGCCCCGTTATCGAACAGCTGGGTTCGTACGACCCTATGCCTAATGAAAGCAACGAAAAGCTAGTAGCTGTTAATTTCGAACGAGTACAGCACTGGATCGCGCAAGGTGCGGGAGTGAGCGAACCCGTGGCTCAGTTAATGGGTTTGTCGGGTTTCCTCCCCATTCACCCCCGCACGTATATCTCTGCCTGGCGAGTCAGGGAGAAAGCTATGAAAAACGCAGAATCTTCTGAAGCCGAACCCCCGAAAATCGAAGTCATTCGAGGAGTCGCACCCCCGCCCTTCCCGAAAGATTTATTGTAGAAAATGAATTGCTGATTTTTAGTGTTTGATTTTTTTAGATGGGAAGAGTAAACTTTTCAGTTTTTGAAACTGTTCAACTTTCGTCATAAGTCATAAGTAAAGGTTAGTAACACAGTTTACGTCTATAAACTTTGGTTAGTAATGAAAACAAAGATTCGCTCGTCAGGTATTGCTCAGTGCGGACGTGTCCGTCGAGCGCTCTCGAGGCGAGGCGAGTTCCTAGTCAGCAACCGATGCTGGTTCTGTCGCTTTTTCTTTCGTTACTATTCCAGGTTTGCGTGTTGCTTTGTCTTCTACTCCGGACGTTGGCTGTTTGACGAATGAGTGGTACCAGTACCCCATCCCCGGTGGGGGAGTGTGGGTGACATGGATCACCAGTGCTTCCAGGTCACAAAGAAATGTGTTTCTTGTGGTAATCATTTTGAAAAGGTCGCCCTGATTCAGCAAAGATGCAGAACTTGCATCCAAGGTCTTTCCTCCAACACCAACCGTAATAGACACAAGTAGACTAGGTCTTCAGGTTCTACCCCAGAGAAAGAGGTGGGCCAAGAGGAAAAAGTTTGGCTCTGTCCCGGATCGAATAGCAAAATTGGTTACGGATTTAAGGTAACCCATCAGTGACGTTAATATGGAAGTAACGATTCAAAAATTGGTAACTCCTGCCATAACTTGGAAACTCCACGCAAATTTTGGTAACTGGTACCATAAGATGAACACTTGACTCAACTTTGGTAATAATAACTCCCAAAATATAGTAGGTAGTCACAACTGCCCGCTTTTTTGGTAAATGATACCGTTAAATGGTTACTAGAAGCGAAGTTTTACGTAATCAATTCTTTTTGATTTTTTTTTACATTTTAAATAATTATTTGAATGCTTTTTAAAATGAAAGATTTAGCTAATCGGTAATTTCCAGAAGCTGAATAGATTTAAGTGAAAAGTTTTTATAATACAAAACGTTTGGCAACGTTGTCGAGCTTTCTAAAATTTGTGGAATGTGCGTCTGTCAGCAAGTTGCTGCCGTCGTCCCCACTTGTTCTCGCGAGCAGGTAATATATTTAAGACAACATTTATTTCTAAACGTTGCAATATGTTCTGTAGATGATAAACAAAACGAGGACCAAAACAGTATTGTTATCAGTTGGTGAAAAGAGATTCAAGGCGACTTTCCATCAACACTCAATAGCCAAAAAGAGCCATGATAGATTTCAAACCCATTCTTGCATCCGTGACGCTTGGGAAGGAAAAATTATTATTTGAAGACTGAAATCACATATTTTCTGAGAGACTGACAGTTATTAGGATCTCTGCAGCAGTGAACAGCAGAAAGCACTGAACAGTAGCCTTCTTGCTTTTAATGTGTAGTGTCGGAGGCAGTGTCGACTTCGCTACTCAGTGCTCCCACTTTCAAGTTTGGGCTTTCCCTGGTAGGATCCTCTATTTTCCCTTTTTCCCCTCAGACAAAAAATGTTTGACTTTCTCCTACTTTCCCCTCTCATTTTCCCGTTTTTCCTCGTTCGTCCCTTCCATTTATAATTAGTGAAAAATACAGTTAGTGATTTGTAAGCTTTATTTCATCGTTAATTTGCATTTCCAAAGGGAAATGTAACTATTGTTGGAAAAAATCGCGCCAAATAACACGCCGCTATAAAAAAAGCTCAAATTCAACGATGATTTCAAGACTTCTTTGGTTCCCTGGTTTTCCCCTCTTCCCCTCTTTTTCCCTTCCTAGTGCTATTTTCCCCTGAAACAGGGATTTCCTCCAAAAGTGGAAGCACTGGCGCTACTCTTTAGGCTCCGCCATTTTGCGGAGATTGCTGCTGCTGGACGTTTTGTGGTAAGTGGTGCTGGACGTTTTGCGGTAGCTGCTGCAGGGCGTCTTGCGGAATCTGTTGGGCGTTTTGCGGAGGTTGCTGCTGCTGGGCGCTTAGCGGAGGTTGCTGCTGCTGGACGTTTTGTGGAAGCTGCTGCTGGGCGTTTTGCGGAAGCTGCTGCTGGGCGTTTTGCGGAATTCGCTCGTGCTGGGCGTTTAGCGAAGGTTGCTGGTGCTGGGCGTTTTGCGGAGGTTGCTGCTGCTGGGCGTATAGCGGAGGTTGCTGCTGCTGGGCGTATAGCGGAGGTTGCTGCTGCTGGGCGTATAGCGGAGGTTGCTGCTGCTGGGCGTTTAGCGAAGGTTGCTGCTGGACGTTTTGCGGAAGCTACTGCTGGACGTTTTGCGGAATCTGCTGGGCGTTTTGCGGAGGTCGCTGGTGCTGGACGTTTTGCGGAAGCTACTGCTGGACGTTTTGCGGAATCTGCTGGGCGTTTTGCGGAGGTCGCTGGTGCTGGACGTTTTGCGGTAGCTCCTGCTGGCAGTGCCGTAACGACCAAAGACGCCGCCCAAGGGAGATGCTCCTGTTTACCGCCCCCTCTCCCCCCAAAAAAAAAGTCGGTATTACTAAGAGTTTCAATATTACATCTTAATGGAGTTAAGTTTCAGAGTTTACTATTTCACTGGGTATGGATGCTAGGGTACGGGTCCAAATCAGAAAAATAAGAGGGACGGCTTACTGATTGGTCCTGTTTTACATCACGACGCTTGTTGCGCGCAAAGAAGAAAATACGAGAGACATAGTGGTAGATTTATGGCATTATGGGACGATTTCGCAAACTTCTGCAATCAGAGCAAGAAAAAGACCACAGTTTCCCAACAACAAACTTAAACATCCTTGTTCACAAAGGGCGCTGGAGGAAGAAAATTAGTAACAACTGTTATGCAAGAAATCTAAAGCCTTAAAGCTTATGCAACGCAAACACATTCCACGGACAGTCATACGCACGTTACGTCTTATCCCAAACATTATTTACGGAGATGCTCTAAAATATTACCCTGATCATCGAAGGTTGAATGGTGGTGTCGATTTGGAACTGAGAAAGCGATTAGTACCTTCGAGTATCCAAACATAAATTCAGCGTTCTTTTCATTTGGTACGAATTTCTCTCAGCGAGTCCACCGACTGTGTTACACTTTTTCTATATTTTACTATCTTGAATAAAACTAACTTCAACTAAACTTCAAGCTGATCGAAAAAGTCTGCTTCCAATAACGGTGAAATAAACGTAGGATTTTCGAGTACCTATCGCAGATTCTATCCATGTTGTGCACAAATTTTTCAGTATAGAAACTGAACCACTTGTTTGTACTGTCCAAACTTCAGTTCAAACCTTAAGAGCGAATCCAAAGCTTGGAAAAATTTTACACGCTCCACACATTCCAGGAAGTTCTGCCAGCGCCAGCTCTCTTAGCCTTTCCCCCAGCATCTCTCAGCAAAATCATCCTCAAGAAACACGAAATGACAGCAGCATCTTGATTTAAAACTCAGGAGCTCAGAAATCAGCTCCAAAATTACCTTCGTTCAACTATTCATCTTTTGAGTTAGTAAACTTTTTCCTACGTAATGCTAAATAGTATTCAGCTTGTTTCATCAGTAAACAATGCTAGACATGTGACTCCAGAGCAATGCGCCGAAAACCTCAAGGATTCCACGACAATCATACACAGGAAACTTCCTGCGCTGCGTATGGCAGGCTACATACAAATAGATTATTTGAACTTAACTAAAGCTTTTACAAAGGTGACCAGTATAGTTCAAGAAAGCGAAGGAAATACTGTTTATAGAAAGTTGCGAAAAATTAGCAGTCTTCCTTCGACATATTTTCATTTGATCAAAAAGTGAATTTTTGAAATTATGCATTTACTGTAGTTCTGCGTTTCTTGAGCGCTCTGCCACCCCTTGGCCTCTTGCCGCCCAGGGGAGCGCCACCGTTGCCCCCCCCCCACCTCGTTATGGCATTGTGAAGACGCAATCTCGGAGGCTGAGAGCTTTCCAAACCTTGAAGCGGCGCTCGGACGACTGAAAGCTGTTGAAAGTAAAGACGTTAAGGAAATTATCTCGCCCGGGGGCTCAGGTGCAAATGTGATGGATGACTGGATTCTGGAACCCAATGAGTTGAAGCATGCACAAAGTGTACCATCGCTATGGCTTTTGTCCATGTTACCCAAGGTCGAAATAAAGCCGTTTACTGGAAATCCGAGAGATTGGTCAATGTTTATATCCTTATTTAAAAATCTGTTGGAAATGTATTGACCTTGGATGCATAGAAATTGGCAATAGTTAAGGAACTTGTAGCTCCGCGCGTCAGAGATATTATCTCCGCGTCATTGCAGAATCCCTCTCTGTATAGGCGTGCCTGAGAGAGTTGAAGTCCAGGTATGGCTATCCGAGGTTTATCAAAAAGGCGACGTGTTCGATTTGATTCAGGCCCCACCGCCGAAAGAAGGAGATTTCAGAACGCTGGGGAATTTCGCTGCTGTAGTTAAGTCGGTGGTAACGGCGTTGAGGGCCATGAACGAACAAGCATAGCTCGACGCATACATGACAGTCCAACAGCTCGAGGATAAGCTCCCACGCCCGCTCAAGTTGAGGTGGGTAGGCAAATTCAACGGTTAAAGCCTAGGTCTTCAGGTCCGGTTGATTTCGAAAGGTTCATCGACGAACTGGTCATGAGCGAGATGATGGTCAGGCCGGCTCCCCAGATTCGTAGTCGGTTGAGAATGTGAAATGGGTACAGAGCCCAAAGGTTCTGGCGATCTCGTCAGATTCAGGGGTTAAGTCCAATCAGAAAGGAAAGATCTGCTGGTACCGAAAGAGCGAAGGGCATGGTCTTGCGAAGTGTGAATCGTTTAAGGAGCTGTTCGTGAAGGGCAGATTATCCTGGGTTACGAAGAATGGGGTCTGCTTCCGATGTTTGGCGGGTAAACACCGCAGCCGAGATTGCAGGACTAAAGGGGGAATGTCGGACTGGTGATTGCAAAGGCAACCACCACCATCTATTGTATGCACATCGGAATGCTGAACCCCGGCATGGCACGGGGAGGCACTCGTTCCGAGAACGCAACGGGACCGCATGTGACCAAGAACAGGGCACATGTGTTTCTGACCCTGGTGCCGGTTAAGATCAATCATGAGCAGGAGTGCCCACGGGCGGGGGGGGGGAGGAGGGTACACGAGGCGGGTACTGCAAAAAACTAGTCAGTAACTCTGTTTTTAAAAGTATTTTCCCGATTCTCAATAAAACAAACATTTTCCCGTGTACGAATATATAATGTACAGAGAATATAATATACGCATGCAGTATGTACATCATATTGTAAGTAGCTCAGGTCTCGTAAAACCTGACAGTCTGAATCCAATTTAACTGAATTGGTTCGCCACACTTCAAGCTTCCTGAGAATGCTACTAATCATATCGTGTTTGGTACGATTTGCCCAGAGTGCCCGTGAAAGTACTAACGTGAGGGAAATGTCCCCGTGGCTACTCCTTTCAGAGTTGAAAGACGCTACCCGCAGATGCTTATGAGTAGCTCGACGAGAGGGATTTAAGGAAGAGGTAGAGCAACCTGAACATGGCAAGCCAGTTATGGCAACATCTCGGCTTGTGAAGTTGGCACCCGGCTGCTAGACGGCTTATTAAGAGTTGTTGCTCGATTAGGAAGAAGTGAATCGCTGTATGAAGAGAAGCATCCAGTATTATTGCCTGCAAAACACAACTTGACTGTAGCAATCATCAGGGATATACATGTTCGGAACATGCGCGCCTCAGTCGAGAAAACATTCCATGAGGTCCGAAGACAATTCTGGCCATTACAAGGGAGGAATGCGATGAAGAGGGTTATTTTCAAGTGCATTACATGCCAGCGGTTTTGCGGAACACCCAGTATACCGATGATAAGCCCACTCCATAAACACAGGCTCCAACCATTTCTCCCTCCGTTTACTTGCACTGGTTCTGATTATTTCTTTATGTCTCGATTATGTCTCTTTACCTGCTTAACTACCAGAGCAGTTCTTATAGGACTGAGTTACAAGTTAGATGAAGACTCCTTCCGGATGAGCTTCAAACGGTTCATCAGTAAGAGGGATACCCCGGTACGCTGCTTTAGCGACAACGGTACAAATCTCATCGCCAGGGAAAAAGAAATCGGGTGGGTAATTAGCAAACGGAATCAGCAGAAAATCGCAGATGACTTGTCGCAGAAACAAACTTCATGGCATTTCTCACCACCAGCGGCACGCCACTTTGGTGGGATTTGGAAACGGTCGGTCCGGTCGGCCAAATCCGGGTTGAAAATCGTTTATAAAGGATCGAAGTGTATCTGACGAAGTACTGATGACCGTACTGTCGGAAGTGGAAGATTTGCTGAATGGCAGAACTCGAACGCATTTAAGTGTGGGCCCTCGGGACCTCATGCCTCTTACACCACTTTCTCCTGGTAAGGCCATAATCCATCTATCCCTCCCGACCTCGTATCGGAAAGAGAAGTCACTCCGAGAAAGAGGTCGAAAACGGCACAACTAATTGTCGAGCACTTTTGGTGGCGTTGGTTGCGGGGATATAATCCCAACTTGACGGAGCGACGGAAATGGATGCTGCCGAAGAAGAATCCGTAGGTAGGAGACAACGCTCTCGTTGTAAACCCCGCCACCTCGAGAGGACGATGGCCCGCGGGAAGCATCATAGAGACTTTTCCAGGAAAGGATGAAATCGTGAGGACAGCGAAGATCCGAACGAAGAATGGGGAGTATATTCGTCCACGGAGCTGTTAAAATTTGCCTGTTAGAAATCAACTAGGGGATGGCTGGCTGGTGCCTTGGAAGGCTGGCTGCTGCGCTGGGATGGCTGGCTGCTGCCATGGGAAAACTGGCTGGTACCTAGGAGGGCTGGCTGGTGTCCTGGGAGGGCTGGCTGGTACCCTGGAAGTGCTGGAGCTGCATCGGAGCCTCCTGCCCCCACTCCGCAGGAGGCGTTCTTTGGGCCGGCCTTCATCTGTTTCTTCGCAGCAGTGTTCTTTGCAGCGTTCCCCGGGATGGACTTCAGCTGTTTCTTCCCAGCAGTGTTCTTTGCAGCGTCCTCCGGACTGGCCTTCAGCTGTTTCTATGGAGACTCCGGGCAGTTGATGTGCATGCGCCCATGTTGAAAGCAGTTGTAACACTCCGGGCATTTCCTAGCGGAATGGCCCGCTGTGCCGCACATCTTACTAGACATTTGAATCATTTAGTTAGTAAGTGTTCATTATGCATAGTACTTTCTGTCATCTGCAATCTATTAATCAGTTGCAAATTACCAGGCTTCCTGATCAGGACTGCGGGACCGTCGAGTGGTGTGTTCTTTTTTTCCGGGTAGTCAACCCTCTCCTCCCTCCCCTACCGCCGCTCCCCCCTACCGCCGCTCCCCCCCTACCGCCCTCCCTCATATGTTTGCACACTTAACGGTGAAAATCGTTACAGTCGCATGTGAAACGGTGATGGCACGCGCCACAAAAGCCACATTTAGTATCACATTCACAAGCATCCTCAGTGTGCCTTTTCACGTGGTAAACCTTATCTGGCATACTGTGAAACAACGGTCCACTCACCGTCTCGGATTACTGTCACATGCTCTACCGGTATAGAATATGACATTTTGTGACGTACGTGTGTTTCCCTATGGCACGTTGAAGAAGTACCGCGTTCTTTGTTCAGAACGTGGCGAAAAGCTATTTCCTTTGACAGCTAGACTAATCTGGCGACTAGTTTATCTAATCGCTGATTTCTCCTACCCTCCAGAGTATCGTACTTCAAATACCGGTGATGCCTTTCAACGGCCATTGAAGTAAGGACGGGAAGAGAGCCTGTATCGTGCTATGTCTATTCATCAGTGCGGTGGGTGTAATGTTGGGTAAAATAGCTGAGAAAGTCCGGGGTATTATCTTTGACGTAAGTAAGAAAAATGGCATTTGTCTCGCGAAGTCTTTTTTCGTCCTTACTCTAACCAGGTGTCACAAAGAGATCAAACACAATATAACGAGTGGGATTGGGTGGCTTGTAGTCCTTACGCTTCCGAATATTGAGTTTTTTCCCCCAGGCTTTCTCAACATGCCAGTAGTATATCCTTCTCCCAGTGTTACTGAGATCGAAAACAGCACTTTATACGTTCCGGAACTGTTCAGCCATGCCTGACATAAACTCAATTGTCTTAATCTCCCCTAGCCTAACTTTGGTCTCCCTGAGAAAAAACTGAAACAGTTCTGCGTCTTCCGTATCACTAACGAGGAAGGCAACCAGGACACCAGACCTCGTGTCATCAAGGACCGTCAACATAGCACGAAGCCGTATTTGCAAACGAAATAAGTTGTGTCTATGATGATACATTTTGGGCTGAACTGTCGCAGGTACTCTTCCTGCCATTCCAAGCGAAGACCCAAAGCAAATTTTTCAGCATTGAGGCTGTTTGTGGGGTCGGCGGAATCCTGATCTTTATAGAGGACAACTGGACCGTGGTTCTCTCCACGTAATTTTGCAACCCAGAGACGAAATTTTTTTTAATCGTTGCCGTGCAATCTATAATCAAGCGATAGTTTCCGAAATACTTTGTCCACATCTTTGCAGGTGATCGCTGTATCTCTCGACATTAGTTTACCGTCAGAACTTCTGTTACTGACTTAATGATAGTTCTATACGGTATACCTAGAATGAGCTTTTCAAGTTTCGTCTGCCTCACTGATTGACGAAGGTGGCAGCGCCCAGCTCGTAAATCATTAGGTATGTGATCAAGGGAATAGGTGACTGAAGCTTTCTTCGTTTGAAATATTCTTGCTATCATAAACGTGGTACAGTGTTTCCCCATTTTGGGAGAACCTAGTCGTTTTAGGGCCCTTCTTTTATTCTCGTTTTTGTGGTACTGTTGATTATAGTATGAGAAGGACCTATCGCTCACGTAAGTTTCCATGACGTAACCTCTACATAGCCTTTCCCCCCTCTTCTTCACGTTACCGGGTACCGTGTTCGTCTCTCTGTATTCTTTGCATTTTAGAAAATCTTCAAAACGGGGGAAATTCTCCACCAGGAGTGTGCACTTCCCATTGTGCTCGGTTGCCACATGATTTGCGTAGTTTACTACCCTCGTCAATGAACTCCCGTAATAATAACGTGCCATGCGAATAGATGTTTCAGTGGGTCGCTGTTAGGGGAGTGGGTCATCATCTGAGCTGAACCCGTGACTTCCCCCCCCCTTTCGTCCTCACCTTCCTCAGCAAAAGATTCGTAACCAGCGGAACTATCGTTACCAGTACAAGTACTGCCACCAGCAGAAGTACTACTATTAGCAGTAGCAACACTAGCAGTACTACTTTCGTCAAACAGCGGGTCAAATGCTTTTTCCGGGACCTTATCGTTGTCTTCAGCTAGGTTACTGGTGGAGAAATCTATGTTTCATAGAGAGAAAATTTTTAGTGAGAAATAACGTTGGAGGAATACTAACCCTCTGCTAAAGTTGTGCTACCCTCAGCCTTCGGATGAAATGCAGCATTTGGGACATGTAAGGATATGCTTACCGACTCCGCAGTTCCTTGGCCGGACCTTTGGGCATGTTTCCCAGCTTGTTCTAAGGGAGGAGATAATACTAGGTAAACGAAAGATGCCACGGTGCTTTGGGTAAATTGTTCAAGGTGTACCTTTTTTCTCAGATTGTCGCTCACAGTTTCTAGTTCCATGTACCATCTTGAAATGGCGTTCATGAGAGTACGTGGAAGCGAAATACTTTAGCCAGAGTGTGCAACGAAAGGCAGTGTCTACATTCTTAGTACATGATTGCTTTTTTTAAGAGCTGTTGAATTACGTTTGTGTGCGAAGGCGGCATTACATTCGTTACACATAAAAGGCATACTATTATCAAGCTTCGGCTGTTTCAAGACTTTTTCCCTATACCCCCCCCCCCCTATATGCTTAGTTCCCTGCTTTGCGAAAGTGACGAACACATCTACACTTTCTGTAGTAGTGGTATTCACTGACACCACTGCAACGAAGTGATCGGGGTTATACAACGTTCCCACAGTTCTTTGAGATCCTATCCAGCCTGTCGTTCCTTGTACAACGTTACGTCACTCCACAATATATGAGCCTTAGCGTCTGATCTGGGAGCATGCAGCGTAAAAATAGCGTTGAAGCGGATGGACGGATGGTATGATATTGATGGTGTTGTCCGAACTTTGAACTGAACTGAATAGTAGACATTCACGGTCCTTAACAATGACCTTAACAATGCCTCAGACAGTGTCCTTAACCGTGCTCTGAAGTCACAATTGGGAAAGGCGTTCTTGCAAATTCAATTTATTAGTGAAATTAGGAGATATAGGATTTCTTAGAACAACAAAGAGGATTCAAAAAAAAAAAAAACTATCGTTTTCGGAGCTGGAATCAACTGCGTTGTCGTCTGCTCTTTCGTCTTCCGATGCAGATAAATTGTAAGTCTTTTTAGCCTTCGTTTTAGGGCGCTTAGGTTGACAAGCTGGCGATGGCGATCTGGTGTTCTCTAATGTGACCTCGTCCATGTCCGAGGAGGTAATGCCATGCGTAACTTGCATCTCCCTTTCTTGTTGCGTGAAGGCGGCTGCATGTGTCGTGTCTTTTTTCCGCTTACCGTAAGTTGTTTTATTGTCAATCACATTTCTCATTTTCCATCTGAGTTCCGATTTGGAGCACACAGTCTCGCACACCGTGCAGTACTTCTCGGCGCCTCGGCATGCAAGAATGTAACCTTGCAAAATATGAAAACATATCAGTGATAATGGACAAAGTGTTTTTTAATTTTGAGAGGAAAACTGGATACCGCCATGTTCATAAAAAATGGATACAGCATGGGACGGCTAAACGGCACTCTATCTCAATTTCTGCAAGATTGTTTCAGGATAGTTTGATAATATGAATATGTTTAGTTAAATCACGACTAGTTTAATCTGTCACGACTAGATTTCATTAAAAAATAATTTTGTAAACTGTCCAAAACGACTTTCAAACCTTCCCATGTTGTAACTTTTTTTAGGAACATAACCGTACATCAATTGAAACACTTACGAGTGATAAGGTTTACTTTTTTTATATCAAGCTTCGTCAAGGACGGATTTAACAATTCCTAACCGAAAACTCCTTACATCAAAAGTGCGGTCATCTTTCTAAAACATTCAGCTTTTTTGGCAACTAACAGGTCCATCTGGCTCAGAAATTTTTGGAGGGCCGTCTAAAAAAATATAAATATCGTGCCTGAATATTCTCTTACAGCTTGGTAACTAATTCAGAAACTAGGAGATACCTCGAGCTCCAGTAGCTCTTTCTTCTTGATCTCTCCTGAAGGTTTGATGAGCGTTTCAGCTTCACTGCTGGTTGAATATTCTAAAAATAGAACCGTCGTATTGACACAGTTATAAACCCAATTCCACAGATTCGGGATTTAATATTCAGTTTGAGAAACTTCATACCAAACTAATTTTGTTAACCTTTTTAAAAAAAACTCGTCCTGTTTTCTCTCGAGCTTTGACAACCTTTCTTCATAGGTCTTTTCCTTTCTTGTTGATCTGTTACAACTGCAGAACAGAATAAAAATACTTCAAAAATTCACGGAAACTAAACAAAAATCATAATCTGAAACATATGACATTAATTACCTTGTTTTATGAACTACTTAATAGTGTAATAATTATACAACTGGGATAACATAGTATAAATCCCAAAACCAACATTCAAGAAGAAAATAGTGGAAGCACAACATACTTCCTAATATTTGGTTATATAACCCAATATATATCATTGGGCTATATATATCTATTTTTGTGAAATTAATAAAATAATGTGCATATTAATGATAGCAAAATTAAGAGTTGGTAAAAACTAATGACGTATTTTAACATTATTGGGATACTTTGCTTCAGCTTGCTGACAGTTTTTCTAAGCTGCTGTATTTCCTCGTACACGCTGTCATCTGTGGGCTGCCGATTTCGACGTTCCGCTTCCCGAATAAGTCGACTTCGCTGTTTCCACTCTTTGGAATTGGGTCCTTTCTGAATATAAATTAACAATAATTTTTTCACTCACTATAAATATGTATAGTACCTTAAACATTTCAATGTTCTTTCCTGTGGGACCGTTCTTTACAATGTCACGGAGTCGTTCCAACTGGGACGATTTTCTACAAATTATAACATTGCATTAATTTGCAAAAAATCATTTTTTCAAGTTTTTTACCATCTGTCACAAGTACAAGAGCAGAGTAACTTTTCGCATGTTTGTATGGATATTTCAGAGCATTTGATCCCTCTCTGATATAATATACTTATCCAATTTTATCAGGATCATATAAGATTTCCTTCGTCAGGACGGTGTCACCTGGCTGAATGCTGTACTTCTGGCCTTCCCTTATCCACATAATTAAGGCCCACGACGCTTTGGCTTTGGGCCGACAGCATCGACAGATGTGTCGTCAACGACAAATTCTCTCCTAACACCCGAGATTCTAGGAAATCCCCCAGTATGTTGTTCTTCAGCTTGGTGCTTCTGTGACTTAAATGATTTCGATCAGAGAATTTAGAGGAGATGCCCTCTCTAGAAACTTTAGAAAGATGCCATTTGACCTTGCACTGGTTGCAAATTTTTGTCTATATGGGGATATTTATCAGCGAGTTGCTTAGCATCGCCGCACCGGAAACACAACCTGGATGTTGCAAGGAGTTCTGACCTTTCTTTGAATTCCAACGTGACTTTCTGGTCAAGGTGACATTGACCTTTCTGACAACTTTTGGCGAAGTTTGCCCTTCCCTCGACCTAGAGCTACTTTGTTTCCGAAAAAGCAATTTAGAACGCGTGAGTAATGTCAAAACTTTTTGCTGAAGAAGTGTGTGAATAGTTCGTATCGTTAGATGACTTAATTGTACTAGCTAAAGGATGAGCATGAATATAATTGGGAGTTGACCACCGGACTTGTGATGTTCAAGTGGTCATACAACATGGCGACTGCGGTGTAAAAATCGTCCAGAGGGATTTGACGGTTTAACGAAAGAAAAAGATGGCAGAATCCTTACATCCACCGGTACAGTTTAAACCGGCGGGAAATTTTGATCTTAAACGCCCGGAAGACTGGCCAAAATGGACCAGAAGGTTCGAAAGATACCGTGACGTGGCAAAGCTAGACGAGCTACCGGAAAAAAACGCAGGTAAATACATTAACATAAGTCATGGGTAATGAGGTAGATGATATTCTAGCAGCTTCTAATCTATCAGCGACAGACAAGTAAAAGTACAAGCTGTTAAAGAAGCATTTAAAGCTGAATTTACTGGCAAGAGAAACTTAATTCAGGGTTGCCGCTTAGCTAGAAACCCCTAAGAACCTGGATAAGTCGGGGAGTTTACAATTTTGCCAAAAAATTCAGGGAAAAGTCAGGGAAATTGTAAAATTTTACCCAAAGTCAGGGAAAAGTTAGGGAATTGCCTCACTTGATCTAAGTATATAGCACTTACGGTGCGAGACTTGAGTTCACGCGTGGTATAGGTACCATGCGTCAAGTTATGATATAATAGCACAATCCACTGTTCAAGCCACACCGAAATTGGCCTAATGCTAGCCTCATTGTAACAAAATGCAAAGGACGCTACACGTGCTCTGAACACGCGGTTCGCTTGTCCTGTTTTCGGCAGCTCTTCCAAGTTTGGAGGGTTTTCTGAACTCGTAATTAAGAGTAAGCAGTAACAATGGTATTTTTTTCACATTTCCACATGGGTAGTTCTATGTGAAAACGTCATGCCGAGTTAGCCTCACCTCGGCCGATTCGAACCAAATTTTGAGTAGTTATAGGTCATGACCTGAAACCCCCTTGGGGCCTATCAGAGGGGCCAGTTACGCAAGGCTCTGGGAACTGACGCAACTACAAATTTTCCGTGAGTTGCCAACCCCCCTCCTTATAAGTTACGCGTATAGATTTACGGCGTCAGATTTAAAAGAACTAAAGCACTTTTCCTACGTAAAACTGAGTGAGGAATTCGATTTTGATATGCAAAAAATTTTAGCTCTACGTCTTTCAGGGGGAAATCGTCTTTTTCGTAGAAAAATTGAATTTTTCAAAAATGGGGGTACCGGGAAAAACGCGAAAAAAATGTGAAGAGTATCTAAGCATCTCAGCTATGCACGTGCAAAATTTCAGGACATGTGATTGATTTGTTCTCGAGTTTTTTTGTTTTGAACCGTCGGACCTCGTGGGACGGCCTTAAGGCCGCGCGCGGCTAACGCCGCGACTCGAACGACTCGCGCCTTCCGTAATCTCTCGTGTTGCTTATTTTCAATTTCACTAAGTCTACTACATAAAATTAGTTGAGTAGACTGTAAATTTGAAAAAAATAATAACTTTGAAATTATATTTGCAACTCTAACCAAGCTAACCTCTCTGCGCGTATATTTTGGGTGGATATTTGATATTTCTTGGTATTGGGTTGATAGATCTAGACGGAATAAGCATTTTACTCATTAACGCTGTATCTTCTGAAGATGCACTTCTTCGTATGTCTTTGAGAGGGATTACTTTATATCGGCCACCCCTTCCCCCTTTCCGTCCAACGAGTTTGCAAGTTTGCCAAACTCTCTCCCTCAATCTCCCCCATAACAACCAGATAGAACACGAGAACCGTTTATTGAAACTCTGGTTCTGAGAGGATCAAAACGACTCGCTCAGTTCCGAGGAAACGGTCAAGGATAGCCTTGTCATAGGTCATCGAAAAGCAAGTGACCTCTGATTCATCCTTTTTCTTTGATATTATATATAACAGGCGGTTGGTGCTTTGCAGTCAGTGACTTATTAGTCGTCATTCGCCAACATCAATATAAAATATAATTCCCTATTTATCAAAAAAGTTTCTGTTAACCAAGTTTTAGTTTATCGGTGACACTGGTATTTTGTCAGATTCTTTGTTCTTTGTGCAGTTCAGTTTAAGACCCGCTAGTAAAATGAAGTGCTGCATTGGTTCTGAAGTCGATTTGAAAACGAGGTTCGGTCCGTGTAAAGGGTTCCTTCAAGAGGTTCATGAATATGATAAGGAATCGTTGTGTCTTAGATCAGGGGCCCCAGTAGAAGGTATGGGCCATATTTGTGAAAAACATGCTAGGGACTTGCTTCGTCTTTTTGGGAAGAAGCTCTCAACGTGCTGCAACCCTTTCGGAGTCCACAAAGCCAAACGTGAAGGGACTAACACTATATCTGTAGCTCTCTCTAAAAAGATTTAGACAGCACCACAGACAGCTCGTCCGGGAGAAAAGCTATGCGTTGACTGTCGCATCCATGCTCGCACTATGGAAGCCGAAATTCTTGTCGATCAGGCAGGAGAGAGTCAGATCTCACCCCTAGGAACGTGCTCGTCTTCCACAGGAAGCTCCGAAATAAGTTCAGTGGAGTTTTTCTTTGTAAGCCACGAAGACGTGATAAATTCGAACGTGTTCCTAAAACAGCGATTCGACTCGTCCGTTTCAATCAAGGGAACGCGAAGCCTGCACAGATTCGTTCCGTATAGCCGTACTGAGCTTATGGTTTCTGAGACATCGGATGGAACACCGAGGAAAGTTAAGGTGGCCTATGCACAATCCAAAACTATGCAAACAAGAAGTGCCACCAGGAACACAGAGGATTCTTCAGACGTTCAACCAGAAAGCGGGAGTTACGTCACGTGTGTTCACAATGAGAGGGTTTAGGTCAGTTTAGCAGAAACAGTTTCGGAGGAGTTCGAACAAATCAACGTGAAATTCATGAAGCCTGATTTAACATCAACAGCGAAGCTTCAGTGGCATGACATAGAGCACAGGGACTGGATTCTTCTGGAGGATGTCTTGGCTATAATCGATTCCCCTCTTCCGTTATCCAAAGCTGCCGGAGAAAGTCTAAAATATCAGCTGCATGTTCAAGATGCTAAACAAACAGATAAAGCTTTTGATCGTTATAAAAAGAAATACTGGAGGAAATCAACGTTTAAGTTCTTAATTCCTCCACGAAATATATGCGCAGAGAGGTTAGCTTGGTTAGAGTTGCAAATATAATTTCAAAGTTATTATTTTTTTCAAATTTACAGTCTACTCAACTAATTTTATGTAGTAGACTTAGTGAAATTGAAAATAAGCAACACGAGAGATTACGGAAGGCGCGAGTCGTTCGAGTCGCGGCGTTAGCCGCGCGCGGCCTTAAGGCCGTCCCACGAGGTCCGACGGTTCAAAACAAAAAAACTCGAGAACAAATCAATCACATGTCCTGAAATTTTGCACGTGCATAGCTGAGATGCTTAGATACTCTTCACATTTTTTTCGCGTTTTTCCCGGTACCCCCATTTTTGAAAAATTCAATTTTTCTACGAAAAAGACGATTTCCCCCTGAAAGACGTAGAGCTAAAATTTTTTGCATATCAAAATCGAATTCCTCACTCAGTTTTACGTAGGAAAAGTGCTTTAGTTCTTTTAAATCTGACGCCGTAAATCTATACGCGTAACTTATAAGGAGGGGGGTTGGCAACTCACGGAAAATTTGTAGTTGCGTCAGTTCCCAGAGCCTTGCGTAACTGGCCCCTCTGATAGGCCCCAAGGGGGTTTCAGGTCATGACCTATAACTACTCAAAATTTGGTTCGAATCGGCCGAGGTGAGGCTAACTCGGCATGACGTTTTCACATAGAACTACCCATGTGGAAATGTGAAAAAAATACCATTGTTACTGCTTACTCTTAATTACGAGTTCAGAAAACCCTCCAAACTTGGAAGAGCTGCCGAAAACAGGACAAGCGAACCGCGTGTTCAGAGCACGTGTAGCGTCCTTTGCATTTTGTTACAATGAGGCCAGCATTAGGCCAATTTCGGTGTGGCTTGAACAGTGGATTGTGCTATTATATCATAACTTGACGCATGGTACCTATACCACGCGTGAACAATTAGTCATTCTAAAGGTGCGAAGCACCAAGGATTTGAAAAGGCCAGAAAAACTTTTATCTATTAAATCGTGCCTACAAAAGAAAAATTCTGCTGTTTCTTGCGGCCCCAGTTCAAATCCTGATGATTCCTGCTCAACGGCAAGATCTGGCCTTGTACCAGGAAATTCGAATACCACGGTTAAGTTGTGCATTATAAAACTCGAAAGTTGTGGGTACGAGTTTTAGCCCTTCCTCGTAATACGATTGATTTCTAGGAGTCTGCTTTAATTCATACCAAAACCCAGCCCAGTTTTGTTTTGAAAGAGTCGATTCCAAAAGCTGAGATTATTTGGGCTCTGAAGAGTGCCATCTCTCGTCGATCTTTCTCGGCTGCATCAGATGACGTAGAAATGTTCCGAGCAATTTTTTCCTGATAGTGAAATCGCTCAGAAAATTTGCTGCGGGGAAACTAAAGTGATGTACGTCATTTGTTACGGGATTGCTCCGTATATAAAGGATTCTTTATTGACGGTAAATATTGTAATATTGAATCAAACTTTATTATCCGCAATGCCATCTCATCTTATTATAGACCCTTCGATCAAAAGAATGTGAGGATGTCGTGTATGCTTTGATGAATCATTCAATTCGGTCGTCTAGAGAGGTCAGATGGATTTGTAAATTCGGTACTGGGACAAAGACCTGACACAGGTTCAAACCAGATACTTTAACTCGACTTTCTTCAGTCGAGCAAAAGCCACTGATCTATTGACGAAGTTCAAGGAAGGTGTCGTTGGTTTTGACACGAGAAAAATAATGCAGATCTCTATGGATGGCTCTAACGTAAACTGGAGCTTTTTGAAGCTTCTAAAAGTGAGTATTGAACGTTTTTCTCGTGTGATTCATTTCACATTGCTGCTTTACTTCCAGGCAGATTTGAATTCCACTGGGGATCCAGTTCATCCTCGTCTTCTCGAATTAGGGTCGTGTGGACTTCACGTTATCCATGGTGCATTCATGGGGCATGGAGCTGCGGGATCGAATTTGGGCGATGTTCTTTCAGCTGCTTATTTTCTGTTCAAAGACTCGCCAGCCAGAAGGTCCGACTATACTCTGATCACTGGCTGTGAGGTTTTTCCCCAAAAATACTGCCGAACGCGGTGGCCAGAGAACAAACTCGTTGCTTCAAGGTTTCTCACTAGAATGAAACATATTCAGAAATATCTTGCCGTGTCTAATACCAGTCGAAACGAAACTCTGAGCAGCTAGAAAACCTTGACCAACGCTTTCCTCGATCCGTTCTTGAGGGCAAAGCTGGCTTTTTTCGTAAGTGTTGCGGATGATGTTGAAGATCGGTTCTTGGTCAAATTCCAAACAAGTAAACCGATGGCACCTTTTCTTTGGGAGCGTTTTCAGACAACCCTAGGCTTTTGTATGAACGTTTTGTTGCTGGACAGACGTTGAGAAGTTCAGATAATCTTGCCCTCATTGATCTTAGTGATGAGAGAAATTTCAAACTGATCAAACACATTGAATTAAGGTTTACAACCGAAAACGAACTTCGGAAGTTGCAGGGGCTGATAAAGAGAAGCTCTTATTCGGAAAAGCTGTTGCGATTTTCTTAAAGCGATGTGTCAGAAAATTACGGAAAGATCTCCCTTGAAGTATAGCCTCACTGCCGCAGTTTCATGCTTAGTGCCCTCGGATGTTATGACTTCCAGTGGAACTTCTCTGAACGAAAAAATGCAAAACCTGCTGGAAATATTCGTTCAAGATAATCGTGCTTGTCCGCTAGTAGCCGAGAGGTCGAAACGTCAGTTTAGTCGTCTCGTCCTTTTGGCCCAGAGTGAACTTAAACCCGCGTTTTCGGAATTCAACGAAAAGAACGATAGATTAGACGTGTTTTACAAAAAAAAAAAAAAATAAATTCTCAGAGAGGAACTCCCGTGGTGATTTTTGTGATTTAAGACAGGCTGTGATTAAAGTTCTGCTTCTGAGCCATGGGAATGCGTGCGTCAAGTCAGGTTTTTTAATCGATAGATATTTTAACGGTTGACTTGCTCGAAAATACTTTCGTTAGTTTGCGTCTGGTCGAGAACTATGTCATTTCACTGTGTGGCCCGCTCAAAGTCCCAATTACAGGAGAGTTGCTGTAAAATGTTAGTTTAGCTTCTGGACGATACAAGTTAGCTTTCGAAGACAAAAAGAAGAAAGAGGAGGAAAAGAGCAGCAGACCTATTATGAAACGAAAACTAGTTCATGAACTCAAAGAGCTCAAGTCAAAAAAAGCCAACGCTGATTTATTGGCGAAGCAAGAGATGAGAGATGTTGAGAAGCAGTGCAAGGAGCTTGAAAGCCGCATTTCGCTTCTGCACGAATAATCAAAAATGCTCCTTAAACATTGTTCCTTTACAACATATCTTGCGTCAATTGTTCTGTATTTGTTTTTGTTTTTTTTTTCTGTTTGCCACTTCCCAGAAGAATACCAGGAATAAATCCACTTTCATTTACGGATATTGTTTACTATTTATTTATCATATACTTACTCCTGGAAATTCAATTCTTTTGATTGAGCGCGGTCATGGAAAAACCTAAATTTTGGTCATGGAAGTCAGGGAAAAGTCAGGGAATTTTATGGACTCTGAAAAGTGGCAACCCTGCTTAATTTACGAGAGGGTAATAAGTTTAATTTAGGAGTCCAGTTAAAAGAAGAGCGAATAGAATCCTTTGTTACTAGGCTCCATTCGCTCGCTGAGACTTGAAGTTGTTGTTGCCCTAAAGACGAGTTACTTCGGGATCGATTTGTGGTGGGCCTTAAAGGGCAAGTGCACTCTACTTGGAAAAAACATATATTATAGAACTTTTTACGCTGATTCCGAATATATATAGTGTCCCTATCTCAATTTTCTACCGTTTGACCGCTAAAATTAATGAAAGTCTGAAAATGCACGCGGCAACGTAGCCCTGCTGGCTCGGAATGTGATTGGTTCGCAGCGCCGACTTTCACCTGATTGGGCATTTCAAACATGCCTAAGCAGCCGAAACCGCTGTAGCGCTTTGTTTACTTACTCACCGTCATGACATTAGTGGGGCTCTTGCAAAAGGAAACACATCGAAGTGTGGTAAAAAGCAACCAAAAAGTGGAATCGGACGAAATCGGCCGCCGTACTATTACATCATGAAGGTATGTACTACATAATTATTATCGAGTAAACCGAGTGACAGAGAAATTCTTGCAACAGTAAATGATCCTGCCCCAGTGAGTTTCATCCTCGCGTCAAAGCGCTGAGTTTACTTTTCGAGCAATTGCCGTCAGATGACGTTTGCAGCGGAACACCGCCCTCGCGTTGATGCGCTGCGTCTTACTTTGAACGTTTGCCATCGGATGACGTTCGCGGCGGAACCACGTCCACGCATCGAGGCGCTGGTCTTACTTTGAACGTTTGCCACCGGATGCCGTTCGCGGTGGAGCCACGTCCCGATCAGCCATTGTTATCGTCGACATTGTGATTCGCTCTTCAGAGTAACCCAGTTGGGAATGAACGTCCATCCGCGGGACAACACTTCGGGCCCTCACTTTCATTCTACCTCTGCCTTCAGGGTATGAAAATACATTTCCCTTACTGAAACTACACTCATTCTTGTTATTGCTTTTGTGTCGCAGGAATCTGCGTTGCGCTTTTCACGGTGGGCGTCTCCGCAGCGTCATTTTGCACGCACGTCTGGAGACTGAGCTGATTCGTATAAATTTTTCAGTGTGGTGCTTTCGCTAGTACATGTGTAAAGCACTTCACGCTTTCTTGACTGGACCATGACAGTTTGTTTCTCTCCATCGCTTTTGGTCGCATGTGCGTTGATACACTCAAAGATACCCTTGAATAGTATGACCGTTACGATAGTAAAAAAAAAACATATAATGGTAACTAAAAAGTCATGTTTTAGTATTTTACATTTCAATCTTTTATTTTTAATCTTTACAATTTTATTTAATCTTTTATTATTTTGTGTGCGTAGTTTTGTGTAAGTAAAGCAGAAAACCGAACAATTGTTTGTTTTTTGTCACTCCTTCCGAATAAAAGAGTTTCTGTTTCCAGCTGTCGCAAAACGCCTTCTTTTCTTGTACTTCTCCATCATAGTCTCTTTAGCAGGCATAGGCACGCGGGCGATGGTTTTCTTGCGGCTGTCGTCAACGTTCTTGTGACGAGATTTTTCTACTGCAGATTTCACTGTTGACAAAGTAAATGAAGATTCTTTTTGTGATTAATTTCCTATGTCATAAATCATACAGTTCGTTTGTTTGGCTTTTTGAAGAGTTGCCTGCATGAGCCGTCTTACAGCCACGGGTCTTCTTTCCTCATATATGGGTTTCACCACCCATTTGTTTTGTACTTTTGAGTACGTGAATTTGAATCGTAGTTTTCCGTTTTCTTTGTTTCTTTTTTGTGACCTCCTGGCATTTGCGTTATAATCAATGGAGGCAATCATGCGTCGGACTCGCATTCCTGAAATTTAATTATACGTTTAGTTGTACCGAGGAAGTAGGGAAATTCTTTACCATCTCGGCCAAAGTTAATTCGCTTTGGAGTCCACTTGAGGCAGTGACTATGGTACACCTCTAAACTTCCAGTATGGCAGTTTTGCGTTAGGTGTCCCATGTCTTTCAGAAGCATCGGGTTATGTATAATGTCTAGAAGCGCTTCATATTGTTTGGTGCCAATCGTGAAGTAATCTGTATTCCTTTCAGTTTGCAGTGGCCCGTGCGAACATTCGTGGAACTTGGAGAAATCATCGTCTGGCCAGTGGTGAATATTGGCCACGTGAAATGCCAGCGATAACCATTTTTCCCTAAACAACACAAGATTTATGACATTTCAAATGCTCCGTCATTTTATTTTGTTACCTTAGAAGTTCTACATCGGCGTTGCAGGTTGCAACGCACCACCAGAGGTGATTCATAATAGACGGAGCCCATTTATGAATCAGCGGGAATTTTTTGGGGTTTAATTTTCTGATTCTTTTGCCAATCGACTTTGCGAAATGCCAAACATCGAACTGGTGATCGATTTGAGGATACTTTTCCCTCATCAGCTTCCCCACCGTTCGATTTCGATCAGTTGTAAGGATTGCGATGTCCAAATCTTTTGGTCCCGTCAGTCTTTCCATTACCCGTGAAAACCCTGTGGGTTCCAAGTTGTTAGAATTCTTTACGTCTTTCTCAAGAGCAAAGTACGGTTATGGTCAAGAGAATAGATGTTTTTATCAACAATTTACCTCAGTTAGATCAGCGACTTCTAGATCCACAATTAGGTTGGACTGGGTGTCGAGTACTGTGTAAGTCCCGTATTTAGCATTACTACCGGGAGAGTCTGACTGAGCATCTCCTGCTAAAACAAGGTTCTTCCTCCCTTTCATCTCACTCCTAATGGTGCCTTTTTCCTTGTCCCATTCTTCTTCTACTGCTGGATTGACAAAAACAGACTGCACACGAAAAAATGACGTCCGGGAAATAGTTTGAATATTTAGTGCTGCGCAAACATCGTTGAAAGCTACGAAAGTTGATCCGGTTATCGTGATAGCAGCCGGCAACAAAGAGTTGACAGATGACCGGAACGGTTTTTCCCCTACGGCCGTTTGAGATCGCCAAACGAAATTGCAGTTGTTATTGCAATTTGCTTTCACAGTGAGGCAAGTTCCGTTGGTGAAGTCTTCTAAGTTGTCCACTTTGCTCCCGCAGTTTGGGCAGTGCCGAAGAAGTTGTTTTAGTGCACTGGCACAAACAATGAACTTAGGTTCATTTATTACATCTTCACAGCTGGACTGAAGAATCCCTGACCTGTCGCGGGAGAAATCTTCATATCCAGACTCGCTTGTTGTGTCGCTTGTCTGAGAGATCGGGACGTAACTGGAACTTTGGGATGATACGGGATTATCGGATGAAGAGACTTCTTCAGGGGAGAAAAAGAATGGAGATTTATATAACCGTAAGTATAAAAAACATTTTGGTACAGGGTACCTGGAGGCATGCTACCCGTGAAAAAGCTCGATTCAGCTGCGTTGGTGCTTGCTGGGAACTCGTCTACACAGGCCTTTTCCTGTAAGCGAAATTTGGAGTAACACACCTTGTAGCTCATATGTTTCGTAATCGCAACTGGAACGTACCGGTGAGCCATGATTCTCCCCTGCAACAGAAGAAGCTTCACCATCCCGGCTTTCTTTCTGCTGAAGCTTTTCTTCACTTTCTAGTTTTATTGGAATCGCTGTGTATTTCAGTCTCCGTGAGTTTCCTGTTGAGTATAAAACTACTTTAGACAATTTTTACGTCGTTATATGGCTTATATCCAAGGGTCCACTAAACACCAACTCCTCTACTACGGACGGACGCGTGTAATATTTTTTTAGAAAATTTTGGCTAAAGATGTTCGAGTAACTACATAAACATAAGTGAAAAATTTTTTTGCGAAGAGATTTTGTAAATTGTTTGAGGTTAATTTACAATGGTGTCCGCTATAGAGGAGTGCTCGTTTGGCATATACCATGTAAGAGAAAAAAACTCACCGAAAGGAACGAAGTCATCGTTTTCAAAGTGCAGCGAGCAAATTCTAAAATTGTTACGGTTCTTGGATGTAAATAGTTCATCCGTAATTCCAAGACTTTCCAGCCACTTCGCTTGGCAGACTGGGTCGGTGGGAAAACTATGTAGTTTTACCCCAGTTCCACGGATTCTTCCAGTCACAGTTTTACACTATGGGTATTTACAGTGAGGCATTTTTCCGATTCAGTTGTTTTGCATGAGCTGTAAACTTTACGAACTGATCTAACTGATGTGGTCTCAGTCCGCATACGAAGGTTACTAATGTGTGACTAAGATGGCAAGTGTCACAGATACGGGCGTTCCATTTTGTTTCGAACGCAGCGGCTGCCTGGTGGCATTCTAAATTTTAGGTTTATGCCATATTCACATCTGTTTCGTTCGTTTTATATGTTATTCGTCCTACGATGGCCGAAGCATCAAGTTACAACAGTACTGGTAAGTTAAAGATTTGAAATCTGCATTATGCATGTCAATTACTCTGTTAGTTTTAGACAGTGACTCGTGGAATACCGAATCGGAAAACTTTACAGAGGAAGAGGACAGTTATCAGCAGAATGGTGAAGCCATCCAGCCACACCAACTTGAACCCTGTCAAAATAGTCAGAGGCCAGAAGAAATAGGTCGACAAAATTGTCATGAAGATTCTCCCAACTCTGTGAGTTGTCACGAGGCCACTTGCACTTGCGGTATCTGCGCTCCCATCGAAAATGAGCCAGTGCTCACCTGTTGCCGAACAGTCAGTGAAAAACTTCTGGGAGAAGGTTTAGTTGGACTTTGATTTATAGAACTTATGGAGCTTAGTTTAGAAAAAAAATAATGTGTTTATTTGCAGGCTCGAAAAAATGTGTAAAATTGCACCCAAAGTTTTTCAAACTAATTCTGGACAAAAACATCCTCGAACTCAACTGGATCGGCAACAGGAAATTTCAAAAGAAGCCCACACACATTATGGCTATGACAAACAGGTATCAAAGCTCGAAACTTTATTGACATCTTTTTAATTCCTTTATATTCTGCAGGAATTACCGTTACGTGGCGTACAAGAATTTCACTTGGTGGGCCCATGGTCGACTTGGCTTCCAACATCGCATACGTATACCAAATTGCGTCCTGAACACCATAAGAGGAGTATACCCTGAATCATCAGGCATATACGAGCCCTTCAAGGAGGCTTCACTGGATTAGTCCAGGACCAAGACAGCTGCTTCCAGTTCACTCTTCTAAACGAAAGAGATTTTGCTTTCCCAACCCATTATTTATGCTTCTTTTCAGTAATATTTCAAGACTGTTTATTATTGTCTTCATAGAACTACTACATTTGATAAATACATCCTGGGAAAAATAAGCGTGAAGTGCTTTACACATGTACTAGCGAAAGCACCACACTGAAAAATTTATACGAATCAGCTCAGTCTCCAGACGTGCGTGCAAAATGACGCTGCGGAGACGCCCACCGTGAAAAGCGCAACGCAGATTCCTGCGACACAAAAGCAATAACAAGAATGAGTGTAGTTTCAGTAAGGGAAATGTATTTTCATACCCTGAAGGCAGAGGTAGAATGAAAGTGAGGGCCCGAAGTGTTGTCCCGCGGATGGACGTTCATTCCCAACTGGGTTACTCTGAAGAGCGAATCACAATGTCGACGATAACAATGGCTGATCGGGACGTGGCTCCACCGCGAACGGCATCCGGTGGCAAACGTTCAAAGTAAGACCAGCGCCTCGATGCGTGGACGTGGTTCCGCCGCGAACGTCATCCGATGGCAAACGTTCAAAGTAAGACGCAGCGCATCAACGCGAGGGCGGTGTTCCGCTGCAAACGTCATCTGACGGCAATTGCTCGAAAAGTAAACTCAGCGCTTTGACGCGAGGATGAAACTCACTGGGGCAGGATCATTTACTGTTGCAAGAATTTCTCTGTCACTCGGTTTACTCGATAATAATTATGTAGTACATACCTTCATGATGTAATAGTACGGCGGCCGATTTCGTCCGATTCCACTTTTTGGTTGCTTTTTACCACACTTCGATGTGTTTCCTTTTGCAAGAGCCCCACTAATGTCATGACGGTGAGTAAGTAAACAAAGCGCTACAGCGGTTTCGGCTGCTTAGGCATGTTTGAAATGCCCAATCAGGTGAAAGTCGGCGCTGCGAACCAATCACATTCCGAGCCAGCAGGGCTACGTTGCCGCGTGCATTTTCAGACTTTCATTAATTTTAGCGGTCAAACGGTAGAAAATTGAGATAGGGACACTATATATATTCGGAATCAGCGTAAAAAGTTCTATAATATATGTTTTTTCCAAGTAGAGTGCACTTGCCCTTTAAGCATAGTAACTGTCCGAAAGCATCCGAGTATGAACAACATCTGATAGGGCGGGAGGCAAAAACAGGTACCAAGAGGGAATGAAAAAGAACTACGACGAGAGACATGTTGCAATACCACTGGGTGACCGAAATTTAAATAGCAGAGTTTGAATTCGGGACACCAGACGGAAGTTACGATAGTACAGCCAGTCGGGCCCAAGTATTATGAAGTATTGTCTTCAAAGGGAGTCTTTAGGAGAAATACCTATCATTTAATAAACTTCTCACTAATCCCTGAACCCAGCCCTGGACAAACAGAAAACAACCAGTTGTTGACGGAAGAAGAGTACGTTCCAAGGAAAGGCAGTAGAACAAAGGAGTATATCAGCAAAGACGGAGTGCCGGATACTGCATTGAAATTTGGACAAGCGTTACTGGCTTCAATGCAGCAGCGGCAGTTTCTTCAGTTCCAGCAAGAAAGATCTTTTGCCCTGGGCACTTTACTTGATCCCCGCATCAAGAAGCTTGGCTTTTTAAACACATCCGCTGAAGATCAGGCCAGGAGGTGGCTTATTGAAGCGGCAACTGGAGTTCCTCTCCCTGAAAATTTGTAAGACCCAGTCGAAAAAGTGCAGGTGGAAGTCTCCACCCGTTTTGGGATCTTCCAAGAGTTGCACGAAACCATCCAGGTCAATAAGCGGAGGAGAACACCGTCAGTTGCTGCCACTCTGTAAACCCGCCAATAAATGGAACTGGAACCAATTCCATTACAATCGGATCAACTGGACTGGTGGGCCAAGAACGAGCTACAAGGATTCAAAAGACTTGGAATACTTGCTAGAAAAGTCTTTTGCGTTATCAGAAACTCTGTCCCGTGTGAGAGAGCTTTCTCTTACATGGAAAATACCATTTCAGATCAACTTTCTTCATTGTTACCAGAACGCTTCAATTATCGGATTCAACTAGTCGAAAGCTGAGGAGCTGTTAGCGGATAATACTTCGCTCTCAGGCGACGGGTTGGCAACTTAAAAAAATCTTCCTATACCCTTAGAAAAATCACTAAAAAAATTAAAGAAAAATAAAAAAAATCAACATCAGGAAAAAAAAATCAAAAACATCACAAAAAATAAAAAAAATTATAAAAAATTATGAAAAGTCAGAGAAAATCAGAGAAAATCGGGGAAAAAATTAAAATAATAAAAAAATCAACAGAAAATCAAAGAGGAATGGAAAAAAATTCATGTAGAAAATTTTAAATATAAGAAATATTTAACTCGCGCTTTACGGCTTTGTTGAAGCTTGGCCCCAAATCTAATGCAATATTTTTTGCTTACCATCAACAGGAGATGACTAGGCCAAATTCGCTGTTATTAGGTGGCCCTAGTGCACCAATACCAACTTTTGAAAAATTTCTTGCAAGGTTCCGCAAGTACGCGCTCGCGGAAAGCGTGCCACCAGGATTCCCAGCAGACTTTGGGACTTCGTTTTTTAACTCCTAGGACAATGACTTCAGCTTGATCATAGAACGATGGCCTTTCTATCTCTGATTTGACCCCTGGACAAGAACAATCGACTTCGATCTCTGAAAAAACCCCGAACAGGAACGACGAACGTTTGACCTGAGACTACGCAATGACCTGTTCGCCAAATTTTTTCATGACCTTTGCATGACAGACCCTAGTTAGTCTTTAACGAGGAACTTTGACGGAGAGAAGACGAAAATCTAACGCTTAAATTTGTGTTGCGTTTTCCACGGTTTCTCATCAGTTAGAGCTTAAACAGCCACAACAGGTGAGCTGTAATGTGTACTATATCTTACCGAGGCACCCGATGGAAAATTCAGGGAGCTGAGCACACCCTGGAAGTCAACCTGAGGCGACCTGAGCACCCTTAACCGCAACCTTAACAACCCTTATGAAACATTTTTGGAACCTGAATCAGGCGCTGACAAGGTTCTCGATAGTCAACTACATGAATTTGCGCCTGGAGACACCTGAAAGTAAGGTTCCTTCTAGTCCGCCTTCTAGGGACCTGAGAACAACGACCCTTATAGTTCACCTTCCCGGGACCTGAAAATAAGAGTCAGTTTAGTTTAACTTTCAGGGACCAGAAAGTACGGGCTCTAGTCCACCTTCCCGGTACCTGAAAATAAGGGTCTGTCTAGTTTACCTTTCAGGGACCAGAATGTAAAGGCCTTAGTCCACCTTCTCGAGACCTGAAAATAAGGTTCCGTCTACGTTTACCTTTCAGGGACCTGAAAGTAAGGGCTCTCCTAGTCCATCTTTCAGGGATGAAAAAATTGACAACTACTGGAAAGTCTCTTGCCACAGAAGCTTAAAAAAGTATTTGTTATACTCCTGCACAAAACACAGGCATTACTGGTTATAGATATTAAAACCATTACATTATACAAAAAATGTTGTCCATGGATAATTTATTTTTAATTCATTTAAATACGGGTGACGTGGTAAGCTCAAAACAATGCAAAAATTAGAATTCACGTAGCCTTAGCCTTAACAGATGCTAGGTAGCAACGGAGTGGCAGTTTGGGATCCAAGTTCCATAAGACATGCTTTTGTGGCTATATCCGAAGCCAACAAGGCAAATAACCCACTAGAGGAACTCCTTAACCCTTCCATGTAACGTAACTGAACATCTGATGTCATAAACGCAGGCCGAGAGTGACATATCTTCTGACAGAAAAGTACGATCATGTCTGTGTCGCCTTGTTAAGGACACTTCAGTAATGTAATATCTTTGATTTCAAGTAAAATGCCACTCTTTGAACAAATCAGCCAGTCAACGCATCTGGTGCTTCTTTGATAATCTCAAGTAGTTAAAAGTTGACCGGAGAAGACCATGCGCTTGTAAAAACTTGCGATGGGTGCTGCACAAATATTGTTTTCCTTCAGAAGATCTTGGTACATAGGCGAGAGTTCATGAATTGCAGGGCTACCTAATAAAGTACACCCTCGTACTTAAACAGCTTTCTTTGCTTCACAAGTTTTTTTGGAGAACTGATAAAAGTAGTCTTGATATCCGAGGGTCTGCCTTTTCTAGCATTGGTAGTTCTTTCTGTAGCTGCTGGGTGTAAGCGAGTCGGTTAGCAATTTGTCCAGCAACACTTTGCGAACCATTAAACGACTATAAAAGAATTCCATATGGCTCCTTCAAATTCGTAGTTGTGGTAACACCACAGGGGGCCCCAATAGCTGACACATTCGTGGATATGAAGAAGTTGGTGAACATTGAAACTCATATTTTCAAGACCATAGAGTACTTCAAAATCTTTGACGAATTTTTTCAGCATTTTAGAAGCGTTGTACAGGTCCATTTGCGAGCATGGCCTCGATAACAGGTAGATCGCTTCGGAAAGTAGCACAAAATGGTTGAAATATTTCTTCGGAAGATAACCTTGCAAGATGGGACAGTAAAAAAACAAGAAACTCCTAAACTCAGAAGACTTCCAAAATGATCTTTCGTCTAATCTTCTCGGGACTCGAGTGAAGTCCTTGGTTACTTTGATATTTGAAATTGCAGAATTGAGTTTTTCCAGCGTGATTGGTGCACCCAGATAGTACGGCTGACGTACAGGAACCTTCTCAGGTATTAGTCAGAGGGTCCGCAAGGGACCTGAAAGGCCCCCTTTAAGATCCCTCAAATTAAAAAATGAGATCACTTCACTCCAGGTACCTGAAACTACTGGAAAGCGGCCAGTTTCATGGTTTTCAGGTACCTGGCATAGCCTATCCTCTCGTTGAAGTTTAAGGGGGTGATCAGGGGTACATCCAGGCACCTGAATCTTCGCTCAATTTTCCATCGGGTAAGCTTTACTTTACGTTCCTCGACGTCCTCGACACTTATTGAAGTTTCGGCATCTACGTTTTAGCTATCCATTACGATTCATCGATCATTGTGTGGAGATATCGTCGTTCGTATCGGCGTTTAGCTGAACCAGTAAGTGTCTCAAGAGCATCAGTTACAACGGCATGGATGGTGACGATACAAGCAACGGTACTTCGAACGCTTCGAACGACAAGGCGCATGAGTCGACGGATATTTTCTTGCTTCTTAAGAAGCAAAGCTTAGATGTCCCTGTAAACTTGCAAGAAATTCTTACCATGCAAGCGTTCAAGATATCTCTGGCTTTAAGTAAATTAAATGACAATGTAATATCTAATGTCGAAGAATTTTGTCGAAAAAAGTTTCAGAAATTCTGCCACAGGCTGAAAAAGCCGATCTCTTTGGAATGTACTCGAGTCAAATGGACCTGTTCGAATTCCCACCAGGAGAAAAACTTTTGCTGAAGGAAGTGGCTTCATTTTGCGAAACATTGGAACAAGGAATGGCAGCCCACCGGTAAAAACTGCTGGCCGACTACATTCCACACCATAAGTGAAACGTTTCTGGTGAGCTGTCAGCATCCTCCGTTAGCAAAAGTCGTCAGAATCTATCACTGCCTCGTGCTGCTACCCAGTCAGGCAGCACTTCACAAACGACCATAACTATCACAGGTGGGGACCTGGCAGGAACTGGTAGTAATGCCGGGGCAGCAGGGGTATCAGATGCTACTGCAGAAGTCATGGGTCAGGTGAGGAAATGGTTCATGAAGAATCGCCACACAGTGGACATAACTACTGTCGTTATTGAAATCCGAGATGGCGGTAACAAAATTGCCTGCATTGCCTGCAGACCTGAATTCTGCCGTAGTGTATATAAAAAAGGAAACACCTGGAGCATCTCAAACTTTTTAAGGCAGTGTCCAAGAAACCTGAGAAGGAAGCCTCAAATTCACTTCCAAAAAACCGGGCGTCAACGACTGAATCTGCTGTATCACAGACTCCAGCTAGGGTACCAGAGAGCATCCCGGGACCTTCTCGCGTGACTAATCTGGCCCCAATTTTTCGAAAAGTTAGCGCAAATGCTGCTGATGCCAGCGAAACTACAGAATCGAGTAAACGTTGAAAACTTCACGAGTCCTCGGAGGAGTTTGAGGAACATACTGTAGGCATCGTTGAGGATCTGGATGAAGAATCTTCTGCGGGAAGCAACACTTCTGTACAAAATTTTTAGTAACCGGGGAAGCGGACCAGTCGCCACGAATCCTCGGTAGTGGCAGGAGCGAGGGAAACAAATGGAACACTCCCGCTTACAGGCAACAGCAGCAGCCGTTGAAAGCAGCCCGCACTAATTCGAAGATAACGAGTTACTTTCAAATATGTGATGAAATAAGTCAACTAACTAAAACAAATAATAAATTAAGGGACAAACTACAGCGACTAGAGGCAAAGATCACTTCTTTGAGCAATGCATTTGGTACGCAGTCGTTCCTTTCTCCCTCGACTTCATTTGAGGTCAATGCTTTTTCTGATGTCCCTTACCTTTTGAAACGTATCATGCAGCAATCTGTGAACCAGACTGGAAAGAAGCCTAAGGGCTTCAGGTACACGGACGAGGTGTTCAATCGCTTTTGCGTTACCGTCTGGCTGATGGGTGGAAGAAGGCTGTACGAAGTTCTTTGTCAAAACTTCAATGGAATCTTTCCCAGCCCCAGAACCATCGAGGGTAAAGTTAGTGCCTACTGCCTTACTGTCCAGGAAGGCGAAATAAACGTTCGCTTTCTTAAGAACTACCTGGAAATAAACAAAGCTCCCCTAATTGTATGCCTCTCTGAAGACGCTACCACTGTCACGAAGAGAATCGAGTACAGCCCTTCGACGAACTGCGTCGTGGGCTTTAGTTTACCACTGGAGGCCACTGGCTTGCCTGATTGGCGGAATTCCTCTGCAGACAGTATCCCTGGAATCCTGAATATGTTTGAATCCAACACGGAAGCTTCTGTTACCATGATTATAATGGCGCAGCTGTTCGTTAAACGTCTGCCCCCAATTCGGCGGTGTACCTTCGGTTCAGACAATAAGTTCAAAGCTGGGGATGTACTAAACAGGTTCCTTTCTGTATCTCGCGTCTTAGTGGAACACGGAACTGAAGTTGTCGCCCTGTCTGCTGACGGAGATGTTAAGAAATCTATTAATGACCCTTGTATTCTTAGAAATATTGCTATCTTTTCCTCGTGTCATCTGTTCTAGAACATTCGATATTGCCCTTCTTGTGACGTTGCAAAATCTTTCTGAATACCTTCTAGAACATTCTGTTAATTATCCTTTTACAACTTTCATAGAAACACATTGAGTAATTACGCGTGTGACAGTGTCGCAATAACTAGTAATTCCTCTGGTATAAAGGTGACCCCAATTAGTCAACCCAATCAGTGTTCAGTCTTCAATCAATCTGTACGTATCGAACAGCAAATAAATATTCTTACAGGCTTTGATCAGCGGTCTTGGAAAGCTTTATCCCTAATCACAACGCAGGGCCAACTTCAATTCCTTACAGGAGATTCACGCGAGATAAAATTTATGAGACATCAGTTGAAACTAGGATTCGGTGCTCGCAGCACGGGAGAAAAAGGTAACCTAGCAGTTTAAACATACCGTTTAGTACTCAGTCAACATGACCAGGTATCATTGTGTTTGTCGACAGTTTCTGTGCTCTCATTTTTCTATAGGGAATGGTGAGGAGGCAATTCCGAGGATATCAAGTGCGTCTTGGATACAAAATGATGCGAGCGACTTCTCTCAGGCTGATAGGGACGAGGCCTCTTTTTTATAAAAAGCAAACTGGTGGTTCGCCAGTGAAACCCTCAGCAGTATGATTCCAGTTCAAGACACAATCCACCTTGGGGAAAGCTTCACACTCGACTGCTGAATCCAAAAAAGAAACTAGTAATTGGGAATCACATCGCCTCAGTTTCCTGTTTAAAAGACTTGATGATGCGCGTACCCAAGGATGAACACTTACTCCGAGAAAGTGACGTAAATCTTCACGACAAAATGAGTTATGATGCGGTACGTCGCCTCAGTAGCCTGAAAACAGAGACTTTACTTGAGTCTCATGTAGGAGGTAACAAAATCAATCAAATACTGCCTCGTACTAAAGGGCTTAAAAATATTTTTTTCTATAGGGTCTGATGGAACTCGCTTTTACTTAAGGTTAATGCGGTTTGCAATAGAATCGTTCACAGCTCAGTCACACAAACCAGAGGAACGAATCTTTCAGATTTGGTTCGTTGCCTTTTGCCTTCAGTATTGGAGATTCTGTCTCAGGTGCGACGAAACATACCCTCTCGCCAATAGCTTTGTCTCTCCAAATGCTTATTTCTGTGGAAATCAATGCCCACGCAATGGTGCTTATTTTACGAGAGCTTCGCAACCGTGGCTTAGACGATCTTTTCAAGCCATCCCTGTTCAGTAGCCAGCCCTGTGAGAGCTACTTTCGAATGGCTCGCTCTACTTTAACAAGCGGCAGCACCCAGATCAATTTCTCTCTCAATGATTTAATGTCATCTAGAGGCAAGATGTTCGATACCCAGCTTCTAATTACAGAGCGGGGAAAGGATGACGGCGTTGTAAATCCGCTTTATGTCAAGCATCTACAGTTGTCTGAGGTGGACGCTACCAGTCTAGGCAGCCCATCCCGGTTACCGTCAGATACCGAACTACTAGAAATCATTAATAGGGCAAGAACTGACGCTGAAAAGCCCCTTAATGATTTAGGTAGTACGAATACCTTGTTCATGTAATCCTAGCTCTAATGCGTTATTATACTCATTTAGGGATGTTCGCAAAAGGAAAACATCGTTTCGAGATGGTCAGGGATGTTTGCCGTAATTTGGGCTCGTTTGGCTTAACCGAGATTGAACAGCAAAACGAAGATTCAGACGACGAGGATGACAACAGTCATTACTATCCTTCAGGTTCAGAACCCTATTCTGCTCCCTCAGAAGCACCTGAAGATGAATCTGAAGTCGATGAAACAGACCTAGCCACATTAGGCCAAATCAGCGCAGCACAACTTAAAGGCTACAGGAGTTGGACTGCAACAGAACCCATTCCAGCGAAATCAATTTTTATAGAAATTGGTGGAAAGGTGGTGAAAAAGAGTTCCCTTATTTGGTACCTGCGGAATGGGGGGGGAAAAAGTGAGCAACGATTGCCTGAAACGAGTGCGTCAAAAAAAAGCCGTTCCTAAAGGACCATACCGTCACAAGTATGACCCACCAACAGTGGCTGTAATGAAAGAACTGGCCGTGAGTGATTGGGCAGTTTTTCGCAAGGAAACAGAAGAAGGAGTGTCGGTTGGTCGGGTAATTCTTTTTGGAACCTTAAAAAGTACAAATAAGGATCACCAGTACGTCGAGACATCGGCTAGCGTAACTGATAGGAGTATAGGAGTCCTGTGCAAATGGTACGAGCTAAACGAAGATGGCAACTTGCACGACGTGAATGTGGTTTGCCATGGTTTACTACCTTGCACACACTACGTATGCACTATTCCAGTTCATCTTAAACAGAACGAAGGAAACATGAACCCTCGATTGTATTTAAGTTCAAGTACACTGGATGCAATCAAACAGCAAATATCATTTCGAAAATAAATTTTTCGTCAACTGTTTAATTCATGTGTGTGTTTAAATTTAGAGTGTTTTACTACTTTAACAAAAACTAAGACTAATACTTAACACAGATCTGTCTTAAATTTTTTTTTTGAAATAAAATCAAACAGATTCGAAACTATTTCATTTTTGTTCGTGAAATCCCTATAAGTTCAGTGTATAAATAAGTTATACTGCTGTAAAGCAACTTCATCTTTCTTATTTAACCACGGCCCTGTCACGACAACAATTTTAAACGAGAAAATTCCTAAATATATTTTTTCAAATAATATTATCATCACATGTGAAACATTTAATCATGGTAGTATTAAGTTACCATTGGTATGTAATCGGTAAATTGAATACAATGAAATTTAACTACAGAAAAATTGCAACAAATCATAGGAATGAAAAAAATAATGATTTGGGGGACGGTTACACAAAAACGGAGAAAGAGCTTAAAATATTATCATATATCATATATATGATATATGAAATATATATATGATATATTTTGTTTGTTCATTGCCTCCCAAATAAATAAATTCTTTTTTTTGAGGCCATCATACCGAGTAGTCTCATATTATAAAGCTAAGAGAACGTCTAAAGTAACTTATTTCTATGGAGGATGTGGAGGAATGGGATATGTATTTTGAACTCTTATGCTGGAATATCCAGATTTCACGTTTCTCTTTAATTTTCACACAGTTTTTTGAGAATACGCGATGCTTTGCTGGGAACTTAGAAAGTCGTGTGAGAACTAATCACGTAGAGTATTAAGTATCCACGCATTTTGTCGTAATGTATCTGTATAATCAAAGTAACCGGATCCGGTAGTCGAATAGCCGGTTACTGTGACAAGATCCGTACTCGGTAACCGGATACTGCCGAGTAACCGGATCCGCACAGCCCTACAGTGATGACGGCAAACTCTTGCGAAACGGGCCATGTTTGCAAAAACCTGACACTCAAGTAAAACAAAGCCATCTAGCGGTAAAGAATGTAACAATAATGGAAGATTAAAATTAAGATATACAACTTTTTTTTTCAATACTTTCAATAGTGTTTTCATTGCAGTATTAATCGTGCGTTTTAATATAATTATTGTCAGTACCATTAAATTCGCCGTTGTTATATCATTGTTGGTTTAGTATTGTTCTTATTCTTATTATTATTCTCATTCGATTCATATTGATATTATTATGTTAATATTAAATTTATATTAATAATAATAATAATTATTATTAATATAATTAACTATTAGTATTATTATCATCACTATTTTTATACGTTATTTTTAATTGTTTAAATTTTTCGTAATCTGGCAACGTAGGCAATAATACAGGCGGGAATGGTGTTGCAAAAAGACGTTAGTCAGACGCTATAATGACGTCTGCGAAGTGGAGGATCATGGCTGACGAGCATCAGTCAAATTCTTTAGTTCTAAATAATTTGCAGAATGGTTTTGGTTCTAAATCTACAGGCTCAGATGATCAAGTTGAAATCTGTATCGAGTTCGCCGTAAAGTCGCCCAGGTTAAAACAAGGAAAGAATCCGAAATCAAGAAGTAGAAGTGATGGCGAGCCAGCATTTGATCAGAAACTTAGACGTTGCTCTATGGAAGCGTAAGTATTTACGTAAATTAATTTCGTTAGTCTTAACTTATGCGAGTCGGCTAATAATTATCACGTTTGATAATTTGTACCTGGCAATTGCTAGCGAGGACCAGTTCGCCAGGTGAAAACGCAACCTGCCCATATCGGAAAGTTGTCACTCATGTCAGGCTTTGAAGAATTTTTTCAAAGATAGTTGAGTAATATGAGGATGCTTTAAGGGAAATTTTCTAAACTATGGCATGAACGCTGTATTAGTGAACTACTACAAACATGAGTGTTTTATCGAGGAAGTGTAACGGCCTTGAACGAGAACAGTTGCAAAGACCCTTCAATTTCTCTATATATAAAATCTGAAATAACTCATAACAACTCCAGGTATCTCTGTCTGTACAATACGTAAATTTGTTCGAGCTTATTATCAGCATACTTAATTTGTCTCAGCTTTCTTCGTTGAAGGTGTCGTAGAAACCTGTGCAATAATTTGCAGCGGATTCTTACCCTGAAACTGCCCCGAGATCTGAAGGCTGCCTCGAGGAACTTGTCTGAACAACTCAAGCTGACGGTTGGTTATATCGCTTGTCTTGAAGCTGTGTTGTCGCTTGCTAAACAAGGTACAAGAATTTCAGTACACTTCCGTGTAATCAACATGACCCTACTCAGACTCTTTCAGGTCAAATAACGGACAACTTTGAGACTACGTTATTGGATTTCATTCTTCAGAGTAAGCAAGGTGTTCTGGAGTCCCAGGTGTCTAAAACAGGAATCAATTTTGTAGGTTTAACGTATAGTTTGTTAGTTATAATAGAATTAATGTTTCATTCTGTGCTAGGATACAACAGTCGAAGATCTTGTAGCTGCAACATGTTCTCATGTCACCGAGGTTTTGTCCCTACGCGCTGACCAGCTAGTCAAAGAATGGTGTTTGGACAACTCTATAGACACTGAATGTTTCCCCAAGGTTCATCAGTCTGAACAAACCTGCGGAAAGGCCAATACTACGGTAATTCGAACTGCCCACCAAGGAACTTGTAGTCTGTTTTGTGATGCATTAGTTGATAAGGATACAGAGCACCTTGAATCTGGGAACTCTCATCAGTGGGATTCTCTACTGTTAGATTCCAACTTTGACTAGAACCGTTTGACTAGTCTAGCACGACTTAGCAATGCTTAATACTGTCATGGTGAAAATCTCTTGATGAACTATATTTCGTACTTCGGAGCTACTGTCGTTGCATCACGATGCTCCTGTCCTCCTCAATCTGAAAGCATGCTACTCATCTCGATAGGCGATGCACTTCTATCCGTAACTGTACATGTATACGACTAATCGCACAGTATCCCCTTTTTCTTAGCTGCTGTGCGGTGTTTTGTGTTTTTAGCTTGATACCAATTAATATTCCTAACAAGTGCTCTTGAGATATTCCCAGTTAATTTGGAAGTTGTTGCATGACTGTAACGGGTGGCATTATTAACTGCTTTGCTATTTTTTTTTTGTCTTCTTCACGTGTAATAAGGGTAACTATTTGAATAAAACATTCTGGTTCAGCACCCGTGGTATTCTTTATGAAATAGTCAATTGCGTTTGTTAGTTCTAGAACGAACGGACAAATGGTTCCAAGGAAAGACTTATTTCATTGGACAAGATCGGGAGTTCCCAGACTCAAAAACTGAATCCCGGATAACCAGAAATATTAATATGTGTCCAATAAGATAGCTTAATGCCGTGCCAATGAAAGACAGTAAGAAAGGTAGCAGTTTATTGCCAAACTGCTACCGTAATTGCTAATGAAAGAAAGTAGGAAAAGAAAGTTTATGTTATAGTCATTCAATACCAGGTTTGACACCGAAGCTGAAGAGACTTCTGATATGGCATAGTTTGGTGTCCTCACGAACTCGTATCTGGACGAATGCTCGTTGGACTGGGGTTGCGACGTGACATCCAATCTCTCTTCGTTAGTTGGTTCCTGGCATTGGATTAAAAATTATTTCCTTGAAAAAGTTACGAATTATAAAAATACCATATGTAATAATTTCAAAGTTGGAACCGGCTGTTCCCGAAGCGAAACCTTCGAAGGTTGCAAGCGATACAGGAAATGTTCTTCAAAATGAAGTGAAGATATCCTGGTCGCTTCTGTGGGAGCCCAAGATGGCTGCATCAGCGGGGATATAGCTTTTATCCAAGATTACTGTACACCAGGTTGGCTCATGGACGGAGAAAGCTCCGCCCCAAAATTTGATGACGTAAGCCAGTTCCCAAAAGCCCATAAAGTTATGGACAAATGCACTGAATAATTCATTTTAACTATTTATTTCGGGTTTTATATTAAAAATTTCACAACGCATGTCATTTTCACTTAATATATTATTTATTATAACTGAATTTTCAAAATAATCTTCAGTATTTAGGGCGATTTTATATCTTTGGTGGACAATTTTTTAATTTTTCGTAGTACGTCTGCCTTCGCTGGTTGAATTCGAACGATTTTTTCGTTCCGTCGGAATCATTTGATTTTTTCATTTTCTTCGTTCTTTTCGGCATCGATGTATGGCTTCCTCTTTGAGTGGTTCTTCCGATTAAGATTAATATTGCACCATTTAATTCTTATGAAAGTCCGTATTCGTACGAAGCTTTCAATCACATCGCGTGGAACGTGGCGAAATTGACGTGAAACTGCGTCAACAAGATTTCGTACAACGTTTTTCTCCTTGCTGACTGTGCTTCTATGGTAATTACGGAACATTTCCTCAAATTTGAACGCAGTTTCCTCCCATGCCTTAGATGGCTGTGTGAGCCCACCACAAGACAATTGTTTGATCCATGAGGGGATCGCATAAGCATGCTCTGGTTCGTCCAGTTGTCCGGTTGGGCAACCAAGGTCTGGATATTTGGTGTGTAGCTTGTACGCCACCTATCCAGAAACATAACAGAGCGCGTCGTCTTCGGTTCCTGTAAGAGTGAGAAAGCTGTACTCCTCGTCGTCTAAAGAAATGTCTGACATGTTATCTTCCTGGACAACCTGGACAGCATCCTACGAGAGTACAAAAGTATTCTGTTGAAGCATTGCTTTACAAACATCTGAACAGGTGATAGATAAAAGCTGTAGGTTCATGCAAGACGATCCTAGATAACCTTACAGAGGTACCTATTCGATCATTACCTTTTGCTCAACATCCATAGTGGAATCTGGAGAAGTCTCAGGATTTTGGATATTTGTTGAATTTGGGCACTCCGTGTTAGTAGCCATGGAGAGAACATCAAAAATTATCATGACCTCAGCATTCTGCGATACTGTATTGACGTTCGATTGAATTATCCCGGGATCTTTGCCTAGTGTAATCATGCGAATGCGGTAGACGCAGTCGACCGGCGATGGATGGTCGTTTAGTTTTCCACGGCTGCGTACTTGCGAGAAGTAATTTTTACAGCAAGTCTTGGTTCAGGCGAGCAGTTAACAGATACGAGATGTTACACTTCCCCAAATCAAGTCGCAATTCTTTCAAAGATTTTATGGAGACAATTATGCCTGGTACAAAAGATACATTAGAAAAGGCCTTTCATTATTTAATTGTTCTTTTACCTGTCTGAAACTGTAGCAACTTATGTTTCCCAATGCAGCACATCGAACCCGTCATATCTGCCATTCTTTCTAGTACTTCGTCTTGTTCCTCAAGGAGCACGCCATATCCTGATTTAAACATCCGACCAAAAACCAATTTTTCTCCACTATTTATCACGTCGAACCATTTATCAACAGTGTCGATGAAGTCGGATGTCGCCGTGTCGTTGGGGAAGCAGCGCTTCAAAGCAGTAGCAGTTTTGTGTGAAAACAGTTGCACAGCCATCCGTACATTCTGCCTCTCTGGCCCGGAGCAATTCAGGTGCTTATCACTAAGGTTGCGGCAGATTCTCAATTCAGCAGAGTCGCATCGCATTAGCTGTTCAATCGTCTTCTTTGTAATAGTTATCCCGTTCTGCAATTAGGTTTACCACGAAGCTCCACCCACCCCCGTTCCTATTGGCTATAGACAAACTCGGCAACTTTAACATGGGCTCTTATGGAACTAAAACTTTATTTCGCAAATATTTAAAAAATGTATTGCATTTTCCGGGAACGGGACCCGGATTCTGAATGCTTATGAATTATACTATTTTTGGGTATGAAACACACTGTATTAGAACTCAGCGATTCAGTAAAAAACTCCAAAACCCATTTGCTAGAAAAGGCTTCAACCTCGACTTACCCGTAGTAAATACTTATTTCTAGCGCGAATGCCCATGTATTAGAGCTCGTTGTGTGGCCTACTTTTTGACAGAAATTAAAATCTAAATAAAACTTGGTAGAAGGTAAACTTTCAGGGCGCAATTGAAACGATTCGAACGCTGTTTAAATTTAAGACATATTTCTATGCAGACACCTTAAACGAGCCTGACCATACGACTGTTCGGGAATGTTCCCGCAGAGCTGTAGATTCTCGAAAACTTTCAAATCCCCAGTAAATTTTGTTACACATGTCTAGTTAAACTATTCCTGTTTATATTTTAGCTCCACTACAGATTAAGTAAGCAGGCATATTATTCTACTCAGAGCATCTTCCAGGACCGACATAAAAATATTAGCGTTGCACTTAGGAAAGTGTTTTTACACATTCCAGCTTTAATTAAAAACCAATTGCTTGTAAACAGAGTAAATTGTTTTATAGTACAGATAAGTTCCTTGTGCACAGAAAGCAAAAATACTGAACAGAAAGCAATCCGTGTGCCTCTAATGCCGTGCCTGGAAAATCGTTCCGCAGAAATCGGGAGGCTTTCGTTTGAAAGAAGAAGCGTGCACAGACTCGGAAGAATGTTGTTGCAGGTTCTGTTAAAAAATTGAAAAAAAAAATAATAATATGACGCCACGATAATGTTTTTTTAAAATAACGTGTATTAAATTTTTTTTAATACGTGTATTAGACTGAAGTCTATAACAGACCATAGTCAAACTCTCAAGTAGAAGTAAGAACTTTGTTAAAGACGACTTCGATTCTTGAAGAACATTTTTAGAACACTCTTACCTAACCAAAACATAAAGAGAGATTTAAAAAAAAAACAGCAACAGAATACAATTGATATTGGAAAAGTAAAACCGAAAATGAACCCGACACCAAGAAGATAATGTAAAATATAAAATATAAGAAGAACCTATCCTACTCCAAATATATATGAATTAAAACCCCACCACCAACTTAGTTAGGATATAATCCGTAGTATTCAAGGAAACATAAAATAAAAGGACACACTTCTATTCATAACCAGTGGCGTGGCTAGGGACTTTTGGGCCCTGGGCAAAACTTCTACCGTGGGCCCCCCCTCCTTTTTTAACAGATCACAAATTAAGATGCTCTTTCTAATATGTTACCGTTCCTTATTTCTAATTGTGGGTGGCTCTGAAAAGAGCCGTTGTATTCTGTTTTGGTAGCTCACTGGCCCTGAGAAGAGCCGTTGTTTTAGAAGTCAGTTAGGCCAGGGTTCAGTCCACCTACAAGAAGTACTGGTGCCAGGAGGAGGGCGACACCTTGTTAAACACGAACTCTCCGAAACTTGAGCGAAGCCCAGGTGTCAATTAATTCATCCCAGTCAATCCCTCTAGCTTCATCGTTTTCAATAGATATAACTGCCAAGTCGCTAAGACGTTCCTGAGTCATGGTGGATCTCAAATAGTTCTTAATTAACTTCAGCTTGCTGAAGCTACTTTCGTTTTCGGCAACGGTCACAGGAAGCGTGCAAAACAACCTGAGAGCTATATCTACGTCCGGAAAACTCGGAAACTATGGACCTGGAATGAATCATACTCAGTAAATCGAGTGGCTTTTTTTCGGCAAATCATTCCCGAACGCCCGCTTCGCCAGAATTGCAAATAAACCTAACTCGGCAGAAAAGGAAGACGCACTTAAATCGTCAGGATATTCATCTGATAGAGCCTTGGCCTTTTCCTGCAATACCTGTTCAGTTGCCGAGACAAGAAATTTGCCGGTCAAAAAGCCAAATTTCTGAGCCACCGCGTACTTTGCCTTGCGATCGTGAAGCTGGGAGATTAACGTGTCAACTACTGGATTAAAAACCTCAACTTAGAATCTCCTTGCTGGGTCCTCTAATCGTTCGTCCCTAGCTTTCTCCCCTGGGATCACTTTCCTCCGTCGAGAACGCAACTGTGGAAAACCCTGTGGTACGCCTAGAACGTCAGCCTTCTCGCAAGCTAATTTATAGCAACCGTTGAAACCTTCCTCGCGAAAGATCCTAATGGACGTGGAAAGAGATTCTAAAAGATCGCAAGCCGTTGCAAGATCCACGTCAGTGTACTGCAAGGTTTTGTTGACAATATTAACTTTCATGAGTATTTCATACCATTGTTCAAGAAGGAAGATGAAAGAAAATTCAGCAATATTGTCAGACAAACTCTTAGCTTCGGATCTTGCAGCCGCTATAAATTTGTCAGAATCAACGATGTCCTCTAGAGCTTGCAAGACTCCTTCGTGCTGATCACGCAAAGGCTTTATGGCCTCTATTCTGGCCGACCAACGAGTGGTACTCTGGGCCTTCAGTGAAGCAGAAAGTCTTTTCTTGAGAACTTTCCACCGTTCGGTAGAGGCCGAAAAGAAGGTATAAAGCCTTTGGACAGTTCCAAAAAAGAGCATGGCTTGAGGGACGACGTTCGCGGCTGCCTCTGCTACTAGGTGCAACGAATGTGCTGCGCATGGAAAGAAACTAGTAAATCTGTTAACCTGAAAAATCCTGTTTTGGACACCTTTGTAAATCCCTGCCATATTAGCACCGTTATCGTAACTTTGACCCCTACAGAAAGAAATATCTAACCCATCATGCCCAAGTTTCTCTAAAATAACTGCGCATAGATCCTCACCTGTCTTAGAATGGATATCTATGAAACCTAAGAAAACCTCCCAAATTCTGCCACCGTCCTGAGACACCTCGACATACCTAACAACTTGCGACATTTGTTCCGTGCGTGAAATGTCGGGTGTACAATCAAACATAATAGAAAAATATTTGGCCTTGCACACCTTCGAAATCAAGTTTTTACGTACTCGTGTCTCAATTGCACCTACGAACTCATTCTGCGTACAATTTGACAAATAGTTCACCTTCGTGACCCCTTTGTTTACATCTTCAAGATGACTCTATAAACAAGAGTCATACTTCGCGATTAGTTCGACCAGCCCAAGAAAGTTACCGTTTCGACTATCCCCTAGTTTCTCTACGTGACCTCGGAATGCTAGTATTCGCTCACCAAGAAACAGAACAATATCCAACAGCCTCCGAAGAATTTTCCGCCAAAAGTCTCTGCGTTCTCGGCAGTGACTTTGAAAATCCTCGTCAACTGTGGAAATATTTTTTAGCCTCCCTGCAAATTCGTCCCAGCACAACATGGAGAGAACGTGTTCTCTCGACAGAACATGTTCATCGACTTTTGCGCGAAAGTCACGGAAACGCGTGAAGCCCTTCTCCCTATTCGCAAACGCCGATTTGGAACTGGACGATGAAAATAAGAGACAAGCGAAACAAAATAACGAGCCGAGAGTCTTACTATAAATCAACCACCGTGTCTTTTCTTCTTCCCCCGTTCAAATTTTTAGAAAAAAACCACGATTTGGAAATCTTACGCTTATCGTTGCAGCTAGCAGAAAAATCCTGATCTAAGTCGACGATTGGCTCTGCCTCAACAAGATAACTCCTCACGGCATCGTTCAGTATTCTGGGCCATTTAGCCGGATCAGCCCTGTCAAAGTCTAGTGGAACATTTTGGGTAACGCTAGAATTTTCAGAGGCCTCTGAAATTCCGATCGATACCGTAATTGTCATTACAGAAGTTTCAGCATCCGAACTGACAACTCCTTGTGATTCTAAGCTCAACGAATCTAAATTACTTACTTCACCTCCCAAAATCGAGTTGGAGCCAATAGAGGTTACCTCAGGAGTACTGGAAGCGGACGCTGTTGTCGACGAAACAGAACTTGCGCTCTCCGAATCCAATCGAGGACGTTTGACGAACCTGTCCATGGCACCAACACACTTTTTGGCTTCTTGCACCCTAAGCTCCTTTAACTTCCTCTTCTGACAGCCGCTTAAATGCTTGCCAGCCATGATGAAAATTTGTGCATGTGCACGAGTCGAAAGCTTGACTTGAAATGCAAATAGTCACTGACTTTGTCGTCTATTACGACTCAGTTTGATAATCCTACAAAGCTTTCTAGAACTTTCAGTCGACTGTGAAAGAAACTTAAACAACGTTCTTCGAATTGTGCTAGTCAACCAAAAACTAAGATTTAGAATGCACAAATTGTGATTATTTTCGAGGAATACGCCATTAGAAAGCAAAAGAAATACAATACGAAAATAAGTAGACAGACCATGTAATACGTGGAAAACAATACATGACTTATTTCTTGTGCTCAATGTCAAGTCCCTGGGGATTTTTAAGGAATTACTGGGTTGAAATTGGTTTAAACTGAAATAGAAAAAATCCCTTTCCGAAGGCCTAGGTTGGTTTACTAGGACCTCGCCCACCCTAGTACTCATCAAAGTCCGTGTCTCTGGTCCATCTGTGACCATGGTTTCTGGCTGGGGCCCCACTTCAAGACCGTGGGCCTTGGCTGGGCCCCTCAAGTCCGTGGGCCTTGGCTGGGCCCCCCCAAGACCGTGGGCCCTGGGCACGATGCCCCACTTGGCCATTCCCACGCCACGCCACTGTTCATAACTATCTCGTGCGCCAGAATCTTTTTGTCCTGAAGCAGAATGCTGCTAAGCTGTTAAAGCAGGAAGGTTCTTTCAGGAATTCCCGTGATACAGTCGTTCGGTTTGCTGCTCGGGCTAGTTGATATCTTTCTGCCGTATAGCGTGGACATTCCGTTAAAAAATGTTCTACGGTCTCAACCACTCCTGGGCAAACGTCACAGTTTGGCGAGTCTCGCAGCTTGAATCGAAACAAATATTCATTTAACGGCACGTGTCCCAGTCTCAACTGTGAGACTATCGTCGACTCACAGCGAAGGAGATTCTTGGTCCGGGTCTGGTGTAACTTGACTTCTGGTTGTAAATGATACAGTTTCCTCCCCTTGACTGACTCGTCCCATCTCTTTTGCCACAACGAAAGAGCCCGGTTTAGTATTTCCCGTCTGATGTTTGAAACAGGTACAAGGAGGTCTGTAACGACCGTTTCGACATCTTGAGCCGCTTGTCGAGCTGCCCTGTCCACTATCTCATTTCCGTGAATTCCGGAGTGACCCGGAACCCACTTAAGCTGCAAAGAATGTTGCGTGTTTCTGTATGCTTCCATAACGTGTATTAAATTATATTTCAATTTGTTTCGACAAAACACACTATATCAAATTGACTCACAAAAAGGTAAAACTCAGGATCAAACACTTTCTTAATTAGACCATGAATATACCAGAAACATATTCTAACAAAAAGGTTGTCGCGGTCCTGGCCGATTTCCTAGTCCAACGAAGGAAGCGCTGAATCCACTGGGTCTGTCGAATGGGGTGGAGGTCCTACTGCAGTATCAAAGAGATCGTCTTGTAAATTAATGGGGGGGGGGTCCTAGTTTCACCCTTACGAAAAGTTTTAACGACAGCAAACAAGCGACAAACTAGCGTACGGCAAGCTTATTCAGCTAGCGGCTAACCCGTCACACCTTAACCAGTATCTTGCACCCATGCTGCAAGACGTTTACCCTGCTGTGGCTAGCTAGCGTTAGACTTGCTTGCAACATGCTCGCCCGTAGATTTCTTGCAGCGAGCACGTCAAACGCTAACCGGCCTACACATGGCCTATTACTGGTTTGTGACTGGTTCTTATATTATATTTATGTGATTAAGACATAATTAAAATAAGTTAGAATGACAACGACAAAAATGTTGCAAAGAAACTTTTTTGTTTATTCAGAGATGTTGCAACCAATTTTCACAAATATAACTGGGATGCAATTAAGTACTGACTCTGTTCCAATGACTTAGCAATAGAAGAAGAGGCGAACTTAATTGTTGCGAGCCTTCTCGCTGCGAGTTTTGTCGGATGTTCCAGAAATCTGCGGTGTCCGAAACCCCATCGAACGCGCTTCGCTCAATGGCGGAGTTGCTGGATCGGGCCTTCGGGAGACTGTAAGATCTTCTGCTCCTGACTTCGGAGATCTCGTCTGCCTCACTGTGTGCGATCTAGGGGTAGTAAAAGAGCGCTCCTCGTTGGTCGATGGACGCAGGTTGTTTATACCGCTTAGAGAGGAAGCAGAATCCATCCGAATAGATTTTCCTACGGATGTGGTTGGTGTAGTCTGGATGCTGGACTCGACTGTAACAGCAGCAGCATGCGCTGAGCTGGGTCCGTCGAGGTTTTTGTTGCGCTCCTTTTTCCAGCACCCCTGTGCTCTTTGTGCTCCGTCCACAACTTTCGGGAGATGCTGTTGTGGACTGTCTCTACGGGTATGTTCAAGCCATACTGATCCTTCCAAAAGTCATGTGTAAATTCTGGTAAGAAATAAGAACGGTTTTTTTTATTAATAAATCAGAAGAAAACCTGTACTATAATATTTCATAAATAAACTTTGACAATTTGTGGACTTCAAATGAAGTATTCGTTAGTACGTAAAGAATCATAATTCATTATTTGGGTAACTTTTTTCTGAAAAACTTTACAACCATAAAATAGTTGAGGTGTTTACTTCTGTTTGCATGGGCATCTTCTCGTGGAAGTTCTGGCTTTACCCGAGATGTGCCGACATGAATGTTCTCGAATACGTGGCCTCCATGATTTTGTTAATCATGGCTCCTAAACTTGCTGACTGTTGACCGCCAAGACCAGCCGAGACGGCACCCTCCAATTCGTGTTTGGCAATCGTGAATTCAAAGTCGTGGTGAAGTTTTACAATTCGATCCTAAATAAGATACATTGAAGAGAGTTAGACGAAGAGAAGGTAATTAATATACGTGTCTGGCTGCTGAAGTGGCATCAACGATTTGAGCAGGCTCTCGTGACAAAATCGTGCACATTCTGAGAATGTCCTGCGATTTACTGAGGGTTTCTTTCGTATCTGCAAATAATGTATTAAATACAAAATGCTTGTTACTCAATAAAGGTTATTTACCAATTATTACATTTTCAGGCCGATTAGCCATCTCCTCCAGCCTATTGCGGAAGTCGTCGCACTCCTCTTCTTTCCTCGATAGCCGATCTTTCAGCTCCTTCACTTCTTTCTTGAGGCTTTTATTAGTTTTCTGAAGCGTGGAGTTGTCAGGCTCGTTTTCTTCGGATTCGCTGTTGGTTTAAATTTACCAAAGCAAATGATACATTTACAGAGGCCGCTTCCAGTGAAGGATTTACGAAATCAGGATATCCGTGGTTTTCTAAAGTTTTCCGAAGTGAAGCCCATTTGTTTCTGGGTGGGTCGTCGTAGTGATGCTCCTCGGGAACAGCTAGCATCACGTGTCCTTCATTGCAGGCTTTTTTTATGATTGGCTCTTGCAAACAATATAAACAGTAAGAACAAAACTTGAATCATTTTGATTAATGAATAAAACAATATTTATTGTTAATCAACTCAATAATAATGCAAGATAGTTTAATTTCATAAATATTAATTAAATGTTAATAATAAATTAATAAATAATAATTGATTTTTATGAAAATAATTAATTAACAATAATTAGTTAATTAATACTACTGGTTGCTTAATAAATTTTGAGTTCTATGTGTGACTTACTTTCTCAGCGATGTGGTTCCGCTGCACGCTGTCGCTCGAGTCATTCGATACCTCGAACACCTCGGGATCGCTGACAACATTTTGAGGCAGGAAGTTTTTCAGAAAATCATAATTATCTGGGGAAAAATATGATGTTAAATGATCATTTAATGGAAAATTGGCATATCTGTTACCTCAGTATTCAAGTATAACGCACTTTCGCATCACAGCGGGGCTCGACAAATCCTGCGTTTTTCCGTCGACAACTTCGACCACGAACTTCAGCGCTTTCATACCTCCTAACGCGGAAATCATTTCATCCTTGGGCATTCCAGCAAGTTTCGGGTTTTCAACCATTTCAGATGTTCCGATGAAGCATTCATTTGGCTCAGCGCAAAACAGAACGTAGATTTGTCGCTGGTCCTCGGTGAAAAGCGACTTTCACGCCATGTCAATGTTCTGCAAAATGCCATATACATTTTACATACAGCTACCCTACGTGTGTAAAGGGTGTTTGACTTACCTTTCAATAGAATAAATAATAAACCTCGCAGACTTGTATTTCACGAGTTGCGTGAAATTATGCAATGTGAATGTGAAATGGCTCTCCCGGTTCGCACTATGCAATGACCGATACATCTCAGTTTTAAACGGCCCAATTAGGAAGTAATTAATGTCACGTGATCCCGCCAAAGAAAAAAAACGCCGCCATGCAGGGTTCTCTACAGTATTTTTTTAAAAGAAAATATTTAAACAGCGTATAAAATCAATATTCTCGGTCACCAGTTTACCATAAAACCACCTTAATATAATCAGAGAATTATCATAATTGCATTAATTAAACAAAGCGCCAATGCATGCAAATAGATAATGATGCTATATTCGTTAACGTTTGCATTCCTAAACGGCTTTAATTTTTTTTTTTTTTTTTTTTAGATAATTAATTTGTATTCCTCGTTTTACTGCGGCGTGCTCGATACATCTTACGAGCATTGCCACGTGTTAACGCGTAGTACAGTTCACACGTCAAACATTAATATCACTGTGTTTGCTTTGGTATATACATAGCTCAACATAACAATAGACATGGACATAAACATCAACAGCAACCATATACATAGTCATCATCTGCATCGTTGATGGACATTATTTTGGACTTCTAATCTTCCGGAACTTTTTATGAAGATTCTGAAGCCTTTCCAGATTTCCTTGTGTTGCGGGATCGTCGAAAGGGCTATTAGCCACGAGTTGGTGACATTTAAGCTAATCAAGTGGAAGGCAACTCTATATCTTCCATACCTAGGGCATTCGTAGAAGTAATGTTATATGGTTTCAGGACCCTCTTTGCATTGGCACTCAGGAGAGCTGCGAATTTGGAACCTGCTTAGATAGCTATTTAGGGCGCCATGTCCCGACAGAATCTGTGTCTCTGGGTACGAAGGCTTCAGTTTCTTGAGAACTTTTGCTGAATACGTTGTCGGAAAGAACTTCTTCGTTATCTGGCCAGTTCTGCTTGTCCCCCATTCGTGATTCCATTTTGATTCCGGAAAGTCGTGAGCTTACTTCTTAAAATAGGAAAGCGGGGGCACAACTCGGGAGTCGCGTCCAAGTGACCTCCTTCCTTTGCGAGCCTGTCTGTCACCTCGTTTTCCCCATGTCCCTGGTGCCCAGGTATCCATTGTAGGTTAATGGGAAATTTCATATTTAGGAGTAGGTCTAGGCACTTCTGGAACACTACAGAAATCTTTCCATTTGAGGAGCAAGAGAGTAAGGCAGATTTTCAGTCCGAAAATATGGTGATTTTTTCGGCCTCTTCTACTTGCGTGTTGCAGTATTCAAGTGCTTTGAAAAGTGCAAACCCTTCGGCCTGGTAGATTGAACAGTATTCGGGTAGAGCTCCTTTCACCTGGATTAATCTTTTCCTCTTTCAGCCACTACTACGCTGAAGCCTAGCTTTAAAATAATTAAAGTAATAAAAAATATTTGAAATTATATTTATTGTATTCAAATCCTATAGAAAATAATATCAGAATAAAATAAGGAATTTAGCAACACCGCATGAGCCCCAGATTTCCGTAAAAGTGTGAAATGGCGTCGTACGACACAGGCGTGAAAAGAAAATGTGGATCGCCGAGATGGACTACATAGAGGAAAAGAAAAAATGCTTTTCGTGCTCGTGTTTCTCAAGTGATGGATAGTTTGCATGTTAAACAAAAAGACAAGCACATAAGTGTTGTACTATTAGTAAATTGAATTTGCAGCCGGCCTGGTAGTATTCCCTCGGGACTCGGCCGTACGTAATAGGAATCAAGTCTATCACTTCTGTAAGCCCTCTGTGGCGCAGTTCCTAAGCTTTGAATTCTAAAAATAACGTTTTCGTGTATAACTAATAGGCTTCTAAAAAGGTCATAAATTAAAAAATATTTGTTCGTTCGTTTGATAACAAAAGTTATAGAGAAACGGAACTATTTTGTTAGCTTTTTTCAAAGGGTTATATTAGCTGGTTTACTTTCCCCTAATATCGTTAATATAATAGTTCGATAAACATTCTCCTTATAATTATTTCAGTCTAAACAGCAAAATGAGAGCTCCGATATTCGTCCGCATCCCATTAAGGCCAAATACTCATATCATCGGAAGTATTCTGACGATCAAGGCCCGGAAGACGGAGCATTAATGGGGGTGAGTTTCTTACGTTTTGTCAGCAAGACCTGTAGAGACCGAGAGTATCAGCCATTTCGATGAATATATAGATACAGTGGACCTCATCTCGGAAAACCCTGAAACAACATGCGAAAATTTATTAGATGAAGAAAACTGGGTCAGTACCTTTTTGTCTGACGACGAGGATTTCGATGACCCGAGCTGTGGTGTCGAAGTTTTTGTAAGTTCGCAAAATTTATTGAGACTTGTTGGGTTTATTTAATTTATCTGGAATATTTTTTGTCCAGGATCTGAATGCGCATTCTCAGCGATATCTTTTCAGAGAAAAGTGTGTGCCGTTGCTAGCGATAGCGTTCTACTTGAAGCACCAACTGAGCGACTCGGCACTGCAACAGTACCTTAGCATTAACGGAACGACCCATGCCGGCCTCGACGAAAGTGAGATGGCGTCACCTCACATGTTTTTAAAGAAATATCAACATTTAAAAGGCAGCGTAAAAAAGGTTTTCGTATTCGTGACTTGCAGTAAGCCGCTCGTTACATCTTCTGATGGAAAACCGTTGAAGGAGCCGCCTTGCAACCACAAATACGACCCAAAAGCGCACGATGGCTCGTTTTTGCTGTTTTTACCTGTCCTCGAACAGCTTTGTTTCTTCCTGGAGAACTACGGGCTGCGCGAGAGAGATACTTCGGAGGCCTGTTACCGCGGAGACGTCCATACTAGAAGGCTGTTCCGGAAGTACGTGAAGCAAGGTTTTATTCACGATAAGACTATCACATTGCAACTAAATACCGACGGAGCCAAAATCTTCAAGTTAAGCCAATACGGATTCTGGTCTTTTATGGGAATTATCAACGAAGCAGAATACTCGATTCGCCGCTCTAACGTTACATTATTCGCTTTATGGTATGGCAACAGGACGCCTCCCATGGATGCCTTCTTCGAAACTCCATTGAAGGGGTTAGATAGACTACGAACTGAGGGATTCCAATTTCAGGAATTCACGTATACATTATTGCCCGATATCATTACCTTCGACTCGGTTGCTAGACCCATTATGCGTAACACTACGCAGCATAACGGAGAATGCGGTTGCGATTTCTGCCTACACCCCGGTAACTAAGCTTAGGTTAAAGTTCCTTATGAATTCTTGTCATTTCTTGTGATTCTAGGAATCGTCTTTAAGGTAGGGAGAGTGTATGCTCGGGTCTACCCTGAGCCACGCGAAGGACAGCCAAAGTACCCGAGGAGGACTCTACATTAGCACATCAAGGATGTACAGGTATTCATAGCATACTTTTTTTTTCTTTTCACCCAAGTAATGTGAATATGTCTTTATAGTATTTTTTAGACAGGGGTGTACACAGGCATGGGGTCATGGGCGACAGTCCATTCCTTCACCTTCGTGGATTTAATTTTATTCGGGCGTTTATTCCCGATTATATCCATGGAGTATGCCTCGGTGTATTAGGGTACTTTCTGCTGTTGTGGACGGAGCCGAAGCATAGTAAGCAGCCCTGGTCAATGGGCCTGGCCCTGGAAAAAAATCTCCGTTATCAACCAACGCTTATCGGCTGTAAAACCACCATACGAAATAACTCGCTCGCCAAGAATTTTAGACAACATTAAACTTTGGAAGGCCTCCGAGTTCAAGGCATTTGGACTGTATTATTTTCCCATACTTGAAGGAGTGCTCCCAGAGCCATACTATAATCACTTCCTGCTTCTGTCGTACAGCTTATGCGTGCTGCTCCAGGACAAGGTGCACTGTGACGACATAAGTGATACCCGGGGAATGTTGTCAGAGTTTGCTCCTCAAACTGAAGTTCTTTATGGTCAGGAACACGTGAAATTTAACGTTTACTTACTGACTCATCTGTCTCACAGCGTGGATGACTGGCGGTCACTTTGGACAACCTCCACCTTCATCCCTGAACATTTCAACCGAATGCTCTCAAACTTTGCAATGGAACTCAAGCTACTGCGGGTCGAATGGCGCACAATCTGCTGCTCATAAAGGCTATGGTATCTGAAGTAGTCGAGCTTATGGAACGGGATAAACTGTTAGCTGAGGTACGATCCCTGTTCACCGAGTTACTGGACATTCCTCGTTCGGTGAAAAAAAAAAAAAAATTCCGAACTCCCTGGGATCGGCTTGAAACCAGGAGCAAGCCTGCTTGGACGTAGTACGAAAAAAACTCCAGACACTGAAGACCAAGATGCCCTTAAGCTGCTTTTCCGTTTGACTGGAAGCACTATGTCCCTGCCAGTCCCGGAAAATGGCGACTGTTTCAAGAGGTTTCGAACACCTAGCGGTAGCATTTTCACGACTAAATCGTAAACCCGGGTCCCCAAAAGAAGTAACTACTGCGCACTTCTGAGAGACGGAGGATTTTTTCTTATAAAAGATTTTCTTTATGTTTCCGATCCGTTTTTCCCAGATGAAGTAATAATGCTCGGTTACCTGCTGGAAGAGGTTGAAGGAGAAAGGGACATTTACAGTTCTCATCTCACTATTTCCAATTCTCGGAATCCGAAAGCCTCACTGCCAGACTGTGCCAAGATCTCGAGTTAAGAAGAATTGCTTGTTTCAGTCGGGATATACAACGGAAATCTGTAATAACATCTGTCAATTCGCTAACAAACATTTACACTGTGACAGCATTGATAAATGAGAAGGAAATCAATTAAACTGTAATAAACGCTAAAACAATTGTCCTACGATGTTAACTTCTTTCTTTTCTAAGATATGCAAACCGATAAAAGGGACTGATTGTACAGCTATGTTCATAAAAAGCGTACCGCAGGGGAAGGTTAGAGGTAGTTTATTTGTAATTTATAAAACTATTTACTTATACTCAAAATTTAATAAGTGTAGATTACATACTGCTTTAATTAGATCAGCCTATATTGTCGAGTAATATAATGTCCTTGCAAAATCTAACACAAAAGCGATGTGTAACTTTTCGATGCTGTTCCCTCATTTCGTATAACATCACTTTACATATATATCACTATATATATGTTATTACTCATATGTACATCAATATTAAATAGAACAGCTCACTGAATAATTAATCAAAAATGAAATAAACAATCGCATATAATGTTTAAAATAACATACAAAAATGAAAGATAGTTTGATTATTAATGCATATGTACAAGTAAGTAAATATAAAATAAAAAATCATGCATAGAGATGCGGCAACATGCACGTATATTTAAAACACAGTATAAATTTGCAAAGTAATTTGCACAATCAAACAAATAATTTTGTCAAACGTTACGGGTAACAACTAGCAAGCTAGTCCTAGCCGAGCTTGTTACTTGCTAGGTTTAGAAACTCTGTCAAAGCCGCGCGAAATTAAAGCTAGTTTAAAGCTAGACCAAAGCCAGCTTGCCAAAGCAAGGCCAAAACAGGCTTCCCCTCCCCCCTTGCTTAAATAAGGATGGTCAAGTTTTGACCATCCTTTGCCTAGTCAGTCACCAGCTGTTACAACACTGCACTACGTAGAGCAAGCAAGCCGTTAACACGCAGCGAGCTTGCCGTTTTGGAACCAGCGTGAGGCTGGTAAGCCGTCGCTGAAACTTTTGGTAAGAGTACAAGCCTTGGGTCATATAAGGGTCTGCGACTGGTAGGGCCGGTCTTCTTGTTCAAATTTGGTGCAGGCGGATTCGCAGTTTGTAGCTCGTTAATGGACATTTTGGGACCTCTGATTTGTACAACTTCGTTGTTATGTATAGTAAAAGTTGCATCTTCTACGAAGAGTTTGTCCAGACGCATGTAAGAACGGAGTTGCTTCAGCCTCGCTGCATTCAGTAGAGGACGTAGTATTTTCTAGGCATTTCTTATTTCTAGAGGCAGATCTTCAGCGATTTATACACCAGAACCTGCTAGCACTTTTTTATCTTGTAGTATAGCCGCTCTTCGCCCTTCATTGTTCACAGTTAGACGGACTGGTCTGTTGGCGTCTTTCTTGAACTTTCCCAGTCTCCTGGCTGAGAACTCGTTCAGATCGATGTGTAGCTTCTGAATCATTGAGTTAGTTGCCTTTTCTTTGAGTTTGATTTCCGTTTCGTTAGCGTCGTCCCTCATATTGTAGATAATTAGGTTATTTTTATTTAACAAATACTTGAGTTGAAGAATTTCTCTGTTCATTAAATCTAGTTTGCTTTCATTAGCAGTTATTTTGGTCCTGCAGTTCCTAATATCCTCCTCCATTCTCCTTTGGTTTCTGGCGAAAGAGTTCAGGGATTCTAGGAGTTGATCATATTTGTCTGCCTACCTGTTCATAAGCTCAGCCTGTCTTGCTTGCTCTGCCAAAATTAGTTTGATGTTTTCTGCAATTTCTTTCAATTCAGAGTTCTGGATCTGCTTCGGTTCCCTCCCTGATGAAGCTGAATCCTCCAATTGTGTGTCAGAGTTCCAGTACAATTAAGTTGCCATTAAGCACTAGCAAGTTGGATTAGCCTGATAGTTCCTTAACTTTAGTGGTGTTGCAATAACCGGAGGCAAAGGACACTGCCCCGGTGGGAACTTTCACCCCGCTTTCACCTGACTGGCTAGGTTTTAGATGCCACCATGAATGCTGGCGGTTAAGGACCCTGAAAAAAAGGACCCTCCCAAAAATGGCCCCCAGGAAACGCACCCAGGTAAAGAAATAAGAGACCCCGGGGCTCCCACAGAAAGGACCCTCGGGCATGGATAAAAAGGACCCTGGGTGTAGCCATTTAAAAACTGAATTCGCAAGCGTAAGAAACTGTAAAATAGTTCCTACACGAATGCGAAGAACCAGCAGCCAGGGCCGCTAGGAATGAAATGAGGAAGCAATCGACTTGAGCGGGTTTTTTTTTTTTTACCGGGCGGTAGGTTCATCTAGTTATGCTTCCGAGAAGTTAATTACTCCTTATGCGTTGATAAGCCAACTATATTAACAGGGAAATTTTCATAATCCGTCCTGGAATTTTAGTTCCATTTAAATAATATGAATATTCAAGGGGTTTGAAACTTCCACTAGTCTTTGTACACCTATTTCATCACCATTATCACCCGTTACCTCCGTGTTATTTGCGTGTTATCGCAAGCTATCAAATAATCTACGTACATTTTTCGTCATAGTTTCGAACCCTTTGCAAAATTCTTTTTTTGTTTAAAAAAAAGAAGCAGGGGATTTTCAGCTTCTATTTTAAATTGTAGGCGTGCTTAGTTTTGACGAAGATTCACTTTAAATACAAGCCTATGAAATTTATACATCCGAAACTATGAACCTGATGCTAAAGGGTTCTTTAGTAATTAGTGTCAGTCTTGTAAGTCGTGTCTAAGTTTGTAAACGAATTTTACTATTTCTAAGTTATTGTAGTAAATCAAGTTAGTTATCTAAGTTAAGAAAAACGAGAATCTTCAGATAGTCACTCTTAATTCACGAATTCTCAAGTTCACGTTTTTAAAGGGATTATCCCTTTGAAAAAATTATACATTGTTTCCCTAGATAACAATCCTATAACAACCAGTTTAAAAGATAGATAGAAGTAACCTAACTGGTAACTAGAGAAAATACAGCTTTTCTCCGGACAACTAGATTTTGTCAAGACGTTATCTACACACTAGCGACCTGATGTTTTCTAGATAAAATCAAGACAACTGATAGAGATTATCTAGATGTTGACTAGAGAATCGCTGGTTGTTATCCAGATGATCACCATCCGTTATCTAGCTATTCTCTAGAAAAAAAGCCTGCCTATGATGTTACAGGTTTTTTGTTTTCTTCAGCATTCAAGATTATGAGAAATGCAACGCTATCAGTAGCCAATACGCCTTCGGATCAACAGATTACAGGTTCGATTCGACGCAGGGCCGTCTTTTCCGATTTTCCTGGATTCTATGTGGGTATTTTTGTGGAGGAAAGATGGAGAATGTCTAGAAAACGGATAGATGCTTGATGGAAGAAAGATGGAGAACTTCTAGAGGACATCTAGGGAACAGCTAGGGAAAACAACAAAATTATACCATCTGTTCTCTAGATAACAGCAAGTTGTTACCAAGCTGTTCTCGAGACAACATCTGTCTGTCGTTTAGATATTATTTAGGATAAAAAATGGATAAGCTTTACAAAGGGATAAAAGCTTTTACTAATAAAATAGATTGTTAGTTATGCAATATAGTCAGAAATAAGTGAGAAACTTGATTTTCAGTAATCACTCTTAGTCCTAAAACATTATACCTTATACGTTCAAGTTTTTAAATGAATCTCACTACTTTTAACTAATAAAGAGAAATAAATTGATATCAAATTAAATATAGGAAGTTAGACATAATGAGAAGTTTTCAGATGTCATTAAAATCAATCAAGTTTGAAAGAAACAAGTATATTTTCCATAATTACGTAAAACAGCAGACAGTTAGGGAGAAGCGATTGGAAGAACCAAAATAAAACCATTTGAACGACTAGGTAACTCGAGTTTATTAAACTGTCGTCAAGATTAGAGCTAGAAACACGAATAAACCGTAATGTAACTTTGCATTGGGTGTTTATTGTGAAAGAAAAAGAGACACGAGCCTATTAATGATTAGGTATAAAATACCTAATCATGTTGTTTCTGTTCGGAGCAGTATATGAAGCTGCAGCGCTTCACAAGCGACCACGTCGAACATTTTTCCGCATTGAATTCCTCCCAAAGAGTTTCCAGCTGCGACTGCACATTTTTAGCCGAGTTTGTCATGTGACGCCGAGTTTTGTCTTGCTCAGTAAGATCCATTTGAATGCTGACGAAAGAAGCTTTCTGGTGGAGAGCAGCCAAGAGGATGTAAAAGTGGGGATTCGATGACTGATTCCGGTGGTTAAATCTGTTATGCCAGCCTTCAGCATCATTATTGGTCCGAACGTGTTGCATAAATACGCTCCACGCTGAAGGAGGCCAGGTAGTGCTCTTCACTCAGTTATCCCGAACGTAAGCTATAAGATCGGCGAAGCGTGGCTCCAGAGTCTCAATCTTCTTTTCTTTGGCGTGGCTCACTATCAGGTCCAGAGCTATGGAAATTCTTTCGTGGGGAACCAGAGAGAAGGCAAAAATGTACCGACAATACTTTTTTATCAGTCCGTCCGTGGAGAATGCCTCTTGGAGTCCTAGTCCCTGGAACTTTCGCCAAACAGCTTGGGCCCAGTGAAGGCACACCCCTTTTTCTGGACAGCAGGGAAGACTTAATCGAAGGCGTTTCAAAGCGCTTTTTCAAAGTCGAGCACTACTTCCCCTACCCGGGGAGTTCTCGAAAATACCTCTAAGAGATGGCGGAAAACCGCGACGTAGACGGTGGCCTGCCTCCTCGACATGATGCAAAACATTGTGGGGACTTGTTTAAGAGAGTCCCTGGTGCGGATGAAGACGTGAGAGGCAAATAGCTGTTTAAAGGGCTCCCGAACTGCTTTAAAAGTTCCATCACAGAACCATCGTTTTCCCTGTGACATTAGGTCAAGCTGATCCTTGGTGGCCAGAAGAATATGACGCTGGTCGTCCACTTGTATGTCACGTTGGAGGAAATCGCGATGGACGAATTTTTCGTTTAGTTCGAAAGTGAGGTCCAGGGGATGTTTCGGGCGGTCCTTAGCTCGTACTCGGTTGGTAAGGCGAATTAAGGAAGGTAAAGCAGGCAACGATTCGACGTTAGCTTTCGACAAGTACTGTTCTGCGATCGCAGTTTCTACAATCGCTTGAGCAGGGTGGAAAGCGTTTTCAGTGACAGTTTTCTTGATTTTCTGATCTGTTTTCGCAGCCTGTAGAAGTCCTTGTTTGGGAGCATGGGTATGGCCGGAGAGGCCGGGTCTGAAGGTGTCACCTTCCTGGATCACCGTAGCGTTGCAAGTCTTGGATTTGTCGTTCGATCTCGTTGAACAGCGCCAAATTAACTCGCGGGATGTTTTCTTCTTTACAATGTAACGGAACCCGTTGCTGTCCAGTAAGCACTGCCTCATTTTGTTGGAGCCGTCTTCTAAGATTGTTTATCTTTGAGCGTCGTCACAGCACATTGATGGGATACTCCTATCGATGTCGGATTCTTCCAGCATGACTGGAACTCGATACTCGGGTTCAGGGATTTGGACCTAAAACATAAATAATGTAAATTAATGTTAGTTTTGTACTTAGTTCTTTGATCTCTCTTAAATAAGTCACAATCGATAGGTAAGGACTTCGCTGACAATGTAATTTAATGGTGCAGCAGTATAAAATATACAGTACATATTATACACACATTGACTTGCCCTATACAAACTGGAAAAACGTTACTTAAATCCAGAACGTTCTTTATATGAGATGCACGTAAAAACAAATGCATTATTAACGAATGTACTAACGAACTTAACTATTAACGAACTTACTTCAGCAGCCTCAGTAACATGCGAGCCCTGTCCTTCAGAAAGATGCTCTCCTGCGGGAGGATTATTTAGTGAAGTCACAAAAGAATCGTCTTTCTCACCGTGTGCAGACCTGTGTGACAATTTTGGAATTTGAGGCAAGTCTTTCAGGTTAGCTAGATGTTGATGTATATCGTCCAACTGAAGAGGGTGGATCAAATATCGAAACAGCGAGGATGTTGTTTCCATCAGACTGAGCAGCCGTGTTCCCCCTGTGCGAATAGAAACTCATGAGTAAGATTCATAAGTAACAGAACGTTCTTGAGGAATCAGTACCTTTCAGTAGGAGCAGATGTCATAGTTACAGACACTTTGACGCTGATGGCTCCATATACTGGCGAACATGCTTCAGCTCTCCTATACAAAATACTGCGTGTTAGACAATCAGAATAATTTGCTTTCTGGTTTCTCTTTGTAGGGTTTCATACTTTGTATTGCTGTTAAGGTGTCAGTTTCCTCCAGAGAAAATTGTGATCGCTCCGTTAGTTTAGTGCGGATGAGGTGCCTGTTGACGGATTCTCTATGTTCTTGTGGTAAGGTGTATCAGTGTTGGTGGACAGAAAATGTTCAATATCATGTTTGCTGATTCTGTTTGGTTTGAGGTTATTGCTCCATTTGATGCAAGGATGTGAGAAGGGAACTCTAGGGTACAGCGTTTCCGAGCAATCCTGTGAATAGTTTTTCACGGATCACAGTTACAGATGCTCGAGGCAAAGTCTTTCCAACTTTCACTTTTAGCTTGCTCAATGTCAGGTTTGTATTGCTGGATGCAGTATCGAAGAGATGACAGGTTTTCTGTAGATTTGGAGGTTGCAAGGTATTTTTTCCTAGTTTGCCTGGCGACATACGTGGCTGCAGCCAAGGATTTATTCCAACGGGACTTATATATGGGACAAAACTGGAGTGGTAGCGTTAAGGCAACTAAAGATACATGAGATTGTTGAAAACATCAATAGCATTATCAATAGGGCATATTCCAAACGCACACTTCACTACAGCGGACACATATTAAATCAGCTTGTTAATATTTTAAACTTTCTTGGTGCCGAAATGTTACTCAAATTTTTCTGTGATTTTTAGGGTTTTTCTCAGTCACATTTGATGACAACATTATTTTAAACAAATGTCCGCACTAGAGAGGGTGGTCTACAGAGGACTTTTTAGAATAGGGTCTATTGCGGTTTGAGTTTCTAAGTATTGCTGTTCGAGTCTCATCGTGCTAGTCTCCAAGTCATGCCAGAAAGGTATTCCAGTTGTTTTTTTTATTATTAAAGTGAAATTTTGGTTCTATTGGTGCGTCTTGTAGAATGGTGAACTCTATGTATGAGTGATCAGAAAGAGAAGGTTCAGCTAGTACCCTCCAAGAGATAACCTTGTCCAAAACTTCAGACCCTACTATAGAAACATCCGGATTTGGGGGAACCATTCGAATTTACGAAAGTAGCGGCTCTACCGTGGTTGATTATGATTAGGTTGGTGACTTGTCACAATAGTTCATTATTTCCTCGCCTCTCTTGTCCGTTTTTTTTAACTGTTCCAAGCATAACGGTGAGCGTTAAAATCTGCGCCTATTATTAGTTTTCTTAATCTTGATCTGTCGATGGAAGTAAGATCAGGGGTGCCCACGGGGCACGAGGCAAATGCCTCGTTGGAGGTCAGATCAGGGTGGGTACTGCACTAAGTTCGTCAGTAACTTAATTTTTATCAGTTTTTCCTACTTCACAGCAAAAAATAAAGGTATCTTCAAGTGTATGCATACACGATACGTGCATAATATAACATCTGTACACAGTATATATCATTTTGTAAATAGCTAGGTGGGTATATTCAAGGTACCAAGGTGGGTCTGCCTCGTAGTCCAGGGTGGGGGTAGGCACCCCTGAGTAAGGTGCGCTAACACTGGTAGGTGAGGCTGACTATTATGGGGACAGTATATTGACGAAAGGTAAATCTGACTGGTTTTCCAAACGGATTTGGGCTGTGACAGCTTGGGTGGAGCATGCTGGTGGAACTAGAGTTGGACAGAGGGAAGCTTTTGCAATTACGGCTGCACCGTAGTGGGGGTTTAGAGAATCGCTTCGGAAGATCTTGTAAGTGGGGCTGTAACCGGGATTAGTGTTATCTCTATTAGTGTACGGTTCCTGGAGAAAGATGATATCGTAATTTCCTGAGTGCACCATGGCTCCAAGTCGCAAAGAAGCTGCTTTTGAATGGTGAGGATTGATCTAAAGGCATTTGAGGTAAAAGCTAGTGGTTCATGAAATGTAGGCAAGGTTTCAGTAATAGTTAACGAGATAATCGACTGATGTGTTGATAGGGCACTTGCGGAATAAGAGTGGTGTAATATGGATTACGAGGGAAGTTTGGAAGTTCAGTAAGTCAGAAGAGAACAAGAGGAGCCAGGAAAGGAGTAAAGTCTTCTTTGAAGGAGGATTCCGATTTTCTCGTTGGCTACTTGACACTGTTTAATCTCGTAACAAGCATGCTGTACGCTTTTCTCAAGTTTCTTGTGCTCAGGATGGTTCAAACAATTAATGCACTCGATAGTTATTTGACAACGCGTGCAAGTGGATTCTGCGCATTTAGAGGTTATTACATTTTTGACATTCGAAGCAACGGCGTAGTCTGTACAATCGGAGGACGGTTTTAAGACAGAAATCCCAATCTTACTTTTTTTGTTGGCGAAAAAAGAGGCTCTCAACGGGTGAGAAACCTGTAGTACAGCACTGAAGAGGCCTCAGCGATCCTGGAATATCTATTGCCTCTATGTAGGTTGGGTCCCTTTGGAATTCTTCTCGAATGAAAAGTGTTTCTCTGAGTCAAGACAGCGATTAGTTCCTAGTTCGTGATGTCTCCTTCAATACCTGTTAACATCATTCTGGGTAGCAGAGGTTTCGGTTCTTGTAGTTGGACATTGCGGGAAGTGGTAACAGCTTCCAGTTGCTTTTTAGCGGTATCTCTTTCGGACAGCGCTGGAAAATCAATGGCTAGACCGCCATTAGCGATGACTCTGTTGTTTGACGCAGAGAACGCCAGATCCTTTGCGCGAATAGAGTTTTTGATCTTTCGTTTAGTTTCTTCCAGAAGTTTACCCTGAAGTCGCTCAGACTGTTGAGTTCCTTTCATTAGCAAAGGAACAGGAGTCTGTTTGGTTATCGCCGCAGTGGGTTTAGTAAGGGCAGAGGCGTAAGTTGGGGTTTAGCTTAAAAGCGTTCATTAGTTTGCCTTTCGTCGTATCACTTGCTCTAAAAGCTAGGTTTTCCATTGCGAGAAATCTGCAACAATCTATTATGGCTTCAACGACTCCACACGGTTGGTAACGGTCTCTGTTTTCTTACAACCGATAGAACATTCTTCTTCTACAACAGAACGATCGGTCTTGTCTTACAACCGATAAAACGTTAATGGTCTACAAGAGAACGCTCTTGTCGTACAACCGATAGAACGTTAATACTCTACAACAGAACGATCGCTCTTGTCTTCCAACCGATACCACGTAGATCTTCTGCAACAAAAGTCTAACTAGCAAACTTTGAATAGCCGAGTTCTTTTTGCGGACCACAGTAGTTGATTCGCATCCATGGAACTAGGCCGCGTTTTATGTTCCTTTGACTGATGAGTAAAGTACAGCAGCGGATAAATAAACGTCATCATAGTAGCATAGAGGGCCTCCTCCCTCAAATCGTGAACGACGCCAACCCCATTGTGACCCTCCTCCCATTCGTGGACAACCCTGATTGGGTGCAGCTGGGTACAATGATGAAGATCGCTTTTAGTTCAGCAGCATCTGGAGGTTCCGTTCAAACGGTTCACCTTCTGTGACTCCTCGCACTCCACTGTTTATCCCCCGTTATAGTTAACAGTTTCCTGGCTCAGCAGCAGAAGCCGGAGGGACACAAATGCTGATTTAAACAGCCGGGAGTCGCTTACACCATCAGTACGATCAGAGATACCCAGTTTCAGACCATTAACAGTCAAGGTCAATCAAGTTTTTCCCCGTGTCTTCAACACCCTGGGGCACAATGGCAGCAGAGCGATCAAAGAGAGAGTAGGGTTCCTCCGCATGTTAAGACCTAATCACAGAAGGCAGCGCCCCGCCGCAGGAAATACCTGAAACTCAATTCTAGTTGGTGAATCCCAGTTCAACTACGTTTCCATTTTTGGACATTGGGAACAATTTTGTCGTAGAATAACGAAGTCGGCTTATTCATTTTCTTCTTCTCTATGGCAAGATTCGCGGAAGTCGGTCTGTGCTACTTGAATGTTGCAGTTTTGGTTGGTTGGTTGTATTTAAGGTGCTGAAAGTCTGACAAGACTTTATTGCACCCGCGTCACTGTCTGTCTAGTGCAGACGACGCATACATTGCAGTTTTAACCTAGGGAGGCAAAACCATGTTTACATTACGAGTTGGATGTTGCCAGATGTTTTTAAAAAATTGAGGAAAGTATCTCGGATAGAAAATTGAAGAGATTTTGATAAAGATGAGTTTAGGCCAGTGATACTGGTAATGTTCAGTGGGATATTCCATTTTTGAAATTTTTTACGAAGATTTTCTTGGAAAGACTGTAGTTTTGGACAATGGAAAAGTAAGTGGTCTAAATCTAGAAGGTTGTGGTTACAATGGGGACAATGAAAGGACTGTGGGTTTGATAAATGGGCTGGGATTTTACACATAGTATAATGTCCCGAGCGAAGTCTGAACAGCGCAGTGGTGATAGCCCGTCTTGAAGATTCATGCCAAGGGCACATAGCAGGAGTGTGCTTTGACTGGAAATAATTATTATGAGGAAACTTTGAAATGGTTGAGTCAATCCATTCTTGCATAGAATCTTTAATGATAGGCAACATTAGGACCTGATCGAAATCATAGAAACAGGTGGGGCCATAAGCCTGCGTCGCTAATTTTGCATAACGATCTGCTTCTTCATTTCCTTGGATGCCGCAATGGGCAGGGATCCAAAGGATGTGAACATCAGTTCCCTGACTAAGAAGGTCAAGTAGCGTATGCTGAATTACGTTAACAATGCGCTTGTTGGTTTTAGAAGATTGACAGCGAATGAGTTGATGTGCTGTTTTGCTGTCTGTACAAATCGCAATATGTTTTCTGGAGGTTTCCTGACTTTTCTGGAGTGCTGCGAGAATGGCCACTAGTTCCGCTGTTAAAACAGACGTGGTTGATGGAAGTGGTATTAGGAATTCTTCTCGAGTAATGGGATCCCAAATGGCTGCTCCAGTAGACGTTCCCTGTTTTGAGCCATCAGTATAAATGACGTGGTGCTCGCTAAAATTTTCTCGGATGTACTGGTTGGCTAGATTTTGAAGGACGCTCTGTGAAATCTGACTTTTGGTAAATGGCATCCACTCAGTGTGAAGTACTTTTTAAATTTCCTCGCATTTGACTGGACAGAGGGAATAATCGACTGGTTGAAAAGCTGTTGGAAGATCATACTTTCCTACTAGAGACCTGAAGACTTGAGTGCTCGGTGTGTTCGGTTTAGAGTAAATGGGTTGGGAAAACGAATCACTAGAAAGTGGAAGGGGAATAGTATTGGTCTTGTAGCATAACTGTTTGAGGAAGTACCGAATATTGATTAATCGAAAACGAATATCTAGAGGAGTGTTGGTATCTAGATGAAGGACAGGAATTGGAGTGGAACGCTCGGCTCCACAAATGAGACGGAGGGCCATATGTTAGATAAGTTGAAGTTTTTGTTTAGTATTATTTGAAGCCGATGCATGAACAATGCACGCATATTCCATTTTCATGCGGATGAACTGATTATGGATGCGAAGTAGAATGTTCCTGGGAGGTCCAACAGTTTTGTTAGATAAGACTTTCAGGACCTGCATCCGTCGGAGGCAGTCCGTGTAGAGATACTCGATATGTTTGTGCTAACGTAGGTGATTATCGAAATAAATGCCAAGCACTTTATGGTGATTGACAAACTCAATAGCTCTATTGAGGAGTGAAAGTCGCGGTTCTCGAAATTTCCTTTGCCTGGTGAAAACCATTGCTTTCGTTTTCATGGGCCCGAAAGAGAACCCCCATCGATCACCCCAATCTTCGAGGTCGAATATTTATCCTCGTAGTAAATCCGTTGCCTCAGACACTTGGGAATGTATGGTCCAGACTGTTAGATTATCTGCAAACATTACTTGACGACCCTGTTGAGGAGGTAGGGTAGGTATATCGCTTACCATGATTGAAAAAAGAAGTGGGCTAAGGACACTTCCTTGTGGTACACCAGAAGTAGTACCTTTCGGTGCTGAGTTTACCCCATTGCTGCGCACAACGAACTGTCGTCCCGTGAGGAATTCTTTGATAAAGGCGAGGAGATGACCCGAAATTCCTTTGTGGGCTAATGTTACTAGTAGACCCTCATGCCATACCGGATCATACGCCTTTTCGATATCGAAGAAAGCTGCCAGTAAGGCTTTTTTTTCTTGAAAGGCTTGACGGATATCATGTTCAAGCATGACCAGATTATCGCTGGTGGAGTAATTTTGACGGAAGCCGGCTTGAAATGGTGGTATAATGCGTGATCTTTCAATTTCATGTGCTAGCCGATTGAGAACCATTCTCTCCATTAATTTGGAGAGGCATGACGTCAGACTTATCGGGTGGTACGAGGACGCAAGAAGAGGATTTTTTCCTGGTTTAAGCAGCGGAATAACGGTTGACACTTTCCAAGGGGAGGGAAAATCCTGGGAGACCCATATATCATTAAAGATGTCTGGTAGAGCTTTTACTGCTGTCAAGGGTAGTTTCTGGAGCATTTGGTTATGCACAAGATCATGCCCAGTAGCCCCGTTTCGAAGGTGTCACAGTGCTTCTGTAATTTCATACAGTGTAAATGGGCTGTTATACTTAGCTGACAAATCTTTTTCAGCAGAGGAGATCTTTGCTGAATATCTAGCAGAGTCATTTTGTCCCTGTGGAGGCTGTTTCGTAAAAGTAGAAACAAAATGATTCGCGAGAGCTTCGGCTATGTCGGTAGGACACAAACTTTGCTGGTTGTTGTGGTTTTGCAGTGCCGGGATCGGAGGGATGGAACTGCGCGTCGACATTCCACTCATCTTGCGGACAAAGTTCCACACTTTGGTAGGGTTTGTGTGAAGATTAATGTTGTTGCAGTAGTTTGTCCATGCTTCCTTTCGGTCGTTTTTTATGGCCTTGATTTTCGTTGCCTCTAATTTCCTCCAGTTACAGTGATTGTCTTCGCTGGGAGAGAAAAGGTATTTTTTGTGAGCTCTTCTTGTTTGTGCGATAAGCCGTTTGGTATCCATTGAAATATACGGTTTTGGCTTTCCAGAAGTGGGAGTTTGTGTCGAAGGAGTAAGGGGTATATATTTCTTACTAGTTGTCAAAAGAGCTGTGACAAAATCCTCGTACTTTGGTATCGACGCCTGCGAAGAGAACTTAAGTTCTAGTTCCCTTGTCCAGGATTGCCAATCAGCTTTGTGGAACTTCAACGTGGAGTTGTTTGGCGGTGGTTTACAGCGACGTTTGAAGATATCAATATCGGTAGATGATCACTGCCAAGATATGGTTTTGTGTGTACTTCTATGTCTGCAAATAGCTGGGCGGAAGACATGATGAGATCCGGAGAAGAATACGACCCATTTCGGCCTAATCGTGATCTAAGATTGAGTGGGTTACACAGATTCGTCTGATCGGATTGTTCCAGAAATGTGCAAATAGTACGTCCAGCTCCGTTCTCCGCGCAGTCAGTATCCCACACAGGATGATGTGCATTGAAATCGCCAACTATGATGTAAGGGTATACTGTAGAGTTTGCGAGTTCATTTAAGATGGGGATAGTGAGGAGGTCTTGACGGGGATTATAGATAGTTATAATAGTAACGGGCGTTGATAAAGATGTTAAAGTAAGAGCTACAGCTTCTACAGGGCTTGGTGGTGCTATCTGAAAGTTCATCTCTTGAACTGAAAAGGAGGATAGATAGTATACAGCAATGCCACCATACCCGTCGTGGCGATCTTTTCTAATACAATTGTATCCTGGAATATGTCTAGTATTTGTATTTGGGCGCCACCAGGTTTCAGTTATGCATATAATTTGAGGGTTGTATCTGTTGATGAATATTTTAAGTTCGGTAAATTTAGCGGTTGTTAAACTGCTAGCGTTCCAGAATAGGATGTTTAACTTATTGCATGTCATCATATTCCGTTGAAATTGATGTAACGTTAATCACCTTTAGTAGATCGACTAGAGTATTTCGATCGTGTGCCGAAAGATGAACTTTTTGATCCAAGATTGTTAAGAGCTCGGTTTGCAGGCTCCCATCATCGCTCGCTTGGACGAGAGCCGCGATGACTCCACATAGAACAATAGTGCTCTGAATGGACTGCGCAGATTCCTGAGGTTGGTTGGTGTGGGGCGGGCTAGGCCCTGGTTCGCTGCTCTGGTGGGGCTGTTGAACTGAAATTGTGCTTGAGCTGTGCCGATTTGTAATTTGGGAAACTTGAGGATCAACACGTAGTTGTTTGGTATGCTGAACAGCATCGCTATAGATACGTCGAGCATCTCTGTAGGATACCTCGTTTTTGTTTTGGATTTGCCAAAAATTGCTTTTTCATTGTGCATGGCAGGGCACTGAAAGCAGTTTGCCGAGTGTTTTCCTTTGCAGTTTGCCCAATGGTGTTTGCCGGTTTCCAGGTGTTTTGGACAATCTTTTTCCTCATGGTTTTCGGAGCAATATAGGCATTTTTTTCATTCGTCGACAATTTTGCTGCGTGTGCCGGAATCCTTGGCACCGGAAGCATCTTAAGGGTCCTTGTATGTAAGGGATGACCCTTTTCTTTTCGTAGAAAAAATTGATTGTGTTGGGTAGGGATGAAGTCTGAAAACATACCAGAACTTTAGGGATAGGTATTTTGGTTTGCTTTTGCTCATCGTATTTGTGAGACGTTTGATGAATTTGATTTCGTGCCCCTGGCCAGTAAGTTCCTCTGTAATTTCTGCTTCGCTGACGCTTAGAGGGATATGAATAATACCCATTTTGGATATTTTCTCGTGCTGGTTTCTGAGCTTGTACTGGGAACCCAGCAATCTTAGTTATCTTACTCATCAGTAGACGTCGTTGTGCAGCATCAACTGGCCACACCACCAGATCATCCCAGGTCGAATGTATCATGAAATCCTTGGGTTTCCCTCCAATGGCTGCTTCCAAGTCTTTGGAGATTTGCTTCCTTTTCCTTGATTGGGATGTCCCCAAAAGTTTGAGGCTTTGTCTTATCTTGTCTTACCTTCCACAACGATCCAGTAAAGGACTGGCCACAGATCGTACTTAGACTCCTTTGATGAGCTCAAGATCATTTCAGAGTTTACAGATGCCTTATCGGTATGATCCGGTGCAGTCGTGGTATTTGTACCTTTACCTTTATTTGCGCTTCTTTTCCGTTTACGTTGTTCGGTCCAGTTGTCAGAATCTGACGCCCAGTCCGTCTCCATGAATTCTTACCTTGAAGATAGACTTTGTAGATGAAGTTTGGAAATAAACGTTTGGTATACGTAGGAGCAGGTAACACCACGTGTGTACTGTTTGAGTGCTCAGCGTACAATTTGAAATAGTAGCCTGTAGACGACTCCCGCCGATTTTGGACCATAAGATGTTTCCGAGCAAGTTTTAGACTTTCCAGAAAACCTAGCTGCGAGTCGGTTTATGGCTATGTTTGAGGAAGAGGTTTGCTTTAATAAACAAAATCCTTACTTTTTAGTGTTTGGTTTTCTTAGATTAAAAAAATAATAATAAAATAAAATAAACTTCTCAGTTTTTGAAACTGTTTAGTTTGTTTCTTAGTTTTTCTTGTTAGTAAAATTTGCAAACTTTTTGTTTTGTTTTTCAAAAGGCAGAGTGTTTCAAATTTAATTTTTGTGTAGGTAGGGGATCACTTACAGTCATTTCATTATTTATTATTATTATTGAATAGGGCAAGCGTTTAGAAGAACGTTGTTTAAACGAGACATGTCGGTCCAGTCTCGGAAATCTCCCCGAATAACCAGGTTTCGAATACACCCTTTGAAGTTATCGCGAATCTGTAGCGTTCCTCGAGGTGCTCCGTCTATTAAATATAATAATAAATTTCAAACTATTACTAGATTTTAATAGAATAATACCTGGCAATCCACCGATGTACAGCGGGCTCTTCGTTTTCGTTTCCCGTACTTCGCCGTTAGTCGAGAACCCGTACTGTTGATCCATGTTGTCTACTTTTAAGGTGAGTGCGTTTTCCACGTAACTGGCTTTGATCGAGTGCCACCTGTTATCGCAGATGTGGTAGGGCGTCGTGAACCGCTGGCGAACCGAGAACGTGTGATTGTCGCCCATGTCGACAGCCATGATTACCTTTGACAAAACATTCGTATAAATTATTATTATTACTGCTACAGTTATTTCAATATTTACCACGCCCTCCTCGATGGATAGGGAAAGTGCGGGAGACCCTCTAAGCTCAGAGACACTTAGTAGAACTCCATTCATCTCCGTAGTGCGGAATTCTAGCTCGATATCCGCCATAGCCCCAACACGAAAATCTTCACCTGAAAAATTATACAAATTAGTAAATTAAATATCATATTTGAATTACTATAATTTATTACTATAACATCATAGTAAATAGGATATCATCTTAAACTACTACAACTTGTTATACAGTTACTACTATGAAATATTAATATTAATTAAAATATTCCCATAAATTTTATTTGAAAAATTATTAACTGTAGACTGCGTAAGCGTCGCCGGGGAAGTAGGACCCTCTCTCGACGTGAGCGAAGCACTGGCCCACTCTCTGGACGACGTTTTTTCCCGCTGGCCAGGTCCTGCGTTCTGCCGTTCAGGTTGAGATTGCGAATGCAGCCCTTGAATCCATCCACAACCTGCAAACATATCCAGAATAATATGAATATATACATTCCCAACATATGTATCATATAAAAAGAATAAAAAATGTTAATTTAACAAAATTTAATAAATGAATGCATTATTACTAATAAAAATTATACATAATAAATGCATGGCATGATTGAATTAAAATTCCAGGTAGATTAATTAATATGTAAATTAACCATATTCTCGATGATTTGCGAAGCATCGGAAAGGCCTCCGACGAACAGTTGCCCGTCCACTTGAATCGCGTTCGGGGCCTTCGAACGAGTAGGCGGCATGCCGTCAACAAAGAGACTGATCTTCCGCTTATCCTTGACCACGTGAATCTGAAAATAGCAATAAAACTTCATTTAATTCACTTTTAAATGTTTAAAATTGCTTAAAATGTTAAGTTAAAGCAAATTAACTAAAATTTAATGAAAGGAACAAATTCTATTAATAGTTCTCATAATAAAAATAATAATACAACATAATAATAAAACAATAGTTCTGTAATAAATGTAATTTTAACTTGGTTTGGCGTATATGCTAAACAACTGATGTACGTAATACTTCATACAACTGTTAATTTTAATGTAATTTAACCTTGTGCCATTTGCCGTCGTTGAGGTTGTCAACTGACGTGATGTCCTGTTTCCTCCTGCCGTGCAAACTGACGACAACCCGGCCGTTCTTCAAGGCGACCATCAACATGTTGACTATTTTCTTCTTCTTCAACTGTAATCAAATATAGTTCATTACTACTACTACTACTACTGCTACTACTACTACTAGTACTACTACTAATAATAATAATAATTCATTTTAAATACCGAAGAGAACAGCAAAAGTCCATTGGGATAGAAAGTCCGGAAATCCAGGGTAATGTTGAAGACCGAATGGAGTTCCTTGCGATTGGTCGAAATGATCACGTGACTGTTGGGGGCGTCCCCAAATTTGACGGCCCGCCCCTCGATCGTGTACTGTGGCACTTCCCTGCAGCGTGATAGGGCGATCTCATTGGCCTGCATGCGTTCCTCAATCACCCGGGGGCGGGCACATTGTCGCAGCGACCAATGGCAGCGTCCTTGAAGCGAACTGGGTTGTCCAATCCCAGTAACCTAAAACGGTGGAATATTTGTAGATATAATGATAATGAGATTAGTGCTAATAGTTTTAGTGTTACTACTACTTACTACTACTGGTACTGCTTCTACTGGTATTACTACTACTAATGCTGCTGCTACTATACTACTACTAGTACTATTACTACTACCTGCCACTACTATTACTACTACTGCTACTAATACCATTGACCAATACTCCTATTACTACCAACTCTTATTCTTACAACCCTACTACAACAACTACTGCTACTCTGACCATCCACTACTACTATTACTCCTTCTCCTCCTCCAACTACTACTACTGTTACTAATATTGCTGCTGCTACTACTACTACTACTACAGCTACATCTACAACTAGCACTACTTCTCCTCCTGCTCGTACTACCACTACTAATACACATGTACATATATATCTTACTCGTTGTTGAGCATGATATCCGCAATGCATCCTTCCAGAGACTGCGTTGTCCCCAGAAGATCTGCAGCGTTGAAATCGGTTCGAGTTCCCCCGAGGAACAGGACCGAGTGCTCAGCGGCTCCTCCTGACGAAGATCCGGCAGCCTTCGGTAAGCGTATCGTTCCAATGTTCGCATCGTCAACCAGAATATCCATCCTGGAATTCAAATAAGATAAAATAAATTAATTAGAAAATCTATTAATTTTCAAGTTAAGCTTTTGCTTATTTTAACTGAAATAAAATTTATGAATATATTTCACAGCCGATCAATTATAAAAATCAAATAATAAATTATTTATCTATTCCTATTATCATAAGTACTATTAATATTACTAATTGTAGCAAAATTAATTACTTTCTTCCAGAGCGTATGATAACGACTGTATGGAACAATCCATCATTGTAACTGTCGCTGGATACGACAGAAGCAGTTTCTCCGCTAAGCCCCGATCTGCTGCGGATTTCCAGCTTTCCATGACGCAGGGCAATGGAGAAGGAATCTGGGTCCCTGTCTCTCAACTGCAAAAATTCAAAATATTAACGAATATATTAATAAACATAATATGAATGTAATTAAAGTTATATTTACCGCCATGGATACTAAGTTGTCATTAGCGTCTTCTGAAGAAGCTGCGCTAGAGTCACTCTGCATGTCCTAAGAAAGAAATATTCATTTTTATAATTTTAATCTAATTAACTATTTTACTCAATAACACATCAATGTATACGTATAGATTCAACGAATCATTGATATTATCATTAATGCTAACCACTACTACTATCAGCTATTAACAATAACTATCAATAATAGTTCATACCCCAGCAGAGTTGGTCGAGACGAGTAAAATCCCGTCAGGTTGGGAACTTTTAAAACTGACTCCGAAAGTCCCGTCTTTTCTCCAGGCCGGAGTCTTCAGCTCCACGAACCCCCGACCGCTGAAGGCCACACTCCGCTGTGACTTGGACGGACACGAAGCTTCCACTCCATAATAACTTCCCTATAACAAATCAATACGATTATTAAGAGTGTATAAATATTCCTTAGTTAATATTTTACTAAATAAAACATTTATTACATGAGATAGATTTGATACACACTTAGCAATCAAGTAATTTTTTGATTTAACCTCGTTAAATAATTTAGCATTTGTTATAACTAATTTTACGAATTTTTTAATGATTGTAAAATAATTGAATTAATTTCATATACACATGTTTTTAATTAATTAATGGCGTAATCAAAAAGTAAAATTTTTACATATTACGTACAATCCAAGAATGGCATTTTTACCACATTTTCTATAAAAATACTATTAATAAGTATAAATCTACATTAATATAAGAAAGTTACATTATAATAAAATTTATACATATTTATTAAATATATTTTTTTTTTTTTACCTGGAGAGGGTTTAAGCCGAAAGCGACGACCTGCAGATCCTTCATGCAGCCTAGGAACGATCCTGGCAGTGAAGGCATCAGCTGCTGAGGGATCTGAACATCAGGAGGGATCCCACCCACGTATAATTTCGCAATTTCCAAGTCCAGGTCCGGAACTTCTGAATTGAACGGAGCTGCTGAAAGCTCCTCATCGTCGACTTTCAGTAGAGCTACAACATTGAACAACTATATTAATTCCCAGGTTATTTATAATCTTATTTTTTCCTTTCGTTATTATTTTAATTTTATAATATATTTATTTTATTATTAAATCTTGTTTTTATTTATAATCTGATTTATCCCTGGTTAGTATATTTTAAGTATATTTTAAGTATGCTAGAAGTATATTGCGGAATTTTACGAAAATATTAATTTAATAATATTTCAAAATAAATAAAATAATTTAATAATACAATAATAGCTTTTTGTAGGACTTCATCAGTGTTTCCACTTTTGCAAGGAATTTCCCTGAAAAAGGGGGAAATGGGGTCCGAAAAGGGAAAAAGAAGAGAAGACGGTAAATGGGGAAATCGAGACCCTATATAATCCAGCACGGAGGGGGGAAAAGGGGAAAGATAAGGGAAGAGAAGGAAAAGGGAAAATTGAAAAGTGGAAACACTGGACTTTGAGTGTTTAACCTGTTTCAACTCCCCGTAGAAGGACTCGGGAAGCTTCGACTTTGGTCCATTGTCCGTTATTGTATTTATTCCTGCTTTGCAAGGAAAGCTCGTGCTGCAGTCCGTAGCGCACTTCGTAACGCAGGACACCCCCGACGAGTTCCAGACTGACGTACTGGCCCTGTTAAGTTAATTATAACATATATAAAGTTAATAAAAGGAATAAAAACTTAACATTCAATAATAATAATAATAATAATATAATATTAGCTCCAGACTGACTTACTGACTCTGTACGTTAATTATAACCAAATAATTACATTAATTAATAAAACAAATTCAAAATCATACAAGGCTATACATATAATTTAAAATAAAAATGCAATTTTTTCACTGATTGCATACAGCTATGGGCTACGGCCTACCTGCTGGTTTGAAATAAATAAATAGAAAAATATATATGTAATAATAACTTGGGGAAATTCTAGATAATTAGTAATTAATGCTGTTTTTTTAAAATCATGTTATTACTTTACCTTATCATTATTATTATATTTAATTTACTATTTTATTATTTACTAATTATTTTTCATTTTATTTATATAATAAGTTATTTTACTTATTATTATTATTATATTTTACCAGGGTATCGTTGATGGCGAGAAAGAGTAGCGCATTTTCATCAAAGGTTCGGAAGCTGAAGGTGACGCTGTACTGCCGGGAATCGTAGCGAGGAATCTGCGGTAGTTCCGAGTATCCGTTACCGCGAAAGTGAAACGAAGACTCGTCCTCTGCTTCTTGGGCCCTACGAAATATAATTATTATATTAACACTAATTAATATAATAAAACGATTTAGAAATTCGTGGAGGAGTTACTCCCAACGTTTCCACTTTCAATTTCCCCTTTCCCCCTCTTCCCTTATTTTTCCCTTTCTCCCTCCGTGCCAGCATACGAGGCTGTATTTCTAGACTTCCCCCTTTCCCTCTTCTCCTTTTTTCCCTTTTCAAACCCCATTTTCCCCTTTTCCCCTTTTCCAGGGAATCTCCCCGCAAAGTGGAAACACTGAGTTACCCTTCAATGCAGGCGTTGCATTTGGTGGAGGTTTCGAAGTTCCATAAGCCGATGGGTTGACCGTCTAGCCAGACTTGGTGAATGCAGCCAGCAAGTTTTTTGGACTGTTTTTCAACAGATGAAATTAGCAATTGTTTCAGTGAGTAAGCTTGCTTGCTAACTAACCAATTAGCTGGTTAGTTTACTGATCAGTAGTTGTAGCTTGACTACATAACTAATTTCTAAAATAATGAGCTAGTTAGCTTCGGGTTAACTTACTTGAACAAGCAAAGGAGCTAGCTAGCTGGCTATAGATAGTTAACTTACTAACTGACCGACTGAGCAACCAGCTAACTACCTAGCATGTAGCTGAAATAACTGCCTAGCTAATATATAGCTCGGCTACATAACTAACTTCTAAATAATTAGCTAGTTAGCTTCTGTTAACTTACTTCAACTAACTGGCTATAGCTAGCTAACTTGCTAACTAGCCGACTGAATAACTAACTTGCTAGCTAGTACATGTAACTTGACTAATTAACTGACTTCTAATAATGAACTAACTTGTTTCAGTTACTAGCTATTATAATCATAAGAGCTATTTAACTAGTTACAGCTGGCCAGTTAACTTGCTATCTAGCCGACTGCATAATCAACTTACTGACAAGTATGTAGCTAAGTGCAACTAACCAACTTGAATAGTCAAATGGTCAATTAGCTGACTACCTAGTACTTTACAAAGCTTACTAATCTACCAGCTACAGTTAACTACCAACTAGTTAGCCAACTAACTAGTTAGTATATAGTACCTTCAAATCAGCAGAGCTATTTTTCGGCAAGCCACCAATGTACAGTCTATCTCCCGACATCAGATCGAGCTTAGTGAATCTAGCCGGAGAAGCACCACTGACTGTTGTCCCGCTATTCGACAGAATGCTATCGTCACCTTTCATTGGACGCACTGTCAAAGTGCCAATATTCCCAATCCTAACAAAAATCTCATAAGTTAAACTGAAATTAAATTATTAGAAAATTATATCAAAATATTACTTACACTTACTAAAATTTTATTACATATTAAAATAATACAAATTTTGTGTTGAAATACTATTAAATTACTAGAAAATTATATAATTATTATTGTAACTTAATGTATACACAGGGTTCCCACAGAAAAATCTTAATCAAATCCCCTGACTTTTCCCTGAATTCCCTGAAAATTTTTCCGATTTTTCCCTGAATTTTTAAACGCATTATACTTTCTAGAAGTTATTCATTAGAGGGTTGAGCAAAGATTAGTTAAAACTGAGCGGGGTAGCAACTCAAATTGCCTGACCGTTTCCTCATTTATTACTAATACCCTGATTTTTCCCTGTATTTCCTGACTGAAATTTTATTCCCTGGCTTTTCCCCGAATTCCCGGTTTTCCAGGTCGGTGGGAACCCTTATATTATATGGCAATTCAATTAACTTAAATACTAAAGTGATATGAATTTATTGTAAATACCTTTCTGCTTCGATTCGGTACCAGCGTGAGTCGTCAGACAGATCCTCGGGACTCGGGAGGATTTCGTGAGGGTTCGTTATGGACTGGACTCCTCCACCGACGTTCCAGACAAAGCGAATTTTGCGATCGACCATTTCCACGGCAAGGAAATCGGCCTAAGAAAAAAAAATAAGTTAAAATAATTATGTAAAATGTTGATAAAACATGTCCAGTGATAAAAGTAACAGTAAAAGAAAATAGTAGAATTAATAAAAGAAAAGATAAACAATGAAATGAATTATATTTGTAACAAAAGGAAAAGAAAACAACAAGGAAGAATAGATGGAAAAATAAAATATAACAAGATAATTATATAAATTCTATTTCTATCACAAGAAAATAACAAATAAAATACGTCAAATAATAATAAAATATATCAGTGATAGAAATAACGATGGAAGAAAATATTAGAATGAATGAAAGATAGCTTAAGAAATAAATCCTATTTCTAATGAGAGACGATAATAAATGGAATATACCAAATATGAATAAAAATTCAAATTTATTTATATGTAATAATGGAATGAAACTTACTTGGGGATCTGTTCCATGCTTCTAAATGTAGGGTCGGTGAGGGGTAAACGACAACACACGAAGAGGGAATAGGGAAATTAGAAAATTAGTTGTTTTTGCTACTACTACTTTCACTACTACTACTGCTAGTAGTTGTATTTTACTACATTCTTTACTTTTGGGATTTTTAAGTATACTAGTAAACTAACGAACCAGTAACTATTAATATTTGTTCAATATACAGTTTAAATACATGTTAATAACTTATAATTATGATAAATTTACATTTAGATTTAAAAGTTCTGGTAGTTTGTGTTGCACTATCTCTAACAATAGCTGACCAAAGCTTCTATTACTATTTCTACACAAATTATCAAATATTATTTATTTTATTAATATTTTATTTCATAATTAAGTATCAATTAATTACTCTAATTTTTTTTTCCAACGGATAAGATGTTACCTTAGACGCGGGTAAATAGAACAGCATAGAATTTTTCTCTTTTCCGTAGATCGCATAGTGGATAACAATAGACGACATCGATCCTGGCTGCAGTGGAGGCTTGTACGTTCTCACGCAGGATCCATCTTTGCCAGATAGCGATACACGAATCTAAATATACGAAACCGGGTTAATGTATACTGGGATATTTGATTTCTAGGTTAAGTTACGCTGGAAGCAGCTTGTTTCGCTCGCATAATCTTTCGTCTCAGTTCGTCCAGCTTAACGGAAATGCTGGAATTCATGGACCGCAGCTCGAAGGATTTCTTCGTCAAGTGAGAGATTTTCGAATCGATGATTTTTGAATTTTTCCTCGACTCTTCGATGAGGGACGGGGCGTCACCGTAACCCACGGACCGCCCGGTTTGCAAGGCCAGCAAACGGGCCTTCAGGTCGGACTCGACTAGTGCGCTGGTGTTGACCACTCGACGTGAAGTAGCCAAAGTCTTCGTAAAAGCATCTGTTGATTTGTCTACAGCTGCTTTGGCCCTATCCCTTACTGCGAAACATAAATTAGGATATAATATAATATTTTATTTAAATTATTTATTGATTTATTAGTTGTAATTGCCTTTTGGAAGATTATTTAGCAGCAAAATGGATTCGCTGTGCGAACTGCGGACTTGTTCCAGAATTTTTTCTACATTTTCCAGTAGGCCTCGTTCTCCTTTGAGTTTTTCACCATGTTCCAGGACGCTGTTCCTCAGCTTTTCTGATTGTTCCAGGAAATCCTGGCTCTTTTTCCTGGATAGGCGAGCCTGTTCCAGAAGAGATAGATCCAGGTCGTCGGGATAAGCCTTCAATAAGAATTTTTGATTGAAATTAATAATTTAAAAAAATTAAAACTGTAGAATCCTTGGACAAGCGGCAAAACTGTACAGAAAGTTAAGACATGTCCACATATTCGGCAGATTAAATATAAAGACGCATTAGATGCAGTTAAACACGATAAATATATTTTCTGAATTACTATTATTATTTATAAAAAATCTGTCGAATCATTGGACAGGTAGTAAAACTGTATAGAAAAGTCAAAGCATGTCCACATATTCGACAGATTATATATAGACGCGTTAAACATAGTCAACCATAATAAATGCAATAAAAATATGAATTACAATTGATGTGATCAATCTGTCGAATCATTGGACAGATCGTGAAACTGTATAGACCAGCATAGGCATGTCCACATGTTCGACAGATTATATACGAGCACGTTAAAGAGTAGTTAACCACAATATCCACGAGTTAACAACTATTATTACTATTCAGAATTTATTTATTTTGACTCAAATTATTATAACTACTAAATTAAACAATAATATATTAATTGAATATAAATTTACTTCTTCGTAAGCGGTGTCAGCGGCGTCGGTGGCGTCTCCAGCAGCTTTCTCAGCGTCTCTTAAAGCGTCGACGATTCCTTTGTAAGCATTGGCAGCCTGAAGCGGCAAATCGGCCACATCCCGCGTTTCATTAAATTGGCTGTTAAATATAATAACAATAATAATAATAATAATAACAATAATAATATTAATAGTAATAGAGCAATCAACTTCAATATAATTAAAATAAAATAATATAATTACAGGGATAGAAAAATTAACGAAAAACGATATTCGTGTTAAAAATTCATTTTACCAATATTTCAATATTCACCTTTTTTTATTTGTTTACATATATTTCATCTTTTATTATTAAATTTTAATTAATTTTTATTCATTATTATTTCAATTTTATTTTATTGTTCAAGTGGATTTTTAAAAAGTATTACTAATAATTTAGTTATCATATTATTTCTAATTTATATTAAAATTCAAATGTTATACATCACTTTTCATTTTTATTAATACTTAATTATTATTATTATTAATCATTAAATGAAATATTTATTCATACTTGAAGAGATCCTGTGCTTGGTTCCATAAGTTGTTGGCGTGTTCCTGTGCTGGAATAACGAAGCGACTGCGATATTCCGGATTGAGGCGACTTAGGCGTTCGGTTTTGATTTCGCATTGGTTTGTGCGGTTCCGCAAACTCTCCAGAGAAATACGCAAATCCTATATAATCATCATGGTAATAATAAAACTGCTGCTGCAATTGCTACTACATCTACTACCACTACTTCTTCTTCTACTTTTACTATTAATACTGCTACTACTCCTTCTTCTTTTACCACTATTACTACTACTGCTATTGCTACTACTCCTCTTGTTACTACTGCTGCTGCTACTTCTTCTTCTTCTACTACTGCTACTACCACTAGTACTACTTCTTCTTCTTTTACCACCACCACCACTACTACTACTATTACAACAACAACTACTGCTAGTATTGTTCATACCATTATAATTGTTAGTACTACTGCTACTACTACTATTACTACTGCAATAACTACTACTAGTACTACTTCTACTATTACTACTACTGTTACTACCACTAGTATTACTTCTTATCCTTTTACCATCGTCACTACTACTACTACTACTACTACTATGCTAGCAAGATTTTACAATAAAAATACTTGATAATTGCTGCGAGCTTCCTTAAGGGCATTAGTAGCGTTTGCATTTAGTTTCCGTGCAGCAGTATTACGGGTATCAGTCTTCGACGAGAACTCGGTAATAAGGCCAACCGGAGAGCGAGCTCCAGCCAACGAAGCATTTCCCGCAGCTATTGTCTTGAGAGCCTGTGAAAAAAATGACAGAAATTAAATTTATTATTAATAGTAACACTAACAATAGTAATAATAACTGTAATGATCATAATGCTTAAAAATTTAAATAAACAATAGAAAATGAAAATACCAATAAATATGCAAACGCTACTGCTGCTGGTGCTACTACTACTACTACTACTACTGCTCTCTACTACGGCTACTACTTCTTAAATTATTACTACTACTACCATCATCACAACTAGTTTTACTACTATTACTACTACTTCCGCTACGGTTACTTCTACTGCTACTCCCACCACCACTACCACTACTACTATGATTACTACTACTACTACTACTATTATTATTACTACTGCTACTACTACTTCCGCTACGGTTACTTTTACTGCTACTGTTACTAATATTGCACAAAATAAAGAATTAATTATATTTTCCGAACTTGGTTAGTTGTATCCTGGCTTTTCCTGATCTGCGTCTCCAGGTCTTCCATTCTGAATCTGATTCCTTCCAGTTTGTCACGGACTTGGTCCAGTTCCCCGACGTCGTGGAAAAGGTTCTTGACGCTCAGCACCAAATTGCGAGCCCGTCTAATTTTCACAATCAATAAAATAAATTTTGAAGAAGTAAAATAAATTATACAAACTCACGTTTAAAAAAAATGGAAAAATGATTCATAGTGTTTAACTGAATTTATAATAAACTAATTAATGTATGATATAATATTAGTAAAATTTTTACTCGAGCTCTTTTTGTGCAACAGCTTCTGACGTCCTGAAATCCAGCGACAGTATAAACTTCAAATGTCCTTCAGCTTCAGCAACGGCTTTGTGGATGTTTATGGAAGAGGTCTCTCCAATGGCGTAGTTCTTCATGTGGGCTATCACGTCTACACAGCAAGTAATCAAATTAAAATAATTTATCAAAATACAATTAAATCAATATTAAGTTATTTAAGAATGAAATTTGGATTATATTTTCATTAATTGATTATTTTATTCTAGTGGATCATCAGTATGTGGAAGTTACTAGAGTAGATTATGAAGTATAACATTATTGAGTAGCATTTTATAATCTGTAATGCAAAACTGAAAAATTGTTGATATTTGGATTAATTAAGATTCAAACTATAAAATTATTTTCATTAATTTCATTTCAATTCTATTGGATCATGAATATGTGAAAGTTTAGATAAGAAATTAGTCATTTTAACATATTTAAGAGCATTTTATCCTATTGCATATTTAATGAAACGAAAATACAAACGGTAGATAAGTAAGTAATAAATATTCATAAAAATCATCTAAAAGTCACTTTAATCTAATAAGCTTTAATTATTAACGATAATGTCTGTTTTATTAAATTATTAGAAATCCAATAGTGGACAAATAAATAATAAATATTCATGAAAATCAATTACTTTATTCCAATTAATTTTAATTGTTATGGATTAATTTGTAATTATTTAATTACTAAATTAAGTTTCACCTTCGCAATTGCGCCTGATTGTTCGTATTTCTTCCTCTACAGCGTGAGCTTCAGGTTTGAGTTCCAGCAAATCAGGGACTACTTTCAGAGCTTCGTTTTCCAATTCCTTAACCTAGAATAAAAATTTAACAATTTAATTTAATCAAATCTAACACTCATAAACTGGAATATTAATTAAAAATTACTCTTTCCAACGTAATCTGGGCTAGTGGGATCAAATTAGGCGTCTGCGCAAGTCTCTGGGCAAGATCATTGTCTTCAACATGTTTCTTCAACTCCATTTCCAGGGCCGCAGTCTGATTTTCATGGTCAAAGAGTCCAGTCCAAGGGACAGGGACGTAGTTACTGAAATTCAGGTGCTGAATCGAGCGGGTCATAGCGTCAATATCCTGGAACAAGATTCCAGTACACCCACTTTCGCAAGCTGGAAACGTTAAACAGACATTAAGTAAGTAAAAACTTGAAATTTTATGGAAATAGTACAAGAGCATCCCGAGCTGGTGATAACATGCCGAGGTGCGCATGACGAACAGTCGCGTCCAGTGATGCCCGGCTTGCAGTTACACTGTCCGGTTATTTCATCACATTCATCGCTTACACTTCCGTCAGAAACACAGTTACAAGGCTGACATTGACCGCCTGGGGCTAAAGGGTTGCCATAGTAACCGTATTCACAGCTAGTTTCAATAAAAATGTCATTAATAGTCAATATTCTAATCAGTGTTTCCACTTTCAGTTTCCCTTTTTTCCCCTTCGTACTGGAATACAAGGCTGTACTTTCAAGATTTTCCCTTCTCCCTCCCTACCTTATTTTCCCCTTTTCCAGGGAATTTCCCTGCAAAGTGGAAACAGTGATTCTGAGAGTAGTTAATAATTTACCGTTCGCAGCGTTCTCCTCTGTATCCTTTTTTGCAACTGCATTTCTGGTACCCCGAAGAGGAGACTTCGCACGACTCGGCAAAATTTCGGTCCGGGGTCGGACAGGCGCAGGGTCTGCAGCCGTCCCTATTAGGGTCTCCGAAATAACCAGGGGCACAGATATCACACCTAGGTCCCGCAGTATTTTCTCTACAGTTCTAAAAGCAGCCAAACAAAAGAAAAAAGTTATTTTTTTTGAAAACTTTTAGTAGAAAAGTGAAACGCTAACACAAAAAGGTTAAAAAAAAAAGTTAGGAAAAAATTAGAAAAGTAAAAGAAATTACGCTGCAGATTCCAGTCTCTTTATGGCAGGTCTCTGATCTGCCATTGCATTGACAAGGGGCCGCTTCCCCGACCAGGTCGATGATGACGGTGCTGGACACGTGGTCGCTCTTGTAATAGCGGTAAAATCCTATGCTGGGGTCCTGACACGATGTCCCATTATAGCCGAGGGGACACTGACAAAGCTCCACGCCCTTGGCGACGTTTAAATGGCTCCATTGAGACGCACCGGCCGCTGGAACAGCGTAATCCAAGCTAACGTCCGTAAGCCTATTTGATTTTTATCAAATTTAAGTTGAATTAAGTTTAATATTTTAGTTAATTACTCGGCCCGGGATCGATCCATAGAGTCGGTAGCACGAACGAGGATATGCTGTAGATTTTGCAGTGCTACCATTAGCATTTCTCGAGTAGCTCTTTGACGAGGATTATTTCTCACTTTCCATTGATTTTCATGTAAACTGGTAAATTCAAATTTTGAATTAATTACAGTAATTAAGTTACAGTTAATTAGGAATGTTGTTACCGGACTTCGTATCTGCCTGTGGGACTGGGTTGCGTGGGAAAATATTCCAGAATAACGCGATTGTTGCCTTGGATTTGAACTAGAGGATAAGTAGCTAGAATATTTGCGGGCAAAATAGTAGAGCCTCCATCACTGGTGACCGTGAAACGGAGATAGCCGTTATACGAGGCCACCTAAAAATTACAAAAATCTGGAAACTGGAACTGAGTTAAGTAACCGGGTTAAGTCTACCTTATCTTTGAGGAAGATTTCAGGTAGTCTCCAGTAGACTGGAGTATCAAACATCTGACTAACGCCTATCATAACGTCTCCAGTGGTTCCAGGGACGATACGAAGGTTATTAGTAATGTTTAACCTTGTTTCTCCGGGTTTAAATTTCAGCTCTCTTTGTCCAGGAACCGCCAGCTATTCCAGAATAACAGAAAAAAAACAGAGTTAATAACATTACATGAATCCAATGATACAGCAAGCAAGCGCAATTATTCTAGAAGCTTTTTTGTATCATTTAGTTTTCACTGCAGTCTAAAGCGATTTTTTGCAATTCCACCGTCCCAATTCGCGAAGAGGCTCGAAATATTATAAATGTATGTACGATAAAATATAATATATATTATAAATATTAATGATAACAAATTATGAAAATCTGAATATCAATAAATATTAGTTATAATTATTAATTTAACTACTGAATAATTTCTAGCTCAGTTATTATTTATTTCAATTTTACGTTATAAAATTTTGATTTTCGAGCCTCTCGTTAAGCAAAGCGTACAAGCAAGTGGCAGCCAATGCAAAAGAGACAAAAGATGCGACAGATGGAGATAGACTATCGAAGAAGCTGTATTGAAAGATACAGAAAATAAAGCTGGCAGTATCTATTCAAGATATATTCGTTTGGTATGCAAATGAGATGCGTCTATTGTTTTTTTTTTTTACGTTGATGTAACAGATCTCCTGCGTATTGACGGGGAACTGGTTGGCGGAGACGGCGTTCGGCGGTCGGAGGGGATGGTCGTAGTTTATGCGTAAAGTCCGCCCACTAGTTTGGCCGCGTAACTGAATACATTGATTTCTCAGAGATTTTATATGCTTTGAATAATTCAACACTTCAAACTGAAACCAGCCCTTTTGGTTGGTTTACAACTTCATCAAGGCCGAATATTTTTTTTTTAAAATTAAGTTTAATTGATGTAAATATTTTAGTTAATAATAATAGTAAAAGTTTTCTTTGGGGGTTACCTGGGTCCAGACATAATTGGCCTGAGCGCAAGTGGTTATCCTTGTAAAGCAGAAGCACTGGGTACAGCCGAATTCGTTTTCCTGCTGCAGGCCGAAAGTATTCTCCTTGCAGCGGTCGCACTTAGCACCCATTACGTTAGCCTACAATAAACAACAATAGTAACAACAATAACAATAACAATAATAATAATAATTATACTACTACTACTACTGCTACTGCTGGTGCTACTGCTACTTCTATTACTACTACTACTAATTCCACTGCTAATACTGCTTCTATTAGTACTTGTATTACTACTACTGCTATTAATACTACTACTACTACTACTACTACTACTACTACTACTACTACTACTACTACTACTACTACCACTCCTATTACTGCTACTGGTACGACTGTTACTAGTACTACTACCACTACTGCTATTACTACTGCTACTTCCTACTACTACTATTATTAACAACAATTAATTACTCGACAAGGGCACTGTCCATCATTGGCGCACTGGCATAGTCCGTTAAGATCGCAGACGCTAGGATCGGTTCCTTCGATGTTGCAGTTGCATTTTCTGCATTGGGGAATCCGTAATAGCCGAATTGGCAGCGATCACAAAGTGGTCCTTCGTAACCTTCCCTGCAGGAACACTGGCCGCTGCGTTCGTCGCACTGCGTGGAACGAGATCCTTCGGGACGACAGTTGCAACTCTAGGTAAAGTAGAACAAGAAATGAATGAACGAGTGCGTGAACGAGTGAATGAGGAGTGAATGAAGAAGTGAATGAATGACTGAATGAATGGAAGAATGAGTGACTGAGTGAATGATTAAGTGCGTGAACGAGTGAATGAGGAGTGAATGAAGAAGTGAACGAATGATTGAATCAATGGAAGAATGAGTGAGTGAGTGAATGATGAAGTGCGTGAACGAGTGAATGAGGACTCAATAAGTGAATGAATGAGCGAATGAACAAGTGACTGAGTGAATGAGGACTCAATAAGTGAATGAATGAGTGCATGAACAAGTGATTGAGTGAATGACTGAGTGAATGACAGAGTGCACGAACGAAAGACTGAGTGAGTGGATCGTTGAATGAACGAGTGGTGAATGAATCACTGGGGTACATGAATGAGTGAATGAATTGGTGAATGAAGGATCGAGTGAATGACTGCATAAATAAATGAATAAATGCACGAATGAATGACTGAAAATTCTAACTGAATATTAAACAAAGGAAAAGTTACAATAACCTTAATTTTCCTGAAGTATCAATGTTTTATCACTGTGTTATCACTGTGTTATCACACAAAATTATTTTTAAAAGGATTTTCCCCCACAATTTTACGAGGTTAGTGAGAAATGAATAGAAGATGTCTCTCCCGGGGACTCTTATTAAAATTTACACACCAGGACCCTTAGTAATTTGAACGTAAATCAAACGCCATTTGTCTATTGCACAAAACACTTCCAGACCCCCCAAGTTCTCAAGCGATAACAAGATGATAACACTATGATAACACTGATAACATCCAACCTAGCACTAAGGATCCACTCCACTGGGTCTGTTATCAGTGTTATCATTGCGTTATCAACTTGTTATCGCTATTTGTGATTTAGTTTTTCCTGTGCTGGTTTTGGGAGAGTTGCTAACCCTCTTTGATTTGCTTATGGGAACAAACTACGGGGGCGGCTTTGGGGAAAAACTTCTCCAAACTGGCTAAAGGGGAATATGTAAATGGATCACGTTTCAACATATGCACAACACGTGCATTTTTCGCAATTGTTACGTGTAAATCCTTCAGGACCTTGAAAGCTCTGTATACATTATACATTATATTATCTAATCCCTTTGGTTTCAACGATAGTTACTTTGCATCCTTTGACAGGATCGTAGGCCCAGGATCCTGAAGAACATCTTTCGCAAGCAGATCCTTCAGTAAAAGGCGGGCAAACGCATCTCCCAGTGTCAGGATCGCAAACATGTCCAGGTTTATCACAAGGATCGCATCCTGGGAAATAAAGACTTATAACAGTCATTAGAATAATCATACTAGGATCGATACGTTTGCATCCTGTAGCTGAGAATCCGAAAAATCCCGGCGAGCAGCTATCGCACAATTTCCCCGTGATTCCAGGTTTGCAGGGACATCGTCCGTTGACAGGATCGCAGGTTTCGTTGAAGGATCCCAGAGGATCGCAAAGGCAAGGCTGGCAACCTTTACGCGACTGCAGATTCCAGAATCCTTCCTGTTTAATCAAATAATAATTTTGCATTAATAATATATGAATTATTTTAATAAATTATTGTAATATTGAAGATATAAATCATCTGGCAACTTCCGTTTTGGCAATGGTTTAAATAGCGGTGTTTTTTTTTTTTACTTCTTTGATTGTGCCGACATCTTGGCAGCTCTTCCCTAAGATTCTTAATTAGAATCTGAAGATTCTTTGGCGAACGTAATGGGTATAGCCATTCCTGAGACTGTGACAACGATAACAGTTTTATTGCGCTGATAATAGCAGCAGTGTTATCAGTGTTATCAATGATTTATGTGTTTTAATTGGTTGGAATTTATACTGAGTAAGAAGATAGATTTAAATATAGAGAGGGATTAAGATCATACAAATTAGTTATTAAATATAGTTATCCAGTTTCAATTATTCTTGTTCCAGATTTAAGAATCTTGTTCCAAGTTGCAGGACTTCTGTTCCAGGATCCATCAACTTTCCATATTCCATAGAATGGATTTTATGCTCTATAGCTTATCTTCCATGTTCCAGGTTCCATGTCCTAGATTCTAGGTTTCGAGTTCAACATTCACTGTACCAAGTTCTATATCCCATTTTCTATGTTCCAAGTTCCAGGTTCATGATTGTTCCAGGTTCTTCGTCCTAGGTCCCAGACTGTTCCAGGTTGATCCAGAGGAGGTTCCGTAATGTTCCCTTTTCCATATCTTACGTTCCAAAGTATAGGTCCCAGGTCCTACATCGGCTGTGTTCCATGTTCCAGTTTCAACGTTCCAGATTATTCAAGACTGAACCAAAGGCTTTATTTAAGTTCTAGGTTCTAAGTTCCAGACTGTTCCAGGTTGACCCAAGGTTCTATCATCTTCAATATTCCACATCCTAGGTTCCAAACTGTTCCAGGTTGATCAAATCCAAGGTTCTATGATGTTCCGTATTCCGTATTCTAGGTTCCAAACTGTTCCAGGTTGATCAAATCCAAGGTTCTATGGTGTTCCGTATTCCATATCCTAGGTTCCAAACTGTTCCAGGTTGATCAAATCCAAGGTTCTATGATGCTCCGTATTCCATATCCTAGGTTCCTACTTCTAGGTTCCAAGCTCTAGGTTCCAGGTTCCAGGTTCTAGGTTCCTGGTTTCTCGGGTTCCAAGTTCGAGGAGGATGTGACCTCAGTCCCAAATTGGTGACTTGACATAGTCATTTGGCAACTGTTCCTCTAATAATAAACGCCCTCCACACGACACACAGACACGGCATCATTTGCATAAAAGCGCGTTTATCTCCTTTTTAATTATCCGAAACCTCTCTTCTACTCTCCTTTCACTTCTTCCTACCTAGCTCCCACTTTTCTAAGTCCAGCCCAATAGAAAAAAGATGCCCTAGTCAACCGTCAGAATGACCCTCTGAATGCTGCATGATTGCAACAGGTTCAGCTAGATGATAGTGTGAAATTGGCCCACTTTCACACGGTTCGTACGCTTGAATTTCTAAAGAAGTTAGTCACGCTGGATTTAGTCCCTTATTCCGATGGTTCACTTTTAGCAACTAAAGTAAGTTCAGCTACTCTTCAGCTAGTGATTTAGAGGGGAGCTAGTGTTCAGCTACCCATTCACTCGGTACTCAGCCGTATGACTTTCCAATCGGGAGTACATTCACTTAATTTTAAAATTAGTTAAAAACTATTGCAATTTACGAACGTAGTCTCCATTAGCCGCTAACAGACTTGTTATCAACCTGTTATCGCTATGTTACAGTAATTCCACTTTCAGTTTTCGGTTTTCCCTTAAGGAAGGTACGGTTTTCCCCTTTTCCCCCCTTCCCTTGTAGATATCAAGTTTCCTTTTCCCCTCCATCCAGGATATCAAGCTATATTCTCTACGTGCTTTTTCCCTTAGTTTCCCTTTTTGAGACCCAGTTTTCCCTTTTCAAGGGAAATTTCCCTGCAAAGGGAAAGCACTACTATGTTATCAATCAGGGGGTGAGTGGAAAAACTAACCTGGCATTGGTCACAGTCCCGTCCCACGACGTTAGGTCTGCACTGACACTGGCCGGTCACAATATCACAACTGCGTCCCACGGATCCGATTTCACTGCATACGCATCCTAAAAATATTGAATAATCCATCAAAAAATCCTCCATTAATCATCAAATGGAGAACGTCATGCTGTTCTCCAGTCGTACAGTCAAACTTCAATAAACAGTCGGCCATCTTGGGTATGTATTCGATACCACACACATACAAACTGTAAGCGCTAAAAATTCAAAAACATAAATTTATAATTATATTCAACGAAATTAGTTTATGTTGACTATTTAGTAAGCAAGTTATCAGGAAAGTGAGCAATTTTTTTCACGGAAAAAAACTATCACATTGGTATGAAGCCACTTCCTTTCCCATGTGAAATAACTAGACCAAGATTACAGCTTTGCGTCCACGTTTATACGAAAACTTCAAACTCTTACAACTATTATAGTTAAACTATTCTGAATGGATTGAGGTAGGAATTCGCCATTATTGCATGGGAGAGTGCAGAAATGTTTGCAAAGATGGAAAGTTAAATGAACGCGATACGTCAACGTCACGCGTTACGCGAGTTACGCACCGCGTGCGTCGAGAGCGACTGTTTTCTATCAACGTCATTCACACATCACCTCGTGAACTCTTCAATTTTTCCTTCACAAAACTGCAACACTTTAAATTACAGCAATTATCTGAAATCCATTAAGTTAACGCTTCGTAATAAGCTTTGATTATATTTAATGGATTTTTAGAAGAAGAAGAGGACAACAAAAAAAAAAAAATAAGTGAAGTGCTTAGTGTTTAGTGAAACCTCCGCGGGGTGTTGTGTAAATCGTACGTGCATCACGCAAAGTGTTTTGCAGCAGGCCCATGAGTGGACCATATGTGATATCTAGCTGTACAAGTATAAACGAAACCATCAGCAGACATCGAATCTCCATTACAGGGGGTTCCATGATTCTGTCCCTCGAATTCTGTTGCATTTTTGTTTAGAAATCTCAGAGAGCAGCCCAGTGATTTATATCGATTGTTAATGTATCGATAGCGCCGGGGCCTGGTGGTCTCTCTTCCACGCAACCCTTTCATTTGCAGCCATAAAAGTCTCAAGAATATAATCGACGGGTCCGCTACTTCTTCAAGTATATCCTTCAAGGATCCTGAAAAAAAATGTTTTGGGCTTACGTACCATTTCTTAGACCCTGCCATTTGGAGTTATCCTTGTTGTATCTCACCGGGGTCTTGACTCCGGATCGCGATCCCTGTTGCTGGTAGATCCTGCGGGATCTCTGTGGCTTGTTATACGTTTCCGAAGCCGTGGGTTCGGCCAAGAGATTGCCGATAGAAAGCCAACAGACGAGCAGAACGAGTTTCAGTGGCAGGGATAGCATAGTTATCTCTTGTTTGTCACTAATGAAATTGGGAAGTGTAGTACGAAACTTGTTTTGTAGGCCAGTTAATTGGCTCATTAAGAGTCGGTTGTGCAGCACATAATGACCTGACCAACATTTGGTGCCGCCATTTTGCTGGCTTGTATACAAGTCACTTGTAAATGATCAGAGAAGCAGATAGCGATTTGAAATACGCGTTCCTCCCAACTTCTCAAACCCAATGGAAAAGACAGAGACGCAGAAAAACACGTCCGACCGACAGCGCTGCTCGCAGCCAACTGAATGAGCTCAACCTGAAGACTGTCCCTTTTTTTTCTTCGTTTAAAAAAGCAAAACGGTTTACAGGTTAACATCCACCTGTATCCGATTACTAATCTATTATTAACTCCAGGTATTAGTAATAAGTTCTTAACTATCGGAAATGGTTTAAAAAAAAACTTCTGAATTCGAACTCTCAAGTACACCTGTACTGAACAGTGTTATCCGTGGTTATTAATGTGTTGTCAATGGTTAATAATTTATTTAGCTTCAGGTTTTATGATCATTCTTAACAATCGGACATTTAAATTTTCGGTACACGTGTACTGGGTAATATTATCACTGGTTATCAAACGTGTTATCAGCTGTTACTAATGTATTATTAACTCTAATTATTTAATTATTAATGTTTAATCAGTACTAGGAATTAAATCTATATCATCATCATCTTTCTTACCAATCGGAACATTTAAACTTTCGGTACACGTGTACTGACCAGCACTATTATCAGTGGCTATCAAACGAATTATCAACTGTTATTAACTAAATACTTGACAAAAACGGGGTAGCTATCATAATCTATTATTATATCCAGTTAATATAAATACGTCCTTAACAACCGGGCATTTAAACTTTCGGTACAGGTGTACTGAACAGTGTTATCAATGGTTATCAAACGAATTATCAACTGTTGTTAACTATTAACTAAATATTTGACAAAAACGGGGTTGCTATCATAATCTATTATTATATCCTGTTAATATGAATGCGTTCTTAGCAATCGGGCATTTAAATTTCGGTACACGTGTACTGAGCAGCAGTGTTATCAGTGATTATCAAACGTGTTATCCGCTGTTATTAACTGTACATTTGTGGGGGAAACGTGGATGTTTAATATGAAAATGCAGTGGGAGAAACTTTTAGCGGCTTTTGATGGGCTTTTTGGTAATTTACAGCACCCGGAGTTCTGACATTTTGGGCTGCCCATTAACCACAGCAGCAGCAGCAACAACCAGCGACCACACGCATTGTCCAGCACGCTACAACCACCGGAATTATTTCCACGTATACCTGTGTAATTCATTTAGATTCCTAATGCTTTTCCTCGCTTAAAGCCGCGTTCATTCCGTCCAAGCACGAGCTCACGAACCGTCACGAACCCAACCATTCAGACAAACTTCCCAAGATATTCTGAAGCCAAGTAACCAAATAGTACAACATTGAACCGGTTCATTTTCTTCAAAACCGTAAACCGGACAGTAAACCGAACCCGGGGAAGTAAAGTAAGTGAGCCGAACTTGAACCGAGTTACCAAATTAAACCGAATCGAACCGTGTTTCAATAATTCCTTGAACCGAGCCGAACCGAACCATTCAGACAAACTTCTCAAGATACTCCGAAGCCAAGTAACCAAATAGTACAACATTGAACCGGTTCAGTTTCTTCAAAACCGCAAACCGAACCGGGGAAGTAAAGTACGTGAGCCGAACTTGAACCGAGTTACCAAATTAAACCGAATCGAACCGTGTTTCAATTCCTTGAACCGATCCGACCGAACCGTGGTGAACCCGGTTTAAAATTCTCGTCAACCTGCCCATTTCCCACAGTACATTTATTTTGTCGGATTTATTTGTTTTTAATATGTGTTAATATAATAATAATAATTTAATAATAGTAAATAAATATCTTTACGAACTTGTATTATTATTATTATTATTATTATTATTATTATTATTATTATTATTATTATTATTATTATTACTATTATTTTTATTATTATTGTTATTATTACTATTATTATTATTATTACTATTATTACTATTATTATTATTATTATTATTACTATTATTATTATTATTATTATTATTATTATTTCGAAAACAGGAGTGACTGCAAATAAATCAGCATAGTAAAAACAGTGGACGCTGAATTATTAGACGCCAAGGCAAACCACGTGACACTATTTTTTTTTTTTTTTTTTTTTTTTTTGCCTGTCTTTGACATCTGTTCCTTGGCCTTCCTTGTAATCTGCAATTCTGATTCTCTGCTGCTTAACTAACTCAACGGGGTTGGCAACTCTTCAGTCCATCACTGTTATCACCTGTTAGCAACCTGTTATCACCACGCTATCCAACAGACGGTTCTATAGCTGTATTCCCACTTAGCAGGGAAATTCCCTTAAAAAAAGGGAAAAATGGGGTCAGGCAGGTGAGAAATAAGGGAAGAGGGGAAGAAAGGGGAAACTGAATGTGGAAGCACTGGATTCTAGATTCTTGCCAAGAATCTTCAATCAAGAATCTTACGATTCTTTAGCGATTCTGAATCTTCCTATAAAGCGAATGTTAAAGAAAACATGTAATAAAGAGAATGTAATAAAAAATTCAGTGAAATATTGTTATTTGTCACTGCTGATTTATAATGCAGTGTCACCGAATATTCACCGATAAGGCATCACGTAGAAAACTTGGGCGGTTCACCACGGTTCGCTACTCTAAAGAATCGTGAAATTCAAAAGAATCTTCAACATAAGAATCTTTGGATAACTCTTACATGAATCTTGAATCCAAGAATTAATGATACGTAAGATAAAAGATTCATGATATGATTCTTGAGATTCTTAGATTTGATATTGTTGAGTAGCGCACCCCTCCCTTTGGAGAAATCTATTGGATATTCTGAATACAACTAAACCTTTTGTTTTGACCGCATTGAGGAATTCGAGATTGGTAGTCGACTTCGTAGTCGACTTCGGAGACAACTTTAAAGTCAACTTAGAAGTCGACACAGAAATAGGCATAATAGTAATCTACAGTTAGCTTTAAATACTCGGTAAACAGGATTAAAGCGTCATTACTACGAAGTCGACTTTGAAGTGGACTCGGAAGTCGACTTGGTAGTCAACTGCTGAATCACGTAACATTTGACGCCCAGGTTTCATCTTTCGTAGTGGATTTCACTAAAAGGTGTCAAGTGTCTGACCTACAATCAAGCCTACTTTCAAGTCGACTTTTAGGTTTCACTTTCAGCCCCGGCGCCGACAGTATAGGCTGTTTACTGGGGACTCCAAAGTCGACTTCCAAGTCTACTTAAAAGTCTGAGCGGATAAACACTTATCTTCATTAAGGAAGCTGTAGACCAAAATTGTCATTAACTGCACAAGCCGACTTCCTTGTCAACTACTAAGTTCACTTTTAAGTCGACTTAGAACTCAACTTCCAAGTCACCTTCTAAGTCTACTTAAAAGTCTGAGCGGATAACTTATCTTCATTACTTGCATAAGTCGACTTCGTTGTCAACTACTAAGTCAACTTCTAAGTCGACTTGGAAGTCAAGTTTCAAGACTTGGCTCACTTCCTAGAAAACTTAGTTAGCATTCAAGAATCGTATAGCTTTAAACATCCCTTCCTAGAAGCCAACTTGGAAGTCGTCCAAGAAGTCGACTTCGAAGTATGCTTCAAAGCAGCTTTATTGGCTCTCTTAATAGTCAAATTTGTAATCAAAATACAACTTCAAAGCTAGCAAGTTGACTTCCTGATCGTACTGACTAAGAAGTTGGTTAACTAGTCAACTAGGAAGTCGACTTACAAGTCGTCTACGAAGTCAACTCAACCTGTATTCGAAACCTAAACAATTACAGTCTTAATGTACGTTAAAAATTCGCAAAGTTAGAAAAGGGCTTTCTGGAAAGTTGACTTGGTAGTCGACTTAAAAGACAACTAGACAGAGGGGTAACCGATACTGGAAGCCTTTTTCCAGCATTGTTGGCATTTTGGAACAACAAGGAAGTGGACTTTGCTAATATCAGTGTTGACTTTTGGGAACGCCAGCCACGCCAACCTATTCCAAACTTAGATTCGCAACTATTTCCAACGAAAGCACTAATTAAACTAATTACCTTTAAAACCCTATTAAGCACAGAATAACTTCTCCAGTCATTAAACTAATCAAAATCTTGGTTAAAATTTTTAAAAGATTTTTTTTCATAGATTTTTCAGGGAATTTTTCTGTGAGGCGCTCTTCGCATTCTTATGGAGTCGGAGCGATGAAATTCTCCATGGCAGGATCGCACTGACGTGGGGGAAAAAATCCTGAATATCAGTCCGTAAAAATTGCATTATGAGGCAAACGAGCAAAAAAAAAAAAAATCCTGAGCTTTGATAAAAGCAGAGCACAAGTTATAAATGGATTCAACTCGGGTGAAACCAAGAAATTTTTTTTCAAGTCCACACAAGAAACGTGTGACAGGTGCAGAAGAATGCAGACCAGCTTTCGGGGAAACGACAGATTTTTCCCTTTTTTTCCCCCCCGCTTCACTAGACTTAGCACTATTTACGTACAAGCTTCGTCTGCTATCAAGTTTAGCGGTTGATAACAAAAGTTGAATGCTATACCTGAACCTTTTTGTCTAACGCTGGACAGAATTCACACATCAGAAAAGATCAGTTTGCAAGACTGTGAGGAATCTGGGACTTGTGAAAAGTTGATAACAGGCTGATAACACTGTGAGGTTTATGCTTGGGGTGAAAACATGCTGGAGAAATCCTTTTTGCCTGCTAGTTTCAATATTTGTAGACACAACACGGCGATTGGGCATCATTTCAGCAGCTGGCAAACATCAATAAATCCTTAAAATCCTCTTAAACGGCATAGGAAAACAAATCAGGCAAGAGATTTCAGTCATCACTCTTCTTGTTCTCCCAAAAAATTTCAGACTGAAATATCGGGTTGACGTTTTCTGCAAAACTAACACTACAAAAAATTCAACTATTTTCCTATTTGAAAAAAAAAACATTTGCTTTATGTTTCAGGGACAACAGCCAAGAAAAGAGCTTCCAACAACTTATCAAATGGCATTCGGCCAACTTAAAAATTAACTTCATTAAGTTAAGATAAGTGAGTTGATTACCTTGGCAACCGTTGTGAGACAGTCCGTAGTGTTCTTCAATGCACTGGTTGCATGTAAGTCCTCCAACTCCAGGTTTGCATTCACACTGTCCGGATTCAGGGCTGCAGTAATCGGTCCTGACTGATCCTGCGGGATCGCAATTGCAGTTACGGCATCCAGCGGCCACGTTTCCATATCCATCCTTAGAAAAAAAATAGTCAAAAAATCGAAAATAAGATCTGATTGGTGAATAAAATAAATGTTAAATTATGATTGGCTGAAGACAGTGTTGTAGAATCTACTTCTTACCCAATCAGAATATTTCTTAATATTTATACATATTATTTAAAGTGATTTATACCTTGCAGCGATCACAGGAACGTCCGGTATATTTATCCCTGCACTGGCATTGGCCTGTCACCGGGTCACATGAATTAGCCAGCGAGCCGTGTGAGTTGCACGAGCAGGCTATTAAGGAAAAAATCTCATTAATCTTCCTTCGAAACAAACGATTTACTTAAATTTATTATTATAATTAATCACACGTTTATTAATAATAATTCTTACAAATTTAAAATATACATATATATATATTTAATATTAGTAATATTTTTATTATTGCTTTTGTACTATTTTATAATATTTTATAAAATTTATTTTTAATTTTATAATATTAAAAAATTATAATATAAAATTCAATAATAAAATTAATGAATAAATAAATAAATAAGATAATTAATAATAAAATTAATAATATAAAAATTTTCTATTTTATAATATTTTACATATATTTTATAATTATTTTTAGTACTACGTAATATCATTAATCTTGCTGATTTAGTCTAATTTACTACAGTAATGAATAGCACAGTTGCTAATAATGGCTTTTGAGTATTTCTAAGTTTTATATAATTTAGTATTATTAATTATTTTAATACTTACGCCTGCAATCTTTGATAAAGTAAGAAAAAATCTGATAATTAATATTAATTTGTTATCATTATGAATTAAGCGTTTATTGATAGTAATTTTTATATATTCAATAATTATATATTTTAATATTATTTTGATAATTATTTTAAGGCTTACTTCTACAGTCTCCATTGACAGGATAAATCTACTAATTAATCTTAATTTATTTTAATAATTAACACAGGTTCATTAATAACAGTTTATATATTTATTAAATATGATAGATATATTACAACGATATTAATATAATTTATTTTTAGTACGTACGTCTGCAGTCTCCATTGATGGGATCGCCGAAAAATCCTTCAGCGCATTTGTCGCAATTGGGTCCCGTGATTCCGGGTCTGCACTTCAAGCAGATCCCGGTCAATCGATCGCACCAATCAGAAACGCCGACCTGTTGGTTATTGTTGCAGTCGCAAGGTTGACAATAACTTCCAGGAACTAGTGGGTTGCCATAGTAACCATCCGCACACCTTCAAAAAATCAAAAAAAATAATATAACAACTAATTAAGATAATATTTATATTAGCATAATATAGAATAGAGATGGGCGGATTGAACCGCTTTTGAACCGTTTTCTTAACGGCTCATCGGTTTGCGATCTTGAACCGTGAACCGGAATAGCCTAAGATAAGTTGAAGTTGAATCGAATCGAACCGAACCGAATCGTAGGCTTCTTGTCATGAACCAATTTTGAACCCATGAACCTGAACCGTTCTTTTTTTATAGTCTGGACCTTCAACCGAGCCGAGCCGAGCCGAGCCGAACCGTAGGCTCCTTGTGCTGAACGAGAATCTGAACCTATGAACTTGAACCGGATCCGAAACCGTATTACTGTAAATGACCCGAACCGAACCTGAACGGGAAACCGTAGTTTTCGTGTGAACCGTGAACCGTAAACCTTTTCCGGTTCACACTTTGACACTGATCCGCCCATCTCTCATAAAAATATTTAATATTATTTTAATCATTTATTTATATTTAAATTATTTATTATTATTTCTCAATACTTTTTAACTATTTTTTATTTATTTATGTTAATTTTATTACGATTTATCTACATATTTACATAATATTAATACTTAATAATACTAAAAATACAATTCAACAGTACCTTTCACAGTGTCTTCCTTCGTATCCCGCAGGACAGGCGTCACAGATATGGTCTTGTCCATTAGCGGCAGAAACACAGGTAGGACTAAAATTATTCGACGGGATCTCCAAGGGACATCTACACTTTTTACAGGCGTCAGCAGCTTCAGTCCGAGCGTCTCCAAAATACCCAGGAGCGCAGGATTCGCATTTAGGCCCCACAGTATTGTGCTGACATTCCTGGTCAACAAAAAATTACAATTCAATTAAAATTTGTAATTTTACTCGAATGATACCCCGCACTGTCCCGTATCGACATCGCAGGTAGCAGCATGTCCGTGACAGTTGCATTTTTTGCATTCTCCAAGACTCCTACCATCTCCACCGATCCTGATATACCCGAAATCGCACTGCTCACAAGACAGTCCAGTATATCCTGGCGGACAAGAGCACTGCTCGATTCCGTGGACCTTTTCCTTGCTTAAAGAGTTCTCCGATCCTGCGTCCAGCTCTATTTCATGCAGCCTAAATAAAATCAGGATTTTTAAAGTAAATTTTTGTGTTAGTTTGATATAAGATACTTACACTCCTTCGATTTGATCCGTGTGGTACTTGGCACGTATCATAAACCTTTCCACGTTGTTCAGGACTCTCATCAACTGGGATCTGCTCACAGGATCGCCTTTGTATTCAGTCCTGCGCTTTCTAGTAATGTCCTGGACGTTATGCAAGAGATGATACCAGCCGTTTTCCTTGAGATCCAGCGTTATGGTAGCATTGGTATGGCGGTAGGATCGTTCTCCATAAGCAATTCGCATGCCACTACCCTAAAATTTTCAAAAAAAATAAGTCCTGTTTCGTGCCAAAGGGCTAAAATTTTATAAAGTTTTAGAACCTCTAAGACAATATCAGGGCTTTTAGTCGCTCTTCCTCCAGTATCTCCTCTCGCAGTGACCCAAGAAACTCGGAATTTCAGTCTCTGAGCGTAGGAAGTTAGTTTTTTTCCTACGTAATCCTGCGGGGCTAGCCAGTAGTAGCTTTCGTAGTCGGCCATATCGTCGTTAGCGATTAGCAGTTTGTCGTCTTCCAGGAATGGAGTCACTACACGACGGCCCTGCAGGTCGCTGATGAGCCAACCGTCCTTACTGGTTATCTGCAAATCACATAAAATGTTATTATTATTAAATTTACAGTATTAAGATTAAATGGAGAGAGTTAGTACTTTGTCTATTCCCAGATCTGCTAAAGTACAGCGTCCACTTCTATCGAAACAGAAGCACTGCGTACATCCTTCAGGATTCTTCTCGTTCAAGTCAAAGTATCCTGACTTGCAGCGATCGCAGCGGGGTCCTTCAACATTAACCTTAGGGAAAAATCACAGATATGAATTCGATATAAACTTAAGATATGTAGAAAATGATGGAAATATACTTTGCATTGACAGGGTACGCGGCATTCAGGATCTGTTATCCCCGCTACGTTGCAAGGACATGGTTCGCAGTTGGGATACCCTCGATACCCTTTAGCACACTTGTTACACAGAGGTCCCGTGAATCCTCGACGGCAGGTACAAGTTCCGGGAGCCTTGAAATTACAAGAAAATTAACAAAAAATTAATTTAGTAACTTATCTCTAGGTTTAAAGTAGAAAAAAGTACCAGTTCTCCGGAATCATCTTTAGTACAGAATCCTACAGACCCCACAGGATCGCAATTGCATGGAATACATGGTCTCGAAGCGTCTGGGGAAACTCCTTTAGGTCTGTAGTACCCATCTATGCATTGCTCGCAATTTATTCCTGTGGTAAAAGCCTGAAATAACGCAAAATTATTAATACGGATTCATAATGGAGTTAAATGCGAATGTAATTACTGTGCAGTTTACGCAGACTCCACCACCTCTGTACTGTCCTTCCGTGTCCAGACTACGTTTCTGGATCTCGACCTGAGGATCGTAGTAGCAGGACTGTGCGTGTCCGTGACACTGACATTTTTCGCATACAGCGCCATCTGTTGAAGTTCCAGGTCTCCACGAAACTTGGTTGTAGAGAGGACAGCACTTCTCGCACGAATCGCCGCAAGTGTTGTGCTCGCACTGGCACTTGGATCTCTACGTAAATGAAGATTCAAGACTTAAAAAAAATGCTTGAATTATTAAATTATGATAGATTACCCCAGTATCGGAATCTGGAGTGCATTTAGAAGCATGTCCGAAACAAACACACTGTCCTCCGATGCTAATATCTTTGATGGAGTAGAAGAGTCTGCGGAAGATGGATCGATCCTTCTCGGGTACGGATCCGTTCTGACTGCCCACAGCAGGCATATTCCTTCCGCTGGACAGACTCATCAAGTCGGCATTCAGCGTGCGGATTTTCTGTAAACGGAGTCGGACGTAACGAGCCCTCGTGAACTCGAGGAGCTCGGCTGAAGGCAGCGAAGAACCCGGACGTCCATTTACCAGTGATGTGTGGATCTAGAACGTAAAATTTCATAAAATCCATCACGAACTTGGTTTCGGCAAACTTAGCATGGGTATCGTTTGAGATTCTGGAAATCTAAATATAAACGCTGCATACCTCTCCGTCCTCAAGAGGGTTGAGCTTGGAGTAGAATGAGGTGCAAATCACCTCGCTGTCACTTCGGTACGTGGGTTTCCCTTCTCTCGGCTCAATTCCGTACCTTTATGAGCAAAATAATGAGATGATTAATGCCGTTCCTTGCTTCAAACAACCTCCAAAAAAAGACAAACATTTCTGCGCAGTCATATTATAGTCTGTAACGATCCCCTTCGCGTCAAAAAAGAAGCTTAAACTGCTTCCTAAAATGGCGCACTTTAAAATCTCCACCCCGCTCTTTAAAAAGTCTCATTTACAACACAACAAAGTTATTTTGTTTTCAGGGTTTACGTCTTCATCAGTAGCTTCCATTTCCTTGAGAGAGGGCGTAGTTTTCCCTTTTTTCCCCTTTTCCTTTGCAGATATCAACTATCCTTTTCCCCTCTATACAGGATACGAAGGCTATTCTTCTGTCTTTTTCCCTCCCCTTTTGAGACTAGGTTTCCCTATTAAGGGAATTTCCCTGCAAAGTGGAAGCATACTTAGTAAGGCATTCGCCATCGTTGATGGCGTAGTATTGCCAGGCGCTGAAGTTAACGCCATCTATCGAGCGTTCGAGGATCCAGTTACCGGGACGCGGCGAGATGGCGGCTTTGACAATAACATAGGCCACCTGGAAAACCTGTCAAAACACAAACAAGACAACAACTCATTAAGAACTCTCCGACTATCAAAACGTTTAAAAAAAATGAACAAAAATAAAAGTTATTTTAAAATGTTTTTACTTTTTACTGTCCCAGATAAAACACTGTGTAGATTGTTTCGTAATTCCTAATAAGGTATGATTGGTTCACGCCGTATAAGGACAACTTGAGGCCACTATTTAACACTAAAAACCACCTTCTTGTATAATAAATGAACAAAAATAAAGAAGTCCTACAAAAAATCGCTGAGACTGTCATCGTGCGTGAATCTGCACTTTCCCGAGAAGCTCGGGATGACGTCGAAGTCTGCGGGTAACACAGTGGCCGTCCCGAACAGCCCGGGAAAAGATTAATGGTTCGTTCATAGATGATAGAAGTCCACGTTTCATTAATCACATGCTTTATGATGAACTTCCTAAACTATTTTCAGGTTTCAGGACTTCGAGGAATACGATCGGGAAGATCTCGAGGACCGCGGGCAACAGGGGTGGCCTTCCCGAACACCTCGGAGAAGCTCGGTGAATAGTTCTTGATTATTATAGTTTAATCTCTGTTTGTTGCGAAGCGTGTAATTTGCTAACTTTTTCTCTGTGTGTGGTAGTAGTTCGCCGAGATTCAAATAACGGGGAGGCGGACCCTGTCCCGCCAACTCCAACACATCGGGAAAAAACTTTCGGGTGAGACTTGATTTGCCTCGAGGATGTATCCTTGGGATTTGAACATACACTTAGCACGCGGGAGACGTCAAGTTCTTTGATTCTCATCCGACTCTTGATGTTGGAACTTTTTGCACGGCCCTTTAATAACATCGACTTGTACGGTGAATTGAACTTGACTGGCTGCTTATGCTCTAACATATTCCGTTTTTGTGATGATTTTTTTTTTTTTTTTTCCTTTTCTTTTCTTTCCATCTCCAACAGGGCGGATATTGAATGTTCCCCAAAGTCGTTAGGAAAAGCGGTGCCCTCCACCCAGAGAAATCGTCTCCACCCACAGAAATTTGCTGCTGCCTCTAAATGGACAAAGATGAATACGCTGCTCCACGGGACCCTTTTCAAATCTCATCACGCTGCGAAAAAAGGGCCCCAAAATAAAAGTAAACAGAGTTTTGCTTCCTCCTACCCCCCATATTCCAAGTCTCTAGAGCCTGTAAGAGGAAACTATTCTATGCGCGGACAGCTGAGAAGGAGGCAGTCAACTGACGTCAATTGAGAACCGCGAGTGTTTTATATCGAAGACAGTCTGGTCATTCAACACCCTCCGCATTATAAAAGATCATCTTTCGCATTGTCTACACCTTTCAGTTCTCATTCCTCTCGTATCAGACTCAAACATTCAGGGTCGGCCATGGGAAGTAGAATGTCCTTCAGGGATCTGGAGCATCGTTAGTTACACAACCAAAGCAAGGGCGAGGCTCTCCAGGAAGATAGAGAGAAAAGTTGCGTGCGGAAGCTGCGGGTGTTTGAGACGAAAAATCTGCTGCCGAGGTCTGACACGAGCGGAAACAAGGACCTCTCTCTCCGGGGTCTTTACGGAGGGAGGCAAAATAAGCAGGCCGTCACCCAGTGAATAAATTTAGCGGCCTTTTACACCCAAAGATGGCTTGTTTGCTCAAGAGCGACAAGAACACACACTTGTGTACCCCAGCACATCTGGAACTGGTTGAGTCCCAAAAAGACACCGAGGAACGGGGGAAGAAATCCTAAAAACCCCAAGCTTTTGTCCATAAAGCTAGATGATAACGTTTTGATAACCAGTGATAACAAGAGCTTCATAAATCAAACAACTTAATGGCAGTGGGCAACGCAAAGGTTTTCCTTCGTTAGCGAGAACCTCTGTGATGATATAAGAAGCTCGTGCTATCGATAAATTATCCATTCATTATAAACTTGTACCTCCCAAGTAACAGGGCTTTCCCGATAGAAAAATAATGCGCCAGTCATACGTCTGAATGACCCTCTGAATGGTGCATGACTATCATGGATTCAGCTAGAAGATAGTGTGAAGTTGGCCCAGTTTCATACAGTTCGTACGCTTGAATTTTGAGAGAACCAAGTCATGCAATATTGAACCCCTTTATTCAGAGGGTTCACTTTTTAGTAACTAAAAGTCGCGTTCAGCTACTATTCAGCTAGTGATTCAGAGGGAAGCTGGTGTTCAGCTACATAGTCATTCGGTCCTCAACCGTATGACTTATCTGTCGGGGTACAGCTTAAACCATCATTAGTTTTGACTGTAAATTTATCGTATGCGAATTTTGCCCAGCAGAAAATTAAGGATATCGGCTACATCCTGAACGATATCCGTAACACATCCTGAATATATCCTGAACCACGTCCGATCGTGGATGAGTTAAAAAAAATTGTGTTGAGAATTATGAATCTTGAATATTGAGGACACCATTAAGTATCCTGAAAAGCGTTTTTTCAGGACGCTGTTAAGTTCCCTGAACATGTATTATTCAGGCATTCCAATGTCAGGGTCCTGAACACCCTGAAAGTGGATCCATTTCACTGCACTCAGAGTCTTGATTGGCATCCTTGAAAATGTCCTTTTCAGAATATTTTCAGGGTCCTGAAACTATCCTTAATTTTCTCTGCCGGGTCCTTTAAGATGCCATAGGTATGTGTTTTCTTGTCAGATTTCTTCAAGTGGTCCGAAAGTTCCAGTAATCTTCGTACAACATAGGTCATGTTATCATCATGTTATCTCCGTGTTATCGTGTGTTATCAAATAATCTTCGTACACTTTTCCACGTAGTTTCAGACCCCTTGGATTTCTTCAAATAGTAGTTAATAGTCTTGAGTGTCCATGTTTTTGTAGTTGTCCGTTTAAGATGTTTTCCTTGTCTTGAAGGCTTCGTAAAAAGGCCTCGGTATATAGGCACAGCTTTAAGAAAAAGCAGAAAAATGTCTAATTCAGACTTCAATAAACTAATATTTAATGTAAATAATAAGCGTATAATAAGGGTAATATACATTTTTTGGTGCTTTTCAAGAGTGAATTGTCGAAACGTGCATCTGTGGCCATGATGTAGTCACGAACTTTGCAAAGCAGCAAAAAACTTATACAAGAACCAGTTATACGGCGAAAAAAGAAAACTCGTTAATTAAAGTTTAATGCTATAAATAAACCTTAATTATAATATTTATAATAGATTCAATTAGTCAAAGTCATTAGCCACAGAAAGTCGTTGATTGCTGGTCAAGAATCATAGAGAATCGAGAATCTAGTGTTTCCCCTTTCAATTTCCCCTTTTCCCCTACAAGAAGCAGTTATACGGAGGAAAAAAACTCGTTAATTAAAGTTTAATGCTATAAATAAAACTTAATTATAATATTTATAATAGATTCAATTAGTAGATTCACAGAAAGTCGTTGATTGCTGGTCAAGAATCATAGAGAATCGAGAATCTAGTGTTTCCCCTTTTTTCCCTGTTTTCCCCTACAAGAACCAGTTATACGGAGGAAAAAAACTCGTTAATTAAAGTTTAATGCTATAAATAAACCTTAATTGTAATATTTATAATAGATTCAGTTAGTAGATTCACAGAAAGTCGTTCGTTATTGGTAAAGAATCATAGAGAATCGAGAATCCAGTGTTTCCCCTTTTTTCCCTGTTTTCCCCTACAAGAACCAGTTATACGGCGAAAAAAGAAAACTCGTTAATTAAAGTTTAATGCTATAAATAAACCTTAATTATAATATTTATAATAGATTCAGTTAGTAGATTCACAGAAAGTCGTTCGTTATTGGTAAAGAATCATAGAGAATCGAGAATCCAGTGTTTCCCCTTTTTTCCCTGTTTTCCCCCTACAAGAACCAGTTATACGGCGAAAAAAGAAAACTCGTTAATTAAAGTTTAATGCTATAAATAAACCTTCATTATAGTATTAATAATAGATTAAATTACTACATTCACAGAAAGTCGTTGGTTATTGGTAAAGAATCATAGAGAATCCAGAATCCAGTGTTTCCCTTTTTTCCCTGTTTTCCCCCTACAAGAACCAGTTATATGGCGGAAAAAAACTGATTAATTAAAGTTTAATGCTATAAATAAACCTTAATTGTAATATTTATAATAGATTCAGTTAGTAGATTCACAGAAAGTCGTTCGTTATTGGTAAAGAATCCTAGAGAATCGAGAATCTAGTGTTTCCCCTTTTTTCCCTGTTTTCCCCCTACAAGAACCAGTTATACGGAGGAAAAAAATTCGTTAATTGAAATTTAATGCTATAAATAAACCTTAATTATAATATTTATAATAGATTCAATTAGTAGATTCACAGAAAGTCGTTGATTGCTGGTCAAGAATCATAGAGAATCGAGAATCCAGTGTTTCCCCTTTCAATTTCCCTTTTTCCCCCTCTTTTCCCCTCCGCACTAGTTTACAAGGGCTGTTATTTCCAGATTTTCCCCTTTTCCCCTCCGCACTAGTTTACAGGGGCCGTTATTTCCAGATTTTCCCCTTTTCCCCTCCGCACTAGTTTACAGGGGCTGTTACTTCCACATTTCCCCCTTTTCCCCCTTTTTCAGGGAATTTCCCTACCAACTGGAAACACTACAAGAATCTTAACTTCTGGAAAATTTTGAAGTGTGATGACAGTTGATAACATGTGATAACGGGGTCTGATTTGATGAAGTTGCGGACCCCCCTTTGACCGGAAGTGCTACGCGTGATTGTGCATTTAAATTTTTAATATAAAATATTTGATTTCGTTATTAAAATTCATTAAAATTCTATGAATTATTCAATATTCTTATGCAGACGCACGTTTCCCTGGCAACGGAGGAGAGGAGATTCAAGAATCTCAAGAATCTTAAGAATCTTGAAAAGAATCCCAAGAATCTTAAGAATCTTGAAAAAGAATCTTGCCTCAGTAAATATTTCAGAAATGAGATTCCGTTAAAATTTTTCGCTAGAAATTTCCGATTAGATAAAAATTACTCAGTAGAAAGTGTGCTACTACTACTACTAATAATAATAATAATTAATAAAAGTTACTAATGAGTAACGACCACTACTACTACAATTGCTACTACTGCTTGTACTACTACTACTACTACTAACACTACCACTACTCTTACTGCAACTGTTACTACTACTACTACTTCTGCTACTAGTGCTACTATTTCTACTACATAATAATACTGCTACTACAGCAACGACTACTAATGCTACAATGGGTACTACTGCTTTTACTACTACTACTAACACTACCACTACTCTTACTACAACTATTACTACTACTACTACTTCTGCTACTAGTGCTACTATTTCTACTACATAATAAGACTACTACTACAGCAACGGCTACTAATGCTACAATGGGTACTACTGCTTTTACTACTACTACTAACACTACCACTACTCTTACTACAACTATTACTACTACTACTACTTCTGCTACTAGTGCTACTATTTCTACTACATAATAAGACTACTACTACAGCAACGACTACTAATGCTACAATGGGTACTACTGCTTTTACTACTACTACTACCACTACCACTACTCTTACAGCAACTATTACTGCAACTATTACTTCTGCTACTAGTGTTACTATTTCTACTACATAATAATACTACTACTACGGCAACGACTACTAATGCTACAATGGGCAGTACTGCTTTTACTACTACTACTACTACTAACACTACTACTACTATTACTATGAGTAACAATACAAATAAATCATCATCAACATGGTCATGTTAGTATAGTTTACATTGATGTTATAATATACCTGTTTGAGGTCGAGGGTAATGGTGATCCACTCGTAGCGCCGTCCGTTCTGGAGGGACGGGCTCTGCCACCAGCTGTTGGTCCCGTCGATGGCGTTGGTGATCGGGTGTCGCAGTTGCGGGTCCGAGGCCTGGGCGTCGCAGATGCCGCACTGGGGCGATCGCATGAACACGTGCTCCACCAGTTTGCAATAGACTTCCGGCCCGCTCTCGCCGCACGTGGCGTTGACGCGGATCTCGGCCTCTGTTGCCAGATTGACCACTGACGGAAACAAGCCCCTCTCGCCGTTACCGTTGCCGTTGCCGTTGCCGTTGCTCTCGTCTGAAGAAAAATTTAAATTGTGATAATAATAATTGATGATAGTAACGATAATAGCAATGATACTACTACTACTACTACTGCTACTATACTATACTATAGTAATGACTATACTGCTGCTATACTACTACTACTAGTACTATGCTTCTATACTATGACTTTACTGCTGCTATACTACTACTACTAATACTAATACTACTAATACTACTACTACTAATACTACTGATACTACTACTACTAATACTACTATACTATGACTATACTGCTGCTAATCTACTACTACTACTACTACTACTAATACTACTATACTACTACTACTAATACTACTATACTACTACTACTAATACTACTATATTATGACTATACTGCTGCTAATCTACTACTACTATTACTCTTTCTACTACTACTACCACTATTACTTTTCCTACCACTACTACTACTGCTACTTCTACTGCTGCTACTGCTATTCTGACTACTCCTACTACTACCACCACTACCACCACGACCGCTACTACTTTCTCTACTACTATTACTACTTCTACTACTAGTGCTACTATTTCTACTACGTAATATACTACTACTACAGCAACGACGACTACTACTACAATTGCTACTACTGCTTTTACTACTACTAACACTACTACTACTCTTACTGCAACTATTACTACTATTACTACTACTACTACTACTACTTCTACTGCATAATATACTACTACTACAACAACGACCACTACTACTACAATTGCTACTACTGCAACTATTAATGCAACCATTATTACTATTACTACTACTACTACTTCTACTACATAATATGCTACTACTACAGCAACGACGACTACTACCACAATAGCAACTACTGCTTTTACTACTACTACTACTACTATTACTACTAAGAATAATTAATTATAATAAACGAATGAATGGGGAACAGGTTTTCCTAGGGAAATGAATGAATCACAACAATAGGAATTTCAAAACAGAAGCCAAAGTGTTGTGGGAAAATTTTCCCTACGGTTTAGGTCGTGTGAATCTTGAAGAACTTGGGGGGAGCGTGGGAAAAATGCATACAGCACAGATTGTAAGTGCTTACGATTCCTGGCTTGATAGTGCAACAACTTGTTGCAGGCCTTTTAACTTTATCAACAACAACTCCTCCACTTCAAAGGGATTTACATATACGTAGAGATAGGCGAACCTACAACAATTTTTAAGCCGGTTTAAGGTTCGGTTCGAAGGGTTCGCAGTTACTAGCGGTTCGAATCGCCTCGGTTTGAACCGTCCTTGATTCTGAATATAGGAATCTCGAGAATCTTAAAAGAATCTTAACCAAGAATCAGATGATTTTTCTTTAACATAAATTAATTGCTTTTCTCACACACCCAGCACTTAAGTCAAGTGGATGAAACCGCGAAAGATAAAAACGGGGCGTCCCTGAATTTTAATAAATATAATATAATAATTACGTCATCAAATTTTATAAGATTATAATTGTAGGTTATTGGTTCGGTTCTCTAATGGCAAGGAATAATAAATTAGCAACCGTGTAGTAGTTCATTGATATGCTAACAGATAGGCGCGTCCCCGTATACAGCAGATTACGAGAAAGCCTGTTATCTGTCGATTTAAGTGTTGGAATCGATCGATATGCTAACAGATAGGGTGTCCCCATATACAGCAGATTACTAAAAAAATCCTGGTATCTATCGATTTAAATATTGGAATCGATCGATATGCTAACAGATAGGGTGTCCCCATATACAGCAGATTACTAAAAAATCCTGGTATCTATCGATTTAAGTGTTGGAATCGATCGATATGCTAACAGATAGGCCCGTCCCCGTATACAGCAGTTTACGAGAAAGTCTGTTATCTATCGATTTAAGTGTTGAAATCGATCGATATGCTAACAGATAGGCGCGTCCCCGTATACAGCAGATTACCGAAAAACCCTGCTATCTATCGATATAAGTGTTGGGATCGATCGATAACCATTGGAATCCTTGTAGTTAATCGATATGCTAACAGATAGGCGTGTCCACCTATACAGCAGATTACCGAAAAACCATGTTATCTATCGATATAAGTGTTGGAATCGATCGATATCCATTGAAATCCTTCAAGGGGTCCGAAACTCCCAATAATCTTCATACACCTTAGTCACGTTATCACTGTTATCAACCCGTTATCTTCGTGTTATCTCCGTGTTATCAAATAATTCTCGTACACTTTTCCTTCGAGTTTCGGACCCCTTGGAACCCTTATAGTTAATCGATATGCTAACAGGTAGGGCGTCCCCGTATACAGCAGATTACCAAAAATCCTATTATCTATCGATTTAAGTGTTAAAATCGATCGATACTGATTGGAATTTTTATAGTTAATCGATATGCTAACAGGTAGGGCGTCCCCGTATACAGCAGATTATCAAAAATCCTATTATCTGTCGATATAAGTGTTAGAATCGATCGATATCCATAGGAATCCTTGTAGTTAATCGATATGCTAACAGGTAGGGCGTCCCCGTATACAGCAGATTATCAAAAATCCTATTATCTATCGATATAAGTGTTAGAATCGATCGATATCCATAGGAATCTTTATAGTTAATCGATATGCTAACAGGTAGGGTGTCCCCGTATACAGCAGATTACCAAAAATCCTATTATCTATCGATATAAGTGTTAGAATCGATCGATATCCATAGGAATCCTTATAGTTAATCGATACGCTAACAGGTAGGGTGTCCCCGCATACAGCAGATTACCAAAAATCCTATTATCTATCGATTTAAGTATTAAAATCGATCAATACTGATTGGAATTTTTAAACGGAACGTTTATGGTGACGAATGGGCTGTCAGTTTAACAGCTGATGGTCACGCTTCTCATTTGTAGGGCGAGAATTGGACTCCAGGGCGAGTTTTCTAATTTGCTGGGGCGAGATTTTGTCCTGGGGCGAAGTTCCAGCCTTGGGCGAGATCCGCCAAAGTCCACAGAGGGCGAGTTTTACACCTTGTTGACGAATTTCGCCCTGTTTTGCGGTAGATTAAAGGTAGAGGGCGAGTCGTGCGATACTTGATGGCGACTCTGGAGCCACAGGGCGAGTCGTACGATACTTGATGGCGACTCTGGAGCCACAGGGCGAGTCGCACGATACTTAGTGGCGACTTTGGACCCACAGGGCGAGTCGTACGATACCTAGTGGCGACTTTGGAGCCACAGGGCGAGTTGTATGATACCTAGTGGCGACTTTGGAGCTACAGGGCGAGTTGTACGATACCTGGTGGCGACTTTGGAGCCACAGGGCGAGTCGTGCGATACTTGATGGCGACTCTGGAGCCACAGGGCGAGTCGTACGATACTTGATGGCGACTCTGGAGCCACAGGGCGAGTTGTACGATACCTGGTGGCGACTTTGGAGCCACAGGGCGAGTCGTGCGATACTTGATGGCGACTCTGGAGCCACAGGGCGAGTCGTACGATACTTGATGGCGACTTTGGAGCCACAGGGCGAGTCGTGCGATACTTGATGGCGACTCTGGAGCCACAGGGCGAGTTGTACGATACCTGGTGGCGACTCTGGAGCCACAGGGCGAGTCGTGCGATACTTGATGGCGACTCTGGAGCCACAGGGCGAGTTGTACGATACTTGGTGGCGACTTTGGAGCCACAGGGCGAGTCGTGCGATACTTGATGGCGACTCTGGAGCCACAGGGCGAGTCGTACGATACTTGATGGCGACTTTGGAGCCACAGGGCGAGTCGTGCGATACTTGATGGCGACTCTGGAGCCACAGGGCGAGTTGTACGATACCTGGTGGCGACTCTGGAGCCACAGGGCGAGTCGTGCGATACTTGATGGCGACTCTGGAGCCACAGGGCGAGTCGTACGATACTTGATGGCGACTTTGGAGCCACAGGGCGAGTCGTGCGATACTTGATGGCGACTCTGGAGCCACAGGGCGAGTTGTACGATACCTGGTGGCGACTCTGGAGCCACAGGGCGAGTCGTGCGATACTTGATGGCGACTCTGGAGCCACAGGGCGAGTCGTACGATACTTGATGGCGACTCTGGAGCCACAGGGCGAGTTGTACGATACCTGGTGGCGACTTTGGAGCCACAGGGCGAGTCGTGCGATACTTGATGGCGACTCTGGAGCCACAGGGCGAGTCGTACGATACTTGATGGCGACTTTGGAGCCACAGGGCGAGTCGTGCGATACTTGATGGCGACTCTGGAGCCACAGGGCGAGTTGTACGATACCTGGTGGCGACTCTGGAGCCACAGGGCGAGTCGTACGATACTTGATGGCGACTCTGGAGCCACAGGGCGAGTTGTACGATACTTGGTGGCGACTTTGGAGGCACAGGGCGAGTTGTACGATACTTAGTGGCGACTTTAGAGCTACAGGGCGAGTCGTACGATACCTAGTGGCGACTTTGGAGCCACAGGGCGAGCTGTACGATACCTGGTGGCGACTTTGGAGCCACAGGGCGAGTCGTACGATACCTGGTGGCGACTTTAGAGCCACAGGGCGAGTTACCTGACACTTTATACAGCCGGCCTTAAGCTACGACTATTTACACGGAAACCGTGTGTATAACTTCGCCCTTTAACTTCGCCCATTGAACATATCCTGCGGTTCTCCCCCTTTCAAACGTAAACATGTAAACAAGGCAAAAAGGCACTGGAAGGGGGGTTAGCAACCCTCGAGAATCAAGTGAGAATCTTAAGAATCTTGTCAAGAATCTGTAACAAGAATCTAATGCCTTTCAACGGACTTCAATGGTTGTCTGAATCATGTAGGGGTGGTTATGTGATAACAGGTGATAACTAGGTGATAACATTTTCAGATTCGTGAGTCGCCAACCCCCTCTTGGTCATCGGTTTAAGCCGAAATGGCGAAATTAAAATTCCGTTGTAAACCCCCCAGACAAATGAACCGTGAACAATTTTTCGCACTGGGAGGGGGGGTTCCTAAGATAACAGGTGATAACAGGTGATAACAGGTTGATAACATTTTGAGATTCATGAGTCACGAACCCCCTCTTGGTCATCGGTTTAAGCCGAAATGGAAAAATTAAAATTCCGTTGTAAACCCCTACCAGACAAATCAAGGGGTCTGAAACTTGCAATAATCTTGGTACTCCTAGTTCATGTTATCACTGTTATCAACCTGTTATCATCTGTTATCAGATAATCTTCGTACATTTTTCCTCGGAGTTTCGGACCCCTTGAGACAAATGAACCGTGAACAATTTTTCGCACCGAGACGGGGGGAGGGGAGGGGGGTTCCTAAGATAACAGGTGATAACAGGTTGATAACATGTTGATAACAGGTGATAACAGGTTGATAACACTTCTCATAAAGGATTCTGGGAACTGGTTTTGTAAGATTCTTAAGATTCTTGAGCTGTTAGACTGTGATCTGTCGTCAACGACGCGCTTTTATGTGATACATATCTAATTTTGTAAGGCGTGGGAATCTTCCCAGGAATCCCTGACTTGATTTACAAATGAACCCCACCAAGGGGGTCCGAAACTTGCAATAATCTTCGTACACCAGAGTCATGTTATCACTGTTATCAACCCGTGATCTCCGTGTTATCACGTGTTATCAAATAATCTTCGTACACCTGGGTCATGTTATCACTGTTATCAACATGTTATCAACATGTTGTCTCCGTGTTATCAGGTGTTATCAAATAATCTTCGTATACCAGGGTCATGTTATCACTGTTATCAACCTGTTATCAACATGTTGTCTCCGTGTTATCAGGTGTTATCAAATAATCTTTGTACACCAGAGTCATGTTATCACTGTTATCAACCCGTGATCTCCGTGTTATCACATGTTATCAAATAATCTTGGTACACTTTTCCCAAGGGGTCCGAATCTTCTAATAATCTTCATACACCTCGGGTCATGTTATCACTGTTATCAACCTGTTATCTCTATATTATCACGTGTTATCAAATAATCTATGTACACTTTTCCCAAGGGATCCGCAACTTCCAATAATCTTCATACACCTAGGTCATGTTATCACTGTTATCAACCCGTTATCTCCATGTTATCACCTGTTATCAAATAATCTTCGTACACCTAGGTCATGTTATCACTGTTATCAACCTGTTATCTCCATGTTATCAAATAATCTTCGTACACACGGGTCATGTTATCACTGTTATCAACCCGTTATCTCCATGTGATCTCCGTGTCATCACATGTTATCAAATAATCTTCGTACACTTTTCCCCTGAGTTTCGGACCCCCTGACCCCCCCCCCCACAACAGAAAGGGTTTCCCAAAAACTTTAGATTTATATCAAAATTAATTTGAAATTTTTTTAAATTAATTAAATTATTTTAATAAAATATTCGAAATTTGCATAACAGTAATTATTTAATATTAATATAATTAGGAATTAATTTTTTAATTAGGAAATGCTATGGAAGTAAATTTGTAATTAAGTTATATATCATTATTACAATATTATTTTACCATTACACGTAATGTAAATATAATTATATATATATATATATATTATATATATTATAATATATAATATATATAATATAAATATACCATATATGTAAAATATAACTATGTAGTCTTTTTTATTGGAGAATGTTAGAGAAGTGATTTTCCATTGGAATTTTATGTACCTTTACCTTCGGTCACGAATCGCCGATTTTTCCAGGACAAAGAGGTCGGAAACTCCGAAGAAAAGAGTACAAAGATTATTTGATAACATACGATAACACGGAGATAACAGGTTGATAACATGAACTTAGGGGGTATGAAGATTATTGCAAGTTTCCGACCCCTTCTTCCAGGAGCGAAATATTTTTCTCTCATTTCTTTTTTTTCCATTTTCTCTCTCACTAATTTTATTTTCTCTTATTTTTTAATTTCTCTCTCTATTTTTCTCTTTTTCTTAGGATTTTTGAACTAAAAAATATTATTTTGATTTATATTATATATAATATTATATATAATTATTTATTACATTTTAATATAATGTTATAAATAATGATGCTTATATTTAAAAATATTATTTTGATTTTAATTCAAATTTAAATTTATTATTTTCGAAAAAATTCTATGTGTATTTATTTTTAATTCTAATTTTTTCCTCTATTTTTCTCTTTTTTCGGATTTTTCAACGAAAAAATATTATTTTGATTTATATTATATATAATAATATTTATATTTAAAAGTATTATTTTAATTTTAATTCAAATATAATTTTATTATTTTTGAAAAAAATTTATGCAAATTTATTTTTAATTCTCATTTTTCCCTCTATTTTTCTCTCTTTTTTGAATTTTTCAACTAAAAAACAGCACATTGACTCTTTTTTTTAAAAAAATCTGGGAAATATTTTCTCTCTTATTTTTTCAATTTAAATTATTAATTAATTAGTAAGTATTAATTAATTAATTAATTATTAAGGAATAAACCATTGAATGTTAATTTAAACTTATTCTTTTCGAAAATTTTCTGTTCATTTTTATTCTGGTATAAATTTTATATTCATTTAATTTGTAATTTCTTTTTCTATTACATTTATTTCATGATTTTATATTAAATTATAATTTATTATTATATTTATTATTATTATATTATTATTATATTACTGTTATAATATTTATTAGTTTATTATTATAGTAATATTATTAGAAAATTTATTTTTTTCCTCGGCTAATTCATTTACTTATTTTACTACTTCATTATTATTTTTAACTAATTTTTTGTCAAATTTATAGGACGAGATAACACGTTGATAACAAGTGATAACAGGTGATAACAATTAATTTGGTTATCTTACTACTTCATTCATTAGTGTTTTTATATGATTTTTGTACAAATCATAACACGTTGATAACCAGTGATAACAGTGATAACAATTAATTGACTTATCTTATTACTTCATTCATTACTATTTTTATCTGATTTTTGTACAAATCATAACACGTTGATAACAAGTGATAACAATTAATTGACTTATCTTGCTACTTCATTCATTAGTATTTTTATCTCGTTTTTGGTACAAATCATAACACGTTGATAACCAGTGATAACAGTGATAACAATTAATTTCCTTATCTTACTACTTCATTCATTACCATTTTTACCTGATTTTTGTACAAATCATAATACGTTGATAACACGTTGATAACCAGTGATAACAGGTGATAACAACTAATTGACTTATCTTATTACTTCATTCATTACTATTTTTACCTGATTTTTGTACAAATTATAATACGTTGATAACACGTTGATAACAGTGATAACAACTAATTTCCTTATCTTATTACTCCATTCATTACTATTTTTATCTGATTTTTGTACAAATAATAACACGCTGATAACACGTTGATAACAAGTGATAACAGGTGATAACAGGTTTCCATGGAGGGGTGGGTGGGGAAAGGTAGACTTGCCGGCTTCTTTTGTTGAGATTTACACGGTGCTAATGCGCTGACATGCAGAGAGAGTCGGAAAAAATATCGCTTTTTCTTCTCTTGTAACTTATACTTATTCACTCAATTTATTGCTTCATTTAATTAGTCTTTCTTTGTCTAACCATTCATTCATTTCCCTTTTTTTCCCTTTTTTCCCCCTTCATTGCTATACTTTCAAATTATCATTTCCCCTTCAAAGCTTTAACTTTAACTTATCATTTCCCACTTTTAATCCCCTTCATAGCTATAAGTACAACTTATCATTTCCCCTTTTTCCCCCTTCATAGCTAGAACTTTAACTTATCATTTCCCTTTTTTCCCTTCATAGCTAAAACTTTAGCTTATCATTTCCCCTTTTTCCCCTTCATAGCTAGAACTTCAACTTATCATTTCCCTTTCTTTCCCCTTCATAGCTAGAACTACAACTTATCATTTCCCCTTTTTCCTCTTCATAGCTATACCTTCAACTTATCATTTCCCTTTTTTCCCCTTCATAGCTATAACTTCAACTTATCATTTCCCCTTTTTTTTCCCCTTCGTGGCTATAACTTCAACTTGGAACATAACTTATAACAAATGATTTTATTTGTTTTTTTTTCCAAGTTGCTAATTATAATTTGTAATGACCTTGGGTCAGTCAGCAGGTCACAAAAGGTCACACAGCTGCTAATGATTTCCAGCATCGATTTCCTAAACGGGGCGATTTCTCAACCCCCTTCAACGGGGGGTGGGGGAAAGAAAAGGGAAGGACGTTGATAATTATCACCGCTAGGGGGTTTCCCCTTTATAGGGGGGAAAAAGGTCCAGTGAAGCCTATCTCCGCTACTGCGGACAGTAGTATAAGACAAATTTCAGGGAAAATTTTCCCTGAAAATATCTGTAAAAATCACAAAAAAATCAGGAAACATTTTGCTGTAAACCAAGTTTTGAAATTCGCCATAGGTGATTTAATAAAGGTGTCCGCTATAGCGAGGCGCCCCTTTTTTTCCGGAATGGGGCCCTTGCTGGAGAAACCTGAGCAAAGTGACCACCTACGGTGAAATACGCTTATGAATCACTAGGATATTTAAAAATACTAGGCTTCGTAAATCGATGAGGAAAAAAAAAAAGTCTTAGGTTCATCAGATTTCTGGTCAAGAAAAACGTGTAATACTAACTGTGGAAAAGTAGCGGACGAGATGGGATCTTCAGTTAAGATTGAGAGAGGAGATAAAATGATTGTCCTGTCTGTAAATGTGGACAGTTGACTCGAGTTTGGCGGCTCTTTCCAAATGGACAATTGAACAAGGGCACAAAGTTTATGCTCGGATTTCGACAATTTTTTTTACCTGAGTTTCGGCTAGGCCTCTTACACTGGACTACCGCTGTGAAACTGAGCGCGAACAGCAACAGAATCCTCCACATTCTTCCAAGTTTCACGGGGGGGCTATTAACCCGCGACAACATTTTACTTCAGTTTTTTTTTTCTCTGTCTTTTTTCCTTCAAATTGTTGACAACCGACGACAAAGTTATCAATAAATGTCTTGAAACAACTTTGAATTGCAGATAAAGTTTAATCCAAATGTCGTCGCTGCAATAGTTCTTAGTCTTAAGTCAAGACGCCATTTGCAATTGCAGGCGGAGCACCGAGACGCGTGACCTTCTCTCCTCGGCGTCTGGAAGCGAACTGAAGAGCGGAACACGAGAATTCTATTAGGAAAGGTGGGAGGTTCCGCCTTTCGCGCGTTCTTCGCTTTTTCGAACGTTTTTTTTTCCAAATCGATTTAATTAACGGCTCCGAACTCATTAAATCAACTATGAATATTCAAATTACTTAAAATCTCTATCAAATAAAAACTCTCGTAAAATTTTATACTTAATTATAATTCTTAATTACTTATTTATCTGAATATATAATTTTAATAATAATTTTTTTTTCAGATTCGTAGTTCAGCAGTTTGCCACCAGAGGCGCCACCTGCATATCAACAAAAGGGTTCAACAAATTGCTGGAAAGAAAATATTCAAAATAAAACAGAATATAATATTTTGACAGCTTTGATAACACATTGATAACACTCTGATAACACTGATAACAGTGTCCTGAAGTAAGTAGATTCTTTACCTAGTCTGTTATTTGAAAAATTCTTCTTCAAACAATGGCGGGGTCTGTATGGCAAAACTGAACTGAATTTCAGGAATCTAATATTAGACTTACAAACGTTTCCTTTGTTTTATTTGTAACACACAACTTGGATTTGCATTGTAAATAGTTTAGAAATAATGTAAGAGTTAATTTCACGAACGAAGCACACAATGTATTGTCGTTTCTCGGGAACTGCTCTACACACGATCTGCGTTTGACGTTTTGGCGACATCGTATTGCGAAGTCTAAAGTTTTCTGTTGATTCTGGACAAACCAAAACGCTAATCAACATAAATTTAGCGATTTTTTTGATATTTCAGTGAACGAATATGTCGGTACAGTATCGACTCTGCCTGGATATGTTTAAGTGTTGGTCTAAAAACCGTATTGAATCGAGACAAAAGCGTTTCATTTGGGATTTTTTTTTTTGTTTGTTTTTCAAGCAAAATTTGTATGAAAATTTTATCGAACAAAAGCGACAAGCTGAATTTTCTATCATGGCGGCGATATGGGCGTGTTGGATGTGGAAGAAATACTTCACTTTTCTTTTGTTAAGCTTTTTTTTGTTGTAACGCCATTTAATCGGGGACTATTGAATTTCCCTCACTTAATTGGCAATGCAAAAAATCAGTACACCACTTCTAATGTGCTCTTGGGTAATCCGAAGACGTCGCAATTTTTCAATTAAAATAATCTTGTTTGAATAGAAATAGATCAAAGAGTTAATGGCTCTTATGCGAAAACGTCTTATACGAGTTTGGAATGTACATATTGCTGACTAAACATCGATGGTATCAACTTCCTTCCTTTGGCGAAAGATATCCTCAGTTGTCTATTAGGTTCTACAATGGAACCCCCTGCAGGCGATAGTAATGGGACAATCCTGCAGACGACAGGTAAGATTATTAATCGATTTATAAGATACTAATCTGAGATAGACCCACCTAAACGAACCACTCCTCCTTAGCGTTCGAAGTCCCATCACTTATTCCGGAAGAAAAAAAAAAAAGTAGTTAGACTAGAAGGTCGGTAGATGGTAGTAGTAAGTCTATAAGAGTATATTACCTGTCCGAGTTGGCTGTTCTCACTTTACCAGGCACCATGGGATGGCCTGGAGAACTAAGTAGCTGCTGCTGCTGGTTGCGCTGCAAGCTGCTGTAGTGAGAGTGATGCTGAAGCTGGTAAGCTGCTGAAGCATCCGGCCCTGACCGACTGCAGGGGGAACCCAGTTTCCCGAGAACGTGGCTGCGTGACTGGGTAGCGTCTGGTACCCGCTCATCGGGGTAGCAGTTGTGGAGTATGCAGGAGGCTTGTCCTCCAAACGGCCATTACTGGTCCCTGTATTGCTCGCTGCGCCAGCTAAGGGGAAAAATTTTAAATTAGTTCAAAATTTCACCGGCAGATGGCGCTAGCGACAAGGAAATTGGCGCGAAAACTCAAAATGGCGGGAAAATTCAAGGTGGTGAGCTTTCTCTTGGAAGAGGTGGACAGTGTTTCCCTTTTCATTTTCCCATTTTTCCCCTCTTCCGTTATTTTTCCCTTTTTCCCCTTCGTGCGAGGTTACAGGCCGTACGTTTAGATTTCCCTTTTTCTCTCTTCTCCTATTTTTCCCTTTCCAGACCGCATTTTCCTCTTTTTTCGGAGAGTTTCCCTGCAAAGTGTAAACACGTTGGTAGATGTTACCTGAAGCAGCCTGTCGACGTAGACTGCGCCTTCTGCAGCAGCAGATAATGATCCCGGTGAGGAGAGCCGAGAGAACGACCCCGACACTTGCGACGACTGCACAGAAAACGGCAAAATGGAGACCGAGGATCTTTCCCGATTGCTGATCTACAAAATCCGTAAATATGTCATAGATCAGTACATTTAAATTAAAAGTAAAAAAATTCTGATGATTTATTGGAATGTGGAAAACGATACCGGCACAGAGCGATGTGTTGGTCTCGTCGGAGTTGTCCCCGCAGTGGTTGACACCGTCACAGAGAAGGTCGCTTGATATGCAGAAATCTTTCTGGCCACAACGGAAATCTTTGCAGGCCAGTTCAGCTTTGGGAACAAAAAATTTCAAATTAAAAAAAAAATAAATTTCATAATTTTTAATAAATATATTTTCTTCTTCTCGGGACTCGACATTGCCCGGGACTCGACATCGCCCGGGACTCGACATCGCCCGGGACTTGACATCGCCCGGGACTCGACATCGGCCGGGACGCGGCAAGGCACGAGACTCAATAACGCTCGAGACTCAAGAACGCTCGGGACTCGATATTGCTCCAGACTCGACATTGCTCGGGACTCGACATTGCTCGGGACGGGCTCGAGCATTGTTAGTGGGGGAACATAATGAAGACGTAAACCAAATAGCTTACTCTTATCTTTGAAAGCGGTGATGACGAGGTGGAATCCATTGGACTCGGTGCCCCATTGATCTGTGACATACTTTAATGTCACATAATTTGTTCGCGTGTAAATGGTTCCCACACTCTGCCGCGTGTTTGGACAGGACAAGTCAGCCTGCGGAAGAAAAGAAAAACTACAGTCGAGCGGAGAGAACAAAAGGCTTGGCCAGTTTTCTCTCCATTATCTCATATTCGAGTTTTTGTCCGCTCTGTTCTGTTTGTATTCCTGGCAGGCAGACAAAACTCGAGCGTGAGAATAATATTAGTTTTATCGAGAGTTAGAAAGCAGCACAAAAACTTATGATCTAGAAATCTCTCACTCAGTTATTCAGCTCTTTTTACTTATCTGATCTGTTACCAGCTGTTGCCAACACTTTCTCATAGTCTGCTTCGAGAACCAAAGAAAAAATGACCCATGGGAGAGATGAAAAGTCTACGAGCTGTTGAATCTGATGAAAGCAGAGATGTACACTCATTTTTTTTTTTTTTTCAAATCTATTTTACGCTAGAATAGCAACACTTTAATTGGATCCCGTGAATTGTGAAACGAAGGAATTTAATTAGCGGAGACCGTTTTACTTGCATTTACGTGTGGGCCTTTGAAGAAGCTTTTTTTCCCGGTCATTAGCTATTGTCAGGGCCAAAGTGAATTAAGAAAGTAAAGGGGCAAAAGTACAAGGACTTTCTGGCTGAGTTAACAATTCAATAAGGAGCCAGTATCGAGGTAATTGCATTTGCTGGAAAGGTTGTCCCTTTAATGTACAAATTGTCTTGTTCAAATGTCACGGGAAAGGGTTTTTCTTTCGTAAACTACATTAACTTAATGGCGGTTAAATTAGTTCAGAAGCTGTACCTTGTAATTGCCGGTTGCATGGCCACCGTCGTAAATTAGCAAGTGGTCGTTACAGTCGAGTCGCAAATGCTCAAACCTGAGCATGAAACGCTGCAAGATGGTCTCGGTCTGAAAAGTTATGACGCAGTCGAGGTTCGGTTCGTTCTGGGACCTCAGAACAGCCCCGTCGATCTTGCGGTAATGCAAATGAGGACTCTTGCACAAAGACGCTATGTGATCTGCAGCAAATGAAGAAGAAGACTTATGAGTATCTCTGGTTCAAGTTTCAGTAGCTACGCGACTTAGATTTTGACTAGATTGCTTTACAGTGTGTGTGTTATCGATTGTCAAAGAGTAGCTAGCTGATCCCTTTTGATGTTAAAGGAAATTTAGAGATCCCTGATATCAGCGAAAGACTTGGAATCGATTTTCAGATAGCGTAAAGGGTCTGGTTTAGCAATAAAGGACCTAGTGATCCTTTGTTCAGGACCGAAAAGACTTTGAATCTTATTTATCTTAATGTAATTCGATTATTTAAGCTTTTGGGTACTTGAAATACGGAGTGTTGTATGTGGATTTAAGGAAGACATTAGTTACAGAACGAGACAAAGCGGAAATCTAAACGTTTCCGAGCCATAAATCAATGAGGAGATTTGGCAACAGTGGGTTTTCTCCCTGGCCGCCATAGAGAGAGCGTCGCCTTTTGTTAGCCGCGGGAAATATCGAGCGCCCCCAAGGGAACAATCCAAAGGCAATGTCACCTTAAACTATTATTTTCTGTCCTTTTTTACTCGTGTGTCTTATTCTTCTCTGCTAAGTTTGTTGCTCTTAAGAGGCTTAAAGGTCACGACAGGGGCTATAGTCGAATCATGCAGGTCACATACGAGACGATTGAACAATAGACGCCATTACCGAAGGACGCAGTGAGAAGAAATCGTGCAATCTATCGTGAAAGGGGAGGTGAAACGGTGTTGACAAACAACCCATGTCCCTGACTAAAGAAAACAAACCCAATCTTGTTAGGAGGAGCGTAATTAGTTTTGTCATGTAGAGCTTCTCCCCTCCTTCCACTTCCACACGTCACTGTGCTCGAGTGAAAGGGCACGTGCTAAAGTGCAGACGACGCGAAGTTGAAATCTTCAACCGCTGTATGAGTAAATCGACTAGTACTTACAGTGCTTGTTCTTCTCCGACACGACAGAACTGAAGAAATGGGACAGCAGTATCAGGACACAGAAAAATTTGCCGTAAGACAAAGGAGGCCCTCGCCCCCCGCCAAAGTTCCAGATCATTTGAAGGTGCGAGTCTTCAGCATTCGATGATTCTCCGTTGTGTGAGGAAAGTAAGTTTTGTAGCCGAGTTTCGTGATGAAACTCTGTGGTGGTTACACGCGTCTTTACAGCGGCGCCTGGGACGAATAGTTTACGCGCACGCAACGGAATCTAACGAAACAAGCTGTAAATAAACGAATTGGACTTTTTTTCTCTCTTCGTTTGACCAAATCCCTGACCGTATACTATGGAATCAGGACGGAGACAACGTGAGCTGGAGGCATCTTTGCAGACAGCGCTCCAGCAAGTTGTGCTGTGCTCCAAATACTAAGCTACTGCACGTCCTAACGCCGGCTCGCTGTGGTCCTTATCGATTCACACCCGGGGAGTCGCGGTTCATATAACTATCGATCATAGTTCGCGGGGGGACAGGCGTATCGATCCTCTGACTAAAGTTTCGAGTACTGCTCCCTCTTTAGACCATAGAGGAAACCACAGATCCTCACGCAGGGTAAACAGACTTTTTAAGATGTCCTTTACTGAATTTTATGGACTCTTTGTAGACTACCAACAAAAGGAAGAAGGCTGAAGATCTGTGTTATCGCCTGCTTTCTCGGGCGAGGGTTCGCGAACTCTTAGTTTCGGCACAACCATTACCCTCCTTATTGATCGGTGGGGGTCTCCCGTTCCTGCCTAGTCTCTTTACCTTGGATTTGAGACCCTCTGTTGTGTAAGACTTGCGCACTACTGCTAAATTGAATTGCTGCAATAAAATTTTGCTGCGAAAAAAAAAGAAGAAAACTTGGGATACGTTTACAAGAACTTTAAAGCAAATTGGATGCGAAGTTGGATTACTGAGTAAGAGGATACTTTTGTGCCGTATTTCCCAGAGCGCAGATCTTTCTCACTGAAGGAAACAAATTGAATTATCGATAAACTATTCGCTTTGGATCATACAGTAAACCAGAAAAAAAAGACGGTTGCCATCCTTATGGAATGAAGCGCGAAGTCTTTTTGGATCGATTTCATAAGGGAATGCATATTGCATTGCTCAACTTTACTGCGAGTGAATGAATAGGGGAAAAAGCGATGAAATATGAAAAAGTACAAAGTACAGACTTCTTATGAGGTTCTGTGCAAACAAGAATCTGCGTTCTGATGAGGTTTTCAATCTTCCAGAGTATAAGACGAAAAGTTTGAAAGACCAACAGCGATTTGTATTTGAAACCGTTGAGCGACGAAGACTTTTCAATCGATACAAAATGTTCAACACCGAAGACATTTTTTTTCGGAACTTTTGTACAGGAAAATTTGACGACAGATATTATGTTATTGTATCCTGGAAATGTCTAGAAGGAATGTATCTGTTACCCTGTAAGAGTTAAAACACAAATTCATGAATATTCCGCTTTTGATATAAGATTTCCACATTTTTGGTCTATGTGGACAAATCCGCGACAGAAATGGACGGTATAAAAACATGGGAATAAACAGATGATAATTGGATGATAAGCTCCGAGTACAAGTTATGTGATGAAAGCCATACAAACACCCAGAATAGCCGCAAGAAGGAATATGGATATCATAACAACCATAATGGCACACAAACATCGTCTTTGGCTGGAACTGATACCCGAATCGTCCACCTGGAAAAGATATATCTCGATATAGAGAAAAAGTAACGACTACTAAGACCCATGGGGCTTGTACCACAGAACTCAAGTCGGAGTCACCGAGTTGAGAGATGTGCCCGGAATCACTGTGCAATGAACCGGAAGAACCGAAATCGATTGGCTTGCAGAGGATGTCTCCGTGAAGATATGTATCGATATCGACGCAGTTACGCAGTTCCTGTAGCACTACGTCCAACTCCAGGATTTCTCTGAACAACAGAACAAGATTAGTCAAAGTAGTAAGATAAAGAAGTGGATACTTACTTTTGTAATTGACTAGTTTCTGCACGTTCAAGACTGAGTCGATCAGCCAAGGGCACGTCGAGGGCGTGGGCGTCGGTTCCACCTTTATGACCGACGTCGTATTCATCGAGTCCCGTGTTAATGAATCCTGCAGGCGCTGCGTGCAAAGCGAACGTCTGCTGCAGCTGTAGAGTTCGCTGCATCTCCACAGCTGCATCCCAGAGAATAACTACTTTACTAACACAACCTACAATCATGAACCGTAGTTGAACCGTACCTAGAACATATAGGCAACAGTAGAGTAGACACCACAGCCTCTCGATTTCATGTCGCTCGTCTATCGTCAACTGCGAACTAGTAAAACAAACTTGGATTGTTACTTGAAAGTTTAATATGGATTGGGTATAGTTGAGCAGTTTTAGATAAGTTTGTACTCTTGGGAATGTAGCGTGAGCTTGACTTTGTTGAGATTGGCCAGTTCCTGAGCTTTTCGACGGGTTCTTTTCAGTTCGCCGCGCAATTGTTCGCAATCTCCACTGCCACCCAAGGCCAGCGCCATGTTGTGGTAGGCAGACACTTCTCGGTTCAGGTCTTTGAGCAACTAAAAACAATACACCATTCAGATCACACTTTACAAACAAACTAGATTGTAACCTAAAGGGTCCTGAAACAGTTACAAAAGGTCCCTGAATTGTCTGAAGGTTCTGAAATAAAATTTCAGGGTTCTGTTCCTTAAAACTGAGGTTCCGTTTACCCAACATAGGTCCTGTTTGTAAACAGAGGTCCTAAATTCGGTTCCTAGGCTTTAAGTACGTACTCAGTTCGACGATCTGAGCCATGTCTTACTACAAGAACCGGATCCTGTTTATAAATTTACGGTCCTAAATTCAAACTTCAGGTCTACACAAGTCCTACAATAGGTTTTAAAAGTTTCTTGTAAGATTTAAGTAACATGTCTAATCTTGAAACATTCGGACTTTCCAGGAAACTCGTAGACAATGTTACCAACTTAGATTGTATCTTCAAGGGTCCTGAAACAGTTACAGAGGTCCCTGAAATGTCTGGAGGTTCTGAAATGAAATTTAAGGGCTCTGTTCCTTAGAACTGAGGTTCTGTTTACCCAACATGGTTCCTGTTTGTAGTCAGAGGTCCTAAATTCGGTTCCTAGGCTTTAAATACGTACTCAGTTCTTCGATCTGAGCTATGTCCTACTATAAGAACCGGGTCCTGTTTACAAATTTACGGTTCTAAATTCAAACTTTAGGTTTGTTTCACGAGTTCTAGCATAGGTTTTGTAAGTTTCTTGTAAGATTAGAGTAATATGTCTAACCTTGAAACATTCCGACTTGCCAGGAAAATCGTAGACAATGTTATCGGGGCTGGCTTTGTGACAGTTTTTGGACGAACTGTTGACGATCCTTACGGAAGTGAGTGCGTGCTGCGAACAATGAGAATTGCTCGCTGACGACGACACGGACTGCTGTGCCACTGGACCCATTGTACAACACACCAGACTACAACAAAACATCAGCAAAAAAAAACAGAATATTTCAAGCTAAAGTTCGTCTGCTTGTGTTACCTTCTCTACCTATGGTGGATGTATTAGGACGTCTGTAAGGTGTCAATCCGCCATCTTGGAGGTTCTTGCCCTGCGGGCCAGGACAACAGCGGCAGACGACGCTCCAAAAAATAAGGAAATAAGAGTAGAACTAGGCGCAGAAATCAGCTGAGAGATGAGTGAGGGGATGTGAGGACTCGGCTGTGTGTAGCTGACAAGGATCTGAGGGTATGGCGTTGAGCAACAAGTGAAACAAACTGGTCAACATTCGAGAGGTGCACTGAATTCCTGCAGTGTTTTTGGTTGGAAGCTGCAGGCATGACAAATGGTACAGCACTCTCCTGGGCATGCGCAAATACACCTCACATTACAGGGCTGCTCTAACAAGCGACAACATGTTAACAACACGATGATAACACACATTCATTCTATAAGACTCGGTAGCTGAAACATCGCTTGAACACTAGATGAATGCTTAAGATTATATAGAGTACGTTAATGTGAATGGGCAACTCTGCAAATGAGCAGTTACTATGGAAACTGGTCAAACTGGGATATATTCATTTTCCCTAGAGATTAGAGCTGTCTATTACTTTCCAACATTCTTTATCCCGGTTACCATGGTAATCTCATTACAGGGATAAGTCAGACGGGGCTTTTCCATAACAATCTTGATAACGTGTTATCAGAACTTTGTTATTAGGGCTTTTTCTTGAAATTTTTCGTTTAACAAGAAACAAACCAGGCCGTAAATGTATTGCGACAGGCCCCAAAGAGTTTTTCTCGGAAAACCACCTTCATCTCTTGCAGTGAAACAAATTCAAATGGACGGTCTGGAGAAAAATTCATAAAAGAAATTTAATACTACAGAAAAAAAAATATCCTTAGAAAAAAGAATCATAAATAATCTTTAACAATTTCTATGAAATTTAGTTAATATTAAAACTTCAGTATTTGGAGAAAAAAAAAGATTAAGGAAAAAATTGTGGAATAATTTAGTACGTAGTTCCGAATTCCGCCGCTAGATGGCGCTGCCGTCGACACGGCATGGCGCCGGTAAACAAATGTTGTGACCGTGAAAAATAAACGTATGTCTCTCTGCAAAGACACGCATTAATGGATTTCTATAGACAAATTTACTTTTATGGACGGAGACTCGCATGACTACGTTTTCGGCCATAGAATTTGACTTGACGGTAAACCGTAACAGTGGACAAGCGTGTTCAAGGTAATAAGACAAATCAACAGTAAACGTAAGTCAAGCAGCTCATGTCTCGTAAAATCATTAAGCAGCCAACTGCCAAGTCAACTTAGAAGTCTACTTAATTTGATTACTTATCTAGGTTTTGTATTAGTAGATGCTAGAAATGAGCAGCACTGCCAAGTCAACTTAAAAGTCGACTAATTTGGTTACTTATCTAGGTTTTGTATTAGTAGATGCTAGAAATGAGCAGCACTGCCAAGTCAACTTAGAAGTCAACTTAGAAGTCGACTAGTTTGGTTACTTATCTAGATTTTGTTGTAGTAGGTGCTAGGAACGAGCAGTACTGCCAAGTCAACTTAGAAGTCGACTAATTTGGTTACTTGCCTAGATTTTGTATTAGTAGATGCTAGAAATGAGCAGTAATGCCAAGTCAACTTGCAAAGTCAACTTAGAAGTTGACTCGAGAAGTCTACTACTTGACGTAAATGATATTTTTCTATTAGTAATATACTAAATTACCCCAATGGGATTCAAACTTAGAAGCCGGCTTCAAAGTCGACTTCAGAGTCTACTTCAAAGTTCACTTCAAAGTTGACTTTAAATTCAACTCTTCTGTTAATAATTATCACCTAATTAAACCTACACAGAAATTCGACGTGCTGTGAATTCAGCTCGGCTACTTCGAAGTCAACTTCATAGTCTACTTCGTGGTCAACTTTTAAGTCAACGGTAATCTAATAAGACAAACCCAGAAATCCAACGTGCTTTGAATTCAGCTCGGCTACTACGAAGTCGACTGTGAAGTCTACTTTGAAGTCAACTTCAAAGTCAACTTCAACTTCAGCTTTTCAATCGATAAAAATCTAATTAATGAATTCAAATATCCAACGCGCTTAGAATCAAGCCCGGCTACTTCGAAGTCGTCTACAAAGTCAATTATGAAGTCAACTTCAAAGTCAACTTCAAATTTAGCTGTTCACATTAACAGACAAAAAAATGCAACAAGCTTCAAATTAGACTCGTTGGCTACGAAGTTTACTTCGTAGTCACATCGAAGTCAACTTCAAAGTCAACTTCAAATTTAGCTGTTCACATTAACAGACAAAAATCCAACAAGCTTTAAATTAGACTCGACTTCTTCGAAGTCGACTACAAAGTCTACTTCGAAGTCAACTTGACATTTAGCTATTCACATTAACAGACATCAAAATCCAACAAGCTTCAAATTAAACTCGACTACTTGGAAGTTGACTACAAAGTCTATTTCGAAGCGTACTTTGGAGTCAACTTTCCAGTTAACTATAATGAACCAAGCAAAATACAAAAACCAGACACGCTTGGAAGTAGACTTTGTAGTCGACAAGCTTCCACATTCAACTCGACTACTTCGGAGTTGACTACAAAGTCTACTTCGAAGTCGACTCGCAAGTCGACAAGCTTCAAATTCAACTCGACTACTTCGAAGTGGACTACAAGGTCTACTTTGAAGTCGACTCGCAAGTCGACAAGCTTCAAATTCAACTCGACTACTTCAAAGTTGACTACAAAGTCTACTTTGAAGTCGACTCGCAAGTCGACAAGCTTCAAATTCAACTCGACTACTTCGAAGTCGACTCGCAAGTCGACAAGCTTCAACATTCAACTCGACTACTTCAAAGTTGCCTACAAAGTCTACTTTGAAGTCGACTCGCAAGTCGACAAGTTTCAAATTCAACTCGACTACTTCGAATTTGACTCGCAAGTCGACAAGCTTCAACATTCAACTCGACTACTTCGAAGTTGACTACAAAGTCTACTTTGAAGTCGACTCGCTAGTCGACTAGGCTTCTTCCCCTGCGGTCCCTTTCTCCCCGAGCGCTTACGGGACATCTGAGCTTGAACTGGCGCTTCCGTTTAATACGCTGGCGTAGTTCTACTAGAGCGGACGTGCATTTTCTACTCAAGGCCGACAAAGCAAATGTCACTGTTCAGTGCTTTTTGGACTCTTGAAATTTTTCAGTTATTTTCCTGCATTATTCAGTTTGTTTGGTTTGTTTTCCCCGGAAACAAAACAGAGATTTTTGGGAAAATTGAAAAAGCCAATTGGTCCGCCTAGTCACGTGACATCAGGAGCCGACCAATAGAAACACTGGAAAATTCAAAAAAAATATTTGAAAAAAACCTGGATTTTTTTTTTTACTTCCGGATGAAATTTGCAGGATTATAATAAAAAAATAAAAAAATTTAAAGGGACGGAAAGAAGTGACTTTAACGCGCGAAATTTGAAATAACTTTTAAAGGTAAGTTTTGAATTTTTGGAAAAATTGTATTAGTTTAAGGTTAGTTAGTAAGTTAGTTTAAGGTTAGTTAGTTAGTTAGTTAGTTGAATGTAAGTTAGTTTAGAGTAAGTTAGTAAGTGGATTTAAGGCTAGGTAGTTAATAAGTTAGTTTAAGGTAAGTAAGTTAGTTTAGAGTAAGTTAGTAAGTTGATTTAAGGCTAGGTAGTTAATAAGTTAGTTTAAGGTTAGTTAGTTAGTTTAAAGTAAGTTAGTTTAAGGTCAGCTTTGAATTTTAGAAAAATTATATTAATTGTCAATATTTATTGTTAACACAATAAATATAAAATGACAATAATAATGTAATAATAACATAATATAGTAATAAATTTAATATAATATAATAACATAATAATAATAAGTCGTTAAAATGTAATAATTATTATGAATAATGCGAAATAACTGTTATATTATTTATTATTATTATTATTATTAGTTTGAAAAAAGATTTCATTGGTTATCGTAAGTTAATAGATGATAATCAAGTGGGGGTCCGAAACTTCTAATAATCTTCGTACACCTAGGCCGTGTTATCACTGTTATCAACCCATTATCTCCATATTATTATGTGTTATCAAATAATCTTCGTAGAGTTTTCCTCGGAGTTTCGGACCCCTTGAAAGGGACTACACAGTTAGCCTTCCATTCGGTCGTGTTGTCAGTGTTATCAACGTGTTATCTCCATGTTATCTCCGTGTTATCAAATAATCTTGTTACACTTTTTCCCCGGAGTTTCGGACCCCCTTGATGATAGTAGGTGATGATAAATGATAACAGTTGATAACAAGAATTTCGTTGAGAAGTGGATTGTTTGGGTATTTTGTTATTTTTTGCAAAGGTTCAGTGCAAATTTAGTCCAAGGACTTGGTCGGACATATTGTTTGTAGAAGTGACAGGATTCTTGAGTTAAGATTCTTGATTCTGGACCTAAGATTCTTGAAGAATCTTGGTTCTTGAATGGAGAATCTTGATTCTGTACATAAGATTCTTGGTTTCTGGGAAGATTCTTGAATGAAGATTCTTGATTCTGGACCTAAGATTCTCGGTTCATTTTAAGATTCTTGCAAAGATTCTTGAAGAATCTTGGTTCTGGACCTAAGATTCTTGGTTCATGTTAAGAGTCTTGCAAAGATTCTTGAAGAATCTTGGTTCTTGAATGGAGAATCTTGATTCTGTACTTAAGATTCTTGGTTTGTGGGAAGATTCTTGATTCTGGACATAAGATTCGTGATTCTTGATAAGATTCTTAAAGAATCTTGGTTCTTGGTAGAAGATTCTTGAAGGGATTCTTGATTCTGGACATACGATTCTTGGTTCATTTTAAGATTCTAGAAGAGATTCGTGATTCTTGGTTGAAGATTCATGATTCTTGTTAAGATTCTTGATACTTGATTGAAGATTCTTGATTCTTGGATGAAGATTCTTAGATTCCTGTGAAGATTCTTTTTAAGATTCTTGTTAAGATTCTTGATTCTGAACGTAAGATTCTTAATTCTTGGATGAAGATTCTTATTAAGATTCTTGATTCCGGACCCAAGATTCATGATTCTTGGTTCAAGATTCTTGAAGATCAACTTTCACTGTTTTCTAAACCATTTCGTTCCGGTAACAAGTTTTTTTCCCCGGATCTCTCACACAAAGAAAAAAAAAAGAAATAAAATTATTATAATTAAGTAAAAGTTGACATTAAGAAACCGGTTAATAAGACTCTGCGATGTGTTATCACCTGTTATCAAGGTGTTATCAATGTATTGTCACCTGTCATCAAGGTGTTATCAAGATGTTATCAATGTGTTATCACCTGTTATCAATATGTTATCAATGTGTTAACATCTGTAATAAAGATGTTATCAATATATCATCACCTGTTATCACCTGTTATGAAGGTGTTATCAACGTGTTATCACCTATTATCACCTGTTATCAATCTGTTATCACCTGTTATCAAGGTGTTATCAATGTGTAATCACCTGTTATCACCTGTTATCAAGATGTTATCAATGTATTATCTCCTGTAATCAAGATGTTATCAAGGTGTTATCACCTGTTATCACATTTTTCGTGGACTTGTTACAAAGGGGCCAAGGGGTCGGAAATTTGCAATAATCTTCGTACACCTACGGTCAAGTTATCATTGTTATCAACCTGTTATCTCCGTGTTATCAGATGTTATCAAATAATCTATGTACACCTTTTCTCGGAGTTTCGGACCCCCTTAAAGGGGACTATACAGTTAGCCTTCCATTCAGTCGTGTTATCACCTGTTATCAACCTGTTATCACCTGTTATCTCCATGTTATCAGATGTTATCAAATAATCTTCGTACACTGTTCCTCGGAGTTTCGGACCCCCTTAAAGGGGACTATACAGTTAGCCTTTGATTCAGTCGTATTATCAGTGTTATCAACCTGTTATCAACCTGTTATCAAGGTGTTATCACTCGTGTTTTACCGTTTAAATTCATTTGATTTTTATTTGAACGTTTTTTAAATTGAAAATTAACGAACAATTCTCATACGTACACGAACGGTGGTGGCAGATGCAAAGGGTCCGAAACTTGCAATAATCTTCGTACACCTAGGGTCATGTTATCACTGTTATCAACTGTTATCTCCAGGTTATCTCCGTGTTATCACATGTTATCAAATAATCTTCATACATTTTCGCCAAGGGGACCGAAACTTCTAATAATCTTCGTACACCTAGGTCATGTTATCACTGTTATCAACTTGTTATCTCCGTGTTATCTCCGTGTTATCATATGTTATCAGATAATCTTCGTACATTTTCCCCAAGGGGACCGAAACTTCTAATAATCTTCGTACACCTAGGTCACGTTATCACTGTTATCAACCTATTATCTCCGTGTTATCTCCGTGTTATCATATGTTATCAAATAATCTCTGTACACTTTTCCTCGGAGTTTCGGACCCCTCGGTCAAACCAAATCTTCTCTTAGTATGAATCTTGAAACTTAATAATCTTCGTACACCTAGGTCATGTTATCAGTGTTATCAACCTGTTATCTCCGTGTTATCAAATAATCTTCGTACACTTTTCCTCGGAGTTTCGGACCCCTTGTGGCAGATGTTGAGTTGTAAAATCCGAATATTTTTCCCGTTATTCTGTGAATGAGAAAATTCTTTTATTAAAACGTATTCAAATTGTTTACAATTATAATAATATTTAATTATTACAATAATAAGAATTAATAATAATAATAATAATTAATGATAATAATAATAATTAATAATAATATTTAATAATAATAGTAATAATAATTAATGATCATAATAATAGTAATGATAATAATAATAATAATTAATAATAATTAATAATAATAATAATAATAATAATAATAATAATTAATGATAATAATAATAGTAATGATGATAATAATAATAATTAATAATAATAATAATAATAATAATTAATAATAATAATAAAAGTAATGAAAATAACAATAATAATTACTAATAATAATAATAATAATAATAATTAATGATAATAATATAATAATATATAGTAACTAAATAATAATAATAATACTTAACAATAATGTAATAATAATATTTGAATGATTAATTAATAATTTTTATAATTTTCGTAATAATTGAATAATAATATTAAAATAATATATTAATTTTGATTGACAGTTCATAATTATTTTAATGCAATTTTGTAACTTATCTTTAATGACGGTAATATTTTCTTTTTCGGTTTTTATCGATTATCATTTTATTTTGCTTAATTTTTATAAAAATAATTTAATAATAATAATAATAAAATTTAACAGTAATACAATAATAATATTTAAATCAATTATTCATGATTTAAACAATTTTAAGAATTTATATCATTTTGATAATTTATGTAATTTTAATAATTTATACAAATTTCGTAATAATTTAATAATCTATATAATTTTCATAATAATTTTAATAATTTATACAATTTTCATAATAATTTAATAACAATATTTAACTAATTTATTAATAATTCATATAATTTTCATAATTTTAATAATTTCTATTATTCTAATAATTTATATATTATCATAATAATTTAATTCTTTATTTAATTTTCATAATTTTAATAATTTATATAATATTCATAATAATTGAATAATAATATTTAAATAATTTATTAATTCTGATTGACAGTACATGACAATTCTAATGCAATTTTGTAATTTATCTTTAATGACGGTAATATTTTTTCCCTGATGGGGGAAAATGTTGAGCGGACTTCCGGTCAGGTGGAAAATGATTCGTCATCTTCCCTTTGTCCGCTCCAAGGGGGGTCCGAAACTCCGAGGAAAAGTGTACGAAGATTTTTTGATAACACATGATAACATGGAGATAACGGGTTGATAACAGCGATATCATGACACAGGTGTACGAAGATTATTGGAAGTTTCGGACCCCTTGGGAAGAGTGTACGAAGATTATCTGATAACATGTGATAACATGGAGATAACGGGTTGATAACAGCGATAACATGAGCTAGGTGTACGAAAATTATTGCAAGTTTCGGACCCCTTGGGAAAAGTGTAAGAAGATTATTTGATAACATGTGATAACATGGAGATAACGGGTTGATAACAGTGATAACATGACCCAGGTGTACGAAGATTATTGGAAGTTTCGGACCCCCTTGGTCCAGCTTTGTAAGTGAAGGGTTCGCTGTATTTCCGCAGTTGCCCAAAATCTGGACAAAATTTCCACTCCAGTGTTAGTAAATTAGTCGACTAAAAAAGTAGTAATAGTTAAAAATAGTCAGTATAATAAATAATAGTATAATAATAATAATAGTATAATACAAGGGGTCCGAAACTCCGAGAATAAGTTTACGAAGATTATTTGATAACATATGATAACACGGAGATAACATGGAGATAAAAGGCTGATAACAGTGATAACAAGACCTAGGTGTACGAGGATTATTGGAAGTTTCGGACCCCTTGGTATAATAATAGTAAATATAGTTATATCTATAAAATAAATATAGTTATAATAGTACAATAATAGTAAATATAGTTATATCCATAGAATAAATATAGTGTAAAAATATAGTTATAATAGTGTAATAGTAGATATAGTTATATTTATAAAATAAATATAGTTACAAATATAGTTATACTAGTATAATAATAATAAATAGTATAATAAATAGCAAAAGTCAAAAATAATAATACATTAGGAATAATATAATGTAAATAAATAATAAATAATGAGTAAAATATTAGTGTTTCCACTTTTCAGTTTTCCCTTTTCCCCTACTTCCCCTATCTTTCCCCTTTTCCCCCCATCCGTGCTAGAGTGTGCAGGGTCTAAGGTTTTCCCTTTTCCCCTACTTCCCTTATCTTTCCCCTTTTCCCCCCATCCGTGCTAGAGTGTGCAGGGTCTAAGGTTTTCCCTTTTCCCCCCATCCGTGCTAGAATGTACAGGGTCTAAGACTTCACCTTTACCCCCTTCTCTGCTTCCCTTTTCAGACCCCATTTCCCCCTTTTCCCAGGGAATTTCCCTGCAAAAATGGAAACACTGAGTAATATACAGTAAATAAATAATAATAAGTTAAGAATATATATTATGATAGTTAAGGGATCCGAAACTTCTAATAATCTTCGTACACCTGGGTCATGTTATCACTGTTATCAGTCTGTTATCTCCACGTTATCTCCGTGTTATCACGTGTTATCAAATAATCTTTGTACACTTTTCCCAAGGGGTCCGAAACTTGCAATAATCTTCGTACACCTAGCTCATGTTATCACTGTTATCAACCCGTTATCTCCATGTTATCTTGTGTTATCAAATAATCTTGGTACACTTTTCTCAAGGGGTCCGAATCTTGCAATAATCTTCGTACGCCTAGTTCATGTTATCACTGTTATCAACCCGTTATCTCCATGTTATCATGTGTTATCAAATAATCTTCGTACACTTTTCCTAAGGGGTCCGGAACTTGCAATAATCTTCGTACACCTAGCTCATGTTATCACTGTTATCAACCCGTTATCTCCATGTTATCTTGTGTTATCAAATAATCTTTTTACACTTTTCCCAAGGGGTCCAAAACTTGCAATAATCTTCGTACACCTAGCTCATGTTATCATTGTTATCAACCCGTTATCTCCATGTTATCATGTGTTATCAAATAATCTTCGTACACTTTTCCTAAGGGGTCCGGAACTTCCAATAATCTTCGTACGCCTAGTTCATGTTATCACTGTTATCAACCCGTTATCTCCATGTTATCTTGTGTTATCAAATAATCTTCGTACACTTTTCCTCGGAGTTTCGGACCCCCTTGAACCGGAAGAATCTTTGGATTTTTCCGGAATTTTCTATTGATTTGTAAAAGTCACGCAATGAGGAGGAAGAAGATTCACTGGGAAAAATTAACCTTGAAAATTATCAAAATTATTTTATTTCTGTAAGAATCTTAAAAAGAATCTTATAAGAATCTTGAAGATTGCTATAAGAATCCTGCCAAGAATCTTGGCGAGAATCTTACCAAGAATCTGAAGGAGTGTTGTAAGAATCTAGCAAGAATCTCAAAAGAATCTTACGAAGAATCTTGTAAGAATCTTGAGGAAAAGTAAAAGAATCCTACCAAGAATCTGAAGAATCTTACGAAGAAACTTGTGTGAATCTCAGGGAATGCTATAAGAATCCTGCCAAGAATCTAGCAAGAATCTCAAAAGAATCTTGTAAGAATCTTGAGGACTGCTATAAGAATCCTACCAAGAATCCTACCAAGAATCTTACGAAGAATCTTATAAGAATCTTAAGGAACAGTAAAAGAATCCTGCCAAGAATCTCAAAAGAATCTTACGAAGAATCTTGTAAGAATCTTGAGGACTGCTACAAGAATCCTGCCAAGAATCTTATAAGAATCTCGGGAAGAATCTGAAGGAGTCCTACAAGAATCTAGCAAGAATCTCGTAAGAATCTTTAAGAAATCTTCCTACCTTACAAGAATCTTAACAAAATCTTTAAAGAATCTTATAAGAATCTTGTATGAATCTTGAGGACTGCTATAAGAATCCTACCAAGAATCCTACCAAGAATCTTACCAAGAATCTCGGAATCATTCCCAGATTCACGGACTCATAGAATTCAATCTTCCAAGAATTTGACGAAGTTTTAATAGAAAAATTTTTAGTGGAAAAAATGTAAATGTGGAGAAAACTGGGTCGTCTGCTTCGTGCAGAACCGAAAACTCCCCTGCCGAGGTCAGAGGTCATCCTCGGACCCTAAATAAATTTCCCCCCGCCCTCCCCCGCACAATGGGATTTTCCCACGGGGGTCCTAACTTTCCCACGATAGTGTTATCAAGGTGTTATCATCATGTTATGAAAGTATTGTCAAAGGTTGTTAAGGTATTGTCAGAGGTTGTCAAGGTGTTAACAGAGTTTATTAAGGTTTTATCGATGGTTATTAAAGTGTTATCAAAGGTTATCAAAGTATTATCGGAGGTTAGTAAGGTATTATCAAAGTTTTTTAAGATATACTCAGAGGTTATTAAGGTAATGTCAGAGGTTATCAACGTGTTATCAGAGTTGTCAGTGTTATCAAAGGTTATCAATGCGTTATCAGAGTTACCAGTGTTATCAGAGTTATCAGTGTTATCAAAGCTTGTTAAGGTATTACCAGAGGTTATTGAAGTATTACCCGATGTTATTAAAGCATTATCAAAGGTTATCAAGGTGTTATCAGAGTTTATTAAGGTATTATCAAAGGTTATCAATATGTTATTAAGGTATTGTCAGAGGTTATCAACTCAACGTTTGTTTTGTGTTATCATCATGTTATCAAGGTGTTATCGAAGGTTATCAATGTGTTAAAAAAAAGACTATTAAGGTATTATCAGAGGTTATCAACATAACTTTGTTGTCGTAAAGTGCTATCATTATGTTATCAACGTGTTATCACCTTGTTAGGAAAGCTTATCAAAGTGTTATCAAAGGTTATCAACCAATCTTTTCTATTGTAAGAGTGTTATCATTATGTTATAAAGGCTGTTATCAGCGTATTATCAATGTTTTCAATGTGTTATCATCATGTTATCAACGTGTTATCCTCATATTATCTGTAACAGAACTTTCCCCCTCTTCCCCATTGTACTTTTGATGGAGTGGAGAAAGGTGGGCAACTGACACCCCCACCTTTCCCCCCACATTTTCCCACTTTCCCCGCATTTCCCACTTTTTCCATATTTTCCCCATTTTTCCCAAGCTTTTTCTCCCATATTTTCCCAAGTTCTCCCGACATTTCCCCTCATTTTCCCACTTTTTCCCATGTTTTCACAGTTTCCAACAGTTCCCTCGTTTTCCCACTTTTTCCATGTTTTCCCATTTCCCAACAGTTTCCCTCATTTTCCCACTTTTTTCCTGTTTTTTCCATTTTCCCAACATTTTCCCATATTTCCCTCTTATTCCACATTTCTCCCAATGTTTCCCAAATTTTTCTCCCACATTTTCTCACATCTTTAACACTTTTCCCCACGTTTCCCCACACTTTCCTACTTTCCTCGTATTACTCCATTTTCCCCAACTTTTTTCCCCATAATTTCCCACATTCTCCCGACATTTCCCCTCATTTTCCCAACATTTTCCCATATTCCCCCTCTTTTTCCATATTTCCCCCAATGTTTCCCAACATTTTCTCCCACATTTTCTTACATTTTCAACACTTTTCCCCACTTTTCCCCACATTTTCCACTTTTTCCACATTTTCCCCATTTTTCCCAAAATTTTTTTCCCCATATTTTCCCAAGTTCTCCCGACATTTCCCCTCATTTTCCCACTTTTTTTCCATGTTTTTCCATTTTCCCCACATTTTCCCATATTTCTCCTCTTTTTCCACATTTCCCCTCTTTTCCCCGCTTTCTCCACTTTCCTCTTCTTTTCCCCACGTTTTTCCCCCTTTTCCCCATTTCGTGAAAAGGGAAACAATTTTCTCTTCACGATTGTTTTGTAAGTCTTCTAGAAATAAAGCGAAAGACCCCACAATAGGGTGATAACACATGATAACACGTTGATAACACGTTGATAACAGGTTGATGAAACATTGATAACAATGAAAGTGAGTTAATCAACACTGATAACATCAAGGGGCTCCGAAATTCCGAGGAAAAGTGTACGAAGATTATTTGATAACATATGATAATACGGAGATAACATGGAGATAACAGGATGATAACAGTGATAACATAACAAAGGTGTACGAAGATTATTGCAAGTTTCGGACCCCTTGGATAACATGATGATAACACTGGAAATAATCATGATAAAAGGAAAACTTGGTCTACTTTTAAATATTGATAACATGTGATAACAGGTTGATAACACTGATAACAACCACGATTACACTAGAACTGGCCCAAGACTCTATGCCTGACAATTGATAACCTGTGATAACACATTCATAACACGAGATAACACACTGATAACACATTTTCTTCCACGTAGACATTTAAATGGACGTCTATAGTTGATAACACTGATAACAACCCTGATAACAGCAAAACTGGACCAACACACTATTCGTGTTGATTGATAACATGTAATAACACGTTGATAACAAGAGATAACACACTGATAACACGTTTTCTCCCATAGACATTGAAATGGACGTCTAAAATTGATAACATTTGATAACACTGATAACAACCATGATAACAGCAAAACTGGCCCGAGACACTATTCCTCATGATTGATAACATGTGATAACACGCTGATAATTGTTGATAACACGTTGATAACACGTTGATAACACGTTTTCTCCCATAGACATTGAAATGGATGTAGGTCATTTATTTTTGAGATGGTCCATGGAAAAGTTGCTCTTTTTGGACAAGTTTTCACAGCAGGATTCTTGTTTCGTTGGTTATTGATGATTCTCTGGGTGGCACAGTCTGAGATTCTTGCAAGAATCCCAAAATTCACGACCTGGAACCGTACAGACCCCGCGCACCCCGGCTATTCTCTCTCTCTCTCTCTCTGTCTCCAGAGTCACGAGATCAACGGAGAAAGTTTCTACTAGAATAATAATAATAACATGTAGAAGAATAGAAGTGAGAATCTTACGATTCTTGGCAAGATTCTTAGAGATTCTTGGTAAGATTCTTGGTGCGGATGTTAGGGAATCGTAAGATTCTTGGTAAGGTTGTTAGGGAATCGTGAGATTCTTAGAGATTCTTGGTAAGATTCTTGGTAAGGTTGTTAGGGAATCGTGAGATTCTTAGAGATTCTTGGTAAGATTCTTGGTAAGGATGTTAGGGAATCGTAAGATTCTTGGTAAGGTTGTTAGGGAATCGTGAGATTCTTAGAGATTCTTGGTAAGATTCTTGGTCAAGGCAGTTAGGGCTTCGTAAGATTCTTATTATTGACGAAGATTCTTGGTAAGATTCTTTAGAGATTTTTGGTAAGGCTGTTAGGGCTTCGTAAATTTCTTAAGGATTCTTGGTAAAATTCTTGGTGAGGATGTTAGGGAATCGTAAGATTCTTATTATTGATGAAGATTCTTGGTAAGATTCTTTGAGATTCTTGATAAGATTTTTGGTTAAGGCTGTTAAGGCATCGTAAGATTCTTATTACTGACGAAGATTCTCGGTAAGATTCTTAGAGATTCTCGGTAACATTCTTGGTAAGGCTGTTAGGGCATCGTAAGATTCTTATGATTGACGAAGATTCTTGGTAAGATTCTTGATAAAGCTGTTAGGGCATCGTAGGATTCTTATTATTGACGAAGATTCTCGGTAAGATTCTTGGTAAGGTTGTTAGGGAATCGTAAGATTCTTAGAGATTCTTGGTAAGATTCTTGGTCAAGGCTGTTAGCGAATCGTAAGATCCTGAAGGATTCTTGGCAAGATTCTTAGAGACTCTTGGGAAGATTCTTATTATTGACGAAGATTCTCGGTAAGATTCTTGGTAAGTTTGTTAGGGCATCTTCAGATTCTTAAGGATTCTTCGTAAGATTCCTTGAGATTCTTGAATGAGATTCTTTAAAAAATCGTAAGATTCTTAGAGATTCTTGTTAATATTCTTGGTAAGATTGTTAAGGAATCGTAAGATTCTTAAGGATTCTTGGCGAGACTCTTTGAAAATCTCAAGATTCTTAGAGATTCTTGATAAGATTCTTGGACAGAAATTTAAAATTCTTGAGATTCTTACTGTAAGACTCTTAATATAGACGAAGATTCTTGGATTCTTAATAAGATTCTTAGGAAATCTCAAGATTCTTGGACAAAAATTTAAGATTCTTGAGATTCTTACCGTAAGACTTTTAATATGGACGAAGATTCTTAGAGATTCTTGCCAAGATTCTTAAATAAGTTTTGTGAATCTTGAGATTCTTGCTAAGATTCTTAGAGATTCTCGAAAAAAAAGAATCTGCACATTTCTCACGTTTCCAGTTCTCACCCAAAACGAGGAAAACCGCATTGTTAACAGGTGATAATAACAAGGCGAGACACTTTAAACTGATAACGTGTTATCACCTGTTATCAAGTGTCATCAAGTGTTAACAACTGCGGTGGAGGGTCAAAGAATTTTCAATACAAACCACCGTGGGAACCCAAAGAGGGTTCGCAACCCTCTAAAATACTCGATAACAGGTTGATAACATGATGATAACAACTTGATAACTCTTTACAATATGCGATAACACTTGATAACAGCCGATAATGAGTAACAAGGATGGATAAATTGATGATAAAAGTGTGATAATAGGTTGATAACCTGTGATAATACAATAATAGAAGCGCTAGTAACCTATGATAACATGATAACACGTTGGTAACCTATGATAACAAGCAAAAATAAGAAAAAACATGTTGATAACTGCAACCTGTTAAGATAACAGCTTGATAACAGTTGATAACACTGGATAACAAGTAAGATATGGAAAGATAACGTCTTCTGATACTTTGTAGAAGGGGATAACAGGTTGATAACATGTGATAACAGCTTGTTAACAGGTTGATAACTCTTGATAACAGTTGGTAACATGTGATAGCACTTGATAACAGTTGATAAGATGTGATAGGACGTTGATAATATGTAATAACACTTGATAACAGTTGATAACATGTAATAGGACGTTGATGACAGTTGTTAACATGCGATAACAGTTGATAACTATTGATAATTCTTTACAACATGTGATAACACTTGATAACATGTGATAACATTGTTTGTTAACCACGTGTGTGGGAACGGTTCCCACGGTGACGTTTAACCTGCGATAACAGGTGTTTTTCGTGTAACTGAGATTCACTTGCAAGTTCATCACACTTACCGTATGGCACACACACAAGATTCTTAACCAAGATTCTTGGTAAGATTCATGAAAAAGTCAAGATTCTTGGTGAAAAAAGCTGAGGAAGTGTAAGAATCTTGCCAAGATTCTTAGGATTCTTAATGAGATTCATGGACAAGTCAAGATTCTTGGTGAAAAAGTCGAGAAAGTCTAGGATTCTTGCTAAGATTCATGGATAAGTTAAGAATCTTGCTGAGATTCATGGACAAGTCAAGATTCTTGGTAGGAATCCTAAGAATCTTGGGATACGTTGTGATTCTTAACCAAGATTCTTGGTAAGATTCATGGAGAAATCAAGATTCTTGGTGAAAAAAGCTGAGGAATTATGAGAATCTTGCCAAGATTCTTAGGATTCTTAATGAGATTCATGGACAAGTCAAGATTCTTGGTGAGATTCTTAGGATTCTTGCTGAGATTCATGGACAAGTCAAGATTCTTGGCAGGAATCCTAAGAATCTCGGGATACGTTGTGATTCTTAACCAAGATTCTTGGTAAGATTCATGAGAAAGTTAAGATTCTTGGTTGAAAACAGTTAAGGAAGTATAAGATTCTTTCCAAGATTCTTAGGATTCTTAATGAGATTCATGGACAAGTCAAGATTCTTGGTGAAAAAAGTTGAGGAATTATGAGAATCTTGGTAAGATTCATGGACAATTTAAGATTCTTGCCGAGATTCTTAGGATTCTTGTTGAGATTCTTAGGAGTCTTGCTGAGATTCATGGACAAGTCAAGATTCTTGGTAGGAATCCTAAGAATCTTGGAATACGTTGTGATTCTTAACCAAAATTCTTGGTAAGATTCATGGAGAAGTCAAGATTCTTGGTGAAAAAAGCTGAGGAATTATGAGAATCTTGTTAAGATTCATGGACAAGTTAAGATTCTTGCTGAGATTCTTAGGATTCTTGCTGAGATTCAAAGAAAAGTTAAGATTCTTGGTTGAAAAAAGTCAAGGAATCATGAGATTCTTGCTAGGAATCTTGATAGATAATATGATTCTTGATAAGATTCTTGGTAAGATTCACGGACAAATCAAGAATCTTGGTGAAAGAGTTCAGGAATCATGAGATTCTTGCCAAGAATCTTAAGAATTGATATAATTCTTGATAAGATTCTTGCCAAGATTCATGGACAAGTCAAGAATCTTGCCAAGAATCTTGTGAATCTTGGAAAAAGGTGAAGTAATCACATAGTAATCGTTACTTATTTCAATAACGTAAGGACACTAACGAATCATGAATAAAGTAATTACTTGATGTGAGGAACCGTGCAGTACTCATACGGTAATCGGTTCTTGTAATCATGAAGTAACCGAATAACTTTTTATTTATAATATATTATTAATATATTTTATAACAATTTATATTATTAAAAATCGAAATAATTAATATTATGTTTTATTTTTTGTTTCGGCGACCTTTTGACGATTTACCACGAAGGTCGAACCGCAGAGTAACCGTTTGGTAATCGTTTAGTAACCGTTAACATTTTGACCTTTGGTCCTCAACTAAAGACTCGCCACAAAAATATTATAAAAATTTGAAAATAATTGTATTATTATTTTTATTATTAGTTATATAATTAGATAAAGACACGAAGTAAATATAAATATGTTGAATGCTACTACTACTACTACTTCTGCCTCCACTAATAGTAGTACTGCTACTGTTACTACGATTAGTATTACTTGTACTTTTACTACAACTGTACAACTACTGCTGCTATAATACTAGCACTACTACTACTACTACTACTACTACTACTACTACTACTACCACTCTTATCTCTAGTACTTTTACTACTGCTGATACCACTCTTACTTCTACTACCACTTTTATTTCGTCTACTTTTACTACTACTTTTACTACTGCTAATACCACTCTTACTTCTACTACCACTCTTATTTCGTCTACTTTTACTACTACTTTTACTACTGCTATTACTACTACTACTACTACTACCACTTTTACTACTACTACTAATTCTTTTACTACTACTTCTACTACTTTTGCTACATCACTACTACTACTATTTCTACTACCACTCTTACTTATACTACTTTTACTACTCCTACTACTACTACTATTACTTACCACTAATAATACCCCATCACTACTACTACTACTACTATTACTACTACTTTTACTACTACATTACTTCCACTACTACTACCACTACTACTAGCATTATTACTATAAATTTATTTATTTTTTTTAAAAGGAAAAAAAAAGTAGCGAACCCTTATAGTTGTAGTTGTAGTTAGATGAAGAGCAGTGCTTCCACTTTTTTCCCCTTTTTTCCCCCTCCACTTAAAAAAAAATATCATTTTCCCCTTTTTCCCCTCCGTGCTAAAGAGTAAAGCTACATTAGTAAATTTACTTAATCCTCCATTTCCCCTTTTCCCTCTTCCCCATTTTCCTTATTTGAGGGAATTTCCCTGCAAAGTGGAAGCACTGATGAAGAGTGAAAACTGTTGAAATGGGAAGAAGAAGGTCAATGCTCCAGCAGCTTAGCCCCGCTGGCTTGACTGTAGACACAAGCAACAAATGGTCAGGTTCGTTACTCTGACTATCCAAAAGCCTAACCGTGATTCTCAGATTAAGTTTCTTAAGATTCTTCCTTGGGATTCTTAGTGTGAATTTTGTAGGCGAGTTAAATGGAGAGTTAAAAGAATTCCAGATTCTTAGGATTCTTCGTTGGGATTTTTAAGATTCTTCGTTGGGATTCTTAAGATTCTTAGTTGGGATTCTTATATTGAAATTTAACCGTGATTCTCAGATTAAGATTCTTAAGATTCTTAGTTGGGATTCTTAGCTCTAGTTTTGTATGGGGTTAAATGGAAAGTTAAAAGAATTACAGATTCTAAGGATTCTCAGGTTCTTGATTATGATTCTTAGGATTCTTCCTTTTGATTCTTAGTTTGAAATTTAACCGTGATTCTCAGATTAAGATTCTTAAGATTCTTCGTTGGGATTCTTAGTGTGAAATTTGTAGGCGAGTTAAATTGAAAGTTGAAAGACTTCCAGATTCTCAGGATTCTTGATTAAGATTGTGAAGATTCTCAGATTATGATTCTTAGGATTCTTCGTTGTGATTCTTAATTTGAAATTTGTATGCGAGTTAAATGGGAAGTTGGAGATTCTCAAATTCTCAAGATTCTCAGAAGGATTCTCAAGATTCTTGACTGTGATTCTTAAGATTCTTGACAGTGTTTCACTTTGGCAGGGAATTCCCTGAAAAATGGGGGAAATGGGGTCTGAAAAAGGGAAAGAAGAAGAGAAGAGAATAAATGGAAGAAATCTAGACCCTATATATTCTAGCACGGAAAGCGGGAAAGGGGAAAATCTAGACCTTATATGTTCTAGCACGGAAGGGGAAAAAGGGGAAAGGAAAGTGAAGAGGGGGGAAAAGAGGTCTGAAAAGGGTAAGAAGCAGAGAGGAGAGTAAAAGGGGGGAAATCTAGACCCTGTATAATCTAGCACGGAAGGGGGAAAAGGGGAAAGAAAAGGGGAAGAAGAAGAGAAGAGAGTAAAGAGGAGGGAAATCTAGACCCTCTATAATCTAGCACGGAAGGAGGGGGAAAAAGGGGAAAGTTAAGGGGAAGAAGAAGAGAAGAGAGTAAAAGGGCGGGGAGATCTAGACCCTATATAATCTAGCACAGAAGGACGGGGAAAAAGGGGAAAGTTAAGGGGAAGAAGAAGAGAAGAGAGTAAAGGAGGGAAATCTAGACCCTATATAATCTAGCGCGGAAGGGGGGAAAAGGGGAAAGATAAGGGAAGAAAAGAGGAAAGGGGTCTAAAAAGGGGAAGAAGCAGAGAGGAGAGTAAAGGGGGAAATCTAGACCATATATAATCTAGCACAGAAGGAGGGGGAAAAGGGGAAAAGAGGGAAATCGGAAAGTGGAAACACCGTATTCTAGATTACCTGTGTTGTGAATCTTGCGAGTGGCGAACCCCTGGCCGTGGAGAACGATGACACCGCCGTGGGAAAATAAGAGCGGGTACAGCCCGCACTTCCGCGTCACTTCTGGAACGAGAAAAAAAAATTTTGTATTAAAATTTATTTTATTATTATTATCGATTGTTAATGTTTTCCATCATTGTTATCATCGGTTAGTATAGGTATTATTTATGAATGCTATCTATTGTTTCAGTATAATACTGTTTTTATCTATTGTTGTTGTTATTATTTATTATTATTATTATCTATTGTTATTGTATTACTATCGATTATTATTATTTTCCATCATTATTATCATCGGTTACTATAGTGTTCTATGGTTTCTTATCTTCTTTTCTTATTTCTTATATTATTTATTATTTCTTATGATTATTTTCTAATGTTATTTTAATATTATCGATTGTTGATGGTTTCCATCATTATTATCATCGGTTACTATAGTTATTTCTGATGATTATTATCTATTGTTATTGCACTATTATCGATTATTATTATTTGTCATCATTATTATCATCGGTTACTATAGTTATTATTTATGATTATTATCTATTGTTTTTGTACTATTATCGATTATTATTATTTTCTCATCATTATCATCATCAGTTACTATAGTTATTATTTATGATTATTATCTATGGTTTTTGTACCATTATCGATTATTATTATTTTTTCATCATTATCATCATCAGTTACTATAATTCCTTATGATTATTATCTTTTGTTTCAGTATTATTATCTATTGTCATTGCACTATTATCGATTATTATTATTTTCTCATCATTATTATCATCGGTTACTATAGATATTTCTTATGATTATTATCTATTCTTTCAAGAATCTTACTAATGATATAATCACAAATCCTAAGATTCTTGTAAGAATCTTAAATCTTTAAAGAATCTTGAACACACTTTATTATTATTGGCTGAAATTTATTATTAATAATTAATAATAATAAATTCTAGTAATATTTAAATTTATAATATTTCTTATATTTTATCAAGGGGTTCGAAACTTTTAATAATCTTCGTACACCTAGGCCGTGTTATCACTGTTATCATTCTGTTATCTCCATGTTATCTCCGTGTTATCGTATATTATCAAATAATCTTCGTACACTCTTCCTCGGAGTTTCGGACCCCTTGATTAATAACTAATAATAAATTTTAGTAATATTTTATATTTTTAATATTTCTTACATTTTATTGGCGGTTTTTTTAGAATTTTACTATTATAATTATTATAGTTTTTTAATTAATTTATTATAATTGCATATTAATATTATCAAGGGGTCCGGAACTCCGAGGAAAAGCGTACGAAGATTATTTGATAACACGCGATAACACGGAGATAACATGGAGATAACAGGTTGATAACAGTGATAACACGGCCTAGGTGTACGAAGACAATTGGAAGTCTTGGACCCCTTGGGAAAAGTGTACAAAGATTATTTGATAACATACGATAACACGGAGATAACAGATTGATAACAGTGATAACACGACCTTGGTGTACGAAGATTATTGCAAGTTTCGGACCCCTTGATTGTTTTTTTTCTATCAATTTATAATAATTACGTTTAAATTTTTTGGTAGTTTACACGAATTTCATGAGCAGTGTTTCCACTTTTCAATTTTCCGTTTTCCCCCTCTTCCCTTATCTTTCCCCTTTTTCCCCCTTCCATGCTAGAGTATATAGGGTCTAGATTTCCCCCTTTACTCTCTTCTCTTCTTCCCTTTTCAGACCCCCATTTTCCCCCTTTTTCAGGGAATTTCCCTCTAAAAGTGGAAAACAGTGTTTCCACTTCTCAGTTCTGCCTTTCCCCGTTCTTCCCTTATCTTTCCCCTTTTCCCCCGCTTCCATGCTAGATTATATAGGGTCTAGATTTCCCCCTTTACTCTCCTCTCTTCTTCCCTTTTCAGACCCCATTTCCCCCCTTTTTCAGGGAATTTCCCTCTAAAAGTGGAAAACAGTGTTTCCGCTTCTCAGTTCTCCCTTTCCCTCCTCTTCCCTTATCTTTCCCTTTTCCCCCTTCCATGCTAGAATACATAGGGTCTAGATTCCCCCTTTACTATCTTCTCTTCTACCCTTTTCAGACCCAATTTCCCCCTTTTTTCAGGGAATTTCCCTCTAAAAGTGGAAACACTGCTCTTTTCTTCTTCTTCCCTTTGCAGACCCCATTTTCCCCCTTTTTCAGGGAATTTCCCTCCTGTCAAAGTGGAAACACTGGTCATGAGTTCAACACGACTCGATTTCACGATCAACACGATTTCCCCTTTTCCCCCCTTCCGTGCTAGATTACATAGGGTCTAGATTTTCCCCTTTACTCTCCTCTCTTCTTCTTCCCTTATCTTCCCCCGCTTCCATGCTGGATTATATAGGGTCTAGATTTTCCCTTTACTCTCCTCTCTTCTTCCCTTTTCAGACCCCATTTCCCCCTTTTTTCAGGGAATTTCCCTCTAAAAGTGGAAACACTGCTCTTTTCTTCTTCTTCCCTTTTCAGACCCCATTTCGCCCCTTTTTTCAGGGAATTTCCCTCCTGTGAAAGTGGAAACACTGGTCATGAGTTCAACACGACTCGATTTCACGATCAACACGATTTCCCCTTTTCCCCCCTTCCGTGCTAGATTATATAGGGTCTAGATTTCCCCTTTTACCCTCCTCTCTTCTTCTTCCCTTATCTTCCCCGCTTCCATGCTAGATTATATAGGGTCTAGATTTTCCCCTTTACTCTCCTCTCTTCTTCCCTTTTCAGGCCCCATTTCGCCCCTTTTTTCAGGGAATTTCCCTTTTGTCAAAGTGGAAACACTGGTAATGAGTTCAACACGAAGCAATCAGCGAAAGTTAATCACCGCTTTGCTGGTTATCCTAGTTTTTATCACTCTCTATCCCTCTTCCCACCTTTCTTACCTGTATCATCTGTAACTGTAAACGAGGGATCACAACAAAATAATAAAAATACAGTAAAATGTACTTACTACTAGTAATACCACTACTACTACTACTACTACTACTACTACTACTACTACTACTACTACTACTACTACTGCTACTACCACTCTTACTTCTACTACTTTTACTACTACTTTTACTACTGCTATTACTACTACTGCTACTACCACTCTTACTTCTACTACTTTTACTACTACTTTTACTATTACTATTACTACTGCTACTACCACTTTTACTTCTACTACTTTTACTACTGCTATTACTATTACTATTACTACTGCTACTACCACTCTTTCTTCTACTACTTTTACTACTACTTTTACTACTATTATTACTACTACTTCGACTACCACTCTTACTTCTACTACTTTTACTACTACTACTACTATTACTATTACTAGTGCTACTACCACTCTTCCTTCTACTACTTTTACTACTGCTATTACTACTTGGTGATTAAGTTAAAATGAGGAAAAATTAGTCAATAATAATAATAACCCAGCGGAAGATTAAGGATGTCGGCTGCATCCTGAACGATATCCGTAACATATCCTGAACCACGTCCGATTTTGGACGAGTTTAAAAAAATGTGTTGAGAATTGTGAATCTTGGGATTCGTAATTCTGTCACCAGTAAGATTCTTGAGATTCTTGCAAGAATCTTGGGACTTGTGATTATGTCACCTGTAAGATTCTTGAGAGATTCTTTCAAGAATCTTGGAATTCGTAATTCTGTCTCCAGTAAGATTCTTTAGAGATTTCAGATTCTTCCAAGAATCTTGGGTCTTCTGGTTATGTCACCAGTAAGATTCTTGAGAGATTCTTGAAAGAATCTTGGGAAAAAAAATCTAAGATTCTTGAGAGATTCTTGAGAGAATCTTGGGATTCGTGATTATGTCACCAGTAAGATTCTTGAGGGATTCTTTCAAGATTCTTCCAAGAATCTTAGGATTTCTGATTATGTCACCTGTAAGATTCTTGAGAGATTCTTGCAAGAATCTTGGGTCTTTTGGTTATGTCATCAGTGTAAGATTCTTGGGAGATTCTTCGTGATTCTTAGAATGAGATTCTTACCAGTAAGATTCTTGAGGGATTCTTCCAAGAATCTTGGGATTTCTGATTATGTCACCAATAAGATTCTTGAGAAATTCTTGCAAGAATCTTGGGAAACAAAATCTAAGATTCTTGAGAGATTCTTCCAAGAATCTTGGGTCTTTTGTTTATGTCATCAGTGTAAGATTCTCCAGAGATTCTTTCGTGATTCTTGGATTAAGATTCTTACCAGTTTGTGTAGTTAGCTCTGAGCTAATTGTTGCATTTACCTGAAGGCGAACCGTAACGGTTCATCATCAAACAGCTTCTTCAAGCAGGGGTCCGCTACTCCAGAGAATCTTTTCACCGTGATTCTTGATTCCGTACAAGATTCTTAGAGTCTTGGGTTCGTTCTTAGTCAGTTAGTTATTCCGGTATAAGTCGCCAATCGGGGATAAATAGCACAGTGAAGAAGATGGCTGTACCCAAAGTTATTCCTGTATAAGTTACTGGAGTTACTTATTCCAGTATAAGTCGCCAGTCGGGGATAAATAGCACAGTGAAGAAGATGGCTATACCCAAAGTTATTCTAGTATAAACTTTCAGAGTTATTTATTCCGGTATAAGTCCCAGTCGGGGATAAATCGTACAGTGAAGAAGATGGCTGTACCCAAAGTTATTCCGGTATAAACTACTGGAGTTAATAAACAAGTTGAAATAGTTAGATGTAGCCAAAGTTATTCCGGTATAAACTACTAGAGTTAATAAACAAGTTCCAAAGTTATTCCAGTATAAACTACTGGAGTTAATAAACAAGTTAAAGTAGTTAGAAGTAGCCAAAGTTATTCCAGTATAAACTACTAGAGTTAATAAACAAGTTCCAAAGTTATTCCAGTATAAACTACTAGAGTTAATAAACAAGTTAAAGTAGTTAGAAGTAGCCAAAGTTATTCCAGTACAAACTACTAGAGTTAATAAACAAGTTCCAAAGTTATTCCAGTATAAACTGCTAGAGTTAATAAACAAGTTGAAGTAGTTAGAATTTTAATCTGTTTGGTAGTTTTTAACGCGTTTCAGTGATTCCCTTCCATGCGTGTCGAATGTGGTGAGTTTCCATAGGAAAAAGTAACAAACTGTGGACGAGGAAAAATGAAGCCATCCGGTGTTTACCGGCAGAGCCAGTCTTGTGACTAGAGCCTTACGGTCTTCAAGGACGTAGACAGTTGTGGTAAACGTGGGGAGCTGGTAGCTTGTTAACAGGTGATGATAAGAGAGGATAACAGGTGATGAAAGAGGATAAGAGGTGATAAGAGAGGATAACAGGTAAGCGGGGGAAAGCTAGCTTGTTAACAGGTGATGATAAGAGTGGATAACAGGTGATAAGAGAGGATAACAAGGGATGAGAGAGGATAACAGGTGATGAGAAATGATAATAGGTAAACGGGGGACTGGTAGCTTGTTAACAGGTGATGATAAGAGGATAAGAGGTGATAATGTGATGATGATAGGTGATAAGAGAGGATAAGAGGGGGATTGGTAGCTTGTTAACAGGTGATGATAAGAGGATAACAAGTGATAAGAGAGGATAACAGGTGATAAGAGAGGATAAGAGGGGATTGGTAGCTTGTTAACAGGTGATGATAAGACGATAACAAGTGATAAGAGAGGATAACAGATGATAAGAGAGGATAAGAGGTGGATTGGTAGCTTGTTAACAGGTGATGATAGGTGATAAAAGAGGATAACAGGGGTTGAGAAATGATAACAGGTAAACGGGGGACTGGTAGCTTGTTAACAGGTGATGGTAAGAGGATAAGAGGTGATAAGTGTGGATAACAAGGGATAATAGGTGATGAGAGGTCCATAGGAGACATAGGAGTAGGTGGTAAAATGATGATAACAGGTGATAATAAGATGATAACAGGCAATAATTGGTGATAACAGGTGATTAGAGGTGCACAGGAACATAGGAATAGGTGACAAAATGATGATAACGAGCGATAATGGGCGATGAGAGGTGATCATAGGTGATAAGTAGGAGAATGGTAGGTGATAATCTGATCATCATAGGTGATAATGGTTGATAATACTATAGAATAACGGGTCGTAACTCGATGAAAACACGTTGATAACAGATGATAACAAGCGATAACAGCTGACAACTTGTATCAGAATAATGAAGATCAGTAACATTCCTATATTTACTGTAGTTAAAATTTTCAGGGAAAAAGTTTTAAACTCAGTTAAATTTATATTTATTATAAAATGAAACATTCGAAATATTTAAATGAATTAATTATTATGTGTTAACCAATACATGATGTATAAACTATCCATGGGTTCCGAAACTCCCAGGAAAAGTGTACGAAGATTACTTGATAACATATGATAACACGGCGATAATAGGTTGATAACAATGATAACATGACCGAGGTGTGCGAAGATTATCGCAAGTTTCGGACCCCCTGAAACTATCAATATTTTATTCCTGATACTAAACTACTTCCTAGAAAATTTTGTGTATAATGAAGTAAATGCTCTGTTAATTTTTACGAGATAACTCTGCTGCGGTTGGTTCGCTATACAACTGTTGTTGAAATCCAAACTTTCTTAACAAAATTTTCCTTATTGTTTCAGGATTACAATGTGCCCACATCCTTGAAGGATCGCATCTTAGGAAGAAATCAGCGAAGGGTCGCAAAATTTTGGACCAAAAATGTACGAAGCAGCAACGATTCCATCAGCCGGGATCAAACGCCGTTCGTGGACGGACAAAATTCGCGATCGTTTGCGAACTTCAAAAACCGATCCTGGAGACAACGACTGGATGGATCCTTGGATCGATGGACACAGAGCCAAAGCTCATCCTCAAACAGTTCCTTCGCTGCAAGGATCGGTTTTTGTCGCGGCGAATTTCGTCCACGACTACCGACAGAAATGCGTCTACCCGCAAGGATCGCTTCCACTGCGGTCCGGACAGCCGCTGTTCGTCCCGGGTATGATCGCTAAACCCCGGGGAAGATCCACAACGTCCCCAGTCGATCCTTACGTCTCTGAACGCGACCTGAAAAAGTATCCCATGGAAGAAAAGAAAGGATCCCGCACGTTGGTTACCGTCAATGCTGATCCTGATCCTTCTCACGCAGAAACGACGGTAGCTATCGATCGTCCGGGTTAACAGTGAGCGGACAGCGGGTCTGTATCTTCACGGGACACGATCCTACACCTCCGCCAAGTAGCGAAAGGATCGAGTCACCCAACCACGTAACCAAAGTGATCCTCAAAATAACTTCCGAGGATCAGGAACCGCCCAAACCTAAGGTTCAGCCCTCACCGCGTCTCGCTAGAAACTCGTTACTGCGCAGGAGTCTCAGCGACAGGATCAGTCCTTCCAAGTCGCGTCAGAACCTTTTCCACGACACGACGCGGTTGCAGGGTCTCGGGAGATCTAGGGGATCCCTGACCGGTCTCTTTTCTCAGTCGAAACCTTGTCCGGAGTCTGAGGGACTTCAGCCTGGTAAACCTAGCCCCGCAGCTGTTTCTAACGGTCAAAATTTGTCGGTATCATGTCGATCGCAGGGGCAGATAACGCGACGACCGACAGAACCTCCACCTCCTCCTCCCGTTGATCCACCCACAGTCCCCCACGCCGCATCTTCCGCTATTCCAAGGCCGACCTGGAGGAGCTGAGTCGTAGCCTCAAATCTGCTGAGGATAATGAGAGCTCAACTCCTGAGGTCGCGTATTTTAACGGTCGACCCCTGCAGGGCACGATGATCAGTTGGGCCGCCTGGGCTGGTTACCGGTCCGAAGACCCCCCAGCAGTCAACGCCTGGGCCCCAGAGATGTCGACAAGGGCGACAGTGAAAAACGGGGGCCCCATTCCGCAGCTCCAGGACGCCTTTGGCCCTCGCTTTCTGTAGGGGCCCTGGAGAGCCTCGTAGAGTCTGACCCTGCGGACGAGGACCCGATTTACGAAGAGATCGACGATGACGACGACAGCCCGGTCTTTACGCGAGTGGGACGCGGGTCTTTCGCCGGAGCGTCGCGAAGCGACATCTTGCGGTACATCGACGAACTGCGCGCTAGAAGTGATACCAAAGAATCCAGTAGTGCTGATTCAGAGCCCGGCAGTCCTGGAATTCGTGCAGGAAGCAGTGCGACGAATCAGGGGCTTTGTGACGAGTTTGAAGATGAAGATGTAGGCGCCCTGCTACTCGCTATGAGGCACAATGCGCCTAATAGAAACAGCAACAGAAGCAACGCCAGTAGCCAGTCGAGCGATGAAAGCGCCCTGTCGGCTACTGTGCCCTCAGCGGAAGCTTTCAGGTATACAATGACCTGGCGGATGTACAACTTCTGATAACAAACCTGATTCGTTTGTCCAACAGACAATAGAAAGTGTTTTCTAAAAGCTTGTTTTCACTGATTTCTCATCTTTTTTCTTTTAATTGCAGAGGCAACGTATAGGTGGCGACATTGAACGTAACGATTCAGGGTAGGTTCCGAGACTTCCGGAACTGCTCGCTTGCGTAGACGGATACGCAGCAGCCCCGTGCGTTCGTCTGAGACGGAAGGATCCGGAACTCTTCCGTGGTGCGTAGACTGTGATCAGCCCATATCGGCGCAAGACGTGACTGTCGTAGAAGAAGAGTGCGTATACCAGAACGTAGAATAGTTTCTTGGTTCTAATGACGTGCCATTTTGTTTTCTAGGGTACTGAGCGATCCCCTGATGTGCAACAGATGCGTACGGAGGCGAACCGAACGCAGGGAAGTTCTTGCCGAGCTCCTGGAGACGGAAGTCCGCTACGGAAGAGATCTGCGAGTCCTGCAGGACGAGCTGTACAAGCCTCTGCTGGTTGCTGGGCTAGTTCCGCTGCGACAGCTGGACGCAGTCTTCCTCAACGTCTCGGAACTGAGCACCCAGAGTCAGAGGTTCAGCCAGACGCTACGAGAGGCTGTCGAGATCGCTCTGGAACAGGGAGACGAGGACCTGCTCACCGTTGATGTGGGCAAACTCTTCCTGTCGTCCAAGACAGAGGAAATGCTCGACGCCTTTCGACGATACTGCGTCAAATCCGTAAGCTTTTTTAAAAATTTTTTTGCCGTACCAAATTTCTGAGAGATCCGATTGGTCTGTTAATTTTGTAGGGAGAAGCTTCGGTACTCCTCTCGTCGCTAGAAAAGGATCGTGAATTGCTACGCATCTTCCTACGCGCGTCGCAGCTGGAGAATCCGGCCCTGCGGAGAATGGATCTCCACGCGTTTCTTATGGTTCCTGTGCAACGCATAACCAAGTATCCGTTGCTGCTGGGACGTCTTTTGCGAGCAACGGCTTCGCAAGACACTGAGGCTCGAGAAACGCTGCGGGAAGCGCAAGCGAAAGTCGAGTCATACCTCGCAACGATTAACGCTGTAAGTTAGAAGTTGTCGAGTTTTGCATCGAGGCATTTAAATGATGAAATTTTTGCTCGCAGGAAACGAAGGAGCTCGGACGTTTGCTCGGCCTTGGAGACGGGGAAATTCTACCCCAAACCTCGCTTCGACATCGCTGCTGAACCTCAACGTAACGACGAGAACTTGCAGCGATGACGTTATAGCCACTCGCATGCGAAAGGTGGTTTGCATTTACATATTCTCGCTTAATGAGATAACGTTTCTCCGCAGACTGAACATTTGGTGTCTATTCGCAGATTGCTATGGAAACGCTGTCGTGGAACGAGAACTCCCAGGTGATCATGGAGGGGTTGCTCAAAGTGACCCAGCCCAGCGATCTGCTAATGACTGCTACCAGAAATAGAGGTCGAGCCCTGAAATGGCAGAACGTGTGGGCGGTGTTGATTTCACTCAATCATCAGAGCAAACCTGAACTTCAGATTGATGCGGAAAACCTCGATACAAGTCACCCGCACTTCCCGCTGAAGCCCGCAGTTCAAGAAGCAGCCCTAGTTCTCTTTAAGGACCTGAAAGCAGCTCGACCAGGGCCGCTACTGTACCGGGTATATAAATATTACTCTTACTAACAGCGTTATATTTTTTTGTTTGCCCGTTGCTTGTGTACTTTGGCTAATTGACTCTGTTTTTCCCTCCAAAGGACCCGCTGCTTCTTTCCCAGTGCACGATAAGCAGCGAGGCGGAATTATCGAATTTCTTTGAGGTTCACCACATTGTCAGCAAGGACTCTTACATCTGCCAAGTGTTGGACAGCAGCCAGATCAAACTCTGGCTCAACAGGATCAAGTTACTCAACCTGGGACTTGGCCGGTGGAGACAGCGTCGCAATGCCCTGGCACACGTGATGATGATCAATTAACCCTACCCCCGTTTTTTTCCCTCAAAAAACTTACTAACCCCATCGTTTTCCTTTTTTCCTCCATTGAGCTTATACACATGCCTAATATTGTATTAGTCTCTTTTAAAAAAAAACATACGTGTAACTTGTACAACTATTCGTCTGCTTTTGTAATATGGAAAAAGAACTATGCATATAAAATAGTACACGATTCTACCGCTAGATGGCGTTGTTCGGAAACAGTGGGCAAAGCTGGCGATGGTTGTGTGCAATCAATACTTCGAACGATTTCCTGCCCGCTTTCTGGGTATTTTCCATAACTCATGAGTGAATGGCATTGCTACGAGTCAAGTATCATTGACAATGCAGGGGAAAATATGAAAACGCGGTGACTTATTTTTCCTTTTTCCGGCTGCTGCGGCCCACACCCCATCGATCCGAATGGAAAATTTTTTCTTCCCGACTTGTATAGATATTGATTTTTTGTTTCGTTTCTTGGCCAGTGTTTTGTGCTGTTGGCCTGTCGTTAACGGATGAGATTAACAAGTGACCTCTTTCAATGTTTGATCGCTTCTTTTCGGGATGGGGACTCGTTGATATCGGCTGTTTTATTGAGGCCGCATGGATCAAGCTGAAAGATTAATTAGTTCGTGTAGGTGATAAGACGGAAAACCTGCAAGTTTTGTCGATGGCCCCTCACCATCATAAACCGATAGTACATACAGCTTTTCCCCAGTGTGTTTGTGAGGGAGTATACGGTAAAGGGGACCTTTCCTACGCTGGACAATAGAAGACTGGATGAATCGATATGACTGGAAACGTAGAAAAAGAAACTATCTTTCTCCCTTCTGCCCTTGCTTCCCTCAAAAAAACTTGTTAAAAACGCAGAGGTATAGAAAAAAGATACAGCTGAAATAAGAAGTGCAGTAGCAAAGGGTACAGAAAAGAGTTTTGAGGGCAAGGCGATCGATCAAAAGTTACTCTTTTTCTGCTTATCTATAACACTCGGCTGCCGTTTTCCATTTGCCCCTCTTCGCCAACTCATCACGTCGCCGAGCGTGCAAAGTTGCACCTTTTACTCTAATAACAACTTCTCAACAAACTACCCAACTATATATGTCATATATATATGATAGCTGATTGCTAAGTTACTACGTTAAATATGTACTAGGATTAGAGTAAAAGAAAATGCGATCGATTTAGTGGATCGAAATTTCAAGCCAAAGCGACTATATAACTCGCTCAGGGATCAACTTAGAAATGGCGAACTTAGAAGCGCAGGGTGATTTATCAATGACTTGTAGGAAGTCGCCGCCAGTGGCGCTGTAAGTAGATTTGCGCCTGAAAAGTTTCGCTTAGGACCCCGCGGAGGGGAGAAGACCACAGCGCCGGCGTGAGTCAAGTGGAGGAGTCGCGGGGGTAGCTAGCTATTCGGCCTCAGTAAGCCGAGCGAACCGCAGTGAACCGCTCCCTTAGTTTCCTGCGGTAATAAAAATCTAGAAAAAAAAAGCCGAGTGGATGGCAAGTTAACTGTTGCAGGGGTTAGAAGTTTTTTCTGTGAATGCTAGTTTCTAAGTCAGGGGCAAGACAACACTGAAGGCGATCGTAGTGGATGGAGGCGGGGGTCTTGGTTGTTTATCTCCGATGTTGCGCTCAAATTGGCGGGCCAATGTCCGAGGGCATCAGTTGTGGAGTGTTTTGATTAGCCCGCGTTTATCTAGTGTTCTCAGTCAAGGCGACAGGGCTACTACTCGCTTAGTGTTTGAGTGTGCGTGCTTTGCCCAGCTGCTGCAATGCCTGGGCCCAGCAACGGAGCGGACCTTCTAGGGGCCTTGGGTCTTCTCCGCTGCTGCGGACCGCCTCAGGCGGCCGGCAACGATGATCACCGGCCGGCCAGCCTTTGCTGCTGGCTTCTCTGGCGGTGCTGAAGACTGTCGCAGGGTCGTAAGCACCTCGACCGTGCTGTTACTACTAGTGCTGGTCGGAAGGTGTAGTGTGGCCGGAGACTCGAAGCCAGCCAGCAGTCAGTGCCTTCATCACCCGGACACTTGGCTTCGACTGCGGAACAGTGTCTGTTCCCAGGCTTCGGCTGACAAACGGCTCAAAATGGTGCGGGATTTCTACTTACCGCACTGCTACCACTATAAACTGGGCCACGTGCTCAACGAGACGGCCATTGAAAGTATCATGCTCAGCAGTGATCAGTGCAACCTTCATCTGGACCATGTCCTGGGCTTAGATAAAATGACTGCGCACTTTGTCTGCGAGTTTGAGGATATTTTGCAACGATACGATTGCACACAGTCTTTCTCCATCAAGTCGTCCTGTCACAAATGCAAGGTAACAACTTGTTCTATCCCTCAGTTACTCCATGAACGACTCACTTTAACTTAAGAAGCGTGGGAAGGGGGAAAGTTAGCTGGTGGCACTAGAGAGAGGGGTCTTTGCTTTTATCAACTGCGTGTTGTAAGCCATTGATTAGAGTCAATTGCACGGGTTACGGGCCCGCATATACTCTTGGCACTCTCAATTAAGCCCAATTTTGGCTGACTTGTTGTGTTACAGAACCCCCCGCGTTGCGGTACACGTGCATATCTTGGCTATCGATTCAAAGTGGGCACAGAGAGTTGAAGTCTTAAGAGAAATCGATCCCCTCTGCCACCTACACATTGACTTTCTGTCGACGTTGGCTTCTTTCTCTTTGACGACCATCACGCGTGTCATATCCGATGATTGCCTGCGGTTCTTTAGCGATGAATCGGCACGTTCATTGTTCAAGAGAGGGACAGACTTGTGGACTAGAAAGAGGGGGGGGGGGGTTGCAGTATATACCCAAAAGCATTCACTTCTTTTTCTAGCCTAGTCGTGGGATAAAAGCGATTTGACTGCGATTTTCTTTTGTCGAGTCTTTTTTTTCTGCTTTCACACTTCTCTTCTTCTTTGTCTTTGACATCTTCCCCTTTTTGGAACCTAAAAAAGACGGGGTGTTAGAGAAATTTTCTGATTCATCGTCAACAACTGACTTGTCAACAAGCTTCTTTTGTGTGCGGCTTGCCAAAGCTTCTCTCGAGCACGAACCTTTTTTTTTATTGAGCCCATTCTTAAACCTTATACTTTTTGAATACCTTTTCTGAAAGTGAAGATCTGGTAAAAGAGCCGATTTTAATTACCTTGAGACGTGTGTACGGGAAACTTTGCCGGATTCACCGTTTAATTAATCAGTCCTCGTTAACGCGTTTGACTCAAGTCAAGCTGAACACACAACAGCCCCCGCTCTCTACAGTCAAACTTGGACCACCAAATAAGATCCTATAACCTCAGTTTAGGATCCAATCCTGGGTTAAGTAGGAATAGATACTTTGGTGAGGTCTCCCGAAAGACCAGGACCTCCACAGGGAGAGCGGACTGTTGTGTACCACTACATCTTGTATTCCAAACACATGCCCCTCTTTAGCGGGCACCGTTATTAAATCAGCTTTAAAACATTTTAAAACTTTCTTCATACCAAAATGTTTCTCGAATTTTTCTGTGATTTTCAGGTACAACTAAAATCGAAATTTGGCGTAGCAAATATTTTATTCGTACGTTTGTAATAGAGGGGTCGATCTTTTTGGAATAAGCCCAGTCAAGAAGCGTTGTATTCCAGGAAGGTCTGGGGGTTTGGAGGAGCCTTGGGCAAGGGTATTGGCTTAGTCATTAGCACTACTTAGGACATTGTGTACAAAAGACAAGCATCCTTTATGTATCTTAGTGGCTTCGAGTTTCTCTTCCATATCGAGTCCAAGGAGGGCGGGCTACCCCTGACTCTGTTCTGGTTTGCCTCATTCGCTATCCTCTTTCTTCTAGTCTTTTTTCGCTCATCAAACAAAAGACGACCAGTTCAAATGACCGGTCTACCGAGTAACTCATTACCGTACACCCCCACCCTCTTTTCCCCTGGACTAACACGTCTTTAATTTGTATTAATCATAGCGTTATTAAAAAGAAGAGAGAGATATGATTACAAAAGAGAAATGAAGGATTTGTCTTGTTCCATTAGAGTTTCCCTGTCAATAGGTGAAGCTAAGCGACTAGAAACTAACGAAGAGGAAAAGGCAGAAAAAATTGGAAGAGATTGGCATTTGAAAAAGCATATAGAGAAGAATACGGAGAAGAAGAAGACGAGGAAAAAGAGGAAAAAAAGTAATAATTGGGTATTGATTTTTGTGCAAGTGCCAGGAGTGGAGGACAAATTATTGACGGACGATGCATAAGTGTCGGTTAATCTGCTTAGAAAGAGCCTGTCCGTTGTAACGATGTCACGGACTTGTCGTCGATGCCATAATCGTAAATTATCAACCGAGAGCACGTCAGCGAGGTGTCTTTCTTCCACTTCACAGAATAACGAGACAGACCCAACAGACAAACAGACAGGACGCATGGATGGATGGATGGATGAATGAAAGGATGGATTGTTGGAAATTAGGAACAGACAGACAAACAGACAGGCAGACGGACTGTTAGGTAGATGAATGGGTGGATAGATGATAGGATGGATTGTTGGAAACTAGAAACACACAGACAGACAGACAGACGGACTGTTAGATAGATGGATGGATTGATGATGGGATGGATTGTTGGAAAGTAGGCGCAGACAGACAGACAGAAAGACTGTTAAATAGATAGATGGATGGACCAGATGTAAGGCCAACGGACAAACAGACAGACAGACAGATAGACAGACAGCCCGAGAGGTAGATGATGGGATGGTTCTTGAAAACTAAGTACAGACAGACAGACAGACAAGCAAGAAAAAAGGCAGACAGATAGATGCGTAGATGGGCAGATTGATGTATAGACTCATAAACAGACGGCCAGACAAAGAGACGGGTAGACAGTCAAAGCAGACAGACAGGCAGACAGAGGTAGATACATTATCTATAGTTGTGCGAGCTTGTTGTCTTGCTGACAAGTAGACAGGCAGAAAGACTGAAAGATAAAGACAAACGATCAAAAGACAGACAAAGACAGAGAGAAGAATACCAGTCCTATTTTTGCTTGTTGCTTGTTGGCTTTGCGAACAGACAGACAAGCAGGTAGTGTGCTTAAGCACATACACAGGCAGACAAACAGACATACAGAAACGGTTCCTGTTGAAGCTATGGTTCGTTAACTTGTCACTGGACAGACAGACAGATAGATGTAGGATACTTTGTTCACCGTTGTTGACATCTATTAATCACCGACAACAGAGAAAGAGACAAGTAGCTTCAGATAGTTAACTATAGGTTAACACACAGGCAGTCCGACTTACAGTCATAGTTTCACAGAGAACAGACAAACGGACAAGTAATCATAGATAGGTAACTATAAGTACACAGATAGGCAGACCGACGAACAGTCAGACTTTCATAGATAACAGATAAACAGACAAGTAACCTACATGGTTAAATATAAGTACACAGACAGGTAAACAGACAAACAGACAGACTTTCACAGACAACAGACAAGTTACCATAGCTATAAGTACAGATACAGTCCGAAATACAGACAGACCGTCTCAGACAACAGACAGACAGACAAACAGACAAGTAACCATAGACAGTCAGCTATACGCAAACATACAGGCACGACATACAGTCAATGATTAGTAAATAGGTGACATCACAGACAGCGGACAGACGGACAAGCAAACATACTAAACATATTCCTTCCATACTCATACTGTCTATCGTTGTTATCGCTTTGCTACTTGATCCTATCATCGTATGTTATCATCCCTGTTACCAAATGTTATCAGTGTGTTATCAGATGTTATCATTGGTGGTAGGAAAGTTGCAAACCCTCTCGGCTGAAGAGATTCTTTGATGGCGGCTTGTTTGCTTACGTTGTCCGGCAACGTGTAAAAAGAAACTCGCCGTGTCTGTCTAAATATAAAACCCTCACTATACAAAAGCCGAAGATTCTTCAGTCAAGAATCACACAAAGAATCTTCCCGGAATCAAGAATCTTGCCAAGAAATCAAGAATCTTTACAAGAATCCCTGTGTTACTGCCCATTTAAATGCCCACGGGTTTAAATGTCCACTCCATTCATCGAGGGGGTTGGGAGGGGGGTTCCGAAATTCCGGGCGCAAAAAGTTGAATGGAGATAATTTGATAACATTTGATAACACTTGATAACAGGTAGATCACAGTGTCTGTATAGCAGACCCCCTTTTTTTTTTTTTTTTTTTTTTTTGATCCGTACAGCTTCGTCTTGTACAAATAGGCCCTGCCAATTCAATCAAACTCTGGGAGAAAATAAAAGATTTCAACACAAACAATACAACCGAAACCTTGGCTTGTTTCGTCTGCTTTTCCTCTCCTTGAAAAATAAATCAATAATTCAATAATCGATCATCAAATCATGGGAAATGCGATAAACGGTGATCGAGTAAGCGATAGTTAGAACGATAGCTGAGAAAAATAGTAACTTTTTTTCCTTGTAGGAATTATAAATCCTTATAATAGACTCATGATAACATGATAACAGTTTGATAACAGGTTGATAACATGTGATAACAGAGGGCTCTGGTGTATACGAAGGCAATCAAGAGCCTTTGGCTGTCGTCGCCTTTCGGTCCACGCGTGGCTTCCGACGATCAATAAGCAAGGGCCCCCTTGCCATTCCTTACACCTTATGCAAGTGTTATCAACTTGTTATCAACTTGTTATCATCATGTTATCATCATGTTATGATCGTATCAAACGATGTTAACACGTAGTCTCCAGTCGTTGCTAAAGAGAGTGGGCCTCCTTCCCAAAAGCGTTGCCTCTCTATAGCGGACACTGTTGTCAAATCAAAATGAAGGAATTTTTAGACTTTCTTTATACCAAAATGTTTCTCGAATTTTTCTGTGATTTTTAGGTGTATTTTAAATTAGATTTGCTTGTAAACATTTTTTATACGGCTGTCCGCAGTAGAGAGGACTTGGCGTGCCTCTCTATAGCGGACACCTTTATAAAATCAACGCGAAGGAATTTTTAAACTTTCTTTACACTAAAATGTTTCTTGAATTTTTCTGAGATTTTTACAAAATTTTAAATCGAAATTTGCCCATAAACCTATTTTATACGGCTGTCCGTAGTAGAGAAGCCTGTATGGAATCAAGTCTATAGGGCCTATTCGAAACGCCGGCTTCTCTATAGCGGACACTGTTGTCGAATTAACGTGAAAGAATTTTTGAACTTTTTTGGTATCGAAATGTTTCTGGAATTTTTTCGAGATTTTTAGAAACTTTTTCAAGTGAGATTTGCCTGTAAATATACTTTATACAGCTTGTCCGCAGTATAGTCTTTTTTGGAATCTAAGTCTATAGAGCCTATGCCAAAGGCCTGCCTCTCTATAGCGGACACCATTATTAAATCAACTTGAAGGAATTTTTAAACTTTCTTTATACCAAAATATTCCTCGAATTTTTCCGAGATTTTTAGAAACTTTTTCAAGTGAGATTTGCCTATAAGTGTTCCGCAGTAGAGAAGTTAGTTTCTAGCGACCTTTTTTGGGCCTATAGGCAAATCAGCCAAAGAATAAGTCTAATAACAATAATAAAATAAATTATAATAATATCGATTTAAATTTGAATTTAATCGATTAATTGTAAACCAAAGTCGATAACTGTCAGTATATGAAGTGCCATCATTTATAATTAATAAGTTTATCGGTTATAATATTAAACTTCTAATTTTTTATCGGCGAACTTGTATCGAAAGTAATTGGCGAACTTGTCGCATTTGATTGGTAAACTTATCGGGTTTCTTATTGCGAACTTAACGGTTTTTGTTGGTGAACTAGTAGGTTTTTCAGTTAGTAAATCTATCGGTTATATTAGGTAAGTTTATTGATTAAAAGTTTGACAAGTTTATCGGTTGAAACTGCAAAGAGGTGTGCAGTTTTTTGCCAGGAAAATTTGCCGTGGGGGTAGGCCGTGGGGGTAGGCCGTAGTTGCCAAAATCGCCGAGTCAAGTTTAGCCTCACCTAAGCTGTCGGAACCAAACAGCCCCGACTGAAAATTCTCATAGAACAGGTAGAATTTGGAACGGAGACTCAGTGAGAACTCAGTGAGAAACTCTAAAAAGTCGTGAGATCTTACTGAGTCTCCGTTCCAAATTCTACCTGTTCTATGAGAATTTTCAGTCGGGAGTGCTTCCACTTTGCAGGGAAATTCCCTTAAAAGAAGGAAAATGGGGAAGAGGTAAAAGGGGAAATGGAGGATAAAGTGAATTTACCAGTGTAGCTTTACTCTGTAACACGGAGGGGAAAAAGGGGAAATTGATATCTTCAAGAAGAGGGGGGGGGGGGGGAAAGGGGGAAAAAGTGGAAGCACTGGAACCAAATTTGGCCCTGGACCGCAAACTCCCTTGCGTCCTATCAGTCGGGGACACAGCCAGGGTTCTAAGGACTGGCAACGATGCGAACTTAGGTACATACAATGGGGGAATTCCCTTAAAAGGGGAAAATTAACTGGGTACGAACTTGGGTACGTACAATCGGGAAATGACATGCAGCGGGGGAATTCCCTTAAAAGGGGAAAATGAATTGGGTACGAACTTAGGTACGTACAATCGAGGAATGACATACAGCGGGGAATTCCCTTAAAAGGGGAAAGTGAACTAGGTACGAACTTAGGTACGTACAATCGAGAACCGACATACAGTGGGGGAATTCCCTTAAAAGGGGAAATGAACTGGGTACGAACTTGGGTACGTACAATCGAGAAATGACATGCAGTAGGGGAATTCCCTTAAAAAGGGAAAATGGAATACAAAAAGGGAAAAAATAAGGGAAGAGGGAGAACGAAAGGATTCGAAGTATTCGCAACGAAGAATTCGCAAGTAAACCTGTATAACTTGGCATTAGAGTTGTCAAATAAACTTCAGAAAAATTTCAAAATTGCCCTCCCCGTCCTCGAAAGGATTTTCGTTATAAACTGAGCGACGTGGTGTGAAGGCACCAGTGCTTCCACTTTGCAGGGAAATTCCCTCAAATAGGGAAAATGGGGAAGAGGGAAACGGTAAAATTTAGGGAAAACTCAATTTACAAATGTAGCTTTACTCTGCAGCACGGAGGGGGGGAAAGGGGAAACTGATATTTTCAAGCGGAGGGGGAAAAAGGGGAAAAAAGTGGAAGCACTGGAGGGCACCTCGGCTCATTCCGACTTGGCCTGGACCGTTCAAGTCTTCGCGGAGGCCAGTGAGGCCAGCGGATTCTGAGGCTCGCGGTTCCCTTCCGTTTGCTTCCCTTCGCTTGAAGAAATTCAAATTTTCCTTTTAACCGCCTTTTGGACAAACTTTTGTCTTTCAAGTTCACTTCGGGACAGCGGATAATATTTGTGAACAGGTAATAGAAGTGAACTTGAAAGACAAAAGTTTGTCCAAAAAGGCGGTTAAAAGGAAAATTTGACTTTTTCCAAGCGAAGGGAACTTAGTAAATTCTAAATGATAACTCCTCCATTTTGTTTATTGATGCCCAGTTGTTTCGTGGCAAAATTGGTTTACTGTTCGCGGAAAAACAACTTACACCCAAGTGGTGCTGATGGCATCTCATATCAGTAAACCGATCATTTATTATGGATATTTTCTTCCAAATCCAGGATGTTTTTCCAAGGTGGATGAAAAATTTTCAGTTCAAAATCCTACGTATAAGTTATGATTCTTGATTCCCGAACATGATTCTTAATCAAGAATCTCATAGATAATTATCCAAAATTAATAAAATAACTAGTTTAATGTTTAAAAAAAAAGATAAATAATTCACTAATAGAAAGTGTCGCGTATTTCGATCAGTTATAAATTATTCATAAACCATTACAATATTTCGAGAATTTCAGTATAGGGTCCTTATGAAGAGCACTGTCTCCTACGTGTAGAATCAGGGGCACAAAGTGTGTAGACAAGAATGTCCAGGGGCAGCAAGGGTTAGAACTATTGACTAATATTTATTTGAAGAAGCTTTTGTAAAGAGCCATCTGGCGAGAATTCTCACTTGTATGTAGAATCAGGGGCACATACAGTGTAGACCAGAATCAGCAGGGGCAGCACGGCTTAGAACCCTTAACTAACTTTTACTTGAAGAATTTTTTCTAAAGATCCATCTGGTAAAAGTTATCTGTTGACGTAGAATCAGGGGCACACAGACAGTGAACCAGAATGTCCAGGGGCAGCCAGGTCGAACACTATTAACTAACATTTATTTCAAGGGTTATTGTCAAGAGTCCTATGGCAAAAGTTCTACCTTGTATGTAAAATCAGGGGCACAAAGAGTATAGACCAGAAACAGTAAGGGGCAGCAAGGGTTAGAATTATTAACTACATTTTATTAGAGGAATTTTTTCGAAATAGTCTTCTGGCCAGAACCCTTCGTTGTATGTAGAATCAGGGACACAAAGATTGTAGACAAGAATGTCCACGGGCAGCGAGGTCTAATACTATTAACTAACATTTATTTCACAAGTATTTCTAAATAACCATCTGGCCAGAACCCTTCGTTGTATGTAGAATCAGGGGCACAAAGATTGTAGACAAGAATGTCCAGGGCAGCAAGGCTAAGAACCATCCACTAACTTTTGTTTGAAGAACTTTTTCGAAATAGTCTTCTGGGCAGAACCCTTCGTTGTATGTAGAATCAGGGGCACAAAGATTGTAGACAAGAATGTCCAGGGGCAGCAAGGCTTAGAACCATCAACTAACTTTTATTTGAAGAATTTTGTCGAAATAGTCTTCTGGCCAGAACCCTTGGTTGTATGTGGGATCAGGGTGCAGTGAGGGGCGAGCGCCTAAGGCTATTAACCGGGCCCGGCCGCTTTTGTTGACACCTCAACACGCAACACATGCCCCTGTTGTCTGCAAGGCAGCCAGTCAACAATTAACCGCCACCGAGTGCAAACAAATTAACTGGGCGCCATCTTTGATTTCTTTTTCCTCGTCTTAATCCAGAATAAAATTAAAGATTAACCCAGATTCATCTTATCTTAGTTATACAAACTGTATTTAATGAAACTAAGGAACATATGTTCGAGATTAGTGCAATCAAACTAGTAGGCGGCCATCTTTGATTTCTTTTTCCTCGTCTTATTCCAGAATAAAATTAAAGATTAACCCAGATTCATCTTACCTTAGTTATACAAACTGTATTTAATGAAACTAAGGAACTTATGTTCGAGATAAGTGCAAACAAACTACTAGGCGGCCATCTTTGATTTCTTTTTCCTCGTCTTATTCCAGAATAAAATTAAAGATTAACTCAGATATATCTTAGTTATATTAACTGCATTTAATGAAACAAAGGAATATGGGTTCGAGATAAGTGCAAACAAACTACTAGGCAGCCATCATTGATTTCTTCTCTGCTCTTATTCCAGAACAAAATCAAAGATTAACTCAGATATATCTTATTCTAGTTATTTCAACTGTATTTCATGAACGTTAAGGGATTTGAAGAAAGTTTTGCGTTGAAATTGATAGTGGAGGATTTGAAAAGTGGAACAATTTGGTAGAGTAGTAAAGCCTGGCCTATAATCAATAATGGTGACTGATGAGTCTCGGTTCCAGCGACGACATCACGCCAGCAAATCTTCCTTAAATAATTCTTGTCAAATGCAAAGGCAAACCAGGATAAAATCTAGATAAAAACTGGTTCAAAAGCAGGAACTAGAACAGACAAACAAAAATAGGGAAAAATAGCTAACTATCAGTACTTGTAAGTAAAAATAAGTTAAGAACTATTATTAATATTTTATTTATGATATATTAGTATAATAAAACTTTAATACATAAGAATTTTAAAGGAAACAAAGGGTATAGAAAAAGGTATCGCGGACCAGAGTATACCCACAGGCACCACCAAGCTTTATTTACGTGACAATTACACCGTGCTACTAATGTACCTAGCTTGCCTCTTCTCTAGTCTCCTTCTTATTACAACTTCTTACTTATCATCATCATCTTCTTCTTTGTCTTCTCTTTCGTCTTCTTACTCGTGAGTCGTTCGTAAGAAGAAAATGTGCGCTATCGCTGAAACAGGCGGACAACTGCTAATACATCCTTACGCCAACTGAAGAAATGTCAACAGTTAAATGCCGGAAAGAATGTCTGAAAAGAGTGATAACCCCTGATTACAGGCAGAGGTTTTCTTTAGTCCATTGGTGAAGTAAGAGAGAGGGATTTTGTCTGTAGAATACCATCAAAGGGGCACATCCTTTCTTGGTTAGCTGCGACAAAAATGGTGGCAGTATTCCTTGGCCAGTGTTGAGCAGGGAGTAGTTAGGAGTGGTCGGGAGTAGTCGGGAGGTGGTGTAGGGCCATAGCTGAGGAGAATAGGAAGAAAGAAACTAATCAAGCACTTGATTACGCGACTATATGAGACATGACTGGGTCGCCTCGGTTGCACAGGGTTATGGTATTGGCCGCTATTGTTTTTAATATTTGCTTCTGCAGCTTCAATTAGAGCTTCTTTACGAGCAAATGAAACTTGGCTTTTACTTCGATGCTTTTGCTTTTAATGAGGGACATTACTGAAAAGGAAGAATTGGGAGAGTCGATCTCAACAAGTCAAAAGACGTGCTGAGAACAGCTGACAGTTGTTGTTCGTGCCTATCCAAAAAGCACTGACCCTACTACTTGACTTAATCCACTAGATTCATCTTTTTCATACTTAGTCTTTGCCCCTAAGCTTAGTAAGAAAGCTAGTAAGTGAGTTAATAGGTAAGTAAGCTGATGATTATGTAGACTAGTAAGTCAGTAGGCTAGTACGTAAGTAAGTAAGTAAGCTAGTAAGTATAAGTAAGTAGAAATGTAGACAAGCCAGTCAGTGTGATAGTAAACTAGTACGTAAGCTAGCAAGTAAGTAACTAGTCTAGTAAAAGAGTAAATAAGTTAGTAAGTAAGCTAGTAAGTAAGTAGGTAAGTCAGTCAGTAAGCTAGTAAGTAAGCAAGTCAGCAAATAACTAAGCAAATAACTGAGCAACTAACTAAGCAGCTAAGTAAGCTAGTCCGTAAGCAAGTCACCAAATAACTAAGCAACTAACTAAGCAACCAAGTAAGCTAGTAAATAAGGCAGTAAGTAAGCAGATAGTCTTCCCGGGACTTGCCATAGTTTCGGTATTTTTGCTCGAGATTTTCCCTATTGACTGGAGCGACAAGTTGAGACGAGGAGGGGATTTGCGTTTTAAAAGATTTACACTCGAGCGGCTCTTGAACGAAATGATTGCAAGATTGTCAAAGATTCGCCTACAAGAGGAAATCGAAATGCAAACTCTGTTCTACAGGCAAAGAGGAAGTAAACGATGCATCGCTTCCTCCCCATCCATCCCGCATCGCTCGATAACCAGGGGCTACTCGATAGAAAAGTCATACGGTTGAATACCGAATGACTAGGTAGCTGAACACTAGTTTCTCTCTGCAATCACCAGCTGAATGGTAGCTGAACTCGCTTTGGTTGCCAAAAGTGAACCCTCTGAATAAGGGGTTGAATACTGCATGACTCAGTTCTTGAAAAATTCAGGTGTATGAACCATGTGAAAGTGGGCCAATTTCACACTGTCATCTAGCTGAATCCACGGTAGTCATGCACTATTCAGTGGGTCATTCTGACGTTTGACTGGCACTACGCCTAGCTATACTCCATTTCCGACTTCAACTCGACTAAGCACCCTCTGCAGTAGCATTAGTAGTAATAATAACGATTGGTAGGCTACTAAGTGGTAGCATTGCTAGTTAAAATCGTGGAAAAGTAGCAGAAGCAATAGTCTAGGCGTATAGCAGTCTTACAAAGTAGCACTTCTAGAAGAACTAGCAGTAGCTAGATTAGTAACAGTTGGACTAAATTAGCAGCAAGAGAAGTAGTCGTAAGCAGTACTTGCGGAACAACTAGCAGCAGTTACTATTCTAGCAGTAATTTAGTCATTAGAAGCGGTGGACGATGTAGCATCATTAATCTCATCGTTAATAAAGTAGTAGCAGTAAGAAGAGTAGTCTTAATGAGTAGTCACAAGAACTAATAGTAAGCTCTGCTTAGAGTACTACTGCTAGTATAACTGGTATTGTAGCTCCTATTCTTTAGCAGCAATCATATCAGTAGCAGGAGTGAGCTGTAGCAATTTCTTGCAAGTATCAACGCTACTACAGCAAGATGAGTAGTGGTAGTAATCCTCGAAGAACTAACGGTAAAAGCAGTAGCTACTATTTATAGCAGCAATATGACAGGAGTAGTAGTAGCAAGCTATAGTAAGTATCAACGCTACTACAGCGAAACGAGGAGTAGTACTAGTCCCCAGAAAAACTAGCAGTAAACTCTGCTTAAAGTAGTACTACTAGTTAACTATCAATAGCTACTGTTCTAGCAGCCATGATACTAGGGGCAGTAGTAAGCAGTAGCAAGTTCTTGCAAGTATCAATGCTACTACAGTACCTATAACTACTGTAACGATACTAGTAGTAGCGACTATTCCAGTAGCAATCATATTAGTGGCAGGAGTAAGCAGTAGAAAGCAATGGTGAGTATTAACGCTTCTATAGGCGTGGTTGTTTGTGTGCTACCAAACCTTGGCCACGTGCCAGTCATAAAATACGCCTGTGGTATCATTTTTCTCTGAAATATGTAGCAGTAAATGCAATAGTAGAGAGAATAGCAACTCCGACAATGGCTGCCGTGATGGAAAACGCCAGATTAGTAGCACCACTAGCAATAGTGGTTGTAGTAGTAGTAAAGTAGTAAGTTAGTAAAGCTAGCAAGATCAGTTTTAACGAAATTTGGTTTGTTTTGAAGCTGAAGTTTAAACACGAGTCGGTCGTTTGCCCCTGATTTAACCGAAAGTAAAGTAGTTTACTCCTGAAAGGACCTCCGGGGTAAAAAAAAATTTCAACCCCGATTCTACTCCACTGCCACACTATTCATAAAAGTTTGACAATAAATTTTACTTCTACAAAAACAGAACTCAGGATTTTGGAAACTTTTGAGGCTTTTGGTCGAATCAGGCGCACCAGATTCACTGTTATGAACTTGTTATCAAGTCTGTTGTGACACGTAATCAGTTGCAAGAGCAATTACTGTGGGAATTGGAGCACTCTTGGCTCGGGCGAGAGAGAGAGAGAAGTTGACAAGAGAGAAACCCTTCTATATGTTTGGAGAAGCTTTGCGAGGAAACGGAGCATATGAGCGGAAAGCAGGGGTCTTCTTGTGCAAGCAAAACATCAGGTCTTGACTTTGACTTGAAACGCCGTATGCAGGGGCAGCCAAACCGGAAGCCATTGTCCGCATCTTCTTTCCAGGGAGATCCGCAGCTATCTCAGGACCGCTTTGTCAAGAACAAATCAGGCGTCATCCCAGTATGAGGACGTCATAGACTTCATCAGAGCGTCATTCTAGCATCGCACGGACTTCATACAGTTCCTGTGAGGATCATACAAGCTCTCTGACCGCTTTGTCAAGAACAAATCAGGCGTCATCCCAGTATGAGGACGTCATAGACTTCATCAGAGCGTCATTCTAGCATCGTACGGACTTCATACAGTTCCTGTGAGGATCATACAAGCTCTCTGACCTCTTTGTCAAGCACAAATCAGGCGTCATTCTAGTAGGAGGACGTCACAGACTTCATCAGAGCGTCATTCTAGCATCGTACGGACTTCATACAGTTTCTGTGAGGATCATACAAGCTCTCTGACCTCTTTGTCAAGAACAAATCAGGCGTCATCTGAGTATGAGGATGTCACAGACTTCATCCGAGCGTCATCTTAGCATCATACAAACGTCACTTGAGCAGTACATCAAGCCAACTAATCAGTGGTTAAATCAAACTTCATCTAAAACTTCATTTCGCTTTAGAAGCTTCCTTCAAGGATCCTGAACATCATCCTGGACGTCATTTCAGGCGCAATCTGCTCCTAGTAGCAGCGAGCCCTCTTTTCTCGATCTGCTCCTACTCTCACTTACTGGGCTGACGTATTGATTGGGTCCCGGGGGGCCTGCAACTGCATAAAAGGTTCCAACGGGGGGAACAAACAACACAAACGGTGTAGCGAATAACTTGACCAAATGGAAATGGCCGCACTTTGCGCTGCTCCTGCTTAAACTGCCATCTTTTTACTCGTCATATTTTATATACCGCAATCAATACAATATACTCATCTTCACCTTTCTTTGAAGCTTTGTTGTGTGTATTCCCAGTTGTGTTTAGTGCATACACACACGCACTTTCCATGACATTTTCTCGAACCCCTCTTGCTGCTTTGGGGGTAGCTGGTAGCAAAACTTGGCCATTCATTTGGCAACGGATCGTTTACATGTGCCTTGGATGATGAAGTAAACATGCAAGAGAATCATCTATGCGATCCAATTGTTGCCCTCCAATACAAAGAAAATAAAAACCTTGCGTGATACGAATACATATATCATCTACCGTTAACGTACATCTACCATAATAACATAATATAATATGATAATAGCAAACTACAGTATAGGAATATAGTTAGACTTTTTCTTAAGCTTTGGTTATCAGCTTGTTATCACGTGTTATCAAGTTTTCTTGTTAGTCACGAACCTCCACCCTTTCGCATGGGAGGGTCCTAGCTGTGCCATTATGCTAACGCAGCACTAGTTCTAGCATTTCCTGCCAACTATTGCTGTAAGGGCCAAGTAGCAGACCGATAATCTGATAACATGTTGATAACACGGGCGTGAAAAGGGGTTGCATGCCCCTCCTGGAGAAGCTACAGAAGGATTGGCTGCTTTCTTAATGGAACTGTTCCAAAATAAAGAGAGGCTGGCAACCTCTATGATGATTTGACACACCACCTGATGTTATCATGTGTTATCAAGTCTTTTTCATGCAGGATTTTCATGTCCAAACATCTGTGAACTGTTGATAATAGATACTAACTATGATAAGTGAGGATAACGTATCCTTAACACATGATAACACATTGAAAAAGCAGTTCTAGAACTTCTTTCAGACTGATCCAACAACTTTTCGAGCGTTCTATCAAGAAAATCGTACTACTAAACGATGATAACATGTTGATAATCCATTAGTAACAAAAGATAACACTTCTAGAACTAACATTTGGACCATCCTAACACTTTTCCGGAGCTCACTATAGCCAAAATCATCATAACAAACCAGGCTATAACATTTCCACAGCTTCTTTCCACCACTCGCTGGAAGTAAAATCATACTAGACTAGAAGATAGCAGGCTTATAACACGTTAATAACACATGATAACACACGTATAGAAGAAGAGAGGAGTAGAGAAAAACAGCGCAGGTTGGGCTTGGGAGGGGTTAGAATGGTATCCGATTTGGCAGAGGACACAGACATGGGCTGCTGATAAATCGATGGCTTCTATTGGCGTCAAACCAAGTGGCCCTGCAGCTACCAAATGAGAGGATTTACTTTTTGCTCAGCCTCAGCAAAACTTTCACGTTTTTATCTTACTCTCTAAACCCCCTTTCCCTTTTTTCTTCCCTGCCAGTATATAGTTGCAAACTATCCTACTATCATAGAGGAATCTTATTATTGTTTCTAGAGGGAATGATTTGAACGTTTCCCGTGTTGTTTTATCGTTTTAATACTTTGTTTCCCTGTGATACACGAGTCGCGCGGCCATTAAGAGACAGTGAAATATTTGCCAAGCTTTGTCACGTTCCTCTTTCCACACCGACTTGTGCAGATGACAACGGCTTCCTATTTTAACTTAATAACGATTACGCTTCCTGTTAACCGTAGTTAACAACCGTTAACTTGAGATAATAATACGCCTGATAACCAGGGATGATAACACTGAGGTTGCGGACTCCGTGATGCTTTTAACGATCCACCTATGCTTCACTTGGCGCAAGTCATTTGCAGCTATTTTTCCCAAGCAAAGAAATCAAACCTGTTATCATCATCTTCTTTTACCATTTCTTGTTACTGTCTGTTCTTTGCTTTTTCATTCGGTTGGTGTTTGAATCGATTTTGGCGGCTGTTGCCAATCGGGCGTACCCCGAATAACAAGTCAAAAGACGGACGAGCCTAACGGGGTTCATAACTCCCGATAACAAGATTATCAAAGACAACAGTTGATAACCGATGATAACAGACGGTAGCCGACCCCCTCCACTAATGGTCCAGCCAATAAAAAAGCAGAAAAATAAAACAATTAATTTGATTTGTGGAAAAAACTTCAACGCTGTTGTAATGATTCTTCAATGGCTTCACTTTCGTCGGGTCTGTAACTAAGAACCAGACCAAAAAATCGAAAATCTGTTTTAAGAGCTTCCTCAAACAATCTCTAGAGAGTATTTTTACAGTGTTATCATCATATTATCACACTGTTTTCACCTGTTATCAGAGGTTTAGTAGAGGAGTTTTGCAGCGGAGGGGAAAAAAAGGCAAGGAGCTTGCCTCGGCCTGGGCTAATGAGATTTTGATTGTTTTGCCCATTTCTCCCAACTGCTCGGTTCATCGAATCATTGGCCGGTGAAATATGATTTTGCTCCACCCAATCCTCCCCTCCACCCACTTTTATACCCACTCCCACTGTTTCCACTTTGCAGGGAAATTCCCTGGAAAAGCAAGAAATGGATTCTGAAAAGAGAAAAATAAGACAAGAGGGAAAATTTAAAAGTACAGCCTGGATTCTAGCGCCGAGGAGAAAAAGGGGGAAATAGGGAAAACGGAAAATCTAAAATGTACGACCTGTATTCTAGTACGGAGGGGAGAAAGGGGAAAATGAGGGAAGAGGGAAAACGGAATATCTAAAACAAACGGCCTGGTTTCTAGAACGGAGGGAAAAAGGGGAAAATAGGGAAGAGGGAAAAATGGGGAAAATGAAAGTGGAAATACTGCCCACTACTCTTTTAATTCACAAATTTTATCTTTCATGCCTATACCACAAAGAATATGGTTGAGCGCAAATGGTACCAAACGATGATACCCCAGATGAATCTTGCTACCAGTGTTTCTACTTTTCAATTTTCCCTTTTCCCCTCTTTCATTATTTTTTCCTTTTTCCCCTTCGTACTAGGATACAGGCCTTGTACATTTTCAATTTTTCCTTTTTCCCTCTTCCCTTATATGTTTTCCTTTTTCCCCCTCTGTAGTAGAACACAGGCCTTATAGAATTAGATTTTTCGTTTCCCCTCTTCCCTTATTTTTCCTTCTTTCCCCTCCCGTACTAGAAAACAGGCCTTACACGTTTATATTCTCGGTTTTACCTCTTCTTTTATTTTTCCCTCTCCAGTCCCCATTTTCCTTTTCTTTTCAGGGAATTTTCCTGCAAAGTGGAAACATTGCTTGCTAGGTACTCTGTATGGATATTGCATTTATAAAGCTTTTGATAATAGAAGAAGCAGCAAATCAAATTTGTTCTTGGCATACCTAGTAAACCCGTTTCCCAAGCAACCAATGATACGGTCAACCAGGATGACGTTGATCCTTCCTCTTCGTATTAGAAGATAATTAATCAATATTAATAGTCATTTGTTTGAACAATCAGGAAGCTTATCGTTCCTGGATGTGCTCGATGACTCTTCCCTGGTGGATGGGCAGTCGAAGGATCAGACCCTGCAGGACCTTCTGTCACGAAGTCGAGCGACTGTGTCCTTACTTCTTGCCGGCCGAGAAAACGGGACCAGGCAGCCAGTACGCTGGAGAACCTTCCTTCCTCTGCATAGGTAACATTAAACTCTATACCCAACAGAAGAAGATGCGCTAGTCAAACGTCAGAATGACCCACTGAATGGTGGATGATTGCCGTGGATTCAGCTAGAAGACAGTGTTGAAATTGGCCCACTTTCGCACGGTTCATACGCTTGAATTTTGAAAGAACTAAATCATGCAGTATAGAGTCCTCTGTTCAGAGGTTTCACTTTTAGCAACTAAAGACAGTTCAGCTACTATTCAGCTAGTAATTCAGAAGGAAGCTAGTGTTCAGCTACCTAGTCGTTCAGTACTGAACCGTACCCCAATAGAAAAAGATGCGCTATTCAAACGTTAGAATGACCCACTGAATGGTGCATGATTGCTGTGGATTCAGCAAGACTATAGTGCGTAATTGGCCCACTTTCACACGGTTCATACCCTTGAGATTTTCAAGAACTTATTCATGCAGTATTCAACCCTTTATTCAGTGGGTTCAGTTTTAGCAGCTAAAGTAAGTTCAGCTACTATTCAGCTAGTGATTCAGAGGGAAGCTAGTGTTCAGCTACCTAGTCACTCGGTCCTCAACCGTATGACTTTTCTATCGGGGTATAAGGAAACGATAGAACTAATCAGGAAAGAAAGTACATAATCGAACTTTGTCTGTTTGTCTGGACGCTTTACTAGATCCGGATGTCCGGCAGACAAGCGGACAAGCAGCCAATTCTTCCTATGGCGACGAGCAAAACTGTTACCGGCCGTGTACCTTAAACTACAACCTGGAACCGGAAGTGTTTCCAGCACAGTGTTCGATCGACTTTATCGAACAGTCGGACCCTGTGTTCGACAACAGCACAGCAACAGCCAAAACAACCATTACAACACAGCCACCAAACGCTGCAGACGAAGTTTGGACCGACCACGTGGTGGACCAGACCCTACACCAAGATGGCGGACAACTGAGCAGCTCGGCTTCACTCGCCAGGACTAGTTATTTGCAATTCGGTTGGAGATGGCGAACTCTGGTGTTGTTGCTCTTTCTCCTAGAGTGTGTTACCCGTTTGTTAACATAGCTGAAATAATTTGAACAACAGTTACTTTTTTTGCTCTAGGATAATAGTTAGTTTCGGTGTCTACGTTTTATCCTCCCCCCAAACAAGTTTTGTAAACTAACCAAACCAGCACAAAAAAATGATAGTCACAAGTTTGATGAATACTAGTTTCTAGTGTTTTTCTATACGAGTATCAAGATTTTTCTGGAACATTTTTGGACTAAGAAATAATAGTACTGTATAGAAAACAAAAGTTTTTGTTGTTGAGAGATAAAACCTGTCTCCGAAGTTGATTGTGTAGCGTGCGAGATTGATTCGGGCGGGTATAGTGTTTTTTCTCGGTTCCTTTTGCAGTGTTTTTTTTCTTGTTCTGTTTTGTTTTGTTTTGTTTTGTCAACTGCCACAAATTTTGATCGCACACGAGGACAACGAAACGTTTGAACCATTTTTCAGTTGCATTTTCAACAAATGAGGACAATTGTTTAGTCTAGTAGAAAAAGCGTGCGAGCCGTAAGTAATAATAAATCCATAGCCTTCTGTCTCTGTATGACTTGTATAGGGGCGACAACTAAGTTCTCCAAGTCTAAGTCTGAGTCTGAAAAATTCTTTAAAATTTAAAATCTCGTATGTTTTTCCAAACCTTGGCATTTAAACAATTTTTTTTTTTTAAAGAGAAAGAAAAATCTTGTATTGCTGTTATAACCTTATGAGGAAAGTTTTGTGCGCGGGGGAAACCTTCGTCTTGTCGAACCTCGCGACGAGTCGCTCGTTCCCCGTCGAGTCTTCGAGTCTTCGTTTTTCCCCGGTACCGTAAAACAAAAGTGAACAAGTGCTGATTTGCAGTTTGTGAGGGCATCTTCTAGTTCCGTGTCGGCAGGAAATCCAATAAAAAAAAACAACTTTTGTGTAGTTTGTCAAAATAAATTGCTATATAGTCCATTGGAAGGCAGAAAAAATGGCGTAAAATCCCCTGATTTGACTTCTCTTCTCTGAAAATATTGATCTGCGGATGTGTCCTTTGCATACCAGTGTAGAACATGTGTGTGTTGTTGACATTATAAGCAGAAAAATATAAGCCATTTCAAGTTACCCTTTCTTGTATTCTTCATTTCGCAAAACACGAAATCGTTACTTCCTCGACGAGACCGAGCGACTCCTGTCCCGAGAAGTCGAGCGGGACGAAAAACAGGACGAAGAACGGGACGACTTGCCGGAACGTTCCCTGCGTCCGCTTCCCGTTCTTTCTCGCGAGCTCGAAGACCTCGAACTGCGGGATTTTGTCGACGACTCGCTCGGTCCGCAGTGGACGGGTGGTGGCGATTCGGACCATCTCCATTCAGCTTCTCTTTTCCTACTGGGTTGCGTGAATTTTCGTCCAGGATTTCGGAAAACGTGCAGATAATTGCACAGACGACCCTTGGGACACTTGCCTCGCGAAAAAAGACCTGATAACGGACAATAACAAGAGTTTGAGCAAACGAGGGGACGAAGTGGTATGTCGCCCTCGCGTTAAGTAATGCGCATTGACGTGACCCTTGGAAAAGATTAATAATACTTGCAACAGACCTGACGTCCTACAAACATCTCATCGATTAATGCCATAACAAGCAGGGGGGGGGGGGGTAAACAGAAAAAGTTTCCAGTTTTCAGCACTCCAGTTCTTGTTATTTGAAAAGGAAAACAAATCTAGTCGTTTAAGAGCGGACGAAAATGAAGGTGAAGCACTACACAACTCGTCCAAATTCTCATTTCATTAAAACCTGCACTTCCCTACTAAAACGAGGGACCGACTTTAATGAAATTACAAAGTGACAAAAGTAAACGGTGCTCCGTAACACGACTTTTCCTCTTTGGGTGCGGGTTATTTTGCAAGTTAGTAGTTGCTTTTTACGGGGACGGGGACGGGGGAGGAGGGAAGGAGGAAGAGCTTGGAAGGTAATTACCGCAAATGGCAGCCCTCCAAGAGGGAATATTGACAAAACGACAACTCAGCTGACGTCCGTCGTACCAGCGTCCGTGGAAGCGAAGAAACGATCGCACAGCGTCTTTCAGTCTCGCATATTCCACAAAAACGTGACCCCGAAGATGCGCCTGAAAGTTGCAGCACACTCTCAGCTCCACCACTCGGCCCGTTTCTTCCAGCTCCGGCAACACGTCCTCGTAAAATTCCCTGTAAAAATATGCAAATGGCCGTATAAGAACCCTTCGATCATTTTTCCTTTAAGAGTGGGGGAGAGAGAAGGAGTCCTGTTAATGGTGTTTTTTTCGCTTCAACTGCAGAAAGCTGAACAAGTTCACGTCGCATCGTATTTGTCACGCTGCAGTCGGTAAGGGGGGGGGTTGTTTACAGCGGTGCCATCTAGCGGGTAAAACATGAAGCCTTTTTGAATTAGATTACCGGAAGTGGTTGTAGATGTCGGACTCTTCATATTCTAAGTGACTGTCGCTGTTGAATTCATCGCGGTAGACTTGGTTCAAACCGAAATGTTGGTAAAAGTTCGGAATGAGAAGTGTCTTGCTGACTGCGGGATGGTCGTGGCTCCTGCGAGCGACGTTAAAGAGTACTGAGTTTTACTATTTCGTTTCAGCGATAACTAATTTACCGAGAACAGAGATCGCCAAAGCGGCAGTTAGCGGTTTTGGAGAAAAACGGACAGGGTTCTCGTGCCGGGTCTGTCGGGACGGGAGGCTGCTCGGGCAAGAAAAACGGAGCCAAGTCATCGTCCTAAGAAAAGCTACGTCAAAATGTTAAGCGGAAAAAGAAGTACTGAACGCTTACACTGTTAAGGTAATCGTTGAGAAGCTTCATCCAGTTTTCCTAAAATACGGGAGAAATATCTTAACGTTAACCAAAGGCATAAGATGCCATGGCGTACTGGTCATAAATTGGTTAAGAAAATATTGTGAGATAGTTTTTAAAGAGAAAGGTATGGAAAAGTTTTTGTCGCAAGTGTTTGGATACAGTTCGAGAAGACGCGATGTTTTCACCTGGCGCTGCAATTCTTCTTGAGCCCGTTTTTCTTTTTCTTCTTTGAGTTTTTGCTCTTCCCGCTGCCTTGCGAGCCATTCTTCTTGAATCAGTCTCTAAAAACGAGATGATTTAAACTTAAAATAAAGAATACTAAATTACTAAATTACGATTTGCTCCTCCTTCTGTTTCTGCGCTTTTTCTCTGATTTCCTTGTTCTTTGCCCAGAGCTCTTGAGCCGACTTTTCCCTTTCGAGCCACAAACGATTTTGCCTCTCGGCTTCACGCTGTTCCTCTTCTTCCGCAAAACGTTCAAGATCTTCTTGCTCTTTCAACCACAGCTGATAGGAAGGCGAAGACTCTCTTGCTGCTTGCTCTGGTAGCGAAAAAAGTTGTGAAATTACTCTTATTTAAGACGAGTGATTTAGTTACGTTCTGCGAGTTTAATGTCACGTGCTTTTGCTGCTTTTTGACGTCGCTTCTGGCGCTGTTTCTTCTTGACAAGTTTCCTCCATTCTTTCCTACTGTAAATAAAACAGCAAACAGAAAATATATTCATTCTAAAATCACATCAGCCGAGAAAGAGAACGATAAGACGAATGCTCGTCAGTACGCTCTCAACTCAGATGCAGAAAAACACAAACCTTAGTTTAACTTTTGTGGTGTTGTTGACAGATTCTGACATTGCAAAGATATTTTATTACAATACTTCAAAGAATAGGACAAAATTTATCAGTCTTCTCGCCAATGCGACTGATTTGTTTACGTTGACCGGCGCCATCTGTGGGCAAATTTTAGAACTAAGTACACTAATTTTTTTTTTTTATTTTGAAACTCGACAGGACCAGACGTGAAGGAATGTTTCGTGTCTCCGCAGCAGAGCATACCACAGTTTGCTGGTTACGCAAAAACCAAAGTAGAAAAACTCGTTGTGTACAATATAATACGATCTGTGGAAAAATGCTGGTTTGGCAAGTACTCACTCCACTTGGCAGTTGAATACAGATACGGACCGCTCTAATTACTCAAGGTTATCTTATTGCGTAGAAATTCCGCTCCAAAAATACAAATAATGCCCTGGTTTTAGTGTACTTGCATTGTCCAAAAAATCTGCGTATCCAATTAATGAGTTCCAGTGAATTCATTATTAGCAAATACCTTCAAGGTTTGCCCCACTCCGTCAGTGGGAAATCATGGAGACGTGTTTACTCATTAAGACTCCAAAAGCAATCACTTTAAATCACTCTGGGCGACGGAAGGGACGAAAAATAAAAAGTAATTTACATAACGGCTTAATTAAGCTAATTCTCTCATTTAAATAACGAAACAAGAATTTCACACCATTGCCTAATGACTTACAATTATATTCCACAAACCGTCCCGTCCCTTCAAATATCTTCTGTCTCATTCGAATTTCCCGCCCATTTTCGTGTGTCATTCGAAACGTCGTCGAACGCAGCATCCCATCAGTCCATGACGTCACTGCTCACATCCAATCGCTGGGCGCCTTTCTTATGACGCCATGGATGCAAAACCAATCAGCGATTGACTCCTTGATGACGTCATGAGTCTCAGCCAATCAGCAAGCCTTTGAGGCGGAGCTAGAAAGACGTGCAGGAGCAAGTCTCTGCGAAAGTGGTAATGTTCCTTTTCAGTTCTCATTTGACTCTTGGCGAGGGATGACCGTTACAGAACCAGGCAAAACATCAACGTCTTAAAAACTCCTGAAAACTCGTCATCAGTATCCTTAAAAAAATTCAAACGTTCAGACAACGTAGAACTTTGATGTAACATTTCGGGAGTTGACAGGAAAAAAAAAAAGAAAACCATAAAAATTTTTGAAAAATTTGAAACTTTTTTTTTCGCGAAGAGTCTTAAGGACAAGAAATGTCGAAACTAGTGATCACATTCCTCTTTGTCACGTGCCTGTCACTTCCGTCGTGGCTTCCGGTCAGTGGGAATCCATTACAAACTTCAGCGCCGTCTTGCGGACAAGTGCGGAATGACTTGTTGGTCCATCTGAAGACAACAGCAGCAGACGACGGCGGCCAGCCAGAGATACCGCTAACTTTTATCTCAGGTATATTTATATATATACACACATAGAAAACTCTCTCTGTCTTTTTCTATTTTTTATCTTTTTCCCTTTGGTTGGAAATTTAAATACACGTACAACCTTTCTACATTTGCCCAATGGTGACTTTTCCTTGCTTTTTACATACCAGCTGTTTGAAAGTGCGACAACGTGTAATGGCCAAATTAAAAAAAAGAAAAACGCCATCTTCTTTTTTCCCTCCAAAAAGAAGAAGAAGAAGAAGACCCGGAGACCAGTGTTTCCACTTTTGCAGGGAAGTTTCCCTGAAAAAGGGGGAAATGGAGTCTGAAAAGGGAAGATGAAGAGAAGAGGGTAAAGAGGAATTCTAGACCCTGTACATTCTTGCACGGAGGAGGGAAAAAAGGGGAAAGATAAGGGAAGAGAGTAAAGAGGAAATCTAGACCCTGTACATTCTTGCACGGAGGGAGGGGGAAAAAGGGGAAAGTTAAGGGAAGAGAGTAAAGAGGAAATCTAGACCCTGTACATTCTTGCACGGAGGGGGAGGGAAAAAGGGAAAAGAAAAGGGAAGAGGGTAAAGAGGAAATCTGGACCCTGTACATTCTTGCACGGAGGGGGAGGGAAAAAGGGGAAAGATAAGGGAAGAGGGTAAAGAGGAAATCTAGACCCTGTACATTCTTGCACGAAGGGGGGAAAAAGGGGAAACATAAGGGAAGAGAGTAAAGAGGAAATCTAGACCCTGTACATTCTTGCACGGAGGGAGGAGGGAAAAAAAGGGGAAAGATAAGGGAAGAGGGGAAAAATGGAAGATTGAAAAAGTGGCAACACTGACCCGGACTCTCTTGTAAGCGCAACAAAAACAACTAAGTGACCTTGACTGACCTTGTATTTTTTTTTTTCCCTCCATCTTCCCCGTCTGAATTTTTGGCCGCCATTCAAATTGTCTGGCGGCCATTTTGTGTTAATTCTGGTCACTAATGTTTCTATAGCCTAGGTGTTAACTAAACACTGGCTCTTAACACGTTTATACAGACGCTTCCAGTGCCGATCCTTTTGGGCCTGTTTGTTTATGTACTCAAAAGAAGCAAAAGAGTTGGCAAACTACCCCCCCACCACACTGATAACACACTGATAACACACTGAAAACACACTGATAACAAGTGGTACTTGTAGACTCGGATTCCAAGCAATTTGACTTGAACTTGAGTTGTAAGGAAGTAAATATTTAGTGATTACATGTGATTACTAAGTGATTACCCCATCACATGATAACACACTGATAACACACTGATAACACGTTGATAACACACTGAAAACACACTGAAAATACACTGATAACAAGTGGTACTTATAGACTCAGATTCCAAGCAATTTGACTTGAACTTGAGTTGTAAAAGAAAGTAGTTTTTTTAAAACTTAATGAGTCAATATTTAGTGATTATCCCACCACAAGATAACACACTGATAACACACTGATAACACGTTGATAACACACTGATAACAAGTGGTACTTAGACTCGGATTCCGAGCAATTTGACTTGAACTTGAGTTGTAAGGAAGTAAATATTTAATGATTACATGTGATTACTAAGTGATTACCCCACCATCATGATAGCATACTGATAACATGTTGATAACACGTTGATAACACACTGGTAACACTGGTACTTAAACTCGGATTCCAAGCAATTGGACCTGAACTTGAGTTGTAAAAAAAGTAGTTTTTTCAAACTTAACGGGTAAATATTTAGTGAATACCCCACCACATGATAACACACTGATAACACACTGATAACATACTGAAAATACACTGATAACAAGTGGTACTTAAACTCGGATTCCGAGCAATTTGACTTGAACTTGAGTTGTAAATAAGTAGTTCTTTTTAAACTTAACGGGTAAATATTTAGTGAATACCCCACCACATGATAACACACTGGAAACACACTGATAACATGTTGATAACACGTTGATAACACACTGATAACACTGGTACTTAGACTCGGATTCCAAGCAATTGGACTTGAACTTGAGTTGTAAAAGAAGTAGTTCTTTAAAGCTTAACGGGTAAATATTTAGTGATTACATGTGATTACTAAGTGATTACCCTACCATCATGATACCACACTGATAACACACTGATAACACACTGAAAACACACTGAAAACAAGTGGTACTTAGACTAGGATTCCAAGCAATTTGACCTGAACTTGAGTTGTAAAAAAAGTAGTTCTTTTTAAACTTAACGGGTAAATATTTAGTAGTTTTTTTTGTAGTTTTGGAAGAAATTCAGTGTAAACAAGCAATTCCAGCAGCTTCCGTTAATGGATGAACAGCAGCTCTTAGGACCGGAGCTAAATTTGTCACTTATTCATTAAGGCTACAATAACAAGTTTTTCGTGGATTTCTGGAAGAATCTGAACTTGAAGAATCTTTGGTCTATGAGGACTTGTGGTTTAGCCGTTTTTGATAACACTGATAACTGGTGATAACTGGAGATAACAAGTGATTAAGGTGATGGTCTATGGGACTTGGGGTATAGCCGTTTTGAGAACACGGATAACAGGTGATAACTGGTGATAAAGGTGATGGTCTATGGGACTTGTGGTATAGCCGGTTTTGATAACACTGATAACAGGTGATAACTGGTGATAACAAGTGATAAAGGTGATGGTCTATGAGGACTTGTGGTATGGCCGTTATGATTTGCCTATGGAGAGTTCTAGGTCTGTGATAACACTGATAACAGGTGATAACAGGTGATAACTGGTGATAACAAGTGATAAAGGGATGGTCTATGAGGACTTGTGGTATGGCCGTTATGATTTGCCTATGGAGAGTTCTAGGTCTGTGATAACACTGATAACAGGTGATAACAGGTGATAACTGGTGATAACAAGTGATAAAGGTGATGGTCTATGAGGACTTGTGGTATGGCCGTTATGATTTGCCTATGGAGAGTTCTAGGTCTGTGATAACACTGATAACAGGTGATGGTCTATGGGACTTTTGGTAAAGCCGTTATGTTTGCATATGGAGAGTTCTAGGTCTTTGATAACACTGATAACAGGTGATAACAGGTGATAAACGTGATGGTCTATGGGACTTGTGGTATAGCCGTTTTTGATAACACTGATAACAGGTGATAACAAGTGATAACGTGATGATCTATGGGACTTGTGGTATAGCCGTTATGATTACCTATGGAGGGTTCTAGGTCTTTGATAACACTGATAACAGGTGATAACAGATGATAACAGGTGATAACCTGATGATAGGGAATGTGTATGTGGTGGTATGTGGAGACAAAGAGCATTCCTGGAGGCCTAGACATCTAAATGGAAGCGGCACCAGGTGCATAACAAGCAACGTTTCCCCTTTAGCAGGGAAGTTCCCTGAAAAAGGGGGGAAATGGGGTCTGAAAAGGGAAGACGAAGAGAAGAGAGTAAAGAGGAAATCTAGACCCTGTACATTCTTGCACGGAGGGGGGAAAAGGGGAAAGATAAGGGAAGAGGGAAAAAAGGGAAAATTGAAAAAAAAGGTATAAAGTGAATTTTAGTAACAAGGTTTTCAGTGTTTCCACTTTTGCAGGGAAGTTCCCTGAAAAAGGGGGGAAATGGGGTCTGAAAAAGGGAAGAATAAGAGAAGAGAGTAAAGAGGAAATCTAGACCCTGTACATTCTTGCACGGAGGGGGGAAAAAGGGGAAAGATAAGGGAAAAGAGTAAAGAGGAAATCTAGACCCTGTACTTTCTTGCACGGAGGGGGGAAAAAGGGGAAAGATAAGGGAAAAGAGTAAAGAGGAAATCTAGACCCTGTACATTCTTGCACGGAGGGGGGAAAAGGGGAAAGATAAGGGAAAAGAGTAAAGAGGAAATCTAGACCCTGTACATTCTTGCACGGAGGGGAAAAAGGGGAAACATAAGGGAAGAGGGGAAAAATGGAAGATTGAAAAGTGGCAACACTGATAACAAGCAACGAGAGCATTTAAAGGGTCAACCGGCAGGTTTCATAAAGCCCGTTCTAGAGAAAAAAAATGGCCGCCCAATACCTACCCCTCTACTGCGGACGGCCGTATAAAATACTTCCACACGTAAATTCGACTTCAAAAAATTTCTAAAAATCATAGAAAAATTCAAGGAACATTTTGGTATAAAGAAAGTTTCAAAATGTTTGGAATTTGATTTTATAAAGGTGTCCGCTATAGAGAGGCACAGCATTTGGGATACCTGGTCTGGAAGATCTGCCCCTCTACTGCGGACGGCCGTGTAAAATACTTCCACACATAAACTTGACTTAAAATTATCCCTAAAAATCACAGAAAAATTCGAGAAACATTTTGGTATAAACGAAGTTTCAAATTTGTTTCAAATTGATTTAATAACGGTGTCCGCTATAGAGGGGCAGGGCTTTTGGGGGATATGCCCTATTCCAAAGAGGCCGACCTCTCTACTACGGATGGCCGTATAAAATATTTACAACAAGAAATTCATATTCTAAATGTACTTAAAAATCACAGAAAAATTCAAGAAACATTTTGGTATAAACAAAGTTTCTAATTTATTTTAAATTGATTTGATAAAGGTGTCCGCTATAGAGGGGCAGGGCTTTTGGGGGATATGCCCTATTCCAAAGAGGCCGACCTCTCTGCTACGGACGGCCGTTTAAAATACTTCCACACAGAAATTCGACTTCAAAATATTTCTAAAAATCACAGAAAAATTCAAGAAACATTTTGGTATAAACCAAGTTTCAAATTTATTTTAAATTGATTTGATAAAGGTGTCCGCTATAGAGGGGCAGGGCTTTTGGAGGGATATGCCCTATTCCATAGAGGCCAACCTCTCTACTACGGACGGCTGTTATAAAATAGTTGCACACATAAATTCGACTTCAAAATATTTCTAAAAATCACACAAAAATTCAACAAACATTTTGGTATAAAGAAAGTTTCCAATTTATTTTAAATTGATTTGATAAAGGTGTCCGCTATAGAGGGGCAGGGCTTTTGGGGATATGCCCTTATTACCGTTTTATCAAAGGTATGCCGAGGCCACACTGCCGCTACTTTTTCCTACCTCTTCCGAACAAAACCATTAAAACACATTAAAAAATTCCACACACAAAAAGAAAAACATTAAAAAGCAGTTATTTCAGAAATTACACCTTTTAATTACACGATCCGTACCTTTTCTGAAAGCTCTCGGCTTCCGGTTCAATTACGGTTCAGCCTCTAATGGCCACGGTTCGTCGGTTCAAACTGAAAACAACGAACCGTTTCAGAAAAAGGCTAACATTCAACTCTATACCCAACAGAAAAAGATGCGCTACTCCCAACGTCAGAATGACCTACTGAATGGTGCATGATTGTCATGGATTCAACTAGAAGACAGTGTGAAATTGGCCCACTCTCACACGGTTCATACGCTTGAATTTTCAAAGAACTAAGTCATGCAGTGTTCAGCCCTCTATTCTGAGGGTTCATTCTTAGCAACTAAAGACAGTTCAGCTACTATTCCGCTAGTGATTCAGAGGGAAGCTAGTGTTAAGCTACATATTCAGTCTAGTCAAACGTCAGAATGACCCACTGAATGGTGCATGGTTGCCGCGGATTCAGCTAAATGATACTGTGTAATTGGCCCACTTTCACACGGTTCATACGCTTGAATTTTCAAAGAACTAAGTCATGCAGTATTCAGCCCTCTATTCAGAGGGTTCATACCCAGCAACTAAAGGCAGTTCAGCTACTATTCAACTAGTGATTCAGAGGGTACCCAGTGTTCAGCTACCTGTTCACTCGGTCCTCAACCGTATGACTTTTCTGTCGGGTTAGTAGTCAAGCTGTTTTCCAATGGAGAAAGGATGTACTAGTCAAACGTCAGAATGACCCTCTGAATGGTGCATGATTGCCGTGGATTCAGCTAGATGATACTGTGTAATTGGCCGACTTTCACACGGTTCATACGCTTGAGGTTTTCAAAGAACCAAGTCATGCAGTATTCAGCCTTCTATTCAGAGGGTTCATACTCAGCAACTAAAGACAGTTCAGCTACTATTCAGCCCTCCATTCAGAGGATTCATACTCTTAGCAACAAAAGACAATTCAGCTACTATTCAGCTAGTGATTCAGAGGGTTCATACTCTTAGCAACAAAAGACAATTCAGCTACTATTCAGCTAGTGATTCAGAGGGTTCATACTCTTAGCAACAAAAGACAATTCAGCTACTATTCAGCTAGTGATTCAGAGGGTTCATACTCTTAGCAACTAAAGACAATTCAGCTACTATTCAGCTAGTGATTCAGAGGGTTCATACTCTTAGCAACTAAGCTACCATTTCAGAAAAAGGGTTCAGAACTCAACTATCACTGAAAGCTGGATAAAAACAGATATAGGTTTAAGTTTGCGGGAATAATTTTAACTCAGTTTTAGGACATTTAACTTTTTTTTTTATTCTGGAATAAAGTGTTTCCGGCTCTTTTGGTGAAGTTTTATGTACGCAGAAGGGCGGATTCCCTCTGTAATAGATTTCCTTCTTTGTTTTGTTTCGTCTGCTTTCAAGAATGTTTGCAGAATTTTTTTTTTTACGTGATAACAGTTGATAACAGGGTGATAACACACTGATAACAACTATTCCTATTAAATGTTGACCCAATAACTGATCGATTTGCTTAATAATCGATACTTAATCGATCGATTGAAATTTGTATTTTTATCAGGAGCTGGTCTTGCGGTTTGCGAGTCGAGCGAGACGTGCTGCACGCCGCCGATGGAGGAGCAGCTGCGCGCGGCGGCGTCGCGCGACTTCCGCGACGCGTTGCGCGTCGCCAGCAGCAGCCTGCGCGACACCTTCGCCGAAACTGCCACGGCCGTACAAAGTATATTTCAATAATAATATTAAGAATAATAAATTTGTTTATGGCGACATTTTATTTGACAGAGTGATAACTTTATGGAGATGATAACATGTGATAACAGGGTGATAACAAGTGATAACAAACAGGGAGGGTCAGCAAGATTATGACACATAATCCTGATTGAAATCGTACAGTCAATGCGATTTACGTGATGTTGTGCTAACATAGTGGATTAGACTTAAAAAGGATTGAAATAATAATAGTAATAAAAATGAGAATGCTAATACTAATAGTAGTAGCAGTAATAATAATAATAATATGATAAAACTACTACTACTACGACTACTAGTATTTTTACTACTACTATTATTATTATTATTATTATTATGACTGCTACTACTACTGCTACTATTGGTGTTAGTATTATTGTTATCACTACTACGACTACTAGTATTTTTACTATTATTATTATTATTATTATTATTATGACTGCTACTACTGCTACTACTGCTACTACTACTATTGGTATTAGTATTATTGTCATCACTACTATTAGTATTAGTACTATTACTATTATTAATATTACTATTATTATTACTGCTACTAATACTACTACTATTAGTATTAGTATTATTTTTATCACTACTATTAGTACTACCATTACTGCTACTACTGTTGTTACTAATACGACTATTACTGCTACTACTACTATTATTGCTACTACTACTACTATTACTACTACTACTACTATTACTACTACTGTTACTAATACGGCTATTACTGGTACTACTACTATTATTGCTGCTGCTGCTACTACCACTACTATTAGTATTAGTACTACTACTCCTCCTTCTATTACTTCTATTGCTACTACTACTAGTACTACCCCTCCTCCTCCTTCTCCTATTATTACTAATAGTAACTTAATACAAAATAAACGAATAACGTTTATAACTCAAAAACGTAATAAGACGTACAAGTCACGTGGTTCTGTGACGATAACGTCTTGATAACAGGTGATAACATCATCGGGATTGTTATCACCTGTTATCACGGGTGGAGTTGAAGGGGTAGGAAGGGCAAGTCACGTGGTTTTTTTGGCGATAACGTCTTGATAACAGGTGATAACATCATCGGGGGTGTTATCACCTGTTATCAGGGCTGGAGTTGAGGGGGTAGGAGTGGGGGGTTTGTGGCCAAAGTGGAGATGGTCGGAGACAGGGGCGTGATAACAGGTGATAACATCATCGGGGGGTGTTATCACTTGTTATCACCTGTTATCAGGGCTGGATTTGAGGGGGTAGGAGGGGCAAGTCACGTGGTTTTGTGACGATACCGTCTTGATAACAGGTGATAACCCCCCGATGATGTTATCACCTGTTATCAGGGCTGAATTTGAGGGGGTAGGAGTGGGGGTTTGTGGCCAGAGTGGAGATGGTCGGAGATAGGGGCTTGATAACAGGTGATAACACCCCCGATGGTGTTATCACTTGTTATCACCTGTTATCAGGGCTGGATTTGAGGGGGTAGGAGTGGGGGGTTTGTGGCCAAAGTGGAGATGGTCGGAGATACGGGCTTGTTAATAGGTCTGCGCTATGGGAAAGAGAAAATATTTTTCGACGTTGGTGGCAAAACCCACGGGGGTTGTCAACCGACATTTTTTTTTTTCGTCTTCGTCTTATTCTATTTCAGTTTTTTTTTTGTCTGAAATCATTTGATTTATTTAAGTTAATGAAGGTTGCAGGCCTCTCTTAAAGCTTAAAGTAGTAGTAGTAGTAGTAGTAGTAGTAGTAGTAGTAAGAGTAGTAGTACGAGTCGGAGGAAGAGGAGTAGAAAGAGTAGTAGTAGGGGTGATAGTGGTAGTAATAGTAGCAATAGTATTAGCAGTAATAACTGTGGTAGTAGTAGTAGTAGTAGTAGTAGCTGTACTACTAGTAGTAATTGTATTAGTAGAAGTAGTAACAGTTGTAGTAGTAATAGTAGTAGTAGTAACTGTAATAGCAGAAGTAGTAACAGTAGTAGTAGTAATAGTAGGTAGCAGTAGTAGTAGCGTAGTTGCAGTAATATTTTATAAGTTGTGTTATTTTAGAAATACTATAACTAATTATACGTTAATCAGCATTAAGTATCATATTATTATTATTGTTATTACAATTAAGGATCCTGAATCTTTGCAAGAATTGCGTGTTGGAGTAGTTTTGTTGCGAGTAGCGAACCCTTGATGGGATAATACCTACCTGCTGCTTGGAAGAGAGATGTCATCGTCGACCTCGATGTCTTGCCAAGATTGCCAAAGGTCATCCCAAGAATCTTCCAAGATTCACCCAAGATTCTTACTGATGTGGGGTTGGCAACTCTTCAGAATCGCATAGGAATCAAGAATCCCAAGATTCTTATTAATAGGGGGTTAGTAACTCTTACGAATCACACAGGAATCAAGAATCCCAAGATTCTTACTAAAAGGGGGTTAGTAACTCTTACGAATCACACAGGAATCAAGAATCCCAAGAATCTTCCAAGATTCTCACCAAGGGGTTGACAACTCGTAAGAATCATAAGAATCCCAAGAATCTTTCAAGATTCACCCAAGATTCCTACTAAGGGTTAGTAACTCTTAAGAATCACACAGGAATCAAGAATCCCAAGAATTTTTAAAGATTCACCTAAGATTCTTACTGATGGGGGGTTAGCAACTCTTAAGAATTACATAGGGATCAAGAATCCCAAGAATCTTCCAAGATTCTCACCAAGGGGTTGACAACTCATAAGAATCACAAGAATCTTGGACTTGGGAATCTCTATTGATCAAAGATTTTTAGAGATTCTTGCTGAAGAATCTTACTCAAGATTCTTGCAGGCCCACCCATGAATCTTGGAAGAATCTTGTAGCTAAGATTCCTCCTAAAGATTCTCACAGAAATTCTTGCTGAAGATTCTTGCGAAGATTCTTGTAGGTAAGATTCCTCCTAAAGATTCTTACAGAGATTCTGTGAACCTATTGACTGGAAATCTCTATAGATCAAAGATTCTCACAGAGATTCTTGCTGAAGATTCTTGTACTCAAGATTCTTGCTAAAGCTTCTCACGGAGATTCTGTGAATCTATTGACTGGGAATCTCTATAGATCAAAGATTCTCACAGAGATTCTTGCTGAAGATTCTTGTACCTAAGATTCTTCCTAAAGCTTCTTACAGAGATTCTATGAATCTATTGGACTGGGAATCTTTATAGATCAGAGATTCTTGTAGAGATTCTTGTACTTAAGATTCTTGCTAAAGCTATTTATGGAGATTCTGCGAATCTATTGGACTGGAAATCTAACAGATTCTCAGAGATATTCTTGCTGAAGATTCTTGCTAAAGCCTCTTACAGAGATTCTATGAATCTATTGGACTGGGAATCTTTATAGATCAGAGATTCTTGTAGAGATTCAGATGGAGATTCTATGAATCTATTGACTGGGAAATCTTTATACATCAGAGATTCTTACAGAGATTCTTGTAGAGATTCTGTACCTAAGATTCTTGCTAAAGCTTCTTACAGAGATTCTGCGAATCTATTGGACTGGGAATCTTTATAGATCAGAGATTCTTGTAGAGATTCTTGTACTTAAGATTCTTGCTAAAGCTTCTTACGGAGATTCTGCGAATCTATTGGACTGGAAATCTTGTATAGATCAGAGATTCTTGTAGAGATTCTTGCTGAAGATTCTTGTACCTAAGATTCCTGCTAAAGCTTCTTACGGAGATTCTATGAATCTATTGGACTGGGAATCTTTATAGATCAGAGATTCTTGCTGAAGATTCTTGTACTTAAGATTCCTGCTAAAGCTTCTTACGGAAATTCTATGAATCTATTGGACTGGGAATCTGCATTCATCAGAGATTCTTCTAGAGATTCTTGTACTAAAGATTCTTGCTAAAGCTTCTTACGGAGATTCTGCGAATCTATTGGACTGGAAATCTCTGTAGATCAGAGATTCTCACAGAGATTCTTGTACCTAAGATTCTTGCTGAAGATTCCTGTACTAAAGATTCTTACAGAGATTCTATGAATCTATTGGACTGGGAATCTTACAGATTCTCAGAGAGATTCTTGCTGAAGATTCCTGCTAAAGCTTCTTACAGAGATTCTATGAATCTATTGGACTGGGAATCTTTACAGATCAGAGATTCTTGTAGAGATTCTTGTACTTAAGATTCTTGCTAAAGCTTCTTACGGAGATTCTGTGAATCTATTGACTGGAAATCTTACAGATTCTCAGAGAGATTCTTGCTGAAGATTCCTGCTAAAGCTTCTTACAGAGATTCTGCGAATCTATTGGACTAGGAATCTTTATAGATCAGAGATTCTTGTAGAGATTCTTGTACTTAAGATTCTTGCTCAAGATTCTTGTACTTAAGATTCTTCCTAAATCTGAGATTCTATGAATCTGTTGGACTGGAAATCTTTTTAGATCAGAGATTCTCACATAATTCTTGCTGAAGATTCTTGTACCTAAGATTCTTGCTAAAGCTTCTTACAGAGATTCTATGAACCTATTGACTGGAAATCTTTTTAGATCAGAGGTTCTTCTAGAGATTCTTGTACCTAAGATTCTTGCTATACTATTTACAGAGATTCTGCGAATCTATTGACTGGGAATCTTTATACAACAGAGATTCTTCTAGAGATTCTTGTAGAGATTCTTGTAGAGATTCAGATGGGCTTGTCGGTGAGTGTGGTAGGAACGGCTGGGTGTTGATAGAGGCAGCGATAGAGCCGCTCCCATGGAGCAGTCGAAACTGAGGGCGTACAGGAATGAAGGAATCATAAAACCTGGAATTTATGAGAGGCTTCACAATTTCAACATCCACCTACCCGTACCTATCCATACCTATCTACCTATCTATCGGTACATCCATCCACACAGAAGGACGATACCTCCATTTGATGACACTGCATATCAAAATATTGATAGACTCTCTATAGCGGACACTGGTATTAAATCAACCAAAATAATTTGCGAAATTTTTTTGCATTAAAGTGTTTCGCGAATTTTTGCGTGATTTTTGGTTATATTTTTCAATCGAAATTTTGATTTTAAATATTTTATTCGGCTGTCCGCAGTACAGAGGTTGATCTGTATAAGGACATACCAAACGTGCGCCTCTCTATAGCGGACACCGTTATTAAATCAACTAAAAAAAATTTGCAAAATTTTCTTGCATTAAAGTATTTCGCGAATTTTTGCGTGATTTTTGGTTATATTTTCAAATCGAAATTTTGATTTAAAATATTTTATTCGGCTGTCCGCAGTAGAGAGGCTGGTCTTCTGTAAGCCATTTATGGAATGAGGCCTGCACCAACCGGAAGCAGAGTGAAGATTCTTGAGATGAATCATCGAGAATCTTGTGAATCTTGAAAGAATCTGAAAAAGAATCTTGTCCAGAAGGTTGTAAAGGGAGTGGTCGCTCTTTGTCCCGTCATTGCCAAGTACTCAACTCTTTTATAATCGGCCATCTGAAAAGTAAATTAAAGATAATTATTATCCGGTTTAACCAAACTGATTATAATTAACTTAATTAGTTTTCTCGCAGTCCAAATTACTATAAATATATATAATTAAAGAAATAACAGAGAAATTAAAAAGCTGGATAATTTATTTACTAAATGGAAAAGTTTAATTTGAAGAGTTTCTTATAATTACATTAAATTTAATCAAGAATCTTAATTAAGAATCTTGAATCAAGATTCATAGGCTGAAGGAAGAATCTTCCGGACTTCCGGTTACCTCTGAACCACCGGAAGTAGTTAGTTAATCAAATTATATGGTAATTTATAATCGAACTAAATTTAAAGTAAAAATTTTATTAAAATTTCGTAATTCGAAATTTATTAAATATAATAAAAATATAAAATTAATTAATAAAATTATAATAATTTCTAATTGAACTAAATTAAAGTAAAATTTTATTAAAATTTCGTAATTCGGAATTAATCAAATATAATAAATAATATAAAAATAATTATTCAAATTATGATCATTTATAATTGAACCAAATTTAAACTAAAATTTCATTAAAAATTTCGTAATTCGAAAAATGTGAAAATCAATTATTTCGCACTTCCGGTTTCTTTTTCAATCACCGGAAGTGAGTATCAATAAAAATCAAAACATAATTTAATTGTAATTCAATTTTTTAAAAATATTTTTTCAAAACTCGTAAAAAGAAAAATCTGTGGGGGGAAAAAATCAAGAATAAATCACTTCCGGTTTCTTTTTCAGTCACCGGAAGTGACAGTATCAATAAAAATCAAAATATAATTTAATTGTAATTCAATTTGTTTTTTAAAAAAATATTTCGTCAAAACTCGTAAAAAGAAAAATCTGTGGGGGGAAAAAAGATCAAGAATAAATCACTTCCAGTTTCTTTTTCAGTCACCGGAAGTGACAATACTCGTACAATTAGATGAGTAAATAAATAAAATTAAATTAAATATTTTTTTAAAAAAAATAAATTTTTGTAGAAACTTTTGAAGACGAAGAAGAAAAAAAAACCTGTGAAAATAAAAGTAAGTGGAATGTTGCAATGCCCACGGGACAGTGCATTCCAGTGTGCCATCATTTAGCTGCTTCCTTTCTCTTTAGGTGACCACAACAGTGCTTCCAATTTTTCCCCTTTTTCCCTTTTTTCCCTTTCCCCCCCCCTCCGCTTGAAGATATCAGTTCCCCTTCTCCCCCCAGCCCCTCCGTGATACTGAGTAAAGGTACATTTGTAAATTCAGTTTTCCCTCCATTCTCCACTTTCCGTCTTCCCCATTTCCCTTATTTAAAGGGAATTTCCCTGCGAAGTGGAAGCACTGGACCACAACCAGACTGTGACTATCAATTCTCACTCTCTCCGTATTTATCGATTAGTTATTAAATTTGACCAACAGTGGTTTCACATTTTTCAATTTTCAATTTTCCCATCTTCCCTTATCTTTCCCCTTTTTCCCTCCCCCCCCCCCCCCTCCGTGCAAGAATATACAGGGTCTATAGATTTCCTCTTTACTCTTTTCTCTTATTCTTCCCTTATCTTTCCCCTTTTCCCCCCTCCGTGCAAGAATATACAGGGTCTATAGGTTTCCTCTTTACTCTCTTCTCTTATTCTTCCCTTATCTTTCCCCTTTTCCCCCCTCCGTGCAAGAATATACAGGGTCTATAGATTTCCTCTTTACTCTCTTATCTTATTCTTCCCTTTTTCAGACCCCATTTCCCCCCTTTTTTCAGGGAACTTCCCTGCAAAAGTGGAAACACTGTTGTTTTCCCATTCAACTGATAGTAGCAAATGAATGATAATCTTGATAACACATGATAACAGGTGATAACACACCTGTCGGGTCGGGTCGTTGGGGGCGAATTGGGGCGAAAAGGTGTTCCAGTGGCGACTTGGTGGCGACTTTGGGGACATTTGATTTGCAGGAAAAGAGAAGGCGGCCCTTGTTGACAGTAGCCATTCATCATTTGTGGCCCTTCGTCTGTCGCTTTTGCCGCAACCGAATAGCCCCCATTTAAATATATAATATACAACATATAATAATTCATCGGCCCTACTTATAAGATCGTAAATATTACTTCAATTAAGCAGTATATATTCATATGAGAAGTTATAAGAGAAACTACAGTTAAGAGCATGACTTCCACTTTTTTCCCTTTTTTCCCCTCCGCTTGAAAATATCAATTTCCCTTTTTCCCCACTCCGTGCCACAGAGTAAAAGCTACAATTGTAGATTCACTTTATCCTCCATTTTCCCTTTTCCCTCTTCCCCATTTTCCTTATTTGAGGGAATTTCCCTGCAAATTGGAAGCACTGGTTAAGAGTGCATTGCTTTATGGAGGAATGGGATCAAAATGGCGGCGATAAGAAATAATATACAAGGAAAAAAAACACACACATACTAATGACAGGTTGCTTTTTACCTGAATCGATAAGCTTAGATATCAATAGTTTTTTTGGGACCCGATTGATTTTAAATTAGCTCTTAATGGCACTTATTAAAATTCCCAAATATGAATATTCTGACTAATTGCCTTGTCCTTAAAAGTACAACTCAACTATGTGTTATCAGATGTTATCAGATCATCGAGGTTTTTCTTAGTGAGTTGTGAGCCCCCCCCCCATTTGATTATTATTCCGAATCAAGATTGTTAAAGTTTTGTGTCGTTTTTTGTGCTGAAGGGAAAACGAGTTCCCATCATTGTCCTCATGCTCTGATTCTTGAATAATGAATAACTCGTAATCTATTTTGCATATATTATAATATAATGAACCATTAGTAAGATTTGAGTTTATTGAATTTTTTCAGATCAGATTCAGCTGCACATCAAGGCGTCCATGAAGAAGACTGAAACAATGTTCACTCACCTCTACAAGAAAGTTTCGTTTCTAGCGCGGGAACCGATCAACGTCCTCTTCGAGAAGCTCGAACTCTTCATGCTGACTAAAGAGGACACAGAGCTCGACGTCGACGTCTCTGCCGCCGTCTCCACCTTCTTCGAGGATCTCTACAGCCGCATGTTTCGCCACAGCCCGGCGTTTATACCGGCAGGCCGCGCGATGGTCCGCCAGTTGTCCGAGGAGTACGTCGACTGTATTCGCGGAGCTCAGGCAGATGTGCGGCCCTTCAGTGAGATCCCGCGACGTCTGGCCAGCAGCCTGGCGCGGAGCCTGGAAGCCGTGCGGGGCCTGCTCTCATCCCTTCAGCTCGGCGTCGAGGTCCTCAACGCGACGGACCACGCGCAGATCACCGAGCAATGCTCTGCCGCTCTGCTGCGGACGACTTATTGCGCGCAGTGCCGAGGTTACGCGGGTCTTCGCCCCTGTCGCGGGCTGTGCTCCAACGTCCTCCGCGGCTGTCTGGCGACGCTGGCCGACGTCGACCAGCCCTGGAACGAATGGCTGGACGCTACCGAGAAACTGACTGGCGTTATCATCAACGGAACTCTGGGAGCTCACGATATCCTCGCGTCTATCGATAGTCGCCTGTCGGAAGCTGTCTACTACGCCCTGGAGAACGGACCTGTCCTGGAGAAAAAGGTACATACGCGGATTTTAGTCACTAGGTTTCAGTGTTTCCACTCTTGGCAGGGAAATTCCCTGAAAAAGGGGAGAAACGGGACCTGAAAAGGGAAGAAGAAGAGAAGAGGGTGAAGGGGACATTTAGACCCTGTATATTCTAGCACGGAGCGGGAAAAGGGGAAAAAAGGGAAAATTGAAAATAAAAGTATAACGTGGGTTTTAGTCACAAGGTTTTCAGTGTGTCCACTTTTGCAGGGAAATTTCCTGAAAAAGGGGGAAACGGGGTCTGAAAAGGGAAGAAGAGAAGATGGTGAAGGGGACATTTAGACCCTGTATATTCTAGCACGGAGGGGGGAAAGGGGAAAGATAAGGGAAGAAGAACAGAAGAGGGTAAAGGGGATATCTAGTCTCTGTATATTCTAGCACGGAGGGGGGAAAAGAGGAAAGATAAGGGAAGAAGAGAACATAGTGAAGGTGACATCTAGTCTCTGTATATTCTAACACGGAGGGGGGAAAAGAGGAAAGATAAGGGAAGAAGAGAAGATGGTGAAGGTGACATCTAGTCTCTGTATGTTCTAGCACGGAGCAGGGGAAAAGGGGAAAGATAAGGGAAGAAGAACAGAAGAGGGTAAAGGGGATATCTAGACCCTGTATATTCTAGCACGGGGCGGGGGAAAAGAGGAAAGATAAGGGAAGAAGAAGAGGGTGAAGGTGACATCTAGTCTCTGTATGTTCTAGCACGGAGGGGGGAAAAGGGGAAAGATAAGGGAAGAAGAACAGAAGAGGGTGGAGGGATATCTAGACCCTGTATATTCTAGCACGGAGGGGGAAAAGGGGAAAGATAAGGGAAGAAGAGAAGATGTTGAAGTTGACATCTAGTCTCTGTATGTTCTAGCACGGGAGTGGGGGAAAAAGGGGAAAAGGGGAAAATTGAAAAGTGGAAACTCTGCAAGGTTTGAAATGTTTTATGTTTATAGTGTGGAGCGAGTTTGACTTTTAGGGTCGTTTAGGGACGTGTTGGCATTTGTGATCAGATATCAGTAACGCTTTTCAATGGGACGGATCCGCCTGCAGGCTATCGATACAGCCTCTCATAACCATAAACAGTCGAACCCCCACTCGTGTTATCACATGTTATCATGTGTTATCACCACTTTTCCATCTTCACCCAGTAATCAGATTAAAATACGGAATTTTTAATGAATTGATTTTCGATAAGCAATTATTATAATCAATTAAAATGTTACCCAATGATGAAATCACAAAATTAGGGTTTAGGGTCGGTTAGTAATTCAAGGTTTTCCCCATTAATGGTGGGCAATTGACCGCTATTCTCTTTAATGCCGACCCTAAAACGCTTTCCCCCCTGAATTTGTTATCTCTTGTTATCAACGTGTTATCAGCGGTTATCAAGTGTTAGCCACAGCCTCTGGTGGTATTTTTCTTTGATATTTTTTTCTTGGTTTGTTGGGACTTGCCCACGTCTGCAGTTGCCGAATTCCTGGGTTCAGGTATGCGGCCTTCGTCTGACCTCGTCCCTGCACAAGTTTCAGGTCCCAACATGAATCGAACACTGAAAAAATAAAAAGACTTTAGAAAAGAAACCCCGAAAAAAAATTATTTTTATATGGTTTTATTAAGTCTATATAATCCGTGTAAAGGGTTAAACCATTATTAGTATTATTATTACGAGTGGTAGTAGTAGTAGTTGTAGTAGTTGTAGCTAAGAAATTATTTTTATATGGTTTTATTAAGTCCATATAATCAGTCTAAAGGGTTAAACCATTATTAGTATTATTAGTACGAGTGGTAGTAGTAGTTGTTGTTGTAGTGGTAGTTGTAGCTAAGAATCCGGAAAAAAATCATTTTTATATGGTTTTATTAAGTCTGTATAATCAGTCTAAAGGGTTAAACCATTATTAATATTATTATTACGGGCGGTAGTAGTAGTTGTTGTAGTAGTTGTAGCTAAGAAATCCGGAAAAATTTATTTTATATGGTTTTATTAAGTCTATATAATCAGTCTAAAGGGTTAAACCATTATTAAGATTATTATTACGAGTGGTAGTAGTAGTTGTTGTAGTAGTTGTAGCTAAGAAATCTGGAAAAAATTATTTTTATATGGTTTTATTAAGTCTATATAATCAGTCTAAAGGGTTAAACCATTATTAATATTATTATAACGAGCTGTAGTAGTAGTTGTTGTAGTAGTTGTAGCTAAGAAATCCGGAAAAATTTATTTTATATGGTTTTATTAAGTCTATATAATCAATCTAAAGGGTTAAACCATTATTAAGATTATTATTACGAGTGGTAGTAGTAGTTGTTGTTGTAGTGGTAGTAGTTGTAGCTAAGAAATCCGGAAAAATTTATTTTTATATGGTTTTATTAAGTCTATATAATCAGTGTAAAGTGTTAAACCATTATTAAGATTATTATTACGAGTGGTAGTAGTTGTTGTTGTAGTAGTTGTAGCTAAGAAATCCGGAAAAAAATTCATTTTTATATGGTTTTATTAAGTCTATATAATCAGTGTAAAGTGTTAAACCATTATTAGTATTATTATTACGGGCGGTAGTAGTAGTAGTTGTTGTAGTAGTTGTAGCTAAGAAATCCGGAAAAATTCATTTTTATATGGTTTTATTAAGTCCATATAATCAGTCTAAAGCGTTAAACCATTATTAGTATTATTATTACGAGTGGTAGTAGTAGTTGTTGTTGTAGTGGTAGTAGTTGTAGCTAAGAAATCCGGAAAAATTCATTTTTATATGGTTTTATTAAGTCTATATAATCAGTCTAAAGGTTTAAACCATTATTAGTATTATTATTACGAGTGGTAGTAGTAGTTGTTGTAGTAGTTGTAGCTAAGAAATCCGAAAAAAAATTCATTTTTATATGGTTTTATTAAGTCTATATAATCAGTCTAAAGGGTTAAACCATCATTAAGATTATTATTACGAGTGGTAGTAGTAGTTGTTGTAGTAGTTGTAGCTAAGAAATTATTTTTATATGGTTTTATTAAGTCTATATAATCAGTCTAAAGGGTTAAACCATTATTGGTATTATTATTACGAGCGGTGGTAGTAGTAGTAGTTGTTGTAGCTGTTGTTGTTAGTTAGTTAGGATTTTGATTCAGTTTTTAGCCACTACCCCAAAAGTAGAGGAATGTGCAGACGACACGGAATCATGCGACAGAGATTCATGACATGTCAACCGGCTGGACAATTCTCACCAGTTTTTTTTTCTCTTGTCCTGCGTCTCTCCGTTCCTTTCACCGTGTTTTTTTTTTTTCTAATTCAACAGTGTTGCCACTTTTCAATCTTCCATTTTTCCCTTCTTCCCTTATCTTTCCCCTTTTTCCTCTCCGTGCTAGAATATACAGAGACTAGATTTCCTCTTTACTCTCTTTTCTTTTCGTCTTCCCTTTTCAGACTCAATTTCCCCTCTTTTTCAGGTAACTTCCCTGAAAGTAAGGAACAGTGTTGCCACTTTTCAATCTTCCATTTTTTCCCCTCTTCCCTTATGTTTCCCCTTTTTCCCTCTTCGTGCTAGAATATACAGAGACTAGATGTCCCCTTCACCCTCTTCTTCTTCCCTTATCTTTCACCTTCCCCCCCCCTTTTTCAGGGAACTTCCCTGCAAAAGTGGAAACAGTGTAATTCAATCTTCTATTTTTCCCCTCTTCCTTTACCTTTCCCCGTTTTCCCTCTCCGTGCAAGAATGTATACAGTCTAGATTTCCTCTTTACTCTCTCTTCTTTTCTTCTTCCCTTATCTTTCGCCTTTCCCCCCTTTTTCAGGGAACTTCCCTGCAAAAGTGGAAACAGTGTAATTCAATCTTCCATTTTTCCCCTCTTCCCTTACCTTTCCCCTTTTTCCCTCTCCGTGCAAGAATGTATAGGGTCTGGATTTCCTCTTTACTCGCTCTTCTCTTCGTCTTCCCTTTTCCGAATCCATTTCCCCCTTTTTCAGGGAACTTCCCTGAAAGTGAGGAAGTGTTGCCACTTTTCAATCTTCCATTTTTCCCCTCTTCCCTTACCTTTCCCCTTTTTCCCTCTCCGTGCAAGAATGTATAGGGTCTAGATTTCCTCTTTACCCTCTTCTCTTCGTCTTCCCTTTTCCAACTCCATTTCCCCCTTTTTCAGGGAATTTCCCTGCAAAAGTGTAAACACTGTAATCCAGTCTTTCATTTCCTTTCGTCTCTGTATATCCCCTTTGCCTGTGTCATCGGTGAAAGTCTACATTCTAAGTCTATATACCGTGATTTCACTATGCGGTCCTGTTTTGATAAGAAGGGTCGTGTTTTTTTTATCCCTGTGATTCTGGTTTATTTAGAAGAGGTACAGTGTGCTGGAATGTTGCCTACTGCGTCAGTGTAGAGTTCTACTTTACGGTATTGGGTCCTATTTTGATGGACGGGTCCTATTTTGAAACTATGAGTACTGTTTTGTTTAGAAGAGGTACAGTGTGCTTGAATACTCCTTTGGCAGTAGTGTAGGGTCCTAATTCGCGGGACGGGTCCTGTTATTACAAGTAGGGTCCTATTATTACAACCGAGGTTCTGTTTTGATGAGAGGGTCGTGTTTTGAAAGTATGGGTTCTGTTTTACCCCATAGAGGTTTAGGATATTCAAATGGGTTCACTTTAGCACTAGTAGGGTCCTATTTTCTAGTAGCGGTCCTATTTTGTGACACAGGGTCGAGTTTTGGTTAAGGGGTCGTATTTTAATTTCGTGGTTCTGTTTTACCTAGCTGAAGCATCGTATAGTCAAATTATCTCTATTTAGCTTCAGTAGGGTCCTATTTTCTTATAAGGGTCTTATTTTCAAGAAATACAGTCCAATTTTACAACCCGGGCACTATATTCACAAAACCGGGGTCCTATTCGATTTAATACAGTCCTAATCAGGTACCACCGTCTTCATTACGATAAAGTAGAGGTTCTACTTCACTAGGAGGGGTTCTGTTTTTCACAATGGGGGGCTTATGGAATTATGAAGTTTAGCCCTCCTCCCCCCTCCCCCTCTTTCCGGTGCGACAACAAAAAGTTGTTCTTTCACCAGAAGAACACTTCCGGTATGCATTGCCGCCTTTGGCTCGTGACCTCTGACCCTGGGTTCTCGCTGGAATGTCCCGCACTCCCTCCGCGGGGTTGGGGGTTTCCCCTATTGTTCTCCGTTACAGGTAAAGGAGTGCCGGAATTCAAGCGAATAAAAAAATGTAAATTTATTTTTTTTTTTTTAATCTTTTCACCGTTTCTGGAATGTTTTTTCAAAAATAACTCAGGAACACTGTATCGTGTTATCCTCATGTTATCAAAGTGTTATCGTGTTGATAAAGTAGTTGTCAACCCCCTTTGAGAATGAAGGGGAAATCGTGAGACGTTACCGATTGAGACTCAGTTTAGTGTAAAATTTTCCTTAAGCAGACTGCAATCGCCTCAAGGATTTAAATGCCAACGGGGTTCGCTACTCTTACAATCAGCACTGTGATTCTTGATTCACCTGCAAGATTCTTACTAAGATTCTTGGTAAGATTCTTTGATTTTCGAGTCCTTTTTTCCTGGATTCTTGGGAATCTGAAGCAAGATTCACGGATCTGAGCCGTGATTCTTGATTCCCCTGCAAGATTCTTGGTTTAAGATTCTTTGATTTTCGAGTCATTTGCCCTGGATTCTTGGGAATCTGAAGCAAGATCCACGAATATCAGCCATGATTCTTGATTCCTCGTTAAGATTCTTACCAAGATTCTTGGTTAAGATTCTTTGATTTTCGAGTCCTTTGTCCTGGATTCTTGGTAATCTGTAGCAATATTCACGAATCTGAGCCGTGATTCTTGATTCCCTTGCAAGATTCTTGGTTAAGATTCTTTGATTTTCGAGTCCTTTTTTCCTGGATTCTTGGGAATCCGAAGCAAGATTCATGAATCTGAGCCATGATTCTTGACTCCCCTGCAAGATTCTTACCAAGATTCTTGGTTAAGATTCTTTGATTTTCGAGTCCTTTTTTCCTAGATTCTTGGGAATCCGAAGCAAGATTCACGAATATCAGCCGTGATTCTTGATTCCCCTGCAAGATTCTTACCAAGATTCTTGGTTAAGATTCTTTGATTTTCGAGTCCTTTTTTCCTAGACTCTTGGCAATCCGAAGCAAGATTCACGAATCTCAGCCGTGATTCTTGATTGTCCTGGATTCTTGGGAATCTGAAGCAAGATTCACGAATCTGAACCATGATTCTTGAAAGTCGCGAACCCTAGTTAGTTAAAGTACATACCTTCTGGTGTGTTCCATTTAGAAAAGAACACAGGTGACCAATATACTTTCCCACCACTTACCAAAGTTTACCGGTTTAATTATATTTTTAATGATATCTTGCATTAATGAATGCACCTCCATTGTTATTACAGGTCCGTCCTTATCCTACCTATCGTCTGTTATCATCTGTTATCAGCTGTTATCAACTGTTATCACACTCTGCTCTCGTTGGGCTGGTAGCCAAGAAAACTCTTTCCTGGAAGTGATTGATCGATCTTCTAGCATTCGCAACTACTGCGTCGAGTTACTTGATAACCTATGATAACAGGTGATAACACGTGATAACAGATTACCCCCGGTCTTTTCGGTTGCTGATCGATTGGTGCTTGCTCTGTACAAAAACCATTTGTTATACAAAGAACGATTATCTCAAAAGTTGTCAGCAGCAGTTTCTGTTTTCGATGCTAGTTTGCGTTGATAGTTAATAGTAGTTTGGATTATAAAGTGAATAGTTTAATTTTATAGGTTTATTGTGAGTTAGTAATCTGATAGAAGTTGATTCGGAAAATTGCTGCATAGTTGAAGTTAATTAGATCACGCGGGTGGCCCGCTTTGCTGGTGTGCCACTAGTAAGTTTTTTTCTCTTACTACTTTTCTTACTAATTTTTTTTTACTAATTTTTTTGCTAGTTGTTTTAGTAGTAGTTATTTTGCTAGTTCTTTTTTTTTTTTTGGTGTGGTTCTGCGTTTTAATTTGCAAAAACCAGCAACGCCCCGAAGCCTTGAACTTCTCAAGGGGAGTGCACTGGGCCGTAGTGGGGTTTAGACTCGAGACCCCACTACGGCGCAGTGCAAATCTTATACAAACGCCCAGGAGTGCATTGAGCTGTAGTGTCCTTTGACAGTTGAAACCCCACTACGGCCCAGTGCAAATCTTGTACAATCGCCCAAGAGTCCATTGAGCTGTAGTGTCCTTTGATAGTTGAAACCCCACTACGCCCCAGTGCAAACCTGATACATGCACCCAAGACTGCACTGGGCCGTAGTGGGTTTTGAACTCGAAACCCCACTACGGCCCAGTACATATCTGTTTCAAACGTCCAAGAGACCATTGAGCTGTAATGTAGTTTGACAATCGAAACCCCACTACGGCTCAGTGCAAACCTGATACATACACCCAAGACCGCACTGGGCCGTAGTGGGGTTTTGAGTTTAAAAACCACTATAGCCCAGTGCAAATCTTGTACATATCTTGTACATACACCCAGGAGTGTATTAAGCTGTAGTGTATCTTGACAGTTGAAACCCCACTACGGTCCAGTGCACTCTCTCCTATTTCTGAATTATATTGAAAAGAACTTGTAAATTTCACGCTTCATTTGTCGGAAAGCTGTATCTAAAAATCCTTCGTTCTCCAAGATTCAAGGGGGTCTGAAACTCCGAGGAAAAGTGTTTAAAGATTATCTGATAACAGTGGATAACATGACCTAGGTGTACGAGGATTATTGCAAGTTTCGGAACCCCTTGATAAAATGTAACAAATATTAAAAATAAACAATATTACTAAAATTTATTATTAATCAAGGGGTCCGAAACTCCGATGGAAAGTGTACGAAGATTATCTGATAACATATGATAACACGGGGATACCATAGAGATAGCAGGTTGATAACAGTGGATAGCATGACCTAGGTGTACGAAGATTATTTGCAAGTTTCGGACCCCTTGCCAAGATTCTTACGAGATACTTAATCAGGGGTTCTCACGAGATTCTTAATCAAGATTCTTACGAGATTCTTAATCAGGGGTTTTCACGAGATTCTTAATCAGGGATTCTTACGAGGTTCTTAATCAGGGATTCTTACAAGATTCTTAACCAAGATTCTTGAGTGTTATGCGTGTGTGTGTGATAAATTAAGATGTTTGCAAGTTTCGGACCCTAGCCAAGATTCTTACGACATTCTTAACCAAGATTCTTACGAGATTCTTAACCAAGATTCTTGAGTGTTATGCGTGTGTGTGTGATAAATTAAGATGATTGCAAGTTTCGGACCCCTTGCCAAGATTCTTGCGAGATTCTTAATCAAGATTCTTACGAGATTCTTAACCAAGATTCTTACGAGATTCCTAATCAAGATTCTTGAGTGTTATGCGTGTGTGTGTGATAAATTAAGATGATTGCAAGTTTCGGACCCCTTGCCAAGATTCTTACGAGATTCTTAAGATTCTTATGAGATTCTTAATCAAGATTCTTGAGTGTTATGCGTGTGTGTGTGATAAATTAAGATGATTGCAAGTTTCGGACCCCTTGCCAAGATTCTTACGAGATTCTTAATCAGGGATTCTTACGAGATTCTTAAGATTCTTACAAGATTCTTAATCAAGATTCTTGAGTGTGATGCGTGTGTGTGTGAGAAATTGATTGCAAGTTTCGGACCCCTTGCCAAGATTCTTGCGAGATTCTTAACCAAGATTCTTATGAGATTCAGAATCAAGATTCTTGAGTGTGATGCGTGTGTGTGTGATAAATTGATTGCAAGTTTCGGACCCCTTGCCAAGATTCTTACGAGATTCTTAAGATTCTTACAAGATTCTTAATCAAGATTCTTGAGTGTTATGCGTGTGTGTGTGATAAATTAAGATGATGGAGCATTTGTGTTGGATAAACCGTATTAGCGTATCAGCATTAGGGACAAGGTCTGCGCCCCCGAAAAACAGGCGTGACGGTCAAACACTCACGTTCTGCCTAATTCATCATAGCACTCAACACTTGTTTCACTTTATTACTTTATTCAGCGTCCTCGTCCCATTCATTCACACACATGTTATCACCCTGTTATCGTCCTGTTATCACCCTGTTATCAAAAGTGAGGCGCACCGACTGGTTAAACAAGCAGATCAGAATCCATTCATTCATTTTGTTAATTTTTAATCAATATCAGTCATAAAATTTAGCAAATTAAACTAAATCTATTTATTTCTTTTATTTAATTAATATATAAATTATTTAATTTTATAATTTTATAATTTTATAATTATATAATTATATAATTTAATTTTAATTCATTAATTAAACACTAATAAATAATTAATACTTAATAAAATATTAAAACAGGAGTAATTAACGTAATTAAGTATGAATTAATTTATTCACAATCCATAATAACTTTATACTAATAATATAATAATTATAATATAAATTAATATACTAAATAATAATTCAATAACATAATAAGAGAGATCTATTTAAGTCTAAATGATTTATTTATAGGAATTAAAACATATTTGAATCAATTAATCACTTAATCGTCAATAAAATTACCAAATTTTTAATGACTTTTTCAAATTAATTATCTTTCCAATTGATTATTATTAGTGTTAATTAAAACTAATGGAACTATTTATAAATACACATTTTTATTTTGCTTATGTCCTTGGTTGTTATCATCCAAGGGGTGGGAAACTTGCAATAATCTTCGTACACCTAGGCCGTGTTATCACCTGTTATCAACTGTTATCTCCGTGTTATCGTATGTTATCAAAAAATCTTCGCACACTTTTCCCAAGGGGTCCGAAACTTCCAATAGTCTTCGTACACCTAGGCCGTGTTATCACTGTTATCACCTGTTATCTCCATGTTATCTCCGTGTTATCGTATGTTATCAAAAAATCTTCGTACACTTTTCCCAAGGGGGTCCGAAACTTCCAATAGTCTTCGTACACCTAGGCCGTGTTATCACTGTTATCAACCTGTTATCTCCGTGTTATCGTATGTTATCAAAAAATCTTCGTCCGCTTTTCCCAAGGGGTCCGAAACTTCCAATAGTCTTCGTACACCTAGGCCGTGTTATCACTGTTATCACCTGTTATCTCCGTGTTATCGTATGTTATCAAATAATCTTCGTACACCTTTCCTCGGAGTTTCGGACCCCCTTGTTATCGTCTGCTTCTAACGATAACAGGGAGATAACACAGGGATAACAGGGTGATAACAGTGATAACATGAACTAGGTGTACGAAGATTATTGGGAGTTTCGGACCCCCCTAGGACTAGTGGAGGAAGGAACGAAGAAGAGATTTCCATCGATCTGAACCACCCATGTGCAAAAAGAGAAGATTCAATCTCGAGTATGATAACACGTTGATAACACAGATATCAGTGTTATCACACGTTATCACACGTTAGTCGACGAACCCCTTTTGTTCAGTATGCTTCTTTAAAAGCGAATTACCATAATACCCGTATTTCCGGCTTGCATCTTCTTACAACATATTTCAAAAAACAGCAAAAAAATTCAAATTTTGTAAATTTAATTACAATTAACTTTGAATTTATTTACAGGTGAAGAGGATTTGCGGCGAGACGAATACGACAGTGTCTAAAGATGGCGCCGGAGTGTTGCCTGAAACGGCCGCAGACGGCGCTGTCGAGCAGACCGAGGACGAGCTGAAGGACCTCAGCGCCCTGGACGAGAGCCTGCCGTCCGGTGACCTCAAGTCGCGGCTCGAGGCCCTGGTCCCGGCGCTGGCCGGCGCGCGCGGCTTCTTCGCTAACCTGGCCGACGAGGCCTGCGGGCGCAAGGACAACACCTTCGCCGGCGACGACGACGCCAGCTGCTGGAACGGACACAAATTCGCCGAGTGAGTCACTTTTGAATAACATAAGATAATACTTGATAACACACTGATAACATTGAGAGGTTCGCAACTCTGACTAAATCTTGATCTTCCGTCATCTTCCCTGGCGTTTGCTCGGATGTTATCAACGTGTTATCACTTGTTATCACCCCTTTCAGATTCGTTGAGTTGCGGACCCCCTCATAAAATCTCTAGACGATAGTATTTGGTGACTGATTGCCTTTCAATCGATAAACCCCGGGAAAAAAAAAAACTTTAGAAATAATTGGGCAGAGTCCTGTGGGGGGTCCGCAACTCTTTACATAAATTCGTGTTATCACCTGTTATCACCGTGTTATCAACAGATGTCGAAGACCCCCTCGGGCTCTGTGTAGCGTGATAACAACTTATAAATCCCTTACCGTTTTCAACGCCAAAACGGCTACTGAAAGCAGCCAACTTGGGGAGGGGTTAGCAACTTTTGCATATTAAGCCGAAGATAACACTGATAACAATTAACGAAACGGGTAAAGAGTTTTTTTTTAAAGTTGCGCACCCCCTCTCGGGACGTAACATGGCAAATTGGTCTGGAGGGGTTCGCTACTCTGTTATTAGTTAATAGGATAATAACACCGGTTGATAAACATGTTGATAACATCCCACGTGGGCGTCTGAAAAGTTTTGTGAGTTTCGGACCCCCCCTTCCCGGTTGGACTTAGTGCTTTGAATAGAACCCGACTGTGTAAAACGAGTTATTATATTATTTCTTTTATTCTAATAAATTGTAAATATTTTTTTTTCTTTTTCTCTTTTGGGTTGGTAACGAAATGCCTTTGAAGGAGTTGCAACATGAAGTCTTATTAATCAAGCACTTTTGTAACAACTCAGCTGTGAGCACTTTTTATTTAGTCTCGTTTCTTTGTAATTTATCTTTAATTTGATCACTTTTTTTTTGTTCGGAAAAAAAATCATGATTTATTTATGATTTAATTTATTAGTACATTACTAATTGTAATAATGGTGCATAATTTCTTGTTTGATACTGATGTATCTGTATTAAGCATAATTATTTTATTAATTACTAGTTTTGTATTTAACTTATTAATTATGATTAAATTAATGAATAATTGTAATAATTGTGCATAATCATATTTAGTCGCGTTTCTTTGTAATTTATCTTTAATTTGATCACTTTTTTTGTTCGGAAAAAAATCATGATTTATTTATGATTTAATTTATTAGTACATTACTAATTGTAATAATGGTGCATAATTTCTTACTTGATTTTGATTTATCTGTATTAATTATGATTATTTTATTTATTACTAGTTTTGTATTTAACTTATTAATTATGATTAAATTAATTAATAATTGTAATAATTGTGCATAATTACATTCAGTCTCGTTTCTTTGTAATTTATCTTTAATTTGATCACTTTTTTTTGTTCGGAAAAAAATCATGATTTATTTATGATTTATTTTATTAGTACATTACTAATTGTAATAATGGTGCATAATTTGTATTGTATCTTAATTTTGATTTATCTTTAATTGGATACTTTTTTAAATAACCGTGATTTATTTGCCGTTCTTTCTTGATTTCATTTATTAGTAAATTAGTAATTGTAATAATGGTGCATAATTTCTTGTTTGATACTGATGTATCTGCATTAATTATGATTATTTTATTTATTACTAGTTTTGTATTTAACTTATTAATAATGATTAAATTAATTAATAATTGTAATAATTGTGCATAATTATATTTAGTCTCGTTTCTTTGTAATTTAACTTTAATTTGATCACTTTTTTTTGTTCGGAAAAAAATCATGATTTATTTATGATTTCGTTTATTAGTACATTACTAATTGTAATAATGGTGCATAATTTTTTATTTGATTTTGATGTATCTGTATTAAGCATAATTATTTTATTTATTACTAGTTTTGTATTTAACTTATTAATTATGATTAAATTAATGAATAATTGTAATAATTGTGCATAATTATATTTAGTCTCGTTTCTTTGTAATTTATCTTTAATTTGATCACTTTTTTTTCGGAAAAAAATCATGATTTATTTATGATTTAATTTATTAGTACATTATTAATTGTAATAATGGTGCATAATTTCTTGTTTGATACTGATGTATCTGCATTAATTATGATTATTTTATTTATTACTAGTTTTGTATTTAACTTATTAATTATGATTAAATTAATTAATAATTGTAATAATTGTGCATAATTATATTTATTCTCGTTTTCTTTTGTAATTTATCTTTAATTTGATCACTTTTTTGTTCGGAAAAAAATCATGATTTATTTATGATTTCATTTATTAGTACATTACTAATTGTAATAATGGTGCATAATTTTTATTGTATCTTAATTTTGATTTATCTTTAATTGGATACTTTTTTAAATAACCGTGATTTATTTGCCGTTCTTTTTTGATTTCATTTATTATTTAGTTAGTAATTGTAATAATAGTGCATAATTTCTTACTTGATTTTGATTTATATCTGTATTATAGTTGTGTATTTAACTTATTAATTATGATTAAATTAATGAATAATTGTAATAATTGTGCATAATTATATTTAGTCTCGTTTCTTTGTAATTTATCTTTAATTTGATCACTTTTTTTTGTTCGGAAAATAATCATGATTTATTTATGATTTCATTTGTTAGTAAATTACTAATTGAAATAATGGTACATAATTTCTTATTTGATTTTGATTTATCTGTATTAAGCATAATTATTTTATTAATTACTAGTTTTGTATTTAACTTATTAATTATGATTAAATTAATTAATAATTGTAATAATTGTGCATAATTATATTTAGTCTCGTTTCTTTGTAATTTATCTTTAATTTGATCACTTTTTTTTGTTCGGAAAAAAATCATGATTTATTTATGATTTCATTTATTAGTAAATTACTAATTGTAATAATGGTGCATAATTTTTATTGTATCTTAATTTTGATTTATCTTTAGTTGGATACTTTTTTAAATAATCGTGATTTATTTGCCGTTCTTTTTTGATTTCATTTATTATTTAGTTAGTAATTGTAATAATAGTGCATAATTTTTTACTTGATTTTGATTTATATCTGTATTATAGTTGTGTATTTAACTTTTTAATTATGATTAAATTAATTAATATTGTAATAATTGTGCATAATTATATTTAGTCTCGTTTCTTTGTAATTTATCTTTAATTTGATCACTTTTTTTTGTTCGGAAAAAAAATCATGATTTATTTATGATTTCATTATTTAGCAAATTACTAATTGTAATAATGGTGCATAATTTTCTATTTAATTTTGATTTAACTTATTAATCATGATTAAATTAATTAGTAATTTTAACAATTGTGCATAATTTCTTATTTGATTTTGATTTATCCGTATTAATTATGATTATTTTATTAATTACTAGTTGCGATATTTGTGCATAATTTTTGTTTGACTTTTAATTCAGATTTATCTTTAATTTTTTCACTTTTTCCGGAAAAATTATGATTTATTTGCCGTTCTTTCTTGATTTCATTTATTAGTAAATTAGTAATTGTAAAAATTGTGAACAATTTCTTACTTGATTTTGATTTATCTGTATTAATTAGTATTTTATGTTAATTACCAATAGCCATAGTTGTGAATAATTTTATCTCGTTTCTTTCTAATTTATCTTTAATTTCATCACTTTTTTCCGGAAAAATCATGATTTATTTGCCGTTCTTTCGTGATTTCATTTATTAGTTAATTACTAATTGTCATAATTATGCATAATTTTTATTGTATCTTAATTTTGATTTATCTTTAATTGGATACTTTTTTAAATAATCGTGACTTATTTGCTCTTCTTCATTATTTCATTTATTACTAAATAACTAATTGTGACCATTGTGCATAATTTCTTATTTGATTTTGATTTATCTGTATCATAGTTGTGTATTTAACTTATTAATTATGATTAAATTAATAGGTAATTGTAATAATTGTGCATAATTTCTTATTTGATTTTGATTTATCTGTATCATAACTGTGTATTTAACTTATAAATTATGACATAATTAATTGGTAATTGTAATAATTGGGCATAATTACTTATCTGATTTTGATTGATCTGTATTAATTATGGTTACTCTATTAATGACTAAATTGTGATAGTTGTGCCTAATTTTTATCTCATTTATTTCTAACCGATTTTTCTAATCTGATTTATTTATCTCTGATACCCCCTACAAAAGGCTTTTACCGATTCACGCATTGACTAATCGACTCTTAAAGCCGGGTCCACACTAGGCCTGTTTTGGCCAAACCGTTTGGGCAAACGGGCTACTGAAATACCATTTTCTTGGTTCTATAAAAAGGCAAAACGCAAGAGTAATACAAACAAAATGATTGTTTTGTCCTAGACAGTGCTTAGGAAAACCACCAATATGCTCTGAAGTCTTATGTTATGTTTCCTGTAACTCGTTTGCCCAAACGGTTTGGTCGAAACAGCCCTAGTATGTGAACCTGGCTTAACGGACTGTCTCGACTTTGGATCGACTTGTGACTTTTATAGTCCTAAACTAACTATTATATCTATATTTATAATCATTTATAGTTATAATTCTAATAATAATAATAATTTTATATATAATATATAATATAATAATAATATAATAATTTTATTAATAATAATAATAGTTAAATAATCATTTATAGCTATAATTTATAATAATACGTTAATTTTTCATTCTAAATTTAAATCCTAAGCCTTTGCCGTCCACAGCTGTCGTAGTTGACCCTAGCTCTGTCTCTAGGCCTACTCCTTTAGTTTTGCTACCCTGTACCTCCGCCCGTACAAGCATCTGAGGTAGTCAGCAAGGGGTCGGAAACTTGCAATAATCTTCGTATACCTAAGGTCATGTACCACTGTTATCAACCTGTTATCTCCGTGTTATCATATGTTATGAAATAATCTTCGTACACTTTTCCCAAGGGATCCAAAACTTGCAGTAATCTTCGTACACCTAAGGTCATGTTATCAGTGTTATCAACCTGTTATCTCCGTATTGTCGTATGTTATCAAATAATCTTCGTACACTTTTCCCAAGGGTCCGAAACTTGCAATAATCTTCGTACACCTAAGGTCATGTTATCAGTGTTATCAAGCTGTTATCTCCGTGTTGTCAAATGTTATCAGATAATCTTCGTAGACTTTTCCTCGTAGTTTCGGACCCCCTTGGTAGTCAGCGTAGGCCTTCCCCATACGTACGGGTATCGTTGGGAGGTAGTCTCGTGGACTAGTATATTATTATGTCGAATTCTATTTCTAATTATCTTTAATTTGATCACTTTTTGAGAAAAAAAATCAAGATTTATTTGCTGTCCTGTCAAGGGGGGTCCGAAACTCCGAGGAAAAGTGTACGAAGATTATCTGATAACATTTGATAACACGGAGATAACATGGAGGTAACAGGTTGATAACAGTGATAACATGACCTTAGGTGTACGAAGATGATTGCAAGTTTCGGACCCCTTGGGAAAAGTGTACGAAGATTATTTGATAACATATGATAACACGGAGATAACAGGCTGATAACAGTGATAACATAACCTAGATGTACGAAGATTATTGCAAGTTTCGGACCCCTTGATAAATTAATAACTATTATAATATTCATGTTTCTTATTTTTATTTCATTCAAATATTTTATTATTATTATTATTATTATTTTGAATGAAATATTTCTTATTAAGTTTGTTTAGTGTAAAAGTTGTAATGTTTCTTTAGCTGAATGTGAAAAAGACACGAGATTTAAAGCCCATGGGCTTTTCTCATTAAATTGCGCACGAAGTGTGCGACATTGCCGCACTGACCTTTGACCTGTGCGCCCATTAGCCCAGGCCGTCGCTTAATACGCCACTGATTGTTACCTACCGTCATTATGTGCATATAACATACGATAACAGATGATAACGTGCGATTTTTACATTCCAGATATACGAAGCCTATCTCTGGAATCGGACTGGGCGCCCAGAAGTACAACCCGGAGGTGCGCGTGTCGCCCAGCGACGTCGACTCGCGTTTCGCCCAGCTCAGCGACAAGCTACGCCACGTCAGACAGGTAAAAAAACTAACCAGAATACTAATACATAATAATTTTTTTTATGAATATTTAGTTAATTAATAACAACTGTTATCAGTCTGTTATCAACTTGTTATCACCCTTGTCCCGGAAGCTGGTAATTTGTGTGAGTGGCGGACCCCCCTGCCGTCAAAATAAAGATGGCGGAGACAAACGCGTGGGCTTCCATAGAGAGGGGGGTCCGCAACTCTCAAGAATCATGACCGAGAATCTTAAAAAAATTTACGATTCTTATCAATCCCGATAGAAAAGTCATACGTTTGTGTACCGAATGACTAGGTAGCTGAACACTAGCTCCCCTCTGAATCACTAGCTGAATAGTAGCTGAACTCACTTTAGTTACTAAAAGTGAACCCTCTGAAGAAGTGGTTGAATACTGCATGACTTAGTTCTTTCAAAATTCAAGCGTACGAACTGTGTGGAAGCGGGCGAATTTCACACTATCGTCTAGCTGAATCCATGGTAGTCATGCACCATTCAGAGGGTCATTCAGACGTATGACTAACGCATCATTTTTCTGTCAGGATCTTATAAAAATCTGCAGTGGAGGAGATTTAAGATTCGTAGCAAGAATCTTAAGATTCTTGGGATTGGCAAGGGAATGAATGGACCAAGAATCTTACCAAGAATCTCAAGAATCGTGGTAGCGAACCCCCCTGCATAAGAGAAAGACAGAAACTAAAAGAACCAGTTTGAGGCTTGGCAACAGCAGCAAATAAGGAACGTGCATGGATTCTTGCCAAATCCTAACGTCATTCTTTGCAACGGGGGGGGGGGGGGTCCGCTACTCTTCGGGAATCATTTCTTAAGATTCACGAAACAAGAATCTTGGGTAGCAGTCCCAGATTCGTGAGAATCTTGGATTTTTGCGATGCTAAGAAGTTGATAAAAAGCTGATAACAGGTGATAACAGCTAAGATTCTTGCCAAGAATCATTCTTGGGAATGAGAATCTTGAGTATAATGAGAAGTAGCAAACCTGTGCGCAGTCTATACTTAGCTGCTAAGCTCAAGCCAGCTCATGTTGCGGTCTAAAAATGAATCTAGCAAACGAAAACTAGTCGCCATTTCAGTACATTCGCAATTCAATGTAGGCTACTACTAACTACTTTGATGCTGCTACTACGGCTGGTTTTAGTTTTGGTTATAAACTAGCACTGTTTGTGTTGACTAGTTAGGAACTAGTCGCCATGTCAGTGCATTCTCAATTTAGTGTAGACTACTTGATGTTACTGCCACAACTAGCACTATTAGTACCGACAAGTTTTAGTTCTACTTAAAAACTAGCACTATTAGTGTTGACTAGTTAGGAATTAGTCGCCATTTCAGTACATTCTCAATTTACTGTAGACTACTTGATGCTAATACTACAACTAGCTCTGTTAGTATCGACTAATTTTACTAGGATTGTTAGTGTAGACTGACCCAGAGTTTACTTATAAACTAGCACTGGTAGTATCGACTGGCTAATAGCGAAACTAGTCACCATTTCAGTACATTAGCAATTCACAAGTCACTTATTGACGGACTCAGAAGTACGTAATAGACTACTTAATACTGCCACTTGGTACTGTTCAACTAGTATCTTGGCTCCATTACTAGTAATACACTTACTCCTTCTACTACTACTACTACTACCACTACTACCTAGTTGGAGCTTTTATGCATAAGGTCCCTTGTTCCAATATGGCATACTTCTAGAATTTTACTTCCATCACTAGTGCTCCTACTACTCCTACTATTATTGCTACCAGCTACGACTACATTGCTAACTCTTAGATTCTTTCATCACATTCAGGTCCTGGCAAGCAAGACAGTAGTCGCTCCGGAGCCAGATTCCCTAGTGCTGGCCGACTCCGCATCCGGTTCAGGGGACGGTTCATCCTCCACCGGGACCGACTGGACCGGCGGTGACTCCGAAACGGACAACGAAGACCCTTACGGTCCTTTCCCTGACCAAGACGTAGCTTCAGGATCAGGCGACGGTACCGACGACGAAGACACCGAGTCGAAATCCACGGACCGCGGCAAAACCCCTGGAGGTTCCGACATTGAAATCGTCGAGGAGACCCCGTACCGACCGACTGTTTCACCCCCGAAGAAAGGGTCGTCTGCTTCCCGCAGTTCCTCAGCCATCCTCGCAGTTCTGCTGCCTGCTGTCCTGTCTCTCTACTTACGGCGCTTGCTCTAACAAGGGGCTAAACTTTGTCTTTTTTGGCTGTGTGATAGCAGTGCCTCCATAAGCCCCCTGATGCCCCTGATTCAACTCCTTCTTCTTCTTATTCTTCTTCTTTTTGGTCATCCTTTTAACACTTTGAACCGGAAAAGGGAAACGTAGGAAGCCACACTGGAAAAGAAAAAATAATTTTGTTTCCGTCCCCCTCCGCTGGAAGCTTCATAAGAGACGAAGATACGGTGTGCAACGTTCTGTCAGGGTTTCTTTTACTTTACAAGTTTTTTTTTTTTATTTGCGAAAAAAAAAGAAGTTGGAACTCTTCCGAAAGCCAGTGCTTCCACTTTTTCCCCTTTTTCCCCCTTTTTCCCCTTTTTCCCCTTTTTCCCCGCCGTCCTACAGAGTGAAGTTACATTGGTAAATTCACTTTGTGCTCCATTTCCCCTTTTTTCCCCGCCGTGCTACAGAGTGAAGCTACATTGGTAAATTCACTTTGTGCTCCATTTCCCCTTTTTTCCCCGCCGTGCTACAGAGTGAAGTTACGTTGGTAAATTCACTCTATGCTCCATTTCCCCTTTTTTCCCCTCCGTGCTACAGAGTGAAGTTACATTGGTAAATTCACTCTATGCTCCATTTCCCCTTTTTCCCCGCCGTCCTACAGAGTGAAGTTACATCGGTAAATTCACTTTGTGCTCCATTTCCCCCTTTTTCCCCGCCGTGCTACAGAGTGAAGTTGCATTGGTAAATTCACTTTGTGCTCCATTTCCCCTTTTTTCCCCGCCGTGCTACAAAGTGAAGCTACATTGGTAAATTCACTTTATGCTCCGTTTCCCCTTTTTCCCCGCCGTGCTACAGAGTGAAGTTACATTGGTAAATTCACTCTATGCTCCTTTTCCCCTTTTTTCCCCGCCGTGCTACAGAGTGAAGTTACATTGGTAAATTCACTTTGTGCTCCATTTCCCCTTTTTCCCTCTTCCCCATTTTCCTTTTTTAAGGGAATTTCCCTGCAAAGTGGAAGCACTGCCGAAAAGCCCTAGTCAGTGCAAGAAAAATCTGCAAAAGAGGGAAGAACCGAACACCGAAAGTCTCCAAATTAGTTTTTGTTTTTGCAAATTTTTTTTTTTTAACTAATAATTTTTCAATGGCTTCTTTGGGTTAACTCACTTATTGCAAAAAAAATTTTCAGCAATATTCAGTAGTTCTTTAAGTGTATATACTAATTTGATTCCAGGATTCAGTTTTCAGAGAGAGAATGGGGGGACAACTGAAAAAAAGTATACGAAGGCCTATAACACAAAAATTTTTTCTCTATTTTTTAAAACATAATTAGACTAAAAATTAATTTAAATAGAAATTATCTTTGATGTGCTTTTTAGCCTACATGGGAAAAAAAACAGGATCCCCACAAATAACAATAGCCGTTTGCTGTGCCAAAATGTGTAGTTGAAAAATGGATTGGAGAAAAGATAAGGTCCTCATTCAGGACATGTGCCATAACAGTTTGTTGGCACTTGAAACGACCTGAGGGACAAAAGTTTTTTCTAAATCCTCCATTATCTTTTTCTAATTATGTTTTGTGTCAGTGTTTCTTAACAATCAATGGAGGACGTTTTTCTTTGTCTTTCACAACACTCTTGTACATAAAAGATTAGGTTGGGTGACATCTTTTTTTTCATTCATTCATTCATTCATTGATTCATTCATTTTCTGATTAACAGTTTTTCTCTCTCGCTCTCTCTCTCTATGAAAAAAAACTAAAAAGATGATGTCTCCATGTTCTGAATTTTTCTCAACGTAATTTAAATAACTTGATGCTTTTCTATGCTTGCTTTTGATTTTCGGGGAATAAGAAGAGCAGTGCTTCCACTTTTTTCCCCCTTTTTCCCCCTTTTTCCCCCTTTTTCCCCCCTTTTTCTCCCCCCCACTCGGTCATACTGAATAAAGCTACATTTGTAAATTCACTTTTCCCCTTTCCCTCTTCCCCATTTTCCCTATTTGAGGGAATTTCCCTGCAAAGTGGAAGCACTGTAACAGAGAGAGGAGACAAGCTTTTTTGGTGGAGTAACGTGCGAAATTGTGATATGACTCGCTGGATCTGTAATTTTTTTTTTCTGATTTTTTTTTCAATACAATGAGCTGTGTCGTGATGAAGTAGACAAATAAACCAGATATAAAATCAATGTGTCTTAACATGGAGTTATGGCTTCATCGTCTTTCTTAAGAAAAGCTTTTTCCCCTCAAGGCCGAGTCCCGTTTTATTCATGAAGACGGATTCCCGCTCCAGACTAGAAGAGCCAGTTTAGTCCCAAAAAACGGGGCGCCTCACTATAGCGGACACTGTTATTAAATCAACTATAAATAATTTTGGAATTCTGATTAAACCAAATTTTTTCTCGAATTTTTTGGCGTTTTTTAGAATCATTTTCAAGTCGAATTTCGATGTAGATGTATTTTATACGAGTGTCCGCAGTAGCGGGGCTGATCTTCAGTGGCCTTTTTGGAATAGGGAATATTCTAAACGGAGAGCGCCTCACTATAGCGGACACTGTTATTAAATCAACTATAAATAATTGTGGAAATCTGATTGAACCAAAATGTTTCTCGAATTTTTTTGCGTTTTTTAGAACCATTTTCAAGTCGAATTCTAGTGCAGAAATATTTTATACGAGTGTCCGCAGTAGAGGGGCTGATCTTAAGTGGCCTTTTTGGGATAGGGAATATTCTAAACGGAGAGCGCCTCTCTATAGCGGACACTGTTATTAAATAAACCACAAATAATTTTGAAATTCTGATTGAACCAAAATGTTTCTCGAATTTTTTGGCGTTTTTTAGAAATATTTACAAGTCAAATTCTAGTGCAGAAATATTTTATACGAGTGTCCGCAGTAGAAGGGCTTATCTTCATTGGCCTTTTTGGAATAGGGAATATTCTAAACGGAGAGCGCCTCTCTATAGCGGACACTGTTATTAAATCAACTATAAATAATTTTGGAATTCTGATTGAACCAAAATGCTTCTCGAATTTTTTGGCGTTTTTTAGAAATATTTTCAAGTCGAATTCCAGTGCAAAAATATTTTATTCTAGTGTCCGCAGTAGAGGGGGTCGGTCTTCCGACGCAAGGAAGATGTGTGGGCGGAAGAGTATACTGCAATGCAGCTTTTCCGCCGTGAAATAGCTGTCAGCAGTGGCGCCTATCTGGTGGCAGATTTATGAACTGCTTAGGGAAAAACTCTGCCGCCGTTGTTTCCAGAGATTTATATTCATGTATTCCGGTATTAACTTCCATAGAAAGACTATGAGATTCATACATTTAGGCATTAATTCTAGTTAGATTGGTTATGTATATCGAGTACAGACATCAATGGAATCCATGATTTGATTCCATGAATTATATCGACTGAAAGATTCTGAAGAATATCACGGACCCTTGTGCCCGTCTTTTATTAGACAATAATCAATATTGCTTCCAGTGCTGAAGCTTGTAAGACACTTTTAAGAGGGAAAAAAAGCAGGAAAATATTTCTCTTTTTAGTGCATATGAAAAGACATGCAATAAGATCGGACCAATCTGCTTTGGGTATTGTTCGCCATTTTGAAATTATGTCCTTGTCGTTTTTCATGAATCTGCAACAGCACATTAATTTCGTGTGTTACTCTTTGCTTTATATTAAGATTTTTATTCAGTGTTATATCTGTATTTCTTGCAGTAAATGCTATAGAAAGTCGAAAATGTTAGTAAAACTAGAATTAATGAAGTTCATAGATTCAATTTTACTATTAGTTCTAAAGTTGGTCGCTAGATGGCGTGCAGGTAATACAAATGTCCACTGTTTCTTGAATTTGAAAAACCTTTTTATATTATTTACTTAACTTTTCTTGTATATTAAAGTTTTTATAATATTCCGTATCTCTATATCGTATTAAAAAAGTTTAAGAAGTTCGAAAATGTTAATTTAACAAGTATGAAGTAAATTTACAATTGAGATATCGGATTTAGTTCAAAGACTTACCGCTAGATGGCGTTGTTGGAGTAGGAAAATACAAGTGCTGCCCTAGCGGCCACAACCGCTCCCATCGGGGTGGGACGAACCCAGTTGTCTGACATGGCCGTCTGTTCTGTTCACGGTCGGGTTGGGTGACTCAAGAAAGTTTTTGATTTATTCCTCTGTTATTTGTGGATTTTGCATTTAATTGACTGCTCGTGGCGACTGACTGATGACTCAAGTGCGGAAACGACTTTGCCCCAGAGGCCAATCTGCACGGCCAGAGTGATTTTTTTTATGCGATTTGAATATTAGCAAAAAGCCTCAGAGAAGTCTTCCCCCCCTGTTTTGCTTTGCTTCACTCTCCCACCAAGTTGTCAAGGCCAAGGGGGGTGTACTGCTTTGCTGCTGTGTGCGTCAGTTTTGCCATTGTCAATATTATTTCACGTAACTATCGCAGTTTCTGAATCTATCGACGAGCAGTCGTCAACGCAATAACAAAATGGCTCACGGCTCTCCCAACGTCAACTGCTCGCTGGACGATATCGATCTGAACGCCCTGAAAGTAACAAAAATTCACAAATTTTTTGCGTAGCTCATCTCGTTAACTTAATTTTCTCGTTCAGGATCCCGCGGGAATCTTCGAGCTGATCGAAGTCGTGGGCAACGGGACGTACGGCCAAGTCTACAAGGTAAAATAGAATCTCGAATTCTTTCAATAGGAGGCTTTGTCACACACACATCTGCAGATAATTTTTTCTCCTTCCCAACTGTTTGAGAAAAAGAAAAATTTTTGACCTTTGACCTGGGTTGGCTGCGGCCAGCAATCCGATCCACAAATGCAGACTTTGCTGCTAATGTTTAGTGACCCAGTTCCGGGGTCTTTTTTTCAATTCTTCTTTGTCCTTTTGCATTCCCTAACCAAAAAAAGACATCATTTTTTCCTCTTATTACTTATTTCACGAAAAAATGTTTCTCTCGTTCAGGGACGCCACACAAAAACGGGACAACTGGCCGCGATTAAGGTTATGGACGTCACTGAGGTAAATTATCACACCAATTTCATTAGATTTATTAATAATATTATCCAATACAGGATGAGGAAGAAGAAATCAAACTGGAAATCAACGTTTTGAAGAAATTTTCGCACCATCGCAACATTGCGACTTACTTCGGAGCTTTTATCAAGAAGAGTCCGCCAGGAAAAGATGATCAGCTCTGGGTAATTAAAAAGTTTTGCTTAAGTAAAGATTACAAATTGATAAAATAACAAATTTTGTAGGAAAAATTGCTAATTTTTTTCTGTTTTCACAGCTGGTTATGGAGTACTGCGGCGCGGGATCTGTTACGGACCTCGTCAAATGTGAGGATCTTGTTTTAATGTTATTTTTAGACACCACCCATCGCACCCCCACAACCTCCCACCGCACCCATCAAACCACCCACTGGGTGATAAATACGATAACGAGTGATAATATATCATCCGCGTTTCCACTTTCAGTTTCCCCTTTTTCCCCTCCCCGCTAGAATGCAGGTTCTGCTTCAAGATTCTCTTCCTTTTCCCTCTTCTCGTAGTTTTCCCGCTTCAGACCCATTTCCCCCCTTTTTCAGGGAATTTCCCTTCAAGGGGGAAACACAAAATTTATCTTGGACTCTGCCCCTGAGGGTGCCGGACGCAAATGCACTTGACCTTTGAACTCCCCGCAACACACCACAGCCCGGAAGTGGTGCATTTTTCAGTGTAAATTTTTTTCCCACGCCACCCCCTTTCCTCCTCCCCTTTTCCCCTTCCTCCTCCTCCTCTCCATTAAGAGTTCCAAAGTAGCAAATTAAAGGCTTCCCCTTTCTCCAGTGTTTCCACTTTTCAATTTTCCCTTTTCCCCCTCTTCCCTTATCTTTCCCCGTTCCCCCCCTCCATGCTAGAATGTTCAGGGTCTAGATTTCCCCCTCTCCCCCTTTACTCTCTTCTCTTCTTCTTCCCTTCTTAGACCCCATTTCCCCGCTTTTTTAAAAGGGAATTTCCCTGCAAAAGTGGAAACACTGCCTTTCTTTTGAGGACACAAAAAATGGCCGGAGGGAGTGGGGGTGGAGAGGGTGGAAGGAGGTGACGGAGGGGGTGGCGAGGGTGGAAGGAGGTGACGGAGGGGGTGGCGGAAGAAAAAAGAGGGTGTTGATGAAGCCATATGGCGTGTTGCGTGCGGTTCCCTGCCGCTTTGGGCTTATTAGTCCTGCTTTTTTATTTATAAATTTTTTAAAAAATTATTATTATTATTATTATTATTATTATTATTTAACTTATGTATATATTTTTTTTTTTGTCCTGGAAAATGATTAGCGACGAAGGGACAGAGCCTGAAGGAAGAGTGGATCGCCTATATTTGCAGGGAGATCCTGCGGGGATTGGCTCATCTGCACGCCAATAAGGTTATCCATCGTGACATTAAAGGACAGAATGTGCTGCTCACCGATAATGCGGAAGTCAAGCTGGGTATGTATCGGTTTTATTACCATTTTTTAGTAATTCTTATAATAGTAGTAATATAACATGGGTAATGGTAGTAGTAGGAGTATTAGTGGTAGTACTAGGAGGAGGAAGAGTAGTAGTAGGAACAGTAGTAGTAATAATAGTAGTAGCATTAATAGCACTAGTAGTGATAGTAGTGATAGTAGTAGGAACAGTAGTAGTAATAATAGTAGTAGCATTAATAGCACTAGTAGTGATAGTAGTGATAGTAGTAGGAACAGTAGTAATAATAATAGTAGTAGCAGTAATAGCACTAGTAGCGGTAGGAGTAGTAGGAGTATTAGTAGTACTGGTGGTAGTAGTAGTAATATTACTAGTATAGTTGTAGTAGTAGTAGTAGTACCAGTTGTGATAGTGGTAGTAGTAATAGCAGTAGTAGTGGTAATAGTAGTTGTAATAATAGTAGCACCAGTTGTGAAAGTAGTAGTAATATTAGCAGTATTAGCTGTAGTAGAAGTACGAGTAATATTAGTAGTTGTAGCATTAAAAAAATTGTAGCAATAGTAGTAGGAAATGGTAACTATTGTAGTAGTAGTTGTAGTAGTAGTAGTAGTAGTATTAGTAGTAGTAGCGGAAGTAGAAGAACGAGTAATATTAGTAGTTGTAGCATTACAAAAATTGTAGCAGTAGTAGTAGGAAATGGTAACTATTGTAGTAGTAGTAGTAGAGGAAGTAGAAGAACGAGTAATATTAGTAGTTGTAGCATTAAAAAAATTGTAGCAGTAGTAGTAGGAATGGTAACTATTATAGTAGTAGTAGTAGTAGTAGTAGCGGTCATTGAAATAATAATAACAACTATATTAATAACAGTAGTAATAATAATACTTATAATTACGTTCAGTCTCAGGAATGTGAAGCTTTGACTACTGACCTCTTTGCATTGCGCCAATCGGGTTACAGTTACAGTCACTTCCGGTTGATTCGAGTGATTAGTCATAAAGATAATTTGAATTGATTGAGAAATTCCAAGTGGAAATTGCAGATCAACTTCCGTCCGCGATACTGGACATTACAACTATTAATTAAAATAAATTTCGTAAATAAATATGTAATAATTATAATTTATAATAAATTTAAATTATAGATAAATAACAAAATAATAAGTAAATAATGTAATTTATTATAATAACTAATTTTACTGTAATTCTGTAATGTAATTAAAGAAATCATGTAAATATGAAATATAATAATGTTTACATATATAATTTGCAGAAGGATAAAAAAATAATAACTAATGTTGCTAAAAATAAATCATTAAAATAAAATATCTTATAAATATAAAATATAGCTGTGTGTAACGTGGGGTCCGAAACTTCCAATCATCTTCGTACACCTAGGCCGTGTTATCACTGTTATCAACCTGTTATCTCCATGTTATCTCCGTGTTATCATAAGCAGTGATTCCACTTTTGCAGGGAAATTCCCTGAAAAAGGGAGGAAATGGGGTCTGAAAAGGAGAGAAGAAGAGACGAGGGAAAATGGGGAAATCTAGACCCTGTATATTCAAGCACGGAGGGGGGAAAAGGGGAAAGATAAGGGAAGAGGGGGGAAAGGGAAAATTGAAAAGTGGCAACACTGATCATATGTTATCAAATAATATTCGCACACTTTTCCTCGGAGTTTCGGACCCCTTGATGTGTAAATATACAACTTATAGAAAAATACCAAAACTCATAATATAATATTTCTATTTATTATAATATGATGTACATGTATTACCGTAACAGTCAATATAAATATTATATCAATCATATTTATGATATAAATACTGTATATAATAATTTATCGACTTGAAGTAGCTTGTGCAAACGACGCCATATATGGAGAACTGGGTTTCTTGACGTCATAACTTTCGCAGTGAGGCTTTGTGTGACTTATTTTCAGCATAAAAACGCATAATTCAAATATTATATTAAATTCTTGCAATAATATTGTGAATAACTGTATTGCATAACTATAAAATAATATAAAAATGTTAAATATAATTATTACAATAAAACCGACTTTTCAGTTTTTCATTAGTTAATGAATCAATTTATTTATTTTCCAGTCGATTTCGGAGTCAGCGCTCAGCTGGACCGGACCATCGGTCGCAGGAACACGTTCATCGGGACCCCGTACTGGATGGCCCCCGAAGTCATCGCCTGTGAGCACAACTCCGAGGCCACCTACGACAACAGGAGCGACTTGTGGAGTCTGGGCATCACGGCTCTGGAAATGGCCGAGTCCCAGCCGCCTCTGTGCGATATGCATCCCATGAGAGCCCTCTTCCTCATCCCCCGCAATCCCCCGCCACGTCTCAAGTCCAAGAAATGGTCCAAAAAATTCCATAGGTGAGACTTCAAGCTTCATTTGTGTGTGTAAATCGATAATATATAATAATTTAATGTATTTTTAAATGTCTAGTTTTATTGAGACGGTCCTTGTGAAGGATTACCACCAGCGTCCGTACACGGATCAGCTTTTGAAGCATCCATTCATCCGGGATCAGCCGACGGAGCGACAGGTTCGCATCCAGCTCAAGGACCACATTGACAGATGCAAGAAACACAAGCAAAAAGGTTTCTCAATTAGTGATTAATTAAATAATTAATAATGAACATTATGAAGTATAATAAAAATATATTAAACGCAATTATATCAAATAAGTGTAGTAAAAATAAATAATAAAGGTTAATCATTAAAAAAGTGGGTTTATCAAGAACTGGTGAATAACTGGGTAAAAATCTTTAGAACGCGAGGACTACCGATACAGCGGATCTGAAAACGAAGACGAAGAGAATCAAGTTGCCGGAGAACCGTCGTCGATTGTCCAGGCGCCGGCTGGAGATACGCTGCGTCGAAACTTCCAGCAGATTCAGGTTTTGATTCGTCTTTCAGATTTTATGAAACACACTGTCATGGTTTTATGCAGGAAGGGAAAACGCTGACGTCGCCGGACCCTCGCGACGCGCGGGATCGAGAGCGCGAGAGGGAGCGTGAGCGGGAACGGGAACGCGCGGAGCGAGAGCGAGAACGAGAGCGCGAGAGGGAACGCGATCGGGACCGGGAGCGTGAACGTGAGCGCGAACGGGAACGCGCCCGCAAGGAGCAGCGCGAGCGAGAGAAGGAAGAGATCCCGAACCTGGACCCCCGGCCCGTCCGCCACTCCCGCAGAGACTCATTGGTTTGTTATTTGCTTGTTTTATGTTTTGGAAAAGACTACGTTTTATTTTGCTACCCTTTTCTTCTACGTTACTTTACATGAATGAAGTAAGTAGAAATATTATAAATGAACAGGATATTATTATATTAAATATTATTGTATATTATATCAAATCAAAATAATGATATTATGAAATAACTGGATTGGATTACCATGAAATAATAAGTAAGTTTAATATGAATATATTTGTTACAATGAAACCTACTATTAAAATTAAATTTTTATTAAATTCATTAAAATTAAAACTTAAAAAAAAATCCGAAAAATTAAAATTATTATTAATTTACATGAGGTAGTTTACCTCGTGTTGTCACTTAGTTATAGTCTATTATCGTCGCTTAGTAACACGTTATCCCGTGTTTTGGAAAGTCTAATCCTACAATTGGCTTAGTTGTTCCAGATCCGCAACCGCCGTCGAGGCCTTTGCCGCCTCCACCGAAGGAGGATCGCAAACCAGCCACTCCGCCAACGTCCCAGCAGCAGCAGGCGCAGCGACAGAGTCACCACCACCCGCAGCAGCCGCAGAGGAACTCGCAAATCTTCAAACCGCCCGCCCGCAAGCCGGAGGAGCTGGACATCCTGGCCGCGCAGCTCAACGAACTGGGACTGGGAGCCACGCCGCCTGCCTCGCACCACACGCCTACACCGGCTCCCAGAGCCAACGGCAGGGCACCCATGCCCGAACCCTCGGCCGCTTCCAAAGCGGCTGAACCCGCCGAGTCGGACTCGGATAATGAAGAGGAACCCCCGGTCCGAGGAGTCCGTAATGATGGAACTCTGCTGGCGAGTGATCCGCCGAAGCCCCTGTTAGTCCCGAAGTATTTTATTGTTCTTATGTTTTATTATGATTAGATTTCGTTTATTGTAGCGAGTACAGTTGCTATTATTATGTTAACTTGATTAATATTATTGTTGAACATTGACGTATTTTAATATATTACATAATGTTGCGTATATGTTATATAAGTGTCATATTTTATTCATTATAATAAAGTAATTTAGGGTTAATTCGCTATTTTTATGAATAATACAATGTAATATTATATTTCCACGTTCGGTTATATGAATAAAATTTTTATGAATTCAATTTTGCAATATAGTTTAATATTAAAAATTATATTACTTCGTATTGTAACTATTATACAATGGTTTTTCTGGTCTTTTAGGCCTACGGAGCCCTCGGCCTCTTCAGCTGCTCCCGCTTCCGCTGAAGGTAGCGGCAAGATAACAAATCGTAACAATTTAATTTATTTGCTTCCCTAATTTCTCTGTTATTTAAATTTGTCTGTTTAATATATGTTGAAGCGTGTAGTAGACTTCAATCCAGGACTTGGATTATAGTCACTTAGAAAAATGATGCTACGATACGTAAATTTTGAAGCATATAGGACGTGCTGTAGCCAGTACGATCTGCTTTAGTAGGTTACGGGAATACATAATCTACTTACTACTTATTACTTTACTTATTACTATACTTATTTTTTTATTATTTTACTAATTCATCATTATTATTTTTACCTTACAAACTTACCAATTAATCTTTACACTTATATTTTATGTAATACTCTATTGTATGTATTTTTTTCAATTAATTCAAGGACCAGCTGGAGCTCCCAACAGGCCTCTGCCGCCCACTCCTGATGAGGAAGCCAACGAGCGAACTCTCATAATGAAGCGGGTAAGTGTTTTTTCCCAACAAATCCTAGAAAGTCCTACGTTTTTTGCTACTTTTCCCTCCTCCCGTTTGTTTATTGTTCTGTGGGGAGGGAAAAAAATGCACTGCCACACAGTTTTCCAAGGAATGAATCCCGCAGCTTGCTAATGGATCGATGGATGTCGTCTTCATTTTATTCCCTTTTGTATAGTTTTGGCTTTTTCTTAAACTCCATATAAAAACTAGCAGACGAAGAGTTGCGTTCCACGGTGCAAAAAAAAAAAAGAGAAAAAATTCCTGATATTTTATTTTAATTTTTCTCTAATTTTTGATTGGTTCGATCCTTCAACCTTTTTTGATTCTTTCTCCTCCGCCGTCTGAAAAACTGAAAAAGCAGATCCTTAAAGACTGGGATTTTGCTCAGTTCTTCCCCAACTGGAGCGAAGGCTCCTCTTCACCCGCTGTGGTTCCAGCAACCAGCGGCGACGAAAAGGGGAAAAGCAGCAGCACAAGCAGCAGCTCGGACGCTACACCGCCTCGCTTTCACCGTCGCAACGACTCGGAGCCAGCCAAGTTTCCCTGGGCCAACCGCAAGAAAGAGCTCACCGTCGAGCCGATCTTGACCGAGTTCAGCCGCAAGAGCAGCGAGCTGGACCTGCGTCGCGGCACGGCGGCCGAGGCTCCCGGGCTGTCGTCGACGTCTGCCCGCGATCGCGCGATTCCCCCGCCGCGCCGCGAGAAGACGGACCTCGACGCCCGGCGCCTGGAACTCAAACGTGAGCTGGAAGAGCGACGGCTCAGGGGCAGCAACCGGATATCCACGTCGTCCAAGACCCGTCCTCCCTCTTGAAATCCACGTCGGAACCTTGCGCCCCGTTGGCTCTGGCTCAGCAGCAGGTTCAGGTTAGGCAAAACGTTGGGTGATGATGAAAAACACTGGAATTTGCGTCTTGCTCGCTCGCGGGGGAAAACGATGATTAACACACCTTGTTGCTCTGCAAAAAAAACAGTCGCTGGACAATGGCCTTATATCACCACGCCAGTGTTTCCACTTTCAGTTCCCCTTTTTCCCCTCTTCCCTATTTTCCCTTTTTTCCCTCCGTGCTAGAATACAAGCTGTACTTTGGGATTTTCCCTTTTCCCTCTTCTCCTCTTTTTCCCTTTTTAGACCCCGTTTTCCCCTTTTTCAGGAAATTTCCCTGCAAAGTGGAAACACTGCACCACGCGCTGTCTCGTCTTCTCTCTCTCTCTCTCTCTCTCTCTGTCACTTCTTCCCACTTCGTTCCCTCGTCCTATTATCCTTGTTTGATGTTTGCACGAAATATCCCCCAATGGAAAACACAGCACCGGATTAAGCAGAAAAGTTAACACAGCAGAAATTTTGCCTATAGAAAAAAACTGCATGCCAATTTTGCCCGGACTCTTCTCTCCCCTGCTTTATTTTTTTTGGGAATATCCCTCACTTTCTATGACTATATAATAATAAATTAATTGTAATATTTATTACTTTTATAAAAATTAAACATTGAACTACCAAATATTTTTTTTTTTAATTTGTCACTTGTTTTGGTTTTTGAGAATATTCGTAATAGATATATTAATAGTATGATTTTATAATATTATTGATTTGTATATTAATTAATTTTTTGTTCATTCTTTGCTTATTGATCTTATTGATTTATTTTGTTTAATTTATTTATGTTCTATTTTATATTATTTTATTAAAACTCTCGGTTGCATGTTTTTCCCTCAGTCACACAGTTTTCTGAATGAACAATACGTTTTGCTTCGTGTCCATTTGAAAAATTAAATCGGTTTCTAAAACCAGTGCGGAAAAAAAACTTAATTCACTCAGTTCAGTTTTCAGCTAGTGTTCAGCTAGTGTTCAACTTGGTTTAAAAACCGGTTTATTTTTACTGATTTTTTTGTACACCGTGTAACGCATCTACGGTCTGCATGCTTCGATTTCACCAGAAAAATTGTCAGAGTGGTCCAAAACACTGAATTATTTTAAGTTCGATTAAATTAAAATTAATTCATTTTACTTGTTACTTCGAAACAGAATCGCGAGGAACGCCATAACGAATCCCCGGCACAGAACGTCAGTTCGGGATCCCGTTCCAGTACCGTACTGCCAGACTTAGTCTCCCAGGTCTAAAACTTAATTAAATAATTTAAAGTAAATTAGATTTACATTTTAATGTTTGAAATTGCCAGGCTTCTACTCCCAATGCTAGTTCGTCACGCTTAGATAAATCTTCCAGTGAAGAGGTAAAATAGCATTTTCGGTTATCGTAATTAAAATTAGTTTTAATTACGTTTAAATATTACGAGAACAAATCATTTTACTTTAAAGTATGTCTAAAATTACCTTTTTCACAGGGGTTCCCACCGACCTGGAAAACCGGGAAATCAGGGAAAGTCAGGGAATAAAATTTCAGTCAGGGAAAACAGGGAAAAATCAGGGAATTAGAAATAAATAAGAAAAAGGTCAGGGAATTTAAGTTGCCACTCCGCTCAGTTTTCACTCAGTTTCAACTAACCTTTGCTCAACCCTCTAATGAAAAACTTCTAGAAAGTATAATGCGTTTAAAAAGTCAGGGAAAAATGGGAAAAATTGGTAGGGAAATCAGGGAAAAGTCAGGGAATTTGATTAAGACTTTTCAGTGGGAACCCTGTTTCGTGTTTTAAAATTCAATTTTCACATAAGTATTTGCAATTTAGTCTGTTAAATTTAGTAAAATCATTTAAGTTGCATTGGAAATGAATAAATGCTATAAAATTCTAAAAATATTTTTAAATGATAATAAAAGCCAGAATGCCCTTCAGAAAATAAATAAAATAAAATAAATCTATGAAATAGTTCGGACTTAATATACATTCTTGTATTTTCGTCTTTTTTAAATTCATATATTATCCTTCCTATTTAGTGTAATATTTATTCAAACGTAACGCTTTCTCAGGATAATAAAATAAAACATTTTTTGGAAATTTAGTATCGTCAAGCGGTCGGCAAAAGCACCCCACTTCACATGCAGCAGAAGCAGCGCTCCTTCCTGACGTTCGGCTTCGGCGCCAGCGGAGGGTCCGGCGGCGGAGGCCCTCCGTCCGCCGGTGGCAGCGGCGCCTCAGCCGTGGGTCCGTCGCACCGCCGCGAGTCGCACATCAACGTCAACGTGACGCCGACGTCCCACGACGCCGTGTCCGACACTCCAGAGATCCGGAAATACAAGAAGCGGTTCAACTCTGAAGTCTTGTGCGCATCTCTATGGGGTATTTACTTGATTAAAGTTAGTTGTTCGTATTAGTAAAACTAATTTCTGAATTGCTTGTAGGTGTGAACTTGCTTATCGGCACGGAGAATGGCTTGATGTTGCTGGATCGCAGTGGACAGGGAAAAGTCTATCAGCTGATTTCCAGACGCCGTTTCCAGCAAATGGAAGTCTTGGAAGGACAGAATATCCTTGTCACCGTCTCTGGGAAAAAGAACCGCGTCCGCGTCTACTATCTTTCCTGGCTGAAATCGAAAATCCTAAGGACGGAAGGAGTAGCTGATCAGGTATCCAAATCTGCCACATTCTCGGCTAGAATATTATTAGTTCGCTTAATTAACTTTAATATGTTTATTCATATATTTTATAATTACAACGTATTCCGTTGTTTTTTTTTAATTTATTTTTTATTTGTTTTCAATTTCTTGTAATTATTTATTATTGGTAGAATTTATTCATTGATTATTATTATTATCATGAATTGCAGCAATTGGAGAAACGCAACGGTTGGATCAACGTGGGCGATCTCCAGGGGGCGGTCCACTTCAAAATTGTCAAATACGAGAAAATCAAATTTCTGGTCATTGCCTTGCGCGACAGCATTGAAATCTACGCTTGGGCCCCGCGTCCCTACCACAAGTTCATGGCCTTCAAAGTAAAATAATCCCACTATTAGTATCTCTATTTATTTACTGAATAATTAATGCTAACTACTTTTTGCCTATATTTAATACTAGCTTTCGAAACATTCTGTGTGGTGTTTATTGGATTTAATTAGCCAGATTTTTAGTTAACTTAACATGAATTCAGAAGAATTAAAGTAATGATTGTGTATTTATTTTATTGCTTTTATTATTCATTATTATTTGCCTGTTATGAATATTAGGTCTAAAACTATTTTTGTGTTGCCCTAATTAGACTTCATTAACCGTATTTCTGTTAATATGGTTAGTTATTCTTGTTGAAGTTATTTATTCGATTCATACAAGTTAATTTAGAAAATTTAAGTTAATGCCTAATCTCTCTACTTTAATGTGTATAAAATAACACGTATTTATTTGTGCTATATTATAATATAACAATAATAATAATTAAATAAGAATTTATTCAATAAATTTAAGAATTACGTTAATTCAACCATTTGGATACTTTCCACACATTTGCTATTGCGGTTTATGTTATAGTCTTAAGATGACAAGTATTAAAACTAAGTATTATTATTATTTGTGCAGTCGTTTGGGGATCTGGCCCATAAACCGGTTCTAGTGGACCTGACCATTGAAGAAGGGACCCGATTAAAAGTGATTTACGGCTCGTCAGAAGGATTCCATGCCATCGATCTGGATTCCAGCTCCGTTTACGATATCTACATACCCAAACATGTAATTTCATAACATTAATCCAAACCAGTGTGGTGTATCGATGTACCGGCAAATACTTTTTCACGGTATCCGTAAATTAGACTAATTGCTAACTTAAACTATTTCTTTGTAATTCTCACGAATTTCATTGGCAGTGAATAGAAGCATTTATTTTAGTTAATATTACATTCAAAAAAAGTTTCTTTTCTCTTCGTTTACAATTTTCCCAGGTTCAATTCAAATTCAGCTTCACCGAAAAAAGTATTTGTAAAGTATCGGCAACCCATCGATACACAACACTGATCCAAACCTTCCAGACCAAGTTTATAAGTTGTATGGATTTTAATGTTTATTATTGTATTTTATAGATCCAAACGTCGATAACCCCGCACACAATAGTCACTCTACCCAATTCCAACGGCATGCAACTGCTACTCTGCTACGATAACGAAGGTGTCTACGTCAACACTTCGGGAAAGGTAAAATCTACCGCCTCTCCATGTCCACCAGTGTTTTCCCTCTTCCCGTATTTTCCCCTTTTCCCTCCTATCTCCTTCCTTCTTCTTTCCCCTTTTTCCCTTGATATTAGAATATAAGGCCGTATTTCTTGATTTTCCCTTTTCCCTCTTACCTCATTCCTTCTTCTTTCCCCTATTTTCCCCTTCTCCCTCTTGTCTCCGTCTTTTCCCCTTACTTTCCCCGTTTCTCCCTCGGTGCTAGAATAAAAGGCCGTACTTCTACAATTTCCCTTTTCCCTCTTCTCTCATTTTTCCCTTTTCAGACCCCATTTTTCCTCATTCCAGGGAATTTTCCCTGCAAAATGGTAAAACAGACGTTCATTTACAGTTTTGAATATATTTTTTTTTTTTTTGCAAAAATTTGCAGATGATGAAGAACGTGGTCCTGCAGTGGGGCGAGATGCCGACCAGCGTCGCCTACATCGGCATTGGCGAGATCATGGGCTGGGGCAACAAGGCCATTGAAATCCGCAACGTGGAAACCGGTCACTTGGACGGCGTTTTCATGCACAAAAAAGCTCAGAAACTCAAATTCCTGTGCGAGCGAAATGACAAGGCATGAACAGTGTCTACACTTTTATATTTACCATTTTCACTTGTATTAGCACTTTTAATTATACTATTATTATTAATTAGTGATTTATTTTATTGTAGCTGTCTATATCGTATATAATTATAATTTTAATGAATTATTATATTAAAATCATTAATAAATTAGTAATTTATATTTACTAGGCTATCTAAGTTTTACTAACCTACACAGCAAAATAATATTTTCTGTATTTGCTGGATTAGGTATTCTTTTCTTCAGCGAAAGGAGGTTCTACTTGGCAAATCTACTTCATGGTCCTCAATAAGCCGGGCATGGCCAACTGGTGAAGCCTGAAACAAGCAAAAACCAACCAACCAACCAACCCATGATTCAGGGAATCTCGGGAGAAGAAAACAACAGAAAACAAAAGAGCAATGGTTTTTTTTTTCATTATTTTCTTGGTTCTGGCCATAGATGTGCGCTCAATACTTGCCAAATATGGCCGTACTTAAAACAGAAAAGCAAAAAAATGACAAAAGATGAGAAAATCACGAACTACCCCCTGCAAAAAAAAAAAATCAGTCTTTTCTTCGATACCCAACTTCTTCCGATACCCCCCGTTTGAAAGCGTAGCTTTTTTTCTCTTTTTGTATATAAAAAGAAAGAGATTTTCAAGAGCAAATTTGTTTAGGGAATCATCTATTTTTATTAAGACAATGATTTTTTTTTCCCTCAACTTTTTCCCTGGTTACTTTACATCTATCTTCCCATCGATTTCTATGTCGTCTTCGTCTAAGCGCTTCTGAATTTTTTTCTAAGTTTTCATTTCTTTGTGTTTTTTTCCTAAACTAGTTCATCGCTTGATTGTCTCTTGTGTGAGCGAGTGTGATTTTTTCAATTTTTTTTTTTCTCTACTGAAACAGAGGAAATTTTCCGCATTGTTTTGGGTAGTGTTGGTCAGTTCAGTTCAGTTCCAGTTCAGTTCCGTAATAGTGGTCACTTTCTGAAAAAAAAAAATTTCTTCAAAGTCCAAAGGTTTTTTTTCCCCTCTTTTCAGTTTTTTCCCCTCTTCTCTCTATAAAAGTGTTGTTTTAACCAGCAGGAAACAAAAATTGCAGACAAAAGAAATGTTGGGCTTTTTTTCCCCTCAGTTTTAATAATCATCAATACAACTATTGAACGAAAAATCTTTGTATTTATTCAAAAGATTTAAAAATTTATGCAAACTTTAAAAAATACTAGGTACAGTAAAGACAGTGCTTCCACTTTGCAGGGAAATTCCGCTTAGAAAGGGAAAACGGGGTCTAAAAAGGGAAAAATAAGCGGGGAAAAAACATGGAAGTAATCCTAGAAAGAAGGGAAAAGGAAATTTGATACTGCAAAGAAAGGGAGAAAAAGGGAAAACCGTGCCCTCTGTAAGGGGAAAGGGGAAAGCATTTAGTATAGGACACATTCCAAACGCTTGCCTCTCTGTAGTGGACACTGTTATTTAATTTACTTTAAAGATTTTCAAAACTTTTTTTATACCAAATTGTTTCTTGAATTTTTGCGCAACTTTTAAAGATATTTTCAAGTAAAATACTTTTGTAAATATATTTTATAGACCGTCCGCAGTAGAGGGGTTTGTTTTTAAGCCGTTGCTATGGCAACCCTTTTCCCAAACATAAACAAACATGACAAATTGACTTCTAGTTGTCATCTTGTTGATGTATAGTGAAAATGAGCAAATTAAAACTTCGGAGAGAAAGCAAAAAAAGCTTACTAACTTCAAGTGATAACGAAAGTGAAAGCAGCATAAACGAAGAGTCCCCAAGATCTGCAAACGCCAAACGGAAAAGCCTCGACAGTAACGGAGAATCGGAGGATGAAATCGAGAAACTGCAGAACGTTGTCGATAAAACGTCTAAAGAGCTTTTGAAAGAGAGGCAAAATAATTCAAAGGTAAAATTTTAACTTCTTATTTCCATTAACTTCCTGATATTTTGTATATTTTTTTTAAAGCTTAAAACTACAGTCAAACTGCTCAAACGGGAACTGCGGAAACTCAAGTCCGATCTGCAGGATGAAAGAGAAAAGCAGCAAAATTCAGATTCCGAAGGTCCGCCCTGGGAGAAACGAAAAGTCGAGCTGCAGATCCAGGAACTGCTGAAACTTCAGGAACAGAAAAATAAGCACATAGAGCAACTACTCGAGGACTGCAGGGTATACTAGTGTTAGATCTTACTAAAGGAGGCTTAGTAAGTTACAGAATAAGATTTTTACCTCTCGTTTCTGTTTTGCGTTTTTGCAGGTCCACGAAGGAGAAAAACGGGAACTCCAACGCGTTATCGAGGACCTAACGCAAAAACTATCGCACAGTGTCGAGCAGTTTGATTCCCTAACGGAAGAATATGCCATTACTCAAAGAAAATTGTCTTTAACTGAAGGTTAATTAAGTTATTTATGCATACGTTTGTGTAATTATCACTTAAATTATTTATAGAGAGTGTCGCAGAGCTCCAGCAGCAGAATTCAACTCTCCAGCTGCAAATGCTGGAACTGCAGGAAATCAGACTACAGCACGAACGAAACCTGGAGCAGATTTCGGAAGCCGTGGACGCTACAGTTGATAAATGCAAAGTAAATAGTAATAATTTCCTGCTTCTTTATAATTATAACATTTATTCTTCAGGAAATAATTGCAAATAAAGACTTGACCATCCAAGAACTCCAACTAAAACTATCGCAGTACAGCGAGCCTGGAGAAGTACAGGTTAACTATTCCAGCCCGCTACATCAAGTAAACCAATTCCTTTTCAACATTATTATTCAGTGTTCCCACTTTTGCAGGGAAATTCCCTGGAAAAGGGGGAAATGGGATCTGAAAAGGGAAGAAGAGAAGGGCCCAAAGGGGAAATCTTGGACCCTGCATATTCTAGCACGGAGGGGATGAAAAGGGGAAAGATAAAGGAAGAGGGGAAAAAGGGAAAATTGAAAGTGGAGACACTGTTGTTATTCTTCATTATTAATATGATAATTTCATAGGAAATTGCAGAGAAAAATTCGGAAATCGAAAATCTGAAAGCCCAGATCGTTGAAGCCTCGAAAGAAATGGAGAAGAGTGCGAAAATATTTGAAGAATTTAAATCAACGTAATTATTTTATTATTATAGTTTATGATTTTTTTTATTATAATTAAATTATTTTATTATGATTTTAGGAAAACGCGTGATAGTCCCGAGATTACAATAATGAAAATGAACAAGAAAATGAGAAAAATCCTCAGAGATAAGGAAAAGCTACAATCAAATCTTGAAGAAATGGAGAAAAATCTCTGCGAAAAAGATAAAGAGGTATTTAAATATAATTAGTATAAAATTCCGAATTATATACAACTATATTAATTTAGAAAACAAAATATTTAATAAGAGTCGCTGTAACTGGAAATTAAATATAATTTTTAAATAATTTTACAACATAATTAAATTTAAATATTAATTAAAACAGATTTATTACACTCAAAGTTAAATTTACTAAATAATTTCCTTTTGCAGATCTGCGATTTGTCGGGACAGTTGCAGAAATTCCAGAACGGGGAGCTCGGGCTGCGGGAAGTCATCGAAGATCTGAACGAAACCAAAATAAAATTGGAAAATCGCGAAAAGCGTATCGAAGACTTAATTTCGCAACTCAACGCATTGGAAATTGCTGCTGACAACCTCCATTTCGAAAATAACGAACTCCGGTGAAATTTATAGAATAATATATTATTATAATAATTATTATTTATTATTATTTGTGGATTTATTTATAGAGAGAGGCTGAATTTGTCCCCTACTGATGATCTGGGACTCGGAACTAAGCGTACAACTCTACGGTATCAGTTGAAACTAGCGGAAGCAGAAACTGCTAAATACCGGGACAAGGCTATTCAGTTAGGCATCGAGGTAAACTCTGTTCCAGTTGCAGACTTTTTCCCCGTAACAATTCGTGATCTATTAAATATATTTAATAATATAAATAATAATAAATGAATGAGTAATAAATTAAGTAAATAAATAAATAGTAGTAGTAGTAGTAGGATTACCAGCAGGAGTTAATCGCAGTAGTGGTAGTAGTCGCAGTAGTAGTAGTGCTAGTAGTAGTAGTAGTAGTAGTGGTAGTAGTAATAGTAGTAGTAGTAATAGTAGTAGTAGCAATAGTAGTAGTAGTAATGGTAGTAGTGCCAGTAGCATTAAAGGTAGTGCTAGCAATAGTAGTACTAGTAAGATTACCAGTAGTAGTAGTAATGGTAGTAGTGCTAGTAGTTTTAATGGTAGTGGTAGTAGTAGTAGTCGTAGTAGTAGTAATAGTAATCGTAGTAGTAGTAATCGTAGTAGTGCTAGTAGTAATAATGGTAGTATTAGCAATAGTAGTTCTAGTAGTAGAAGGATTACTAGAAGTAGTAGCCACAGAAGTAGTAGTATAGTAGCAGGATTCCAAGCCTCATAATACACGCTTGAAATAAGTAATTATTTCAATAAATGATTTTTTTAAAATAGAACCAGAACTACAAACGACAACTGCGACTTGAAACTCCAAAAATTTCGGAAGATTCTGGGAATCCGCAAGTTTCTGTGGAGGATTATCAGAAAGCTTGTTCGGAAGCGATACTCTTAAGGAAAGGCCTTATGGAGATTCTCCAATCCATCCGAGAACATGATGGTACAGTAATAGTAGAAGTAGTAGTAGAAGTAGTAGTAGATGTAGTACTAGTAATAGTAGCATCAATAAAAGTAGTAATGGTGATAATAATAACAGCAACAGCAGTAGTGGTAGTAGTAGTGGTAATGGTAGTAGTAGTAAGAGTAGTAGCAGCAGTAGTAGTAGCAGTAAGAGTAGTAGTAGTAGTTGTTGTTGTAGGAATAGTAGTAGTAGTGTAGTAGTAGCATTAGTAGTATTCGTAGTGGTAACGGTGTAGTTATGGTAGTAGTAGTGGAAGTAGTAGTAACCGTAGCAGTCGTAGTAGCAACAGAATTCTTAGTAGCAGCAGTTGTAATAGTATCAGAAGTAGCAGTAGAAACCGTAGTAGCAGCAGTAGCATCAATAGTAGTAATAATAGTATAATAATAGTAGTATAAGTAACAGCAGTTTTTTTGCCGTAATCGTTGTAGCAGCGGTAGGAAAAATAGTAGTAGCAGTAGAAGTAGTAATAATAATACTAGTATAATAGTAGTAGTAGTATTAGCAGTAAAAGTAGTAGTAGTAGCAGTATTAGTAGTAACAGCAGCAGCAGAAGAGAAAGTATTAGCAGTAGTACTAGCAGGCGAAGTAGTATTAGTATTAGTATAGTTACAAGAGTTCTAGTAGGAAACAATAGTAGCAGCAAAGTAGTAGTTGTAGTAGTAGTCAGTGAAGCTCTACGTCTACTCCTACTGTTATTATTATTGCTATTACTTTTACTACTATTACTACTATAATTATTATTACTATTTTCTAAACTAACTCTCCAACTTTGACTAAATTCAGGAAACAGCGACGTGAAACTAGAATCTCCAGTACTCGAAAAACTAGTCACAGTTCTGAACTCCGAGAAACTGTGGGGTCACTACGACGCCTATTCCGATCTCATGGCCCAGCTCCATTCAACAGAAGGGGAAAACAAAATCCTGCGGGAACGAATACGCGAAATCAGGGAAGAACTGAAACAGTTCCAGGATCTTGTACAAACCAACGGAACTATGTTCCTGGAACCTAAACGTTCCAGTGAAGATAGAAATACACAAGACGCTGCTGTTGATCCTGTACCCTTCTACTCAAGTCCATCAGAGGTATTACTGTATAATTAATAATAATAAATAGTAGGTATTTTACATTTAGTGTAGTTCTTAGTTGTCTTTTTTTTAAATTTCCTTCAAAGTACTAGGCCAAAGGCCTATGGCTGATTCGAACGATACATTGACTTCAGGTTATATGATCAAAATATATAGGTAAAATCATGAGAAACTAAAACAGATTGACAGTCTAAGTAAAATTTCTATAAATTTGAGAACAAACGGACAAAGTGTAAAAGTAGCCATCATGGAAGTAGCAGACAAGTCTAACACAGTCGAAGGGAAATTTCAGTAAATCGAGGATATAGAAAGTGGTTTCTGAAAACAAAATATACGAAGGTAACTTGTGTTACCAATTAAAGGGTTCAGGAAGACTACAAGTGCAAGCGAAAAATAAGAACAGAACTCTGAAACTCTAAAGCCTAGTTCACACTAGGGCTGTTTCGACCAAACCGTTTGGGCAAACGAGTTGCAGAAAACATACCATAAGACTTCAGAGCATATTGGTGGTTTTCCTAAGCATTGTCTGGGACAAAACAATCATTTTGCTTTTATTACCTTGCGTTCTGCGTTTAATAGAACCAAGAAAATCGTATTTCAGTAGCCCGCTTGCCCAAACGGTTTGGCCAAAGCAGGCCTAGTGTGAACCCGGCTTAACGGATTATTGGATAAAAATCGTGAAATAATTTGAAAAGAAATCTAAAATTAGAAAACTCTTAAATGACAAAACAAATTAAAGCAAGTCTTAGTTGACTTTAATATTAGTAATGAAACGGGAGAAAAATTTACTTAGAAAATTTACTATTTATTTTATTATTCAATTGTTAGTTTATTACTATTTATTATTATTGCTATTCATTTTTAAGTATTAATATTTCGCATAGTTATTTTTATTATTTATCGACACTATTATTGTTATTGGGCACTGTGTCTACAGGTAGTAACATATAATTAATAATAAGTAAATTTTAGTTAATGATATTAAATAATATAAGTATTATGTGCTTATTATAAGTTGTCTAAAATATTAATAATAATACCGAAAGAAATATTCAAAAAAAAGTTACAAAAAAAATTAATATTAAATATATTTTTTCTGTTATTTATAGGTATATTTGAACAATATTTTGTATGTATAATATTTTGTAATATATAATTATTATAAAAATTTATTAGGACGGTCCTGAAGTAAATAGAGAGGATCTGGTGCAGGTGTACGAGGCCAAACTCCGTGACCTTGAACTCAAACTTGTCAAGGTCAAGGTCGAGTTGGAATCCGCCATTCAGAACTGCACGGAAGAGAAACTGCAATGGACAACAGCACTACAAGAGAAGGTAATTCAGACGTGGACTAGGTTTATAGTACTAGTGCCACTACTACTAGTACTACAACCATTATGACTACTACTACTATTAATACTACTGCTCTCGCTACTACTACTTGTGCTACTACTTCCCTGCTACTATAACTTCTACTGATATACTATTAATACTATTACTACCCTTGCTGATTCTTCTATTCTTTCTACTATTATTAATACTACTGCTCTCGCTACTGCTACTTGTGCTACTACTTCCCTGCTACTGTAATTGCTACTGCTGTACTACTCTTAATATACTATTACTAACCTTGCTAACTCTACTACTCTTCTTTCCGCTATTATTAAACTACTGCTCTGGTTACTGCTACCTGTGCTACTACTTCCCTGCTACTGTAATTGCTACTGCTATACCAATCTTATTACTACTACTACCCTTGCTGATTCTACTACTCTTCTTTCTTCAACTACTAATACTACTGCTCCCGCTACTACTACTTGTGCGACTACTTCCCTGCTACTCTAATTGCTACTGCTATACCAATCTTATTACTACTACTACCCTTACTGATTCTACTACTCTTCTTTCTCTACTACTAATACTACTGCTCCCGCTACTACTACTTGTGCGACTACTTCCCTACTACTGAGTTTGCTACAGCTATACTACTGTTATTGCTATTACTACTCCTGCTGATTGCTACTATTATTAATACCTCCCGTTACTACTACTCGTGGTACTACTTCCTTACTACTGCGTTTGGTACTCCTACCACTGCTGGTTCTACTACTCTTCTTTCCACAGTTGTTACTAATACTATTACATTTACTTACTACCACAAGTACTACTACTGCTATCACTACTTTTGCCATTCCTACAACCAAAACACTACTGTTACTACTTACTACTCGCACTGCTGCGTACTGCTACTAAAGGAACAACACTACCACTATTACTACTTTTTCTTTTCTTCCGTTACTAATATAATCACTATTACTACTCTTCCTCCAACTACTCCTACCACTGCCATTAAAATTACTACTACTACTACTACTGCTGCTACTACTACTACTACTACCACTACTACTGCTGCTACTGCTACTACTACTACCACTACTACCACTACTACCACTACTACTGCTGCTACTGCTACTGCTACTACTACTACTACTACTACAGCCACTACCGTTATTACTATTACTACTATGATTGCTACTACTACTGCTACCGTTCCCTCCATTGCGAGTAATAGAAAACTCTCTTAATATTTCATCCTAAATATTATTATTACTAAGGAAAACGCAATTAGGGAACTTCAGCAGCAAGTCTCAATCTACCAGCGATCTCTGCACCAACAGGAAGAGTTTCTGGAACGAGTCAAAGACGAATTCAGTTTCATTTCTCCAGACGGAAGTAATTCCAGCGTATCCGCCATTGAAGCCGAGCAAACGAAACAAGTGCAAAATTTCATTAAAAATAAGAAACTAAACACTAAATTTATTAAATTATTATAAATTATAAGGTTCCATAATAAATAATGAAATTAAAAAATTAATTCAATTATTGTAATACATAGATAATCCACAAATAAGAAAAGAAAATGTAACTAAAACGAAAATAAATTCAAATTTTAAAATAGATATCAGCTCAGAAATTAAAATAATTAGACTTAAATTAAGAAAATTTTAATATATTATAATTAAAATGTATCTCTAGGCTCACAAAAAATATATTAAAATAAGGAAAGATAGTAATGTGGACCCTTATTTACGTTGCAGCTTATGGAGAAGGCCATAGCGGTTCTGAAAGCCCGGCTTCACAACCAGGAGTTGGCTTGTCGCCGCTACGAGCAGCTTCTGGAAGAGGCGCGTCGCGAGAGTCTGGCAGCCGTCGAGGAGCACAGTGCTGAGATCCTCAGACTCCAGGACACGGTCATGGAACAGCAGAGGGCCCTGCACCGAGTGGAACTGACCCAGCGTGAGATGGCCGCCTCGGAAGCCGTGAACCGCATCGCCGCACGCCATCTAGAGGAAGAAGTTTCCGCAGCTCAGCAGCGACACGATCAAATGGTCCGTCTACAGCAGCAGCTCCAAGCCGCACAGTCGCAGTTGAACCAGTGGAAACAGGCGGCTGAAAATCTTATGCGAGAAAAAAATATCGTTAAAGAAAGGTAAACTTATTATTAACTATTTTTATTATTAATAATTTATAATGTTAATCAGGATATTTTTCGATATTTTTAGCCTGGAATCAGAGTACAGCCTCGTTTTGGAACAACTGAAACGGGATCTGGAGTCTTCGCAGTCGGAATGCAAGGATCTGGAGGATCAGCTGCTGAAGCTGCGCAAGGAACTCCTGCAGGAGAAGCAGGAAAAGCAGAGAAACAAGCTGCTGAACGCTTTGGTCAGCAAACTGAAGAGCGAATTAGACAAGAAGGAACATCAGATGAACGCCTTGAAGTCTATTGCTGAAGATTTGCACTGCAAAATGAATCAGCCGTTACAGCAGCAGCCGGTATCGATCATCGAAGACAACCAACCGATCAAAAATGAAGACTTGACGAATCTGATGAATCGAATCGCTGATCTGGAAGCAGAGAAATCCGATTTAAACAGAATATATGAAGAAACGCTGGTCCAAGCGAAAAACCTTCAACAAGAAGTAAAAGTGAAAATAATAAATTTCATACTTATTGATTAGATTCCAAGTTCTAACTAAATGTAAAGATTAATTAAATATTAGTAATTTTACTATTTACTAAAATTCAGTTATAATTAATATGATACTTTGTATGGCTACCATTCACATTTTTATGAATTCATACTTATTTTTGAATATTATTACATTTATTTGCACTGTTATCTACTGAACTGTTGTTATTATTTATTACTTATAGTTATTATTAACTCACCATTGCGTTGCAAGCTGTTAACTGATTGGAAATTCCTAGCTGGAGTCTTTCCGAAGGGACGAGGATCGCAAATCCTCGCAGATCAGCAAACTGAGCACCGAGAAACGGGAGCTGAACCGTCAGCTGGCCATCCTGCGAACCCGGTTCACCAAACTGAATGCTGAACAAACCGGCATTCAAACCGCTGCTACTGACGTCTGCCAACTACTGAAACGCATCAAAGAACTGGAAAGTCAGTTAGCAGTTTTCCACACTGCAGAAAAGCCTATTGAAGAGGTCCAGGTTATTTTCGTTCAGTAATAATAATCAAATTATTGATAATTATAAATATTACTTGATTTGACTGGATACAGCAGTCGAAGGCTTCGAACCTGGAACAGTGGAAGGAGAAGAAAAGACTGCAGACTTCAAACGAAACCCTCAAGCGAAAGCTGAAACAACTGGAACAAGAACTGGAACAAACCAAAACCCTCCTGGAAACAGCTCGCAGGAACGTCACGAAACTGAGCAGCGAAAAACGAACTCTAGAAGACAAAATCAAACAACGAAGTCCTGAAGAATTATGAAATACGAAAAATTCTAATAATCAATAATACTTTGTTACTTTTTTTTAGGTGAAGATATGGAAAAGCTGCAGCGAGTTGTCCAGGAAAACACGCAGTTCCAGCAAAGGATCGAAGCTCTGGAACGTCGTTTGACTGATACATCCAAAGAGGAGATCAGTTCCGATCGCCACAAGCTTCAGATCAGCGTCCTGCAGGATCGAATCAAGAAACAGGAGGAGAAAATCGCGCAACTGGAACTGGAGAACCGAAGCGGGAAAACATCTGGAACTGCCAAATCCGCGCTGGAGAAACTCCATCAGGAAAACGTGGCCTTTAAAATCAAGCAGGAACAATTTAAAATCATCACGCCCAAAATCAAGGACACTTTGAATCGATTAATCACGTAATTAATTTAATTCGGTTATTATTATAATTTATTTTTGTTATTATTATTATTCTAGTCTGGTCCAGAACTACGGAAGATCTTCAGCCAACGAAAACAAAACCAAAAACGGGGTAAGTTTGAAAAAATTATTTTTTTCTTTTTGTCATAAAATAAATAAATATTTTAATAAGTTATAATAATAATGTTGATATTTATAGGAAGGATCTTTCTTAATGGATCTTCGCCGTGCACTGAATACCTTACAGCAGCTAATGGACAAACTCCTGAATCCCAGTACTGAATCGCAATGAATTATTTGTGTTAAATTTTATTTAAAAAAAAAACTATAAAATAATTGAGTCCCTGTGTGCCTATCTCGTCTAGTCAAATACAGTCAGTTTTAGGTAATACAAAATAACCTAGTTCCATAGGTCTAGTGCTTCCACTTCGGGTTTTGGGTTTTCCTTTCGAGAGGCCTCTGTTTTCCCTTTATTTCCCTTTTGTCCGGGTCAACTTGATTTCCCCTTTTTTCCCTTTTTAAAACGTCCACTTTCCTTCCTTTTTTTCTCTTCTGCATAAGAGCTCACTGATTAGATGTACATGTTTCATACTCGGAAATTTGCGTTTTCCATTAATTTCCCTTTTCCCTTCATTTTCCATTTTGAGACCCAATTTTCCCTTTTTAAGGGGATTTCCCTGCAAAGTGGAAGCACTGCGCACATATGTACGACCCAGGGATGGCATTCTTCGCGCGTGACCACAAAATATCGCGAGCGGTAAACAAAAAATTTGCCAAACCATAACGCGTTCGTCAATGAAATGAACATCCTGTGCAGTGCTTCCACTTTCGGTTTTCCCTTTTCCCTTAAAGAGGGCACGGTTTTCCCTTTTTTTCCCTTCCCTTGCAGAAATTACGTATCCTTTTCCCCTCTATCAAAGATATCAAGCTATGCATCTCTCATTATTTTTTCCTTAGTTTTCCTTTTTGAGACCCGGTTTTCCCTTTTTAAGGGAATTTCCCTGCAAAGTGGAAGCACTGCTCCTGTGAGTGCAGGCACCCTTTTTATAGCGACCCGGAAGACGACCAGTGTTCCCACTTTCCAATCTTCATTTCTCCCCTCTTCCCTTATCTTTCCCCTTTTTCCTCCTCCGTGCAAGAATGTACAGGGTCTAGATTACCTCTTTACTCTCTTCTCTTAGTCTTCCCTTATCCTTCCCTTTTTTTTCCCCCTCCGTGCAAGAACATACAGGGTCTAGATTTCCTCTTTACTCTCTTCTCTTCGTCTTCCCTTTTCAGACCCCATTTCCCCTTTTCCAGGGAATTTCCCTGCAAAAAGTGGAAACACTGAAGACGACCATCTTGTCGCGCTATTCCAGGAATTTGACGCGTTGATTGTGAACCAGGGCAATCCCCATGCCATAGGTGCGCTGCTTGGAATCACAATGTTAGGTTACCGAATGCAGTGACCCGTCACTGTTGTAACTTTCAAATTAACTTTAACCAAACTTGATCTATTAAATATAATATAATTTTTTAATATTTAAACCTTAGAAATGGATTCGCTCGAAATCCATAAAAAAAATATTTCAATTGCAACAATTTTAACTAATCAGTACAAAGTGCAAGATCTCTTATTGAACTGAAATCGATTTCAGTCTACAAGACTTCGTAAACAATCGATTTTAATTGCCAGATTTGTTAAGGAATCGATTTAAACTTCAATAGTTATTGAAGAAATCGATTTTAATTAACGGTTCATTACAGATTTGATTTGAATTACAGAATCTCTTAAAAACTGATTTAAACTTCAATATTAACTAAACAGTCGATTTTGACTTTCAATAGCAATTATAGAATCGAATTTCATTTCACGATTTCTTAAACAATCGATTTCAACCGCAAGATTTTACAAAGAATCTATATTAATTATAAAATCTCATAAAAATCGATTTCACATTCAATGTTGATTAAACAGTCGAGTTAATCAGAGGGTTTATTGAAGAATCGATTTTAATTACAATATTTCATAAGAAACTGATTTGAAATTTAATATTCAATACACAATGAAAATTCCAGCTTGCTTTCTTAATACGCTTTTTTTTTCTTTTATTTGCTGGCTCCCAGTTGTACTGTGCATTCACCCGACTGAAAATTCTCATAAAGTATGTAGAATTTGGAACAGAGACTCAGTGAGATCTCAGTGAGAAACTCTAAAAAGTTGTGGGACTCACTGAGATCTCACTGAGTCTCTGTTCCAAATTCTACATACTCTATGAGAATTTTCAGTCGGGTATATACTCTCGCAGGACGTCGCTGCCAGGGAGACGCTGTTCCAAACCGGAGCGGTAGCAGAAGCGCCAGCAGAGAAAGAAAATGTTACCGTCCGCCTTGCCTTTCGCTTGCAACCAAAGGTTGTGGGCCCGTCTGAAATCTCCTCTGCCTAGCCGGAGTTTGCCGGTGAACGAGTTTCGAGAGGAACAGTCGGGGAGGCTACACCCGCCTCGTCCAGTTTGTAGAAGCAGAAGTAAAAGATTGTGGGCCCGTCTGAAATCTCCTCTACCTAGCCGGAGTTTGCCGGTGAACGAATTTCGAGAGGAACAGTCTGGGGGGCTACACCCGCCTCGTCCAGTTTGGAGAAGCAGAAGTAAAAGCTTGTGGGCCCGTCTGAAATCTCCTCTACCTAGCCGGAGTTTGCCGGTGAACGAGTTTCGAGAGGAACAGTCTGGGGGCTACACCCGCCTCGTCCAGTTTGTAGAAGCAGAAGTAAAAGATTGTGGGCCCGTCTGAAATCTCCTCTGCCTAGCACCGGTGAACGAGTTTCGAGAGGAACCGTCTGGGGGCTACACCCGCCTCGTCCAGTTTGCGGAAGCAGAAGTAAAAGATTGTGGGCCCGTCTGAAATCTCCTCTGCCTAGCCGGAGTTTGCCGGTGAACGAGTTTCGAGAGGAACAGTCTGGGGGGCTACACCCGCCTCGTCCAGTTTGTGGAAGCAGAAGTAAAAGATTGTGGGCCCGTCTGAAATCTCCTCTGCCTAGCACCGGTGAACGAGTTTCGAGAGGAACCGTCTGGGGGGCTACACCCGCCTCGTCCAGTTTGCGGAAGCAGAAGTAAAAGATTGTGGGCTCGTCTGAAATCTCCTCTACCTAGCCGGAGTTTGCCGGTGAACGAGTTTCGAGAGGAACAGTCTGGGGGGCTACACCCGCCTCGTCCAGTTTGTGGAAGCAGAAGACTGCAGCTGGCGCGCCCAGTTCTTTCTGGACTCGAGCGGAAAACAGTCGCCGCTACCTCAGTCCCTTCTTTTCGCCAACCGGTGAAGCCAGTCATCACCCACTGTAGAGAAAAGGAACAGTCTGCTGCTGAACTCTTTTACTTGTCTCATACTTTTTCTTGCTTCAAATCGTGTGTCGAGTGTAGGTGTCGAAACAATGCATGCCCTTTTTTTTTTTAAAATGAAGTCTTCAATTTGAAGGTTCTCCTATGTTTATTAGCACACATTTGACAATTACAATGCACTCTCTATTAGACTTGGATTACAATTTTTAGGCTATTCAATATTATTATTATTTTGAATTCCGTAAAATAAACAACGGGTAACGGCCAAAAAGAAAAACAGTCGAGTTTCGCCAGCTGTCACTTTAGTTGGAAATCCGACAACGCTGTTTGCCAATTCAAATAAATGTCAAGAGAGCGAATCCGTCTATCCCAAACTGACCCGGTAACGGTTTAACGGTTACTAATACGTTCGTGTTAATCAACACAACAGCAAATTTTCTGCTATTCTTAACGGCAAACAATTGAAAATTAATTCCAGCAAAATGAGAAGAATTGTAATTGCATCTTAACCGACTACCGAGGGGAAACCGAGCTCGCCATGTCCTGAAACCGGTTACCGGTAGCCAGAGTAACCGGATCCTAATCCCGAATTCGCGAATGATTTCGGAGAAACCGCCATTCACCAGCTCAATTTCTGGATTGGGGATCTGATCGCCAACTTCTCGCTTTGCTTGAACATTCCGCACAGTACAGTCAAGTTGAATAAAAAAGGGTACAGCATAGGTGAAGTTCAAAGTCGTTTTCCGCTATTTATTAAGTTATTCTACAATGAACGTATATAATTATTGATAAAACAAACTACATTTTAAGTAAAGATACATGTATTATCAAAAAAATATTCAAACATTCTCGTAAAAACAAAGGAAAAGTGGCGTAGAACCTTGCCGTGCTGTACCCTTTTTTAATGAACATGACTGTACGCTTTATAACTGGCAAAGGAATGAAGAGATTTCTGGAGATCCATGAAAGTGGAATGCCTAAGTCTAAAAGGGTAAAAATAATTTATTGGTAAATGAGTACTACCACCGGAAGGGTAGAAAATAAATAAATTGTATTGAAAAACACCCTTCTAATATCACGGAAATGTTCCGCACAATGTGCAATGAACAACTGATATTACCGAAACACACAATCTCCTCCAGAGAATTAGCTTCGACCGATACCTTGACTTTTCTGTCAACTTGCTTCGAAAATGAGCGTAGTTGCCAGATCCACCATCTACACACGTACGCAATAAGAATGTAGTAAAGCAGAATAAATTTCCCCGCTTATTTAGGTGTCATAATGTCAGAAACCTTTAATATCCTAACATTATGAATAATTTAAACCCCCGGTTTTGTAAGTTTATGTCATGATTTACGCAATGTTATCTGTCGTAGATATTTGTGGAGCCCCCAAGTAATTAAATTATCTAAAATTTATTAAGAAATGATGAAAGCTTACGGGTACTAAAAAATTCGCCGTATTTAACTGTATCGGAAATATGTTGTTTTCAAAAGTTTCTTTTGCGTTATATTCTTTCAAGACCGAAACGAGCAACCAGCGAAGTAGCGCTGTTTATCAGCTGGTATCTAAAGGTTCTCTGGGCGGTTTCGCTCGTTGCTTTTATTTTATTTTTTTTTTCGGAAAGTTTCTATTATTGCTCTTAAAGTATATAAAGATGTTAACTTCTATCCACGGAAGGTTACATTTGCGCGAAATTCATGACCTTAAAGAAATATACTGTATTATCACTGGAACTAATTCATCAAAGTGCTGGGAACTGAGTGATAATGAATAAAATATCATAGGGAACACGGAATGAAGTGCAAAAGAGGCTCGGAACGCGATTGATATTCCTGAAATTGGCTTCTTTAGTCAATGATTATTTCAATAACCCGCAGTAAGTTCAGTCCAGCATGAGGAATGTGCATACCTGATCAAAAAGCCTTCCTGACGAGAAATCACGTACGTATAGGTATTGTTTAATGCAGACATGTGTTCCAAAGGTACAATTTTCGGCTGGAGTAGAATACTTCATAATTCATATTGGCGCCAAGTTTTGCCCGTAGCCACACTTTGGGTAATGGGTTTCTGGTTTGTGCATTAAAACCATGTTGTGAATGTAAATAGTTTGATGTGCTGGAAATCGACAAAAGTACACTGTGGCAAAAAGGCCCTTTCAGCGCAAATTCAGGGGGTGAAAAAAAACTTTCATCGCAAAACCAAGGGGTGAAAAAGAACTTTCACCGCAAATTAGGTAGTGAAAGAAACTTTCATCACAAATTCAAGGGGTGAAAAAAAACTTTCACCACTGTTTTACCCGGTGAAAGTGTCTTTTTCGCCACAGTGTAGTTACACAGTGCTGTATTATATGATGAAAAATAAGAATCTAGCAGTTAATTAGCGATAACTACGTATGGCTTTACTGATCTCGTGTTATGTATAATAAATGACATTACTTTGGAAGTGAATTGGTGTTCGTCCACAAATTAACTGATCTGAAACTGGAAAATCCAGAAAAAAATTAAGTCCAAAGTTAATAGAAAAATTAAAGCTCAAATATTTAGGACTACATAATAAACAAAGTTAAATGATGATACAGTTTTAATGACTTAATAGTAGACTTCAGATAAATAATAACGACAAAAGATAAAAATGCGCTTTTATACTTTATAGTAGTAAATATGGCAACACCGATTTCTCCAGTGAAAGTAATTTCTCTATCTTGTTCTTGTCCTGAACCTTTGACCAGCTAGTGTTTCGTTATAACGTTAAAAGTATTAATGTCTCACTTGATTTTTTTTTCATACTGAAGCCAATGGAAAAAAAAACGACACACCTACAGCCGACGACATTTAAAGCAACGAGCGTCTATTATACTGGATTGTGACATTATTTTGCTTTGAGTGACCTGAATTTCAAAGTTCATAATGTTTGAACAGATAATAATTGTAAAGGCAAAGTATCTCACTAACTTGACGGAATGAACGGTATTTAACTTATTGGGTCCTTTTTTGGTATCAGGCACCAACAAAAGTCTTCTGTTGTTTCTTCAGGGATTGAAACGCAATCTAACTCTTGAGATTAAAATAATAATAATATCGCCTGTGATGTGATAATAATGTTCGATAGCCTAAAAATTGTAATCGATGTCTAATAGAGAGTGCATTTTAATTGTCAAATGTGTGCTAATAAACATAGGAGAACCTACAAATCAAAGACTTCATTAAAAAAAAGGGCATGTATTGTTGAAGAACTTAGAAGAACTGAATGATGTGTTCGTTTGGCGCCATCTTGAGTTGAAACCTCTTCGAATTCGAGAGATAAGCCCGGGACTTTGTAGGATTCAGTCAACACTATACTTCTCGCATCAGATGAACGACAAAAGAGATTCGAAACCTTATGAAAGAGTTCCACGAAGGTTTTTGGCATCTCACGATAACGTTAGATAACACCTAGATTTGGAATGATGAAGTGAAGATGAAAAATAAAAACCGTTAGAGTGCACGAAGAATTTTGATTGTAAAGTGTGAAGTTGAAATTATGATTCCTTGAAATGGAACACTGATAACTGGCATCAACTTACTCTTTCAGTATCTGGGGTCAAAAGTTGCGACATTCGTTAACACACTTAAGCAATTCTGTTTACATTCAACTTCGAAACTTAAGAGGATCGTATAAACAAGAGTAATCAGATTTGATTGATAACAAGAACGGTTACTGGTTACACCAGGCGTTATAATCAACTGAAAGCCCGTGTTTAAAAGTCGTGCAGCAGAAAACGTACGACATGCACTTGTCAGATTCGGTGGCCTGCAAACGTCGCTCGTCTGATCTTCCACGTTGAACCTGGTAGGAGATTCTTTCAGTTTCCCAGACAGCGCTATCTGATTTAGATTTTTAAATCTAAGAAAAGTATTGTTCCAGCAGAGTTTATGTTACAAATTATCCGTAGACAGTTTTACCTGTTGATGAGTTATTGTTATTCTATTACATTTTTCCTTATTACTAAAGAATGGTAATGAAAAATAGCATCATCACTGTTTGCTCTACTGTTGGTTAAGTTTTTTAGTTGAAAGTCAGTAGAACGTTAGCTAAAGTAACACAGTAATGCCTGCAGAACACTTAAAGCGAGTCAAGCGCGGAACACCCTAAGTTCTAAATCGATTTCTTGGGGTTTGGTAGGGGCTATTTTGTTTGCAGTTCTGTCTCTTGGATCCAGTGCCTGAAGGAAAATTTCAGAGGAAATCGAAAGCAGGAAAATGAGAACCCTAGCCCGTTTACTCTGCTTCTTAGGCTGTATTGGCCTATCGTTCTCCACCACCAGCCAGACAGAAGACTCGTGGGCCAAACTCGAAATATCGTCACGCGCCATAGCCTCGATGCCGTTTCTAAGTTACCGCATCGATATATACGAAAGCTCAGGAGGATTGACAAACGCTGATGCGAAAGATAGAAAATATTACTACGCTCCTATTTCTCTACTAGATCCTCAAAGCGCAGTCAGTGGATTCAACAATGCCACCAACGAGTTCGAGATGCGTTTCCGAATTCATCTCTGGACCGAGTCGGTAGAAAAAGAGATCTTCGACTATTTGACTAAAGTGGTTGGCGTTGAGACCTCTATCCATCAAGTCCGTGTGATACCCTTTGAAAAGGTTATTCTTGTAACTTCGCAGCAAACCGTCAATTACCGGGTTCATAAAGAATGGATCCCGTACAAGTCGGGTCAGTATCTCGGGTTCCGGATCATTTGCGACAATCTAGATTTTTGCAGCCATTTGGCTGAACAGATGCGTTTCAATCCGGAGCAGTTCACGCACCTCAAACTGCAGTTCAGTTTGGACTCGCAGCGCTCTAAACCCCGGGAGACGGTCATCAGAATCGAGAACATCGTATCGGGATCCATGTTCTCGGAGCTCGACGAAAAATTTCCCAACAGCAAAGAAGTTTACTTAACTGCAGTTGATACTAAGCGTCTCCTCTCTGAGACCGTTAGAAACGTCCTTGCCGAGACATTCAGTGATGATGAAATCCTTCAACAGAGCGCCGAGTCAGCCATCTACAAGAGTCTGGAGAGGCTTATCGTCTCTGGCAAGACTGAGATTAGCGAACAGAGCAAAACCATGTGGGACTTGGTATTCTGGGACCAAGACAATTATCGTCCCGATCGTTCTAGTAAAGAGATTTCTAAAGTTTATCGCAATTCAGTGAGCGACGCACAGCAGAGGATGGCGGAAACATTTTCCAAGAGCAACAAGTTTTCCCACGACATCAACGTCACCTTCGCGGGATACGGCTTTAATACAGGGTTCACAACGGAAAATGCCAATTCCAACAGTAAAGAGAAAGAAGACTTTCTAAAGCTAATGAAAGAAAGTAAGGATAACGTTCAGTGGGAAGGACAAAAGTTTGTTCCCAAACCCATGCAGTTATCGAGAGTCAACCTGGCACAAATTCGCAACGCTCAGAACTTTCGGGATATTAGAACGCAGGTCACCTATTCGCAGTCGGTCCTGTCGACAACTATCGAAACGCCAATTCCTTCCAATTCACAGTCTCACGTACTCTTTGTGACCGAATCCAAACGCAGTGGTACGTAGTCCTTTGTTTTCAATATTCGTTCTGGCTGGTATTTAGTATTATTTATATTCAGACACCGCTGCTCAACTTCTCCAAAAGATGGCCGATCTGGAGAACAGTAAGTACCCTGATAAGCCAATGCTTCATTCCAATTACTTTGATATGTTCAACACTTTTAACCAACATAAATTGTTCGTTTTACTAGGAACACTTCAAGCCCTACACGCGGTGACAGTGCAACTCGATAGCCTGAAGAAGGTTAGTTGTACCAGTTGAAAGAAAAATTTAGACTGAATGTAGTTTATTCTGTATGTTATGTGAATTTTAAATATAATTAACATCTATTGTAACGATTGCACACTGAATGCTGTAATGATACATAAATTCAATAGCATACTTATTACTGACTTTTCAGGTAACAGTACGACGACATTGTAGAAGAAGTCTTAGATTCTGTTCCCTAACATTGTAAGTGCTTTATAAGGAACAGTTTTTTTTCTTTTTTGCTTCTATGTACAGGACCGCAGTGATGAAATCGCATCCTTGAAATCTAACTTTTCTTCCGAGCTGAATAGCCTGAGCACTTCAGTGAAGGTAACTTACAAGTGAACTTGGTCTTACTGATACTTATAGTTTTTGTTTCACCTTTGTATAGGACCTCAGCGACGAAACCGCTTCGCTGAAATCAAACTTTTCTTCCGAGCTGAACACCCTGAGCACTTCGATGAAGGTGACTTACAAGTAAACTCAGTCTTACTGGTCCTTACAATTTTTGTTTCACCCTTGTGTAGGACCTCAGAGACGAAACAGCTTCGCTGAAATCAAACTTTTTTTCCGAGCTGAATAGCCTGAGCACTTCAGTGAAGGTAACTTACAAGTGAGCTCAGTCCTACTGATACAGTTTTGTTTCACCTTTGTGTAGGACCTCACAGATGAAAACATTTCGCTGAAATCAAACTTTTTTTCCGAGCTGAATAGCCTGAGCACTTCAGTGAAGGTAACTTACAAGTGAGCTCAGTCCTACTGATACAGTTTTGTTTCACCTTTGTGTAGGACCTCACAGATGAAAACATTTCGCTGAAATCAAACTTTTCTTCCGAGCTGAATAGCCTGAGCACTTCAGTGAAGGTAACTTACAAGTGAGCTCAGTCCTACTGATACAGTTTTTGTTTCACCTTTGTGTAGGACCTCAGCGATGAAAACGGTTCGCTGAAATCAAACTTTACTTCCGAGCTGAACAGCCTGAGCACTTCAATGAAGGCAACTTACAAGTGAACTTAGTCTTACTTATACTTACAGTTTCTGTTTACGTTTGTGTAGGATCTCAGCGATGAAACCGCTTCGCTGAAGTCAAACTTTTCTTCGGAGCTGAATAATCTGAGCACTTCAGTGAAGGTAACTTACAAGTGAGCTCAGTCCTACTGATACAGTTTTTGTTTCACCTTTGTGTAGGACCTCAGCGATGAAACCGCTTCGCTGAAGTCAAACTTTTCTTCCGAGCTGAATAATCTGAGCACTTCAATGAAGGTAACTTACAAGTGAGCTCAGTCCTACTGATACAGTTTTTGTTTCACCTTTGCGTAGGAGTTCAGCGATGAAACCGCTTCGCTGAAATCAAACTTTTCGTCCGAGCTGAATAGCCTGAGCACTTCAGTGAAGGTAACTTACAAGTGAACTTAGTCTTGCTGAGTTTTTGTTTCACCCTTGTGTAGGACCTCAGCGATGAAACCTTTTCGCTGAAATCAAATTTTTCTTCCGAGCTGAATAATCTGAGCACTTCAGTGAAGGTAACTTGCAAGTGAACTTGGTCTTACTGATGCTTACAGTTTTTGTTTCACCTTTGCGTAGGACCTCAGCGATGAAACCGCTTCGCTGAAATCAAACTTTTCTTCCGAACTTAATAGCCTGAACACTTCAGTGAAGGTAACTTACAAGTGAATTTAGTCTTACTGATACAGTTTTTGTTTCACCTTTGTGTAGGACCTCCTCAGAGACGAAACCGCTTCGCTGAAATCAAACTTCTCTTCCGAGCTGAATAACCTGAGCACTTCAGTGAAGGTAACTTGCAAGTGAACTTGGTCTTACTGATGCTTACAGTTTTTGTTTCACCTTTGCGTAGGACCTCGGCGATGAAACCGCCTCGCTGAAATCAAACTTTTCTTCCGAGCTGAATAGCCTGAGCACTTCAGTGAAGGTAACTTACAAGTGAACTTAGTCTTGCTGACAGTGGCGTGGCGTGGGAAGGGCTAAGCGGGGCATCGTGCCCAGGGCCCACGGTCTTGGGGGTCCCAGCCAGGGCCCATTCGGTCCTGAGGTGCACCCCAGCCGGGACCCATGGTCATAGACAGGCCACGCTAGGGCCCACGGAATTGGATGCATCACAGGCTGCCTAGCAGAAACTTAAGAATGTCGTCTACATCCTGAACGATGTCTGTAACATATCCTGAATATTCTGAACCACGTCCGATCGTGAATGAGTAAAAAAAATCGTGTTGAGAATCGTGAATCTTGATTATTGAGGGCACCATGAAGTATCCTGAAAAGCGTTTTTTCAGGACACTGTTAAGTACCCTAAACATGTATTATTCAGGCATTCAAATGTCAGGGGCCCGAACATCCAGGAAGTGGGCCAGTTTCACTGCACTCAGAGCCCTGATTGGCTATGTGAAAATGTCCTCATCAGGATATTTTCAGGGTCCTGAAACTATCCTTAATTTTCTGATGGGTGAGCATACTTCTTGAGGTCACAGAAGTCAACCTCTCCTGGGGCCTTGGCAAGAGCAAGTTTTTTAGTAAATTTCTTTTTAAACCCGTTTCCAACCAAGCAATTCCACAAAAATCCCTAGGGATTTGACGTTAGAGACCTAATTTTGCGTTTTGATAAGCATTACAACAAAAACAAGTTGTATACTGTTTTCTTCGTATTCCATGGCTTGGTCGACTTAAGGTCGCATTTTCTTGATTTCTAAAGGGCCATTCGTCGAAAATCCTTGGAATTTTTGCATTATAACCAGATTTTTCGGTTGATTAGCACGATTCGAAGAATGTGATTTCAGTTCTCAGTCACGGTCGACTGGGAGTTCTAGAAACTGTTATTGTCGGATTACCAAACAGATTCGTAATAGAGGACCAGATCACTGACTGTTTTTGCATTTCAAGTCAAGCAGTCGACTCATGCACTTGCAAAAAGTTTAAATTATGGTTGGCAAGCATTCAGTATCAGAAGGGGAAGTTGAAGGAGGTCAGAGAGCAAGATGCTGAAAAGTGTGCTGGTGTCTTATGGGCAGGTTCGTCAAACGTTCGCTATTGGATTCAGAAGACGCGAGCATTGTTTCATCGATAACAGCATCCGTTTACGGTAGTTTTGGGAAAGATTCTATTGGTTCCAACTCGTACTTGGGAAGCAAAGTAAGTGATTCGTTAAGCTAAGAAACACAGGGAGTTGTAGGTTCCAATATGAATAAAGTCCCATATAGACGGAGTTTTTTTGAGGCTCTTTTTAGTAACACTTCAGAAAAAATAATACTAATTTATAATATGTAAAAAAGGTAGGGGGGTGGGGGCCCTCAGTAAAAGATTTGTCCAGGGCCCAGAGGTCCCTAGCCACGCCACTGCTTGCTGATACAGTTTTTGTTTCACCTTTGCGTAGGACCTCAGCGATGAAACCGCTTCGCTGAAATCAAACTTTTCTTCCAAGCTGAATAGCCTGAACACCTCAGTGAAGGTAACTTACAAGCGAACTCAGTCTTACTGACACAGTTTTTGTTTCACCTTTGTGTAGGACTTCAGAGACGAAACCGCTTCGCTGAAATCAAACTTTTCTTTCAAGCTGAATAGCCTGAGCACTTCAGTGAAGGTAACTTACAAGTGAACTCAGTCTTACTGACACAGTTTTTCTTTCACTTTTGTGTAGGACCTAAGAGACGAAAACACTTCGCTGAAATCAAACTTTTCATCCAAGCTGAATAGCCTGAGCACTTCAATAAAGGTAACTTACAAGTGAACTTAGTCTTACTGATTCCAAAATAGAAAGACTACGAACGAGCTTAAGCCATTGAAACCATGCGCGTGGAACCGCACCGCAGCGCTGCAGTGCATCTATGCTGGATAGTTTGCATAACCCATAGCGGCTAGGGCAGTGTAAAAAAAATTCAGTTATAACTCGTAGTAACCTATAAGATACCGGAAATCTACAAAAAAGTAATTGAATGGGCCCCTTCAGTATAAAATGTATTTAAATCGATTCAAGAGCCGTATCTAGATTATTGTGAAAACCTATTAGAATGAAAACTAACTCCTCGACAACGGACAGACGAATTGAATAAGTTTACATCGAAGTCTATGTGAAATAATTCTGAACAGTTACAAAATAGAGATAGACATTTCTGCGTTAAAAAATTTCAATACTTGTTGCACATGACTTGGGCAGCAATGTCCGTTATAGAAGGGTCAACGTGTCGTATACGCCCTATACGTGCGGTGCAAGGTTTAGTGGCAAAACTATATATCACATGCAAGGCATACCCCCACGTAATGTGCACATGAGTATCTTTATACGTGCTAGTCAAGAATGGAAATTTCGAATTTGGTATTGTGTTAATAGTTTTCCTACTTGTAGGAAAATCAAATAGAGATAACAAACGGGACTTGCGTAGGCTATTATGCATCTCTATGAGTTCACAGTAAGTCAAGTAAGCAGGGGATAGAAAATTCTTTAGGGGGCGGAATTTCAAAAACGCTTGGATCTTGGCGAAACCGGGGCGTAACGTCATCAACTCGGTTCTATCCACGGCTGCTATACGGATCGCCTAATTTTGTTGAATTTCTATTCATTTTTACTCCTTTTTTCCCTCGAACTGAGTCGGATATTTTTGCTATGTGAATATCTTATAATTAGTTTGTCGTAGGTTATTTATAATTATAGAATTATAATTAGTGATGAAAACAATTAACGAATTACATTACAAACTGTTCTAAGTAACACAAATAATAATAGAAATAATAACAACAATAACTACAATCATAATGATTAACAACTTTTTTAAAACGAAAACATAATAATAATTATTAATTATTATAATCATTCTTAACCAGTAATGGCTATGATTAATTATGTTATTACTTATTTATTATATTATATACTATAATATTATGTAATAAAATGGATCATTATGAATTATTACATATTATATTAATTACTCTTTTTATCACTTTAAACATAAATAATTCGCCTAGATAAGACTAATACAATAACTACTCTACTATGAAAACTTGTGTGTGTAAATAAGGATTATTGTTTACATTTACTTAACTCAAAACCATATTTCAAAATGCTTCTGGTCCCAAATAACGTTCCAAATTGCATTATGGATTTCTGACATAAAAAACTATGGTTTTCAAAAATAAAAAAAAATATCATGCAATATCCCCATTGAAATAGAAACTCCGACAGAGTGTGGTTTATTATTTGTGTGTTAATTGACACTTTTATATGCAGTTATAATCGGTTGTAACTATTGCACATCGAATGCTAAATGATACATGGCAGCAGTAGAACACTTACTACTGACTTTTCAGTTAACAGTACGACAGCTTTGTTTAAGAAGTCCTTATTTCTTTTCCCTAGAATTTGAGTTTCTTTATAAGAAACAGTCTTTTACTTCTTTTCATAGGACCTCAATGATCAAATCCCATCTCTGAAATCAAACTTTTCTTCCGAGCCGAAGAACCTTACCACCTCAGTGAAGGTAACTTTCAAGTAAACTTAATATTTCTGATACTTTCTCCTAAAATATCGTTGAAAATGAGATCTGTAAGAAGTTTTTTTTCGGAGTTTTGTAAGATTCACTAACCATTTTTCTTATTTTTTTTTAAGGAAGCCTTTCGGACGCTTTCAGGTAAGACTCATTTATCAGGCCTTTCAGTTACGTACTCTAGCATTGTCCAATGAAAAAGTATAGTACATATGTATAGTGAATATTAAGACACTATTGTTCTATCACGTGTTGAACGTGGTCTTTTAATATGGATCGATTTATTTGTTTCGTATCAAACAGACTCGGACAAGAAGTTTTTTAAAGCTGCCGAGGAGGGAGACATAAGTTTTGTTCGCACCTGGATTCAGCAAGGGCTGAGTCTGAATGAAAAAGACCCGGACGACTATAAGCGTACTGCTTTACATAAGGCTGCGAATTTAGGGCACACACCAATAGTGGAAGATCTGCTAAAAGCCGGAGATAATCCAAACGACAAAGATCAATACGGAAATACTCCACTGCACCTTGCTGCATGGAATGGCCATAAGGAAGCAGTCGATCGATTAATTCAAGCAGGAGCTAATCCAAACGAGAAAAGGAATGACGGAAATACTCCACTGCACTTAGCTGCATGGAATGGCAAAAAGGAAGCAGTCGATCGATTAATTCAAGCAGGAGCTAATCCAAACGAGAAAAGGAATGTCGGATGGACTCCATTGCACTTGGCTGCAGCGAATGGCCATAAGGAAGTAGTGAAGGCTCTTCTGCGAGGAGGCGCAAGTACCACAGTCCAGAACAATTCCGGTCAAACACCCAGAGACAGGGCGCTGGAACGCAATCAACAAGAAATCGCTCAAATTCTGGCTGCCCACAAAGTTTAACTTTCTTTACCAATGAAAAATCAAGATTGTCATTCTCTTTCTTAAATGAAACACAGCTTCGAGTAAAGCGCTGAATCCAAGATGTTCATCAGCGTCTAAAACAACTTCAATTAAACCATATAATCAATTTGATTCGGGGCTTTTATCCTCTACTGCTTTAACATTTAGTTTTGCTTCAACTGATCAAGCATTTCAACTGTTTTCATTCAATGCCAATACAAAATGCCGAAATTATTATTTTAAATATTCAAGTACACAGTTTCAGAATTCAGGTTTATTATCGGAACACCCCAACATACATCAAACTGAATTGTAATTACTCGGAAAGAAGCCAGTGCTATCTCAGAATCCAAGTAATTCTGGGCGTCCTGGAAGCGTTTGGGATGATCGCTGAAGTCGGAGGATGAAACGAGAGAGCGAGCAAGCGTCCGATTTCAAGGGATTTCCTTCAGAGCGGACAACGGTGGACGCACAACGGACAAGAAAATGAAGGTTTGGCCAACTCATCATCGGTTTGACCTTTTTTCCGTTTCTCGTTTGTTGCTTGAGAAAAACTGACGGTTTTTCGTCTGCTGCTTCCTCACGGAGTATGCCACGGTTCCTTCTTAATCACTATAACGGACGAGAATAGATCTCTCGGGACTTGCAAGAATCTTAGCAGAATCTTTGAAGATTTCCCAAGGAGAATCTTATATGAATCACGGATTTTCACGATATATTATCATGTGTTAGTAATTACTTATCTCCGTTCATCTAGTTTGTTCTACTAGTTCTTGTAGTTCAATGCATTTTCGCTAATTTTAAGACTCTTGACAAGATTTTGAGATTCTTTTATGATTCACAGATTCTCCGACCATTCTTTGGGTTACCTTTAAGTTGTCAATGTGTTATCAAACTGTTGTTACATGTTATCAACCATTCCCCCCTGTTAATCTATCTTGTTCTATTTGGTTTCTTGTAGTTCAAGACATTTTAGCTATTATTCAAGATTCTTGATAGTATTCCGAGATTCTTTCATGATCAGCAGACTCTTCAACCCTTCCCTGAGTTATGGTTAGGTTATCATCGTGTTATCAACATGTTATCACCTTTTACCAGTCCATTTGCTTAGTCCATCTCATTGCTCTATCTGCTTTCTTCTGGTCTCTTCAGTCGAGATATCCAAGAATCTTGATTCTTGCAATGATTCTGGGATTCTTTTCATGATCTCAAGTTCCTCAGTCCCTGCCTGACCTCTCGTCAATTTATCACCGTGTTATCAACCTGTTATCACCTGTTATCAGTCCATTTTCCTTGTCCGACTCATTGCTCTATCTGCTTTCTTCTGGTCTCTTCAGTCGAGATATCAAAGAATCTTGATTCTTATTATGATTCTGGGAATCTTTTCACGATTCCCAGATTCTCGGGTTCTTGCCTGAGGGTAATCGATGTTGTCTGTTAAGATTTTTGCTTGTGTCCAATGAGATGCGCAAGGATTTCCAAGGCGGGGTGGTCTGTGCTGTTGAGTAATTAAAAATGGTCGGTGCGCGGCTCTTGACGCAATTACCTGATGGATGATATGACTGCGGCTATTGCCGTCAACGCATTACCTTGCCCCAGTCCAGTGCGGTTCAGTGACTGCCTTCCCCATTGCCAATAAAGCCTATGCTAAAGGCCGACCTCACTGTAGCGGGCACCTTTATCAAATCAATTTTTAGGATTTTTAGAACTTTGATTAAACCAATATGTTTCTCGAATTTTTTGGTGATTTTTAGACACACTTTAAAATGAGATCGCCCAATCAATGTATTTAATACGACCGTCCGTAGTAGCGAGATTGAAGGCTTATACCAAACGGCGCGCCTCTCTATAGCGGACAGCCGTGTCAATAACGATTGCTGGAATTTTTCACCAAAAATATTTTCAAAAATTTGCAAAAAATTAGCAAAGTATTCCTATGCAGAGTAAGTTGGCAAAAGGTTTTAAGCTGATTTACTAAAGGTGTCCGCTATGGAGTGGCGCGCGTTTACCATCAAGATTGACCTCCCTACTACGGACACTGGAATCAAATACATTTTCAGGAATAATTGACCAAAAATGGTTTCAAAATATTGCAAAAAATTGGCAAAGTATTTCTATGTCAAGCAAGTTGGCAAAAGTTTTTAAGGTGATTTAATAAAGGTGTCCGCTATGGTGAGGCGAGCGTTTCGCATATGCCCTGTAACCCGGGCCAGTTTCGCCAGTTTTGCATATCATACCTTTTCAGGTGTGTCTGCTGTTGCGTGACTATTAACTTGGCAGGAATCTCAGTTTCTTCCGTGATTCTTGACCAAGATTGCTACGAAGAATCTCAAGATTCTTGTGACTCATCTATGCAAATGAACCCGAATCTCTAAAATCCCGATCTTATTAGGCCTATCTGAAGTAACCGGTTTCCAAGAATCAAGAATCTTTCTGTTGGGAAGAAAAGATTCTGGAAATTAATATTCAAATTAGTTTTTGCGAAAAAAATTTCGAACGGAGCCTCATTTGCATAAAAACTTTTTCGGCAAAGACTTGGCCAAAAATCAGCGAAACTAATTTGCATATTTTGGGGAAAAACACTATAACTACTTAATTAAATAATTAATTATATATGATAGTAATGATAATAATTAGGTTTGTGGAGCTTCCCCAAGGAGAAAAATGATGCTCTAGTTCAAACGTCTGAATGACCCCCTGAATGGTGCATGACTATCATGGATTCAGCAAGATGGTAGTGTGAAACCGGCCCACTGTCACACGGTTCGTACGCTTGAATTTTCAAAGAACTAAGTCATGCAGTATTCAACCCCTTGTTCAGAGGGTTCAGGTTTAGTAAACAAAGTGAGTTCAGCTACTATTCAGCTAGTGATTCAGAGGGGAGCTAGTGTTCCGCTACCTAGTCATTCGGTACTCATCCGTATGACTTTTCTATCGGCTTTATTTAAACTTTAACTAAAATATTAACTTTAAAAATAGTTAATTCATATATAAATAATGAATCTGGAAGATGATGATTGTTGTTATCAACTGTTGTTGTTTGTTGTAGAGTCTACTACAACCAACAACCAAACCGCAAGCTGGACAGATAAGCGATAGCCACGTTAATAAGACCTCATCCTCTGGACCAAGGTTTCATTTAATAATTTACAAAAAACTACAGCGCAAAACATCGTAGTTATTATTTAACGTTAAGTAGTCTATTTTAAAGCTATTTATTATTTATTTATTTTTTTCAATAAGGGCATTCAGGCTTTCGCCCATGGCCCTTTCAGCAGAAGGGTGATACTGCGTATAAAAAGCACAAGGGGCTACGTCCTATCAAGTGAGAATAAGGAAGGGGATACCAAGGATAGTATCGGTATAAAAGTTAGACAGTGTTAAAAACCGTTCTGAACGCGCGAGGTTTGAAAAATATTTGCTACACAATAAAACACTTTGGTTTCTGGGAGACAATTCGCTAGGGTGAATGATAAACTCAATTTCTTGAGCGCTCTGATTAAATGTGCTCTTTCTCTGTTCAGAAGGTTGCAATGGAATAAAATATGACTTTGCGTGTGAAAAGTTACGCCGCAGAGGCAGAGTCTGTCCGTTGTCAGCCCCCACTTGACCATCTTGGTCTTAGTGGTATATTTGTCAGAGCGTAGCTGGGATAGTGTGGATGTTACGAATCCTGGGAGCTCCAGCCTGGCCAAACATGGCGTCGCAGGCGTCACATTCAGGGATTTAAGGGAACTCGCTGTGCTGGATTGTTGCCACTGTGTAACCCACTGTTCTTTAAAATACTTGGCCAAGTACTGAAGGGCGAAACTCAAAGGGACACCCAGGTCTAGTGGTGCCCCACCTGATGCACTTGCTGCTTCTTTTGCCAGGCGGTCGGCCATTTCATTCCCGGCAACACCTACGCGTCCGGGACACCAGATAAAAGTAATTTTGCAGGACAACGAGACTTCAGCAAGTTTACGTTTGGCCTCATTCGTGTATGGATCCAATACTGTCGACGCTTTTTGTACTAAAGCTTGAATGGCCGATTTTGAATCGGTCAATATAGCTTCTTCTTGAATGCCACTCTTCTGTATATAGTGCCAGGAATCGACCGGCATATTTAAAACTCTACTTTAGGTTTTATTCAATTTGCAGCGTTTTCCTTTAGAAGTGATTTCTACAGTGTCCCATTTACGCCCTCCTTTACGACTTTGTTTGCAGGAGGTTTTGTCACGCCCGACCTCATTCCCAACCGACCCTCGGTGACCCTACCGACCTACCCGGACCTTTCACCGGAGAGTCGGCACCGACGGCCGCGGAGAATTTGAGTATATAAGTCCGTGTCAAAACCCTCCTCGAAGTTCAGAGTCTCTCTCGTACCCTATTCGTACAGTTTCTTGTGCTTTTCGTGCAACGCATGTTTATCACGTTCGCACTTTGTTCCTTTTCCCCCAATTCTTACTGAAAGATTTTGTCTCACAGTGAACCTTAGCGTAAGTGTAAACTCCGTGTTAGTTTAATAAAATAGTTTACTCAAACTCCCTCTCTGTACGTCACTCCTACCGTTTACAAGCAACGAACCCAACCTCTTAGACCACGTTACCCCGAAATCACCTTAAGAGATTTCACCACAATAGTTCAAAGCTAAAAGTATACCACCAACCTCAGTAAAATAACTTGGAAAAGGGGAATTAAAATGACCTTTCTCAACGTGAATCCCCCCTGATAAAATTCCATAAAAAGCGAAGCCCGAACGCAAGCCGTCGGATGACCCGTCAGAAAAAATTTTATTTGGAAAATTCGGTAAAACCGACATGACGAGATTTTTTGCACTTTCTTTGCACTGAGAGAATAAGGTATGTATGTTCGATAGGGATTGAGGTATGGTGCAGTGAGGTTCTCTAATAATTTTGACATCCTCCAAAACTGAAGGGTTCCCTAGTTTCGACTTGGCCACTGCCATCTTTTCAAAAGCTGAATGATATCTCCCCGAGGTGTACAGTACAGTGCGTTTTAACCTTTGTCGAAGGGGAGATTTCAAATCCCCGGAAATCGTGCAGTATTTCTTCAGCAGCACTTGGTCGATTTTGAGTCCCACTGGGAGAAAACCTGCTTCCACTTGTAGGGAATCAGGTGAGGTCGTGGAGGTTATTAAGATCAGGGCCTTGCGGTATACTTGTTTGACAATTAAAAGACTTATGGTTGGATGCCGTACACCAGGAAGTGACTCCGTAGAAAAATCTCTGAAATACAAGTCCGTTTACGACAGTACGGAGTTTTGATGCTCTAAAACCCTTGTATTTTTTTACTATTCTAGTTAAACTGGTAATTCTGTTTAGGCAGACCCTAGCTGTGCATTCGAGATGTGGCTTCCACGAAAGTTTCTTGTCAAAGATGACGCCTAAGTACCGAACTGTGTCCGATGGGTGTATGGCGGTAGAGCCCCAAATAAGGTGATTGCTTTGCACTGTGTGTTTCCTGGAAAAGTGGATAAGTTCTGTTTTCTCCCTTGAAAAGGTCAAATGATGGTTGGTAGCCCATTTCTCCAACGTTAAAACTGCTCTCTGGAGTAAGCGGCAGTTGATTTTAGCCGACCTCCCTGACACATACAGGAGAAGATCATCGGCATACGCTTGCGAGCGCACCCTTTTCAATTTTAAAATTTGTAATGCCTTGTTGATAAAAATCAGAAATAAAAGAGGCGAGAGTGGGGAACCTTGCGGGAGAACTTTGGTAATATTGAATTTTGCACTGTAGCATTCGTCATGCCTTAATATTGCACTTCTGTCTTTGAGAAAGTCAGTTATGACTGAGATCAGGGATTGGTGCACTTTTGCGGATTTCAGAATTCTGGGTAACTTTCCATGGTGGACATTGTCAAACGCACCTGTAATATCTAAAAACAAACCAGAGGTGACCAGCCTTTTCTTAAAACCTTCTATAATGTCCGTAGAGAATGCTAAAATGGCGTCTTCGGTACCGTGACCTGGTCGAAAACCGAACTGAGTGGCGGAGAAGAAGACCTGTCTTCCAAAAACTTGGAGACTCTCAGTGCTAAAATTTTTTCAGACACCTTTCCCATGGTACATAAAAGCAAAATTGGCCGAAACGACTTAAAAGAGGTCAAGTCCATCTTATTGGGTTTTAAAAGAACCTGCTCCGTAGCCTTTTTCCAGCTGTCCGGAAAATAACCAATTTTAAGACACGCATTGTATAGAAGTGTAAGAACTGACGTACATGTTCCTCCTACTTTCTGTAAAATAATGCATTGTATGTTGTCATGCCCTGGAGCACCAAGTGATTTAAAGGACTGGATTATGTTGGAAACCTCCGTTTCTGAGAGGGTGAAAACGCTATTTGCCCGAAACGTTCTTACTCTTTGCTTCACCCCATTACTGTTATTGTGAACGCCGGACTGACGAACAACGCTGGAACCCGTTGAGCCTCAAAAAATTTCTCTCCCAAGTAATCCAGTCTATCAGTGGTGCTCGGAAGGGGAGCTCCTTCATTGTTCCGCAACTGAGATAGGTCAAGCGGTGTCTTTGGGTGTAGCAATTTTTTTTTCCAGTTTCCATACACTTTGCATGTCTGCCGAGTCAAACGTTTTGTCCCAATAATCTTGTTTTGCTGTTTTGATTGCCTTTTTTAAAGCATTTCGCTTTTGTTTCCACAGTGCGTTATGGATTGGTGACTTTGTTTTTGACGCCAATTTTCTTAGCGCTTGTCGTTCTTTCTTTAACCTCGTCAGTTCTTCAGTCCACCACGGTTTTGAGTATTCTGAGATCCTTTTCATGGGAATAAAGTTCCATGCCAGTTCTTGTAAAAATTCCGTAAAAATTTGCACTGAGCAGTTGAGTTCCTCGACATTGGAGATCTTTGTTAATGCACTTTTGTGTTGAGTAAACCAGTCATCAAGGCGGCTACGCATAGTAGACCAATCCGCACTTGGGTAGTCGCATTTTAGAATAATTTTGTTAGACTGACTCTTTCCTTTGAACTTAAGTCGGATAGGGAGGTGATCCGGCGACCAGAGATCAAGACCTTCTCCTTCGAATACCTCGAGCGAGTGAAATAGAGGCATGGAGTGAGTAGACAGGAAGGCCAGATCTAACGTTGAGAAATGGTCCCTACTGTTACGAAATGTTGGTATGTCTGGTGTGTTTAAAAGAGTCAAGTTCTTCTCATTGATAAAATCGAAAAGGGTAGAACCTGCTGGAGTTGTGCGTCCTGAACCCCAAAGCCAGTGATGGGCATTAAAATCTCCTATTAAAAGAAAATGGTTCCCTTCCGGATGATAATTGATCCACAGATCATGTAGAAAGGATGAGAAATCGGGGTTGTCAGATCTGTACACATTGACAATTACTAGTCTCTCGGAGTTAGCCAGCTTGACTCTAACTACTGTTGCGTTGGAGAGGGTTGCTAAAACCTCTAGGTCTTTGCGGGAGGCGCTAAAAGCTGCGGCAGTGCCTTTGTACTTGGCGTTTGTAATGTGAAAGTTAAAATCAGAGGGAAGATCAGGCATTTCTGTTTGAGATGGTTCCTGGTATAAAACAATATCCGCTCCCGTGTCGATAGCGTCCTCAGCGATAAACTCCATTTTTTCTATATTTTTTCTAGTATTAAAACACAAAATCGTGAGAGGTGCTGGATGGCCTCTATTCATGGACTGGGATGGGTTGGGTGGTCGAACGATCATGCGTGCTTTTTGGCTCTGGTGGAAGTGGACTGAGGTGCTTGTTCTTGGTTTGAATTTACAGTACATTTTTTGTCATACGAGGGATGAGGTCCACTGCAATTAGCGCAATTCGGGTTTCCAGTCCCCGAACAACTGCTTGTCTCATGTGGTCCTGAACAGTAGCCACAGACTGGGGAAGGGGCTGTACATCTAAAGGCCAGGTGACCAGGTTTTGAGATCTAAAACACCTATTGTGAAATGGTCGTGTGAGGTCTTCTACCGTACTTTTGCACCCAAATGCGTACAAGAACCCTACTGTCAGCAACTTCACCTTATATTCTTGGGAGGTGACAGCAATTACCGCGGAGCCGAAAGGTTTAGTAGATCTCGAGTTGAGCCATCTGAAGTTAGTTGCTGAGAATTCGATGCCAAGGTCTTTGTTCTTGTCGCTCAGGTGACCAACGATATCCGTCGAGGGTTCATCTCGCGGTAAGCTGTGAACAACGACATTGGTGGCGTCTCTATGGACGAACGTGTCCACCGGGCCTAGTTGTGGCAGCCTCAGGTTCTTGAGTTTTTCTTCAGCAGTTTTTTTGTCCGCCTCATTGGAGTATGTTAAAGTCAAGTTACCCGACGCCGTTTTCATAGCCATCACCGGTTTCGGGATGCTGGGATCACAACGCTGAAGATCTTCGTCGATTAATTTAATTAATTCCTTGCTGTCGAGTTGGATCTTTTTCTTGTCTTTGTCAATTTGCTGTAGGACTACCGTCTTCTCATTACTGGTTTGCGGCCAAGAAGGGGCCAGAGCCAACGGGGGTGGAACTATGCCGAAAGCCGTCCCCGACTTTAGGACATTCGAATATGAGGTATGGGGGTGCGAATTGGCTTTCAGCAATTTGATTTCTTCTCGAAGCCCATGGACTTCTGAACTGAGGTCGAGAATTGTGTTTTTTAGCTCCAGAATGTACCTTGAATTTTCGGAAATAACCTGCGCCATGTCCTTCATTAAGCGATAGATGTTGGGATCAGACACTTCGCTCCCCTGGCTGAGGTGCTGAGGTCTAGGCGAATCTACCTGTGGTGATGCACCGTGCATGGAGAACATGGAAACAAGATTACCTCTCGGTTCCTTGCTAGTTTGTATAATATCTGATGGTGAGTCTGATTTGCTCCGTTTGTGACCACGCTTCTCAGAGTTTTTATTGATGCAAGTTCTACACCGCTTTTGATTTGGAGCTGTTTTTTCAAACTCCGTGCCGCACTGAGCACAAATTCTCGCTTGCCTCAGAGGTGATATCTCTCCGGATTTTCGTTGTCTTGAATCAGAGGCGGAGGATCCTCTTCATTCATTGTTGCCGATAATCATCAAATAACAAACAACCCAAACGTTTAAAAAGAAAACAACTCGAACCTGTGGGCTAGAAACACGAAAGCAAACACCCTAAAAATTTGGAAAACTTGACCGGGACCCAACTTCACTCGAGCTAAATTTATACTCGGTGACCTTGACCAATAAATAAACAATAACCTTGAACCGAAACCTGACCTTCAATAATGACTTATAGCAAAAAACAGAACTAGAAAACTTTGGATTAACCTTAACTGAATGAAACTATTTTTTTTTTAATTTACCCAATTATTTGGAAAACAATCAAAGAAAAAACAACCGCAAATAATCGGTAACGAGTCAACCAAAAGGTTAGAAAAACGAACCACCGCAATATAAATGGCTAGGAAAACTTGGTAAGGAGCTCGCGAAAAAGCGTCCGTGCTAATCGACGGTCGGCGAGCCAACCAACATTATGTTATATTAATAGCGGAATACAACCAAAAATTAAAAGCTTTCCAGAACAACGTCTGCATTGTCTTGCACTGTCTCCAGATTTCCCAAAAAGACAAATCAAAACACGACTGGTAAAATGGTTAAAGAATACACTGTGGCGAAAAAGACACTTTCAGTGGGTAAAACAGTGGTGAAAGTTTTTTTTACCCCTCGAATTTGCGGTGAAATTTTTTCCACCCCTAGAATTTGCGGTGAAAGGGCCTTTTTCGCCACGGTGTAGCTCAAAAGGATTGGAAATACAAACACATCGTAAAATCGTTCACATTTGTTCAAATATTCCTGTTAAAATTTGTCTACATTGAGTTTCGGGATGCTGTTGGAATCGTTCACTTGAAGATCCGAAGAAATTTCAAGACTGCTATCCTCACTCAAAAAGATCACGGCGTTCCATTTCTTACCACGATCCATAACATGCAGTTACAAAATGTTTGGTCCTGGTATTTCCGATGTTTAGCAACAATTAAAAGGAGTCTTCACGTTAATAAGAACAAAAACCTGTTCAGAATCCATTAAAAAAGATCAAAGATCATTCACATTAGTGGAAAATTATCAGCAGAGGGTCTTTATAACACTGGTCTATTATTTGTAAGGTTCTCTGACCTTATGTACACTGTGGCGAAAAAGACTCTTTCACTGGGTACAACAGTGGTGAAAGTTTTTTCCACCGTTTGAATTTGTGATGAAAGTTTCTTCACCCCCTGAATTTGCGGTGAAAGGGCCTTTTTCGCCACAGTTTAGTTAACATAAAGTCGAAACTGATTTTAGATTAATAAACTTCCTCTATAGCCCGTTGAAAAAAATATCCATTATTTATTCTAGAAAATATCTAGATGTTGTCTGGAGAACAGCCTGGTAACAACCTTCTGTTCTCTAAAGAACAGATAGTATAATTTTGCCGTTTTCCCTTAGCTGTTCTCTAGATGTCCTCTAGACGTTCTCCATCGTTTTTCAAGCATCTATCCGTTCTCCTGTTCTTCTTCACTTTTTCTCTATAAAACATCTATCTGATCTCCAGATAAGCTTCATCTTTTCTTCACAAGAAGAACCTGGTAGTATAAAATATTTCAATATAAAACAATGAACTCTGGAATATTAAAGGATTTTCTTCACTTCAGGATTATTTGAGAAGCTTAATCGCCTTGTGATTATAAATTTCCTTTTAACTGTCTCAGATTTATGTCAACTGAACATAAATTTTTGGAACTGACTCATTGAAACTAAATCAGTCGGTAAACAAATCCCAGCCTTTGAATCACATGTTATGGTGGTTCGACACAATATCTTTTTAAACTACACAATTTTCCATCAAATACTTTTGGCAGCAGGTAATGGCGGAAGCTTCTCCCGCAAATTTTACTTATGTCATAGGCAGTATTAGTTACCCACAATGAAAAATGCAGTCTAGAGAGTTCTTAGAAAGGATGAGGTAACCTCGGGGGAAGGATCTATAGTTTTCATGGAACTTGACTGTATAAAACTTAACGCGATCGTCCTTTAGCTGAAAAATCTAATTCCAGAATTTCTCAGAGTTTGCTTGGGGAACTTACTTTATCATTTTAACTTCAAAAATGTCAAATTCTTTCATTCTTGTTGAGCAAGAGTTACAGTTCAGTTGCTAAAATCATGAACTCTGTGAATTCTCACGTTAGAACTGATGTCACGGAAAACAGTGACAATTTTGATTTGACTAGTGTTTTGTACAACGGGAAGCAATTTCACAGTTTTGAGATGGTAGAGGAGTTCGTGAAAGAACTTAGCTTGGAGAAAAAGTAATGTTGGGGTGAACGAATACACGGTGAAAAGTAAAAATATGTTTCAAAGATATTTTTTGAATGATACATTTATGCTATCTTGACGATAACTGTATCGATTTACTCTTGACTAGAGCAATTGACTTAGCAAAATGTTATTCCGTGACACTGGCTTCCTGAATTAAACATGGTGTCACGGAAAATAGTAAAGTTTCCGTAATGCAGTTTAAGTGTAACGCAATTTTCCATGGCAATAGCTTTCGAGCACCTTAGTGCCACGGAAGTTCCGTGGCAATAGCTGTCGAGTGTCCTTGGTGCCACGTGCTTTCCGTGGCGATAACTTTTGAGTATCTTTGGTGCCACGGAACTTCCGTGGCAATAGCTTTGGATGACACAAGTACCACGGAACTTCCGTGCCAATAGCAATAACCCTTACGATCCATTACTCTTACTCAAAATTCAAAGTTTCAGCAAAGTTTCTCAAGATTCTTACTCAAGATTCAGAGTCTTAGCGAAGGATTCTTCAACTATTATTAAGATTCTTAGTAGATTCAAGATTCTTAGTCAAGATTCTTCACTTTTTCTTTTTCTTTCTAAAAAGCCCTCAAAAAGATTTCCACATTTGATAAAAATTTCCTGTAACGTCTTCCAAATTTTCCCGTCCAAAAATCGGAAGCGGAATTGCATGGGAAAAATTATTCCCACTTCGGTCCAATCACAAGCCGGAATAATTATTTTCCCCTAACCAATTAGAGAAGATTTTAATCACGAAAAAATTCGCTAATTAATTAACTCGTTTCATAGGTTTAAAATCAACCATGAATTAAATTAATTATAATTAAAACTATTATGCTTTATAATAACATACTAATTGGATTCTAATAATATTATGATATTTTATTCCATTATTAATATTTTCCAATTATTTAACAGTATTGTATGCAATTCTACTATATTTATTTTAATTATTTAGTTATTTAAATATTTTTAACTATTTTGTTATATATTAGGATTAAATTTAACTCGATTAAAGTTAATTGAATTATGATGTTGAATAATTGCGGTGAATGTAATGACAGTATCTCGAATAACAGTATGCACTCGTCAAATTCGTTGGTCTGAAAGTCTGCCGTTCGACTCTCCGGTTGATCACTATACCTTTCGAAAGCAAAATTCACGAGGGAACAAAACAAAACAGCAAGAATGACAATAGTGCCCTGCTTGCTTTGTTTGTCAGGGATTATTAGCCTACCCGAAATTCAGGCGATGCTCAACGGGCAATTCAGGCGGTAGAACATAACAAAAATTCGGACGGCCGTAGATGGTGGTCACACACTAGCTGAATTCCGACGATGTTCTGTGCATGGTTCAGACACTATTGAAATTCGAAAAAATTCAGGCGATGCTCAACGAGCCATTCAGGTGGTAGAACATTACAAAAATTCAGTCTGCTTTTGACAGTAATCATACACTAGCTGTATTCAGTCGACGTTCAGCACATGATTCAGACGCTCTCGAAATTCGAAAAAATTCAGGCGATGCTCAACAGGCAATCCAGGCGGTAGAACATTGCACAAATTCAGTCGGGCTTAGACCGCAATCATACACTAGCTTTATTCAGACGATGTTCAGCACATGATTCATCCGCTCGTAAATTTGAGAAAAATTTAGGCAATGCTCAACTAGTCGTTCAGACGGTAGAGGATTACAAAAATTCAGTCGGCCTTACACGGTAGTCACACACTAGATTTATTCAGACGACGTTCATTGCATGATTCAGGCGCTACTAAAAAAGCGAAAAGTAGTATAGCGGTATTCAGTGGGTTGTTCAGACGGCCCTCTTTTCGTCTATAAAACTTACTCAGCTATTGTTCGGACGGTGATTCAGACGGTCAACTAGTGTTCAGGCCATGATTCAGGCGGTACCGAACCGTACGAATTTTTCATCGGGTATCCTTGTCCACTGCAGAACCCGAACAATTTGTGACAGAAACCAAGTTAAACGGTATGGCACACCTTTCTTTTCAGGTAAACGTTTACGGTTTAACATAACGTCTTTCATATTAGATGCCTTTGCTTAACTAGTGAAGACAGTTGAGACACAGACAAGTAAGTATACGCTGTTATTTGTACTATAGAACGTTTCACGAACCTTTTATCACTAGGAATACTCGAAGTTCAACAAGCTGCAACAGTGCAACTTAGTAGTCAGTTGAAGTTCCTTCTTAACAACCAAACTGAACGAGAACAGACCAGGAGTCTTGCTACAGTCTTACGAGAATCTTTGAAGAATCTTAGAAGAACTGAATGATATGTTTATTTGGCGCCATCATAAATTGAAACCTCTTCAAATTCGAGAGATAAGCCCGGGACTTTTTAGGATGCAATCAACTTCTCACATCAGATGAACGACAAATGAGATCGGAAACTCCGTGAAAGAGTTCCACGATGGTTTTTGGTATCTCACGATAACTTGATATAACACCCAGATTTTAGGAACGATGAAGTGAAGATGAAGAATAACATCCTTAAAGTGCATGAAGAGTTTTACTTGTGAAGTGAGAAGCTGAAGTTATGATTCCTCAAAATGGAACACTGATAACTGGCATCAGTTTATTCTTTCAACGTCTGGGGTCAAAGTTGCGACATTTGCTAGCACTTGTGCAATTCTGTTTATATTCAACTCTGAAACTTGAGAGGATCATATAAACAAGAGTAATCAGATTGGATCGATAACTAGAACGGTTACATGTTACACTAGACGTTGTAGTCAACCAAAGACCCGTGTATAAAATTCACGCCAAAAGCCAACGGACAACATGCACTCGTCAGATTCGTTGGCCTGCAAACGTCGCTCGTCTGATCTTCCACGTTGAACCTGGTAAGAGAATCTCAGTTTCTCATACAGCGCTATCTGATTTAAGTTTTAAAATCTTGAAAAAGTAGTTTCCAGCAGACTTAAAGTTAAGTATTATCTAGTAGAAAGTATTACTTGTTGATGAATTGTTCTTATTTGACTATATTCTTATTTACTACTAAAATAGTAATAAAGAATAACATCACTGTTTGCTGTACTGTTGATTAAGTTTTCAGTTGACAGTCATTAAAAAATGAGTTAGAGTAAAACAATGACGCCTGCAGAAAACTTAGAGCGAGTCGAGCGCGGAACACCCCAAGTTCTAAATCGATTTCTTGGGGTTTGGTAGGGGCTATTTTGTTTGCAGTTCTGTCTCTTGGATCCAGCGCCTGAAGCAAAATTTCAGAGGAAATCGAAAGCAGGGAAATGAGAACCCTAGCCCGTTTACTTTGCTTCTTAGGCTGTATTGGCCTATCGTTCTCCACCACCAACCAGTCAGAAGACTCGTGGGCCAAACTCGAGATATCGCCGCGCCCCATAGCCTCGATGCCGTTTCTCAACTACCGCATTAATATATACGAAAGCTCAGGAGGACTGAGAACCGTTGATGCGAAAGACAGAAAATATTACTACGCTCCAATTTCTCTACTAGATCCTCAAAGCGCAGTCAGCGAATTCAACAATGCCACCCAACAGGCCGAGATGCGTTTCCGAATTTATCTCTGGACCGAGTCGATAGAAAAAGAGATCTTCAACTACTTGACCAAAGTGGTTGGTGTTGCAACCTCTATCCATCAAGTCCATGTGATACCCTTCGAACAGGTTATTCTTGTATCTACGCAGCAAACCGTCAATTACCGGGTTCATAGGGAATGGATCCCGTATCAGTCGAATCAGTATCTCGAGTTCCGAATCGTCTGCGACACTCTAGAATTTTGCAGCCACTTAACTGAAAAGATGCGTCTCAATCCGGAGCAGTTCGCGCATCTCAAACTGCATTTCACTTTGGACTCGCTGAGCTCTAAACGCCGCGAGACCGTTATCAGAATCGAAAACATCGTATCGGGATTCTCGAAGGTCGGTCAACAATTTCCCAACAGCCAAGAAGTTTACTTAACTGTAGCTGATACGAAGCGTCTCCTCTCTGAGACCGTTAGTGACGTCCTCGCCGAGACATTCAGCGATGATGAAATCCTTCATCAGAGCGCCGAGTCAGCCATCTACAAGAGTCTGGAACAATTTATCGTCTCTGGCAACACTGAAATCAGCGAACAGAGCCAAGACATGTGGGGCTCGGATTTCTGGGACCAAGAAGGTCATCCCCCTATTGGTTCGAGTAACGAGATGTCGGAAGCTTATCGCGATTCAATGAACGACCAGGAGAGGATGGCCGAAACATTTTCTGCGAAAAACTATTTTCCCAAACCCACGCAGTTATCGAGAATCAACTTGGCACAAATTAGCAACGCTCAGAACTTTCGAGGTATTCGAACACAGGTCACCTATTCGCAGTCTATCCTGTCGACAGCTATCAAAACGCCTACTCCTTCCAATGCACAGTCTCTTGAACTCTTTGTGACGGAATCCAAATTCAGTGGTACGTAGTTCTTTGCTTCCCAGTATTCGTTTCAGCTGCCAATTAGTACCATTATATATAACAGATGCCTTCGCTCAACTTCTCCAAAAGATGGCCGACCTGCAGAGTAAGTACCTGCTAGCTTATGAAGATCTTGTCCTAACATAAACTGTTCGTTTGACTAGGAACATTCCAAGCCCAGCAAGCGGCGACAGAGCAACTCAACAGACAGAACAAGGTTAGTAGTGTCATTGTACACAAAAGCTGATTTTGAATGTAGTTTATTATCTGTGATACTTTTCAATGCAATTAACATTCATTGTATCAATTACACAACCAATGCTAAATGATACACGACAGCAATAGGACAGTTATTACGGACTTTTCAAGTAACAGTGCCACAACTTTGTTGAAGAAATCCTAGGTTCTCTTTCCCACACTGCAAAGGAACGTTTTTTGTTTCTTTGTATAGGACCTCAGAGATGAAAACGCTTCGCTGAAATCAAACTTTTCTTCCGAGCTGAATAGCCTGAGCACTTCAATGAAGGTAACTTGCAAGTGAACTTGGTCTTACTGATACTTACTGTTTTTGACTCTTCTTTATGTAGGACCTCCTCAGAGACGAAACCGCTTCGCTGAAATTAAACTTTTCGTCCGAGTTGAATAATCTGAGCAATTCAGTGAAGGTAACTTACAAGTGAACTTAGTCTTACTGATGCAGTTTTTGTTTCACCTTTGTGTAGGATCTCCTCAGGGATGAAACCGCTTCGCTGAAATCAAACTTCTTGTCCGAGCTGAATAACCTGAGCACTTCAATGAAGGTAACTTGCAAGTGAACTTAGTCTTACTGATACTTAAGTTTTTGTTTCACCCTTGTATAGGACCTCAGAGATGAAAACTTTTCACTGAAATCAAACTTTTCGTCCGAGCTGAACAATCTGAGCACTTCGATGAAGGTATCTTGCAAGTAAACTTTGTCTTACCGATACGTACAGTTTTTGTTTCACCCTTGTATAGGATCTCAGTGATGAAAACTCTTCGCTGAAATCAAACTTTTCTTCCGAGCTGAATAACCTGAGCACTTCAATGAAGGTAACTTGCAAGTAAACTAGGTCTTACTGATACTTACAATTTTTGTTTCACCTTTGCACAGGACCTCGGTGATGAAAACTCTTCACTGAAGTCAAACTTTTCGTCCGAGCTGAATAACCTGAGCATTTTAATGAATAACCTGAGCGCTTCAATGAAGGTAACTTACAAGTGAACTTAGTCTTACTGATACTTGCAGTTTTTGTTTCACCCTTGTATAGGACCTCAGTGATGAAAACTCTTCGCTGAAATCAAAGTTTTCTTATGAGCTGAATAGCATGACCACTTCAGTGAAGGTAACTTGCGAGTAAACTTGATCTTACTGATTCTTAAAGTTTTTGTTTCACCTTTGTATAGGACCTCAGAGATGAAACCGATTCTTTGAAATCAAACTTTTCGTCCGAGTTGAATAAGCTGAGCACTTCAATGAAGGTAATTTACAAGTGAACTCGGTCTCACTGATACTTACAGTTTTTGTTTCACCTTTGTATAGGACCTCAGCGATGAGAACGCTTCGCTGAAATCAAAATTTTCTTCCCAGCTGAATAGCATGAGCACTTCAGTGAAGGTAACTTTTCCTATATGAATATCTTATAATCAGTTCGTCGTAGGCTATTTATAATTATAGAATTATAATTAGTGATGAAAACAATGAACGAAAATGAAGATAAAAAATGAAATCATTACAAACTGTTCTAGGTAACCCAAATAATAATAGAAATAATAATAACAATAATTACAATCGAAATGATTAACACCTTTTTAAACGAAAACATAATAATAGTTAATAATTAACATAATCATTCTTAAGCAGTAATGGTTATTATTAATTATATTATTAATTATTTATTATATTATATACTATAATATTATATAATATTATGGTTCATTATTAATTAGTACATATTATATTAATTATTCTTTTTATCACTTTAAGCATAATTAATTCACCTAGATCAGACTATTACAATAACTTCTCTACCATGAAAACTGTTGTATGTAAATAAGATTTGAGGGCTATAGTCCCGATGTGGATTGAAGCCAACAATGCACCCTTCAGTTATATTAATTATTAATAACTAATAACAATAATAATAATTATTATTATTACTTTATTGTTAGGATTAATAACTTTACAACAGCAATTTCTGAAATCGTACGTTATTAAACGCCACAGCCATTGTGTTTCCAAAGGCGCGCCTCTCTATAGCGGACACAGTCAGAAAACCGACTTTAAAAAATATTTGAACTTTCTTCATATCAAAACGTTCCCTAAATGATTTGATGTTCTTTAATCGCATTCTCAAGCGACATTTCTTCACACAAATATTTTAATCGTCCGTCCGTAGTAGAGGAGTTGGCCATTAGTGGGCTCAGTACGTCCGCGTCTGATATAGTAGCATAATAGTGTCTGAGTAATAGCAGTAGTTATCTAGTAGCAGTAGTAGCAACAACAGGAGAAGCAGTAGTAATGGCTGTAGTAGTAGCAGTAGCAGTAGCAGCAACAGTAGATGCAGCAGTAATAGCCGTAGTAGTAGTACGCGACGTCAAGCGGACGGCTAGCCAGTCACATTCCGTTCCGAGGGCACGTGACATTTACTTAACTTAAAACCAAATTTTAAAATGGTTCTGGTCCCCAAATAATCTTTCAATTTGCATTTTCGGATTTCTGACTTCGAAAACTATGGTTTTGAAAAATAAGAAAAAAATCATGCAATTTCCCCATTGAAAGAGAAACTCCGACTGAATGTGGTTTATTATGTGTTATGTGACACTTTCAAATGTAGTTATAATCGATTTTTTCGATAATAGTTATAATAATGTAAGTTATAATCGAAAAGTAGTTAATAATCGATAATAATAATTGTAACTATTGCACATTGAATGCTAAATGATACGTGACAGCAGTAGGACACTTACTACTGACTTTTCAGTTCACAGTACGACAGCCTAGTTTAAGAAGTCCTTATTTCTTTTCCCTAGAATTTTAGGTTCTTTATAAGAAACAGTCTTTTACTTCTTTTTATAGGACCTCAAGGATCAAATCCCATCTCTGAAGTCAAACTTTTCTTCCGAGCTGAAGAACCTTAACACCTCAGTCAAGGTAACTCTCATGTAAACTTAATCTTACTGATACTTTCTCCTAAAATATCGTTGAAAAGGAGATCTGTAAGAAGGTTTTTAATCGGAATTTTGTAGGATTCACTAACCAATTTTCTTAATTTTTTTAAAGGAAATTCTTCGGAAGATTTCAGGTAAGATGTCTTCATTTACCAGACCTTTCAATTACGTACTCAAGAATTGTCCAGTGAAAAAATATAGTACATATGTATAGTGAATATTAAGACAATATTGCTATATATCACGTGATGAACGTGGTCTTTTAATATGGATCTATTTGTTTCGCATCAAACAGACTCGGACAAGAAGTTTTTCAAAGCTGCCAAGGAGGGAGACATAAGTTCCGTTCGCGCCAGGATTCAGCTTGGGCTGAGTCTGAATGAAAAAGACCCGGACGACTATAAGCGTACTGCTTTACATAAGGCTGCGAGGTCAGGGCACACACCAATAGTGGAAGATCTGCTAAAAGCCGGAGCTAATCCAAACGACAAAGATACAACCGGAGAAACTCCATTGCACGAAGCTGCACGAAATGGCCATAAGGAAGCAGTCGATCGATTAATTCAAGCAGGAGCTAATCCAAACGAGAAAAGGAATGACGGAAAGACTCCATTGTACGAAGCTGCACGGAATGGCCATAAGGAAGTAGTCGATCGATTAATTCAAGCAGGAGCTAATCCAAACGAGAAAAGGAATGACGGAGAGACTCCACTGCACGAAGCTGCACGGAATGGCCATAAGGAAGCAGTCGATCGACTAATCCAAGCAGGAGCTAATCCAAACGAGAAAGACAATGGCGGATGGACTCCACTGCACGATGCTGCATGGAAGGGCCGTAAGGAAGCAGTGAAGGCTCTTCTGGGAGGAGGCGCAAGTACCACAGTCCAGAACAATGACGGTAAAACACCCAGAGACTTGGCGCTGGAACGCAATAAACAAAAAACCGCTCAAATTCTGGCTGCCCACAAAGTTTAACTTTCTTTACCAATGAAAAATCAGGATTGTCATTCTCTTCTTAAATGAAACAAAGCTTCTAGTAAAGCGCTGGATCCAAGATGTTCATCAGCGTCTAAAACTACTTCAATTAAACCATATAATCGATTTAATTCGGGGCTTTTATCCTCTACTGCTTTAACATTTAGTTTTGCTTCAACTGATGACACATTTCAACTGTTTTCATTCCATGCCAATACAAAATGCTGAAATGAAAATGAATAGATGAATCAAGCTTAGGCCGAAGGCCCACCTCACTATAGCGGACACCGTTATTAAGTCAAGTCTTTAAATATTTAATACTTTGATTATACCAAACTGTTTCTTGAATTTTTTTGGTGATTTTTAGACTTATTTGAAAGTGAGATTTCCCTATACAAGTATTTTATATGGGTGTCCGCAGTAGCGAAGTTAAGGGCTTAGGCTAAAGGCCCACCTCACTATAGCGGACATCCTTATAAAATCAAATTTTAAGATTTTTAAACTTGGCTTATACCAAAATGTTTCTTGAATTTTTTGGTGATTTTTAGATTTATTTTAAAGTGCAATTGGTTAACAAATGTGCTTTTAATCACTGTCCGCAGTAGTGGAGTTAAGGGCTTAGGCCACAGCCAGCCTCACTATAGCGGACACCGTTATAAAATCAAATTTTAAGATTTTCAAAACTTGGCTTATACCAAAATGTTTCTTGAATTTTTTGGTGATTTTTAAACTCATTTTAAAATCATATTTCTCTAAATATGTATTTTATATTGGTGTCCGCAGTAGTGGAGTAAGCGGCTTGGGCCAAACGTGAACCTCTCTGTAGCGGACACCTTTATCAAATCAAGTCCTAAGATTTTCAAAATTTTTTTAATACTGAAATGTTTCTTGAATTTTTGGTGATTTTTTGGCTCATTTTAAAGTCAGATTGCTTAATAGTTCAGTTTTATTCCGGTGTCCGTAGTAGTGGAGTTAGCCTACCTGTGAAGTCGAGCCCCTCTACTACGGACACGGGAATAAATCCGTTTGTTAGAATATTTCGCTAAATCAGTTCCAAATAATTGAAAAAAATAATCAAATTATTGCTAATATAACGCAATTTATTGAATATTTTACAACTGATTTGATAGTGGTGTCCGCTGTAGAGAGGCACGGGCAAGGCTCATTGAGACCAGCTTCTCTACTACGGACAGCCGTATAAAATAATGATATCGCAAAGTTTCGCCAAAAGTGATACCAAAAAATTGCAAAAAATTTGCAAAGCATTTCTATATAAAGTAAGTTGATAAGTACTTTTAAGCGGATTTAATAGAGCTGTCCGCTGTAGAGAGGCACGCATTTTTAAATAAGAAAGACCTCTCTACTATGGACACCGGAATCAAACACATTTTTTGCAATATTTCGCTAAAAACGGTTCCAAAAAATTGCAAAAAATTAGCAAAGTATTTCTATGTAAAGTAAGTTGGCAAAAGTTTTAAAGCTGATTTAATAAAGGTGTCCGCTATGGTGAGGCGCAGGTTTTGCATATGCCCTGTAACCCGGGCCAGTTTCGCCAGTTTTGCATATCATACCTGTTCAGGTGTGTCTGCCTGTTGCGTGACTATTAACTTGGCAGGAATCTCAGTTTCTTCCGTGATTCTTGACCAAGATTCTTACCAAGAATCTCAAGATTCTTGACTCATTTATTCAAATGAAGCCAAATCTCTAAATCCCCGATCTTATTAGCCCTATCTGAAGTAACCGGTTCCCAAGAATCAAGAATCTTTCTGTAAGGAAAAAAAAAAAAGATTCTGGAAATCAATATTCAAATTAGTTTTTGCGAAAAATTTTTCAAGCGGAGCCTCATTTTTCCGAAACTTTTTCCGAAAAGACTTGGCCAAAAATCAGCGAAACTAATTTGCAAATTTTGGAGAAAATATACTATAATTACTTAATTAAATAATTAATTATATATTACATTAATTATAATAATTAGGTTTGTGAAGTTTCCCCAAAGGGAAAAATGATGCGCTAGTTCAAACGGCTGATTGACCCTTTGAATGGTGCATGACTATCATGGATTCAGCAAGATGATAGTGTGTACTTGGCCCACTTTCACACGGTTCGTACGCTTGAATTTTCAAAGAACTAAGTCATGCAGTATTCAACACCTTGTTCAGAGGGTTCAGGTTTAGTAACCAAAGTGAGTTCAGCTACTATTCAGCTAGTGATTCAGAGGGGAGCTAGTGTTCCGCTACCTAGTCATTCGGTATAGTCATTCCATTTCTCCCCTTTTCAGGGAATTTCCCTGCCAAAAGTGGAAACACTGCTTATAACAGGCAGAGAAATAAACGAACCCATGGGCTCTTTGAAAATCTTTAGCGCTTGGTCGTCCGCTTATCTTGGTCACATAAAGAAAGTTCCCTTGAAACTGCGGTTCTGAGAAGATCTAATCGACTAGTTCAGCTCCGGCCCGACAGAAAATTCTCATAGGACTACGTAGAATTTGGAACAGAAACTCAGTGAGATCTCATAACTTTTAGAGCTTTGTCACTGAGATCTCACTGAGTCTCTGTTCCAAATTCTACATAGTCCTATGAGAATTTTCTGTCGTGGGAGAAACGACCAAAGACAGCCCGTGTCGTTAGCCATTAACCTATGGTCCATCATTTTCTTCGATTCCATACATAATAGGTGCTCGGCATTTCGTTAGTCGCGAATGAAATATGATTTGACTGGGAAAAGCTAATTACGAAGAAAAACGCAAAAAGAACTAAACATGAGAAGAAATCATGTCAGCAGGGCGAAGTATTGCGACCGGGTGGAAAACCAGTAGAGAGCGACTAGTCGACGAGATAACTGTAGTTAATGGGCGTGATTCTAATGGTATTTTGCAAATGACACATAATGATTAGGAAGATTGCAAGGGGTCCGCAACTTCCAAAAAGGGTGTACGAAGATTATAATCTTTAGGGATGATTAAAGATTATCAAAGACTATTGAAGATTCTTAAGATTATTGAAGATTATTAAAGGTTGTTAAAGATTATTGAAGATTAAAGATTATCAAAGATTATCGAAGATTATTAAAGATCATTGAAGATTATCAAAGATTATTGAAGAGTATGGGATTATTCAAAGATTTTGAAGATTTCAGGAACGCTTTCGTTTAGGTCGGGTAAGATGGCGTTTGAAAGAACTTGGGCATAATCTTAGAATGACAACCACTCATACGAATTCCGCTTTAATTATTCGTAAAATAAATCTACGGCTCACGTTTTCGCGTTTGCAGTAAATTCGGTATGAATAGTTCCCAGGTTTGCCTCTGTGAGCGCTGCATCAGGGCTGCTTGGCCTAATGTGTTCTTGCCCGGGAAATGTTCGCACTGTTCTACTTTTTGCAATTAGAGTTTCAGTAGAGATCGTTTCTTTTGTCCCTCCATTGCTGTAACTTATGTAACACGGGTAATATTTGATATCTTACGTAGACTGTAGAATGCGCAAGATTACATTTCAGTATTAATCATACAATGTAAGGTAAAGGAACTAAGTTCCGCTTCCGCAGCCACTTAGTATACCCTGCGCAAGCGGAACAAAAGCGGCATTTCCCTTCACGGCTTCTCTTTAAAAATGGCTGCCGCTACAAAATTTAAGTCATAAAATAGATTGTTTTTTGTTTTTTTTTAAGCCTAGATGATGAGATCTATTCAGAACGTTATGAAAGAATATCGCAATATCACTAAAATTATTAAGTCCCTTAGTAATTCTCAAAGATCATTAAAAAATTATCAAAGATTTTTCAAAGATTATTAGAGATTATCATATATTATATATGATAAATTATAATATAAAATGACATACATAAATATATAATATATATTAAAATAATATGTTAATGTGCATATTATTCGTAATAATATAATATATACAAATATAACCGATTTGTTGCAGTACTTATTTTTATTCTTTGATATTAATTTAAAGCGCTGACAAAACGAATGCTGGCAAGAACTTCACACTTGATAACCAAGGGGTCCGAAACTTCCAATAATCTTCGTGCACCTGGGTCATGTTGTCACTTTTATCAACCTGTTATCTCCACGTTATCTCCGTGTTATCATGTGTTATGAAATAATCTTCGTACACTTTTCCTCGGAATTTCGGATCCAGTGTTCCCACTTTTCAATTTTCCATTTTTCCCCTCTTCCCTCATCTTTTCCCTTTTCCCCCCTCCCTCCCAGAATATTCAATGTCTAGATTTCCCCCCCTCTTCCCTCATCTTTCCTTTTTTCCCCCCATCGTGCAAGAATGTACAGGATCTAGATTTTCTCTCTACTCTCCTTTCTTCTTCTTCCCTTTTCAGACCCCATTTCTCCCCTCTTTCAGGGAATTTTCCTGCAAAAGTGGAAACACTGTTGAGACCACTTGATCAAGTCTGTTTTCTCTCATTGCATTACTTGGTCACTTTTTAAATTCTAATTATTATTAATTCTAAATTAGTTAGTTGATAATATTTAATTTTAATTAATTAATTAATTTTTAATAATTTTAATTCATAAGTTAATTAAAAATATTAATTCTAATTGGTATGAATATTAAATACTATTAATTTTAAGTCTAATTTGAAAAATTAGAAAAATATTCGGAATAAAAAAATTGAATTATATAAAAACGAGTTTTTAAAAAGAAATTAAGTAAGTTGTATATACCAAGGGGTCCGAAACGCCGAGGAAAAGTGTACGAAGATTATTTGATAACATATGATAACACGGAGATAACATGGAGATAACGGCTTGATAACAGCGATAACATGACCCAGTTGTACGAAGATTATTGCAAGTTTGCGACCCCTTGGTTATCAAGTGTGACCAGTTGGGATAATAGATGATAACAGGTGATAACATGATGATAACACTTCATATAGGGTAAATACCCTGCGGCTATCGGCTTTTAAATCAAGGGGTCCCAAACTCCGAGGTCAAATGTACGAAGATTATTTGATAACATGTGATAGCATACGATAACACGTAGATAATAGGGAGATAGAAGGCTGATAACAGTGATAACACGACCTAGGTGCACGGAGATTATTGGGAGTTTCGGACCCCTTTCAGATGACAGACGGTCTCGTCCAAGTTGTTCGAAATCCTCAACGCGTTCTCCGCATTAGATCATCAGTGCTTGATGGTTGCCTTTCAAGGGCAGTTCATCGGGCTCTGATGATCTAAGCTTTTTACTTCTAGAATGCAGTGACGTTCTAAGGCTATCTAAGGTTTCTTTCATCTTCAATGCACTAATGAACTAAAACATGCCCGTATGAGTCCCATCAAGCAAGGAAGGAGAGTTGCAAGACAAACTATTATCACGGAGTTATTTCTAAATGCTCAACTAACGTTTTCACAACATTTGCTGCCGCGTCCCACACAAGTTTTAATGACTTCTCAGTGCGTTTATTTTTTTAATCAGTTGGCGCGATATCTTTCCCCGTTAGATGGTGTTAACAACGGTTTGTTTATTCTTATCACATTGTCAAATGTCAGATCTCATAAAAATATCTTCAAATTACTCTGACATCAAGAAGAAGATATGGACCAATCGAATAAGCAAGCTGGCAGAAATGGTACTTTACAAAACTCCAGCCAGATAAGCTGTTGCATCGCGTGATATAGAGACGCGCGTTCAGAGACCTGCTCGATCCTCTTTTGTCTGAGCTTTCGTCGATTCGTCTAGTGGGAACGGTTGCGGCTGAGATTTCAAATGGAAGGAAGAAAGAAAAGCGCAAAACTGTGGAACTACAATCATTTCCTTTAGGATATTATACCAGGGTGTCTGCCGTGAAAAAGATCCGAGTAGCCAGAAATCAATCAAGTATCCGAATCGCGGATCCCAAACCAACAATTTGGCAGTTGAGTCTTCAGAAATTCCTTTATCTTTGCAACAAGACAATCTCAACTTTCCTTGAAGAATCTTAGGTATTTCGTGCATTAGTTCCACTACTGTAAGGTTTTGATATAGTATTCTCTTTGGTGTTCTCCAAAGTGCCCAAAAAGCTACTGCCAGTAGCACAAGGGCTATGCGTGCAGACTTCCTCACCAGCAGTGGAGCAGAATATTGCTAGTCTGGTATATATTTTACTACACCTTAATGGTCAAGTTGTTTGAAATATTTACTACTTGATTTGCAGATACGAACGAGAATCTATTACATCGTTTGGACCAGCCATTGGCAGTATCAAAGATAAACACCTGGAGAGAGTGATCGAATGTAGCAGAAGAAAACTGGGAAAGTCAAAGTCAAAGGAATTTCCTTTCCCAGAAATATCTAGAAGGACCACCATCAGATAGCATTCTTTTGCTTTTGAGGCTGCCTTGCGGGTTGCCACTGCTTAAATATATCACTTTAGAGTAATATAATATTGAAACAGTTCCCTAGTTTTCTTGTAGTTGTGTTAGTTGTCGCAAGCTCTCTGTGTGAAATTAAGCTTCTCATTTTCGAGCCAATACACGAACTTGTTACTTGGAAAAAAGGGTTTTAGGCTTATAGTTTACCAACCACCAACCAAGACAGTAAGCAACGAGCTGGAAAAGATTTTTGTTATACAAAAAGGTAGAAACTGTCACCTTGTTCTACTATACCCCTTCGAGGGCAGTTTTGGAGTTTATGAAATGTTTGTTTTATTTTTCATGCCAGAGTGCTTTCATGACTGTTCATGAAAGACCATTCAGAAGCCGAATTCATGCAGGCTTTGCGGAAACAAACATTTGTCTCCAGTGAAAGATCTTTAGGTATCACGAGTGAAGTTAACCTAAGTGTGCACTTATTTTTGCGTGATGTATACGCGTTAACTCTGCTGGGAGTTAGTTAGCTCTCCATGGAATAAGAATGGATGAACGAAAGGGGCCTCGGTATTAGTAGTAGCCATCTGAACTTGAGGCCTGTCATCACCCTATCTCACCACTGTATCCTGCCAATTCGGGTTGACCGCGCACCTCAAACGCAGTTATGAAACTTTGCCACTGCGATCGCTAGCTGACGACTTTACAAGAAGTACGGCCCGCTCGTAGGTTACACGGGAAATAGAAACCCTAACAGGCCTTCAGATTAAATGGCTACGGATTAATTTTTTTATTTTTTACTTATTCTGTGAAGCTTTAATTTAAACAACTACAATATTACTATTATAACTGCATTATTACACCTTTGTGATTATTGTTTTTTAAGTTTATTATTAGTTCTTGTTAACACCCAATTATTGATTGAATGCAACAGATATATTTCGTCACAGTTTTATACTTTGTATGGTTTAAGCATAAGCTATAAAATGAACATTTTTTAAGCATTTTTATGGACTACGTTTACGCAAGTGTTGAGCGTATACATATTACAGATATTAGTTATTCAAGCCTTTGACCTACACGTAGTCTTTGTAGATGTTGAAGGTATCAATAATAACTGGCTTGACAGTTATTGTTCCAGCGAAATGAATTACATTTTACTTAAGTGCTTCACTAGTGTCAGTTTTCTAGTATATGACTGTGTTTTTGCGAAACTGTTTTTATTATGTTGTTTGGACGACTTCGTTGTGCATTCTCCGAGCTTTCTTGCGTCTTCGCGATGCTGGGGAAGTCTCAGTCTGGTCAAAGAGCTTAAACTGACAACTGCTTGAAGATCAACTGTCTGCACGACGAAGAAGTCAATTTTGTAGTAGCAGTCTTTTAATACAATCAGGTCCGTAATATTCTCTGGTCGTTGGCAATCTTAATGAAAGGTTAAATACAATCAGTCTATTCGCTCAAAGTGGAGCTGGTCCTCCATTCATCTGCTATCCCCTGCTCTGACGCGATCTGTTCGAGATTCGTCAGAACAGTTATGTTTATGTACATAACATTTCTATCCATGTCGTTACGTTCTGGATTATATCATTTATGTCTAATTTTGCACACCTCGAGATTCTCAAAGCTGCTTTTATGCTATATTTAAGTTGTCTAGTTTTCTGTTCCTCAACATAGTTGTCAACAAGACATGTCAATACTCCGCATCTCATAAAATTAGAACCATTAGGAAATGTAAAACAAATTCATCGCATATCCAAACCCAACAGTAAATCTTCGAGACACTTTTGGTGCCACTACTTTACCCGAGTCAACATCTTACACCAAATAGAGCCTCGCTTAAGTCGGTCAGGCTCGTTTCTCATTGCTCTACCTTTGTTTACGTAATAATAGTGCGTTTATTTTGGTCTTAAGTCCGGTTTCTGGAAATTAATCATTTAGTCAATCAGGTAGCAACATGTTGGGTCCTAAACTAGTCTTTGGTTTGGGATTCTGCATTTCTGAAACTGTCGCTTAGGTCTAGAGAAAAATCGGTTGGACATTGCAGATTGAGTATGTTAATGAAAATTAATGCAAAATACATCCAGCTAATAATAACGACATATCTATCCAGCTTTCGAATGGAAATACTTGGTTTTCATGATTTTAACATTGAAAAACAATTAACACATCTACAAACATTCTCACAGCGGTAGTTCCGGCATTAAATGTATTAGTGCCACATCACACAGAGCGCAGTAGTCTCTAGCAAAGAAGACCGGCATTTTGGCGGATCTTTTGTTTTGGTTTTTAAGTGCAATCAGTTTCAGTAACTTAAGAAAACAATAGGCAAAAATGAAATAATAGTGCAATAGTATACATGAAAAATTTTCTCTCCAGCTTCTGTAAAGAGTAGATTCGATGTGAAGTTCACTGCGAGCCAGGTTTTTCAATGTGGAGCGAAGCGTTTAAATGGCTTAAAAATAAATTACTTTTTTGTTTCACTAGTTGTAGTCGATATCTCAATCATTTAGAATGTAATAGCACATAGCTTAAGCTGCCAACTATGCATTCTTCTCTTTTTTTTTTATGGCTGCGTCTGTTTTCTTTGGGTGGATCATCTACCTCAAGCGAATGGCGTTCTACAGGGAAACCAGGTAACCTCACAGAGCAGTTTAAAAGAGCAGTCCAGTTTAAAGCCCTGTTTTAGTAAATTAAAACATCAAATTCGTCATTTACCAGTAAGAACTGTCACGACAAAGAGGGCAATCTGAACGCAAGCCACGCGGGCATTCTGAAAGAACCAATTCATGTTGTGTGTGAATGCATACAACATGTGTGTGAATGTACAACAATCCATCTCCAGTTTGATTACTGTATGCCATAAATAGGCAAAGCGTTTCGTCATTTCACAATCTCTCTGAGTACACCATGATGTGTGAAAAAGAACACAAAGTGGCAGTGATCGAAACTGTTTATCTTCATTTGGCAAAATACAAATAAAATGTCTAATACAATATTTTTTTTACTGTCAAGACTGAAAACAAATATACAAGTTAAGCCAGAGGAATTATGGAAACTGTATACTTTCTATGAACTTCGAAACCTGGGAGATCACATCAGCGAGAGTAACCGGATTCTAACTTATGTACAGAACGGTTACCATTTATCAGGCGTTGTAATCGAGAAACAAGAGGGCGAGGAGCAACTGATTTCAATCTTCAGGGTCTGGAGTTGAAGTGGTACATTTTTTCAACTTACGAAAACTGTTTATACAAACTAAATCACCGAATAAAAAAAAAATCATGAATTACTGGATTCTCTGATAAATGGAACGGTCACTACTAGAAGTTGTAGTTAACTGATGGACTGCATATAAAAGTCGTTGGGAAACGTCAACGCAGTACAGACACTCGTCCGTTTCGTTGGTCTTCAAGTCTGTTGACTGTTTCTCCGCACTAGACCTGGTAAGGCAGATTTTTTTCACTCATTCGAGATAACGCAATATGTACTTCATTCTGCCTTGCAGGAATCATTTACTATTTTCTTTAATACAAAGGTTTATCTGACTGTCTCTAGAGGTTAAATTTTCGTAAGAAGACCGGGACAGTAGAAATGAGAATCTTACCCCATTTGTTTTGCCTGTTTGGGTTTTTGGCCTATCATTGTCCTTTCCACTGTCACCACCCAACCAATTCGTAACGGAATCTAAATTCAATGGTACGTATTCGTTCTTTTCGACTAGTGCTAATTTTAGGTGATACTTCACATGATTTTGTTTAGATGCCCTGGGTCAGCTCTTGAAGGTAGCGGAATCGCAGACAAGTAATTAACTTGATGGACCATTCTCATGACTTTTAGTTACCAAACATTTGACAAACCTCTTTCACTAGGAATGCTCGAAGCTCAACAAGCGGCAACGGTGCAACTGAACAACCAGCTGAAGGTATAATCCTCCCACTAAAGTAGAGGAATAGTCTAAAATCCTCTTATATTGTTTACATAGAACCTGAATGATCAACTCGCAGCCCTAGAACCAAACGTGTTTTCCCGCATAGAGAAAGTGACCGTCCCGATAAAGGTACATTCTCCATATTTAGCCAATTTTTACTGTCGCTATAAATGTTTTTGATTTTTTTTTTCATGAAAGTCTTCAGTTCCTCTCGGGTGAGATTTCCTTGTCTCTTAAACCGTAAGTTTACCTATTTTAATATTCTTCTACCTAGATCTAAGTATTGTGCAGCAATCGGACTCGAAAGCGAAGCAGAACTTCTTCAAGCCGTCAAAAATGGAGACGAACGTTTTGTCCGCGCGTGGATTCGACTTGGGGTTGATATAAACGCTAGAGACTCGCATGATTATAGGAGAACGGCTTCACTTAAAGCTGCTAGAGCCGGCCATACATCAATAGTCAAAGACCTCCTAAATGCCGGAGCCAAATCAGACGAGAAAGATGCCAGTGGATGAAGTCTACTTCACTGGGCAGCAGGGAAAGGTCGAACTGAAATAACGAATCAACTAATTGAAGCAGAAGCTGACGTAAACGGCAAAACTGAAGGCGGAGAGACTCCATTGTACTTGGCTGTACAAAACGGCCAGAGGGAAATAGTAGATCGTTTAATTGCAGCGGGGGCTAGTCTTAACGAAAAAAATGGTTATGGATGGTCTGTACTGCATTCGGCTGCAGACAAGGGCCATGAGGAAATAGTAGACCGTCTACTCCAAGCTAGAGCTAATCCAAACGATAAAAATCCCTCCCGATGGACTCCTCTGCACTATGCTTCATATTATGGGCACCAGAAGGTGATAGATCGATTAGTTAAAGCGGGCTAATCCAAACGAGAAAACTGATGAGGGAAAGACTCCGCTGCATTTTGCTGCAACTGAAGGGCATATGGAAGCAGTAGAGCGGTTACTCGAAGCAGGAGCAAATCCTAACGAGACAGACTTATAGTTGCAGGACGCCTTTTCAATGGGCTGAACGATATCGCCGCAAGGAAATAGTAGATCGCCTAACTCAAGCATCGAAACAAGGATCGACTCCACTGAACTAGGATGATCACAAAGAAAACTGATAGTGTATAAGACAACCCGGGACAATGATTTCACCCAAAGTGGGCAACTCCGTTGAAGACGTATCAAATTGGAGAGATTCTTTCTGCTAGTAGTGCTTGATAACTCCCACCAACCAAGATGTTCACAACATTCTATGGTTAATTTCATTCATTTGTATAGTCGATTCTCTCTGTTGCTGCACTCTCTTCAGTTTCTACATTATGCTTTGCTTGGGTCTGTACTCGTTTCTATACCAATAAAAGATGAGAACAAAATTATCCAACAAATACTTCAATTATTCAAGGGCACAGTAATAGAATTAAGTCGAAATCTTCATACGGTTACAACATAACTGTAATTGTTCTGAAAGGAACTTATGTTATCTTGTGATCTTAGTCTCCTGAGCGTTCTGGGAAGCGTTTGGGATGATCGCTGAAGTCGATGGGGATGAAACGAGAGAGAGGGAGCAGCGTCCGATTTGAAGGGATTTCCTTCAGAGCGGACAAAAGCGGACGCATAACGGACAAGAAAATGAAGGTTTGGCCAACTCATCATCGGTTTGAACGTTTTTCCGTTGCTCGTTTGTTGCTTGAGAAAAACTGACGTTTTTTCCTCTGCCGCTTCCTCAGGAAATGTACCACGGTTCCTTCTTAAGAACCATACAGGACGAGAACACACCAGGAGTCTTGCTACAGTCTTACGAGAATCTTTGAAGAATCTTAGAACTGAATTATATGTTTATTTGGCGCCATTATAAATTGAAACCTCTTGGAATTGGACAAATAAGATCGGAACTTTTTAGGATGCAATCAACTTCTCATATCAGATGAACGACAAATGAGATCGGAACTCCATGAAAGGGTTGAATGAAGGTTTTCGGCATCTCACGATAGCATGAAATGACACCTAGATTTTGGACTATTGAAGTTAAGATGAATATTAACATTGTTAGAGTGGATGAACAGTTTTCCTTGTGAAGTGTGAAGTTGAAGTTGTGATTCCTTGAGATGTAACACTGATAACTGGCATCAGTTTATCCTTTCAACGTCTGTGTTCAAGAGTTGCGACATTTGCTAGCACTTGTGCAATTCTGTTTACATTCAACTCTGACACTTAAGAGGTTCATATAAACAAGAGTAATCATATTTGACTGATAACTACAACGGTTACCGGTTACACCAGGCGTTGTAATCAACCAGAGGCCCGTGTATAAAATTCACGCCAAAAGTCAACGGACGACATGCACTCGTCAGATTCGTTGGCCTGCAAACGTCGCTCGTCTGATCTTCCACGTTGAACCTGGTAGGAGATTCTTTCAGTTTCCCAGACAGCGCTATCTGATTTAGATTTTTAAATCTTAGAAAAGTATTGTTTCCAGCAGAGTTAATGTTACAAATTATCCGTAGACAGTTTTATCTGTTGATGAGTTATTGTTATTCTACTACATTTTTCCTTATTACTAAAGAATAGTAATGAAAAATAGCATCATCACTGTTCGGTCTACTGTTGATTAAGTTTTTCAGTCGACAGTCAATAGAACGTTAGCTAAAGTAACACAGTAATGCCTGCAGAAAACTTAAAGCGAGTCAAGCGCGGAACAACCTAAGTTCTAAATCGATTTCTTGCGGTTTGGTAGGGGCTATTTTGTTTCCAGTTCTGTCTCTTGGATCCAGTGCCTGAAGCAAAATTTTAGAGGAAATCGAAAGCAGGGACATGAGAACCCTAGCCCGTTTACTTTGCTTCTTAGGCTGTATTGTCCTATCGTTCTCTACCACCAACCAGACAGAAGACTCGTGGGCCAAACTCGAAATATCGCCACGCGCCATAGCCTCGATGCCGTTTCTAAGTTACCGCATCGATATATACGAAAGCTCAGGAGGATTGACAAACGTTGATGCGAAAGATAGAAAATATTACTACGCTCCTATTTCTCTACTAGATCCTCAAAGCGCAGTCAGTGGATTAAACAATGCCACCGGCGAGGCCGAGATGCGTTTCCGAATTCATCTCTGGACCGAGTCGGTAGAAAAACAGATCTTCAACTATTTGGCTAAAGTGGTTGGCGTTGAGACCTCTATCCATCAAGTCCGTGTGATACCCTTTGAAAAGGTTATTCTTGTATCTACGCAGCAAACTGACAAGTCCCGGGTTCATAAAGAATGGATCCCGTACAAGTCGGGTCAGTATCTCGGGTTCCGGATCATTTGCGACAGAATAGATTTTTGCAACCTTTTGGCTGAACAGATGCGTTTCAATCCGGAGCAGTTCGCGCACCTCAAACTGCAGTTCAGTTTGGACTCGCAGCGCTCTAAACGCCGGGAGACGGTCATCAGAATCGAGAACATCGTATCGGGATCCATGTTCTCGGAGCTCGACGAAAAATTTCCCAACAGCAAAGAAGTTTACTTAACTGCAGCTGATACCAAGCGTCTCCTCTCTGAGACCGTTAGAAACGTCCTTGCCGAGACATTCAGTGATGATGAAATCCTTCAACAGAGCGCCGAGTCAGTCATCTATAAGAGTCTGGAGAGGCTTATCGTCTCTGGCAAGACTGAGATTAGCGAACAGAGCAAAACCATGTGGGACTTGGTATTCTGGGACCAAGACAATTATCGTCCCGATCGTTCAAGTAAAGAGATTTCTGAAGTTTATCGCAATTCAGTGAGCGACGCACAGCAGAGGATGGCGGAAACATTTTCCAAGAGCAACAAGTTTTCCCACGACATCAACGTCACCTTCGCGGATACGGCTTTAATACTGGATTCACAACGGAAAATGCCAATTCCAACAGTAAAGAGAAAGAAGACTTTCTAAAGCTAATGAAAGAAAGTAAGGATCACGTTCAGTGGGAAGGACAAAAGTTTGTTCCCAAACCCATGCAGTTATCGAGAGTCAACCTGGCACAAATTCGCAACGCTCAGAACCTTCGGGATATTAGAACGCAGGTCACCTATTCGCAGTCGGTCCTGTCGACAACTATCGAAACGCCTATTCCTTCCAATTCACAGTCTCTTGAACTCTTTGTGACCGAATCCAAACGCAGTGGTACGTAGTCCTTTGTTTTCAATATTCGTTCTGGCTGGTATTTATATCATTTATATTTAGACACCGCTGCTCAACTTCTCCAAAAGATGGCCGATCTGGAGAACAGTAAGTACCCTGATAAGCCAATGCTTCATTCCAATTACTTTGATATGTTCAACACTTTTAACCAACATAAATTGTTCGTTTTACTAGGAACACTCCAAGCCCTGCACGCGGTGACAGTGCAACTCGATAGCCTGAAGAAGGTTAGTTGTACCAATTGAAAGAAAACTTTAGACTGAAGGTAGTTTATTCTGTGTGTTATGTGACTTCTCAATATAATTAACATCGATTGTAACGATTGCACACTGAATGCTGCAATGATAAATGAATTCAGTAGCATAGTTATTACTGACTTTTCAGGTAACAGTACGACGACGTTGTAGAAGAAATCTTAGATTCTGTTCCCTAACATTGCAAGTCCTTTATAAGGAACAGTTTTTTTTCGTTTTTGCTTCTATGTACAGGACCGCAGTGATGAAATCACATCCTTGAAATCAAACTTTTCTTCCGAGTTGAATAATCTGAGCACTTCAGTGAAGGTAATTTACAAGTGAACTCAGTCCTACTGATACAGTTTTTGTTTCACCTTTGCGTAGGACCTCAGCGATGAAAACGCTTCGCTCAAATTAAACTTTTCTTCCGAGTTGAATAATCTGAGCACTTCAGTGAAGGTAACTTACAAGTGAACTTAGTCCTACTTATACAGTTTTTGTTTCGCCTTTGTGTAGGACCTCAGCGATGAAAACGCTTCGCTGAAATCAAACTTTTCTTCTGAGCTGAATAGCCTGGGCACTTCAATGAAGGTAACTTACAAGTGAACTTAGTCCTACTGATACAGTTTTTGTTTCACCTTTGCGTAGGACCTCAGCGATGAAAACGCTTCGCTCAAATTAAACTTTTCTTCCGAGTTGAATAATCTGAGCACTTCAGTGAAGGTAACTTACAAGTGAACTTAGTCTTACTGATACAGTTTTTGTTTCACCTTTGTCTAGGACCTCAGCGATGAAACCGCTTCGCTGAAATCAAACTTTTCGTCCGAGTTGAATAATCTGAGCACTTCAGTGAAGGTAACTTACAAGTGAATTCAGTCCACGTATTTCTCGAGAGCGAGAATGAGGAACCGAGTCTTCTGCTTCTGGCTACATGCCTACCACACCCTGCGTCCTAGCCCTATCATATTTCTTTACTTTTTTTCGAGGAAAAAGCCGCTTAAAATTGTACTAAAGCAATAGTTACTAAACCTAGCTTACCTAACCTAGCTTTTTTTCGCATTTGGCTTCCGCCCTACCTCCTGCGCCCCAGCCCTACTGCTCTGTGTGCGCTTGGTGTGCAGTATAGAAGCGGTCCCTCATTCTCGCTCCTGAGAAATTCATTACTGATACAGTTTTTCTTTTTTCACCTTTGCGTAGGACCTCAGCGGTGAAACCGCTTCGCTGAATTCAAACTTTTCGTCCGAGTTGAATAATCTGAGCACTTCAGTGAAGGTAATTTACAAGTGAACTTAGTCTTACTGATACCAAAAACTAGAAAGACCACGAACGAGATTAAGCCATTGAAACCATGCGCGTGGCACCGCACCGCAGCGCTGCAGTGCATCTATGCTTGATAGTTTGCATGGCCATAGCGGCTAGAGCACTGAAAAAAATTCAGTTATGACTCGTAGTAAACTATAAGATACTGGAAATCTACAAAAAAGTAATTGAATGGGCCCCTTCAGTATAAAATGTATTTAAATCGATTCAAGAGCCGTATCTAAATTATTTTGAAAACCTATTTGAATGAAGACTAACTCCTCGAGAACGGACAGACGAATCGAATAATTTTACATCGAAGTCTCTGTGAAATAATTCTGAACAATTACGAAAAATAGATCGACATTTCTGCGTTAAAAAATTTCAATACTTGTCGCACATGACTTAGCAGCAATGTCCGTTATAGAGGGGTCGACGTGTCGCTTATGCCCTATACGTGCGGTGCAAGGTATAGTGCCAAAACTATACATCACATGCAAGGCATACCCCCACGTAATGTGCACATGAGTATCGTTATACGTGCGAGTCAAGAATGGAAATTTCGAATTTGACATTGTGTTAATAGTTTTCCTACTTGTAGGAAAATCAACTAAAGATAACAAACGGAACTTGCGTAGGCTATTATGCATCTCTATGAGTTCACAGTAAGTCAAGTAAGCAGGTGATAGAAAATCCTTTAGGGGGCGGAATTTCAAAAACGCTTGGATCTTGGTGAAACCGTGGCGTAACGTCATCAACTCGGTTCTATCCACGGCTGCTATAGGGATCGCCTAATTTTGTTGAATCTTTGTTCATTTTTACTGCTTTTTTCTCGAGCTGAGTCTGATGTTTTAGCTATATGAATATCTTATAATTATTTTGTGGTAGGTTATTTATAATTACAGAATTATAATTAGTGATGAAAACAATTAACGAATTAACGAACTGTTCTAGGTAACCCAAATAATAATAAAAAAAATAATAACAATAATTACCATCATGATGATTAACAACTTTTTTAGAACAAAAACATAATAATAATCAGGGGTGCTCACGAGGGAGTTTCAAGAGGCAAATGCGTCGTTGGAGCTCAGGGTGGGTACTTGCACTAAGTTGGTCAGTAAATTTAATTTTTATTAGTTTTTCCTATTTCACAGTAAAAAAGATATTTTCAAGTGTACGCATACATAATACGTGCATAGTATAACATCTGTACACAGTATATATCATTTTGTAAATAGGTAGGTGGGTACATTCAAGGTACCAAGATGGGGTGTGCCTCGTAGGCCAGGGTGGGGTTAGGCACCCCCTGATCATAATTAATAATTATTATAATCATTCTTAAGCGGTAGTGGTTATTATCAATTATATTATTAATTATTTATTATACTATATCCTATAATATTATGTCATATTATGGTTCATTATGAATTATAACATATTATATTAATTATTCTTTTTATCACTTTAAACATAATTAGTTCACCTAGATAAGACTATTACAATAACTTCTCTACTATGAAAACTGTTGTATGTAAATAAGGATTATTGTTTACATTTACTTCACTTAAAACCATATTTTAAAATACTTCTGGTCCCCAAATAAAGTTTCAGACTGCATTTTCGGATTCCTGACATCGAAAACTATGGTTTTCAAAAATTAAAAAAAATCATGCAATTTCCCCATTGAAAGGGACACTCCGACTGAATGTGGTTTATTATGTGTGTTATGTGACACTTTTAAATGCAGTTATAATCGGTTGTAACTATTGCACATCGAATGCTAAATGATGCATGACAGCAGTAGCACACTTACTACTGACTTTTCAGTTAACAGTACGACAGCTTTGTTGAAGAAGTCCGTAATTCTTTTCCCTAGAATTTGAGGTTCTTTATAAGAAACTGTATTTTACTTCTTTTTATAGGACCTCAGTGATCAAATCCCATCTCTGAAATCAAACTTTTCTTCCGAGCTGAAGAACTTGAGCACTTCAGTGAAGGTAACTTTCAAGTAAACTTAATCTTACTGATACTTTTTCCTAAAATATCGTTGAAAATGAGATCTGTAAGAAGCTTTTTAATCGGAATTTTGTAGGATTCACTAACTCTTTTTCTTATTTTTTTTTTCTAAGGAAAACTTTTGGAAGATTTCAGGTAAGATGTCCTTTATCAGACCTTTCAGTTACGTACTCAAGCATTGTCCAATTAAAAAGATAGTACATATGTATAGTGAATATTAAGACACTATTGTTATACAACGTGTTGAACGTGGTCTTTTAATATGGCTCGATTTAGGTATTTCGAATCTAACGGAAACGGAAAAGAAGAAAAAGTTTTTCAAAGCTGCCAGCGAGGGAGACGTAAATTTCGTTCGCGCCTGGATTCAGCTTGGGCTGAGTCTGGATGAAAAAGACCCGGACGACTATAATAATACTGCTTTACATAAGGCTGCGAAGTCAGGGCACACACCAATAGTGGAAGATCTGCTAAAAGCCGGAGCTAATCCAAACGACAAAGCTATCTACGGATATACTCCACTGCACCGGGCTGCAAACAATGGCCATAAGGAAGCAGTCGATCGATTAATTCAAGCAGGAGTTAATCCAAACGAGAAACATAATTACGGATCGACTCCACTGCACCTTGCTGCACAGAATGGCCATAAGGAAGTAGTCGATCGATTAATTCAAGCAGGAGCTAATCCAAACGAGAAACATAATTACGGATCGACTCCACTGCACCTTGCTGCATCGAATGGCCGTAAGGAAGTATTGAAGGCTCTTCTGCGAGGAGGCGCAAGTACCACAATCCAGAACAATGACGGTAAAACACCCAGAGACCGGGCGCTGCAAAACAATTACCACGAAATCGCTCAGATTCTGGCTGCCCACAAAGTTTAACTTTCTTTACCAATGAAAAGTCAAGATTGTCATTCTCTTCTTAAATGAAACAAACCTTTGAGTAAAGCGCTGGATCCAAGATGTTCATCAGCGTCTAAAACTACTTCAATTAAACCATATAATCAATATAATTCGGGGATTTTATCCTCTACTGCTTTAACATTTAGTTTTGCTTCAACTGATGACACATTTCAACTGTTTTTCTTCCAATGCCAATACAAAATGCCGAAATGATTACTTTAAATATTCAAGTACACAGCTACAGAATTCAGATTTATTATCGAACCCCCCCCCCCCCGCCCACATACATCAAACTGAATTGTAATTACTCGGAAAGAAACCAGTGCTACCTCAGAATCTAAGTAATTCTGGGCGTCCTGGAAGCGTTTGGGATGATCGCTGGAGTCGGAGGATGAAACGAGAGAGCGAGCAAGCGTCCGATTTCAAGGGATTTCCTTCAGAGCGGACAATGGTGGACGCAGAACGGACAAGAAGATGAAGGTTTGGCCAATTCATCATCGGTTTGACCTTTTTTCCGTTTCTCGTTTGTTGCTTGAGAAAAACTGACGTTTTTTCGTCTGCTGCTTCCTCAGGAGTTACGCCACGGTTCCTTCTTAATGACTATAACGGACCAGAATAGATCTTTCGGGACTTGCAAGAACCTCACAAGAATCTTTTCAACAATCTTTGAAAGGGAATCGGTACATGAATCTCATATTCATGCCGCGTTATCATCTGTTATCAACTATTCCTCTCCACTCATCTGCTTTTGTATTAGTTTCTTGTAGTTCAAGACATTTTCGCTAATATTTGAGATTCTCTATAGATTCCGAGATTCTTTTCATGATTCCCAGATTCTTCAGTCCCTGCCCTACCTCTCGTCAAGTTATCATCGTGTTATCAACCTGTTATCAGCTGTTATCAGTCCATTCTCTTGGTCTCCCTCATTGCTCTATCCGCTTTCTTCTGGTCTTTCCACTCGAGAACTCGAGATATCAAAGAATCTCGCGTTCTCTGCATGATTCTTGGATTCTCTTCAAGATTCCCAGATTTTCGGGTCCTTGCCTGAGGGTAATCGATGTTGTCTGTTAAGATTTTTGCTTGTGTCTAATGAGATGCGCGAGGATTTCTAAGGCGGGGTGGTCTGTGCTGTTGGGTAATTAAAAATGGTCGGTGCGCGGCTCTTGACGCAATTACCTGATGGATGATATGACTGCGGCTATTACCATCACCGCATTACCTTGCCCCAGTCTAGTGCGGTTTAATGCCCGCCTTCCCCATTGCCAATATAGCCTATGCCAAAGGCCGACCTCACTGTAGCGGGCACCTTTATCAAATCAGTTTTTAGGATTTTTAAAACTTTGATTAAACCAGAATGTTTCTCGAATTTTTTGGTGATTTTTAGACACACTTTAAAGTGAGATCGCCCAATAAATGTATTTAATACGACTGTCCGCACTAGCGAGGTTGAAGGCTTATACCAAACGGCACGCCTCTCTATAGCGGACAGTCGTGTCAATAATGTTTACTGGAATATTTCGCCAAAAATGATTTCAAAAATTAGCAAAAAAAAAATAGCAAAGTATTTCTATGTAAAGTAAGTTGGAACAAATTTTTAAGCTGATTTAATAAAGGTGTCCGCTATGGAGAGGCACTCGTTTACCATCAAAATTGACCTCTCTACTACGGACACTGGAATCAAATACATTTGTAGCAATAATTGACCAAAAATGGTTTCAAAAAATTGCAAAAAATTAGCAAAGTATTTCTGTATCAAGTAAGTTGGTAAAAGTTTTAAAGCTGATTTAATAAAGGTGTCCGCTATGGCGAGGTACACGTTTTGCATATGCCCTGTAACCCGGGCCAGTTTCGCTAGTTTTGCATATCACACCTGTTCAGGTGTGTCTGCTGTTGCGTGACTATTAACTTAGCAGGAATCTCAGTTTCTTCCGTGATTCTTGACCAAGATTCTTGTGACTCATTTATTCAAATGAAGCCAAATCTCTAAATCCCGATCATATTAGGCCTATCTGAAGTAACCGGTTCCCAAGAATCAAGAATCTTTCTGTAGGGAAAAAAAGATTCTGGAAATTATTATTCAGATTAGTTTCTGCGAAAAATTTTCAAGCGGAGCCTCATTTGCGTAAAAACTTTTTCGGCAAAGACTTGGCCAAAAAATCAGCGAAACTAATTTGAATATTTTGGGGAAAAAATACTATAATTACTTAATTATATAATTAATTACATATTTTTCATTTGTGTTTGCGAGGCTTCACGTGAACTTTGACTAAACTTTTAAATTTTATAATAGTTAATTAATATATAATAGTGAATGGAAGATGATGATTGTTGTTATCAACTGTTGTTTGTTGTAGAGTATACAACAACCAACAATCAACCCGCAAGCTGAATAGATAAGCGATAGCCACGTTAGTAAGTTGGTAAGGTAAGGTCTCATCTGGACCAAGGTTTCATTTAATTATTTACAAAAAACTACTGCGCAAAACATCGTAGTTATTATTTAACGTTGTTAACTAGTCTATACTAAAGCTATTTTATGTAACTAATTAAAATCTGACTGAATATTTGAATTTTATTTAGCGATTTTCCAAAGCTGCCTCGCTTATGGCCGATTACTCGGAATTCAAATATTCAAAATAATAAGTAATTATAAAAATAAGTTAATAATATTGTGTAAAATAAATTCGCTAATATAATTTAATTGTATTAAAATATGTAAAAATTTTCATAATTATATAATACGAATTAAAAGTTGAATAAAATTATATTTTTTGAATTTTGAATAAAAGCAATGTGGCAACGCCGGACGTTCTATTTTTCGTTTTCATTGAATAACAGCAATAATAAAAATAATTACTTTATTATAATAAATAAGTAATTTTCTAGTAAGAAATAACTAAAATAAATTATTTAAATATAATTCTCTCAATATTCATAATTATATCATATTAATTAAAAATTAAAAAAAATATTTTTTCTGGAGTTCGAAAAAACGCAATCTGGCAACGCCGCACGATCGATTTGTATTTCGTTCAAGGCAGTGGGCGAGCGAGGCGGAGACATATATTTGTATATATATGATTGTGTTTTGAGTTTTCTTTTTTTTTTATTTTTCCATCTTCTTTAAAGGTTATTTAAATAAGTGTTAAGAGGGCTGGTAGCTCAGCGGTTACGACCGCCGCTCTTCACCTCTGGGTCTGTGGGTTCGATCCCACTCCCAAGTGAGCATTCCATTCCGGGAGCTGCTACACGGAAAAGCTGTTGCCACGGTAATTCCGTGGCACGAAGGGAACTTGGAAGCTATTGCCACGGATTTCCGTGCCAATCCCTGTCCGAGAAGGCTATTGCCATGGAATTTCCGTGGCAAGAACTGCACTAGATGGCTGTTGCCACGGAATTTCCTTGGTAATAACTTTCGATTTCCCTTAGTACCACGGAAATTCCGTGGTAAACAGCTTTTCCGTGCAGCACCTGTCACGAATTTCCGGGCCTTCGGAAACACATGTGCCGATACTGTGTAGTTCCCACAGCACACGAAGTACATTTATTTCGGAATTTTAATTTTTAATTTCACTTAAGATGCTGTTTATCCAGTAAATGAAAATTATCGAGTAAAGACACTTGGAAGTTAAATTAATTTTGAAACATTACGTTATATTAATAGCGGAATACAACCAAAAATTAAAAGCTTTCCAGAGCAACGTCTGCATTGTCTCGCACTGTCTCCAGATTTCTCAAAAAGACAAATCAAAACACGACTGGTAAAATGGTTAAAGAATACACTGTGGCGAAAAAGACACTTTCACTGGGTAAAACGGTGGTGAAAGTTTTTTTTACCCCTCGAATTTGCGGTGAAATTTATTTTACCCTCGAATGTGCGGTGAAATTTTTTCCACCCATTGAATTTGCGGTGAAAGTTTTTTTTCACCCCCTGACTTTGCAGTGAAAGGGCCTTTTTCGCCACAGTGTAGCTCAAAAGGATTGGAAATACAAACACATCGTAAAATCGTTCAAATTTGTTCAAATATTCCTGTTAAAATTTGTCTAAATTGAGTTTCGGGATGCTGTTGGAATCGTTCACTTGAAGATCCGAAGAAATTTCAAGACTGCTATCCTCACTCAAAAAGATCACGGCGTTCGATTTCTTACAACGATCCATAACATGCAGTTACAAAATGTTTGGTCCTGGTATTTCCGATGTTTAGTAACAATTAAGAGGAATCTTCGCGTTAATAAGAACAAAAACCTGTTCAGAATTCACTAAAAAAAATCAAAGATCATTCACATGAGTGGAAAATTATCAGCAGAGGGTCTTTATAACACTGGTCTATTATTTGTAAGGTTCTCTGACCTTATGTACACTGTGGCGAAAAAGACACTTTCACTGGGTAAAACAGTGGTGAAAGTTTTTTTTCACCCCTTGAATTTGCGGTGAAATGGCCTTTTTCGCCACAGTGTAGACACAGACATAAAGTCGAAACTGATTTTAGATTAATAAACTTCCTCTATAGCCCGTTGAAAAAAAATATCCATTATTTATTCTAGAAAATATCTACATGTTGTCTGGAGAACAGCCTGGTAACAACCTGCTGTTGTCTAAAGAACAGATAGTATAATTTTGCTGTTTTCCCTTAGCTGTTCTCTAGATGTCCTCTAGACGTTCTCCATCTTTTTTCAAGCATCTATCCGTTCTCCTGTTCTTCTTGACTTTTTCTCTATAAAACATCTATCTGATCTCCAGATAATCTTCATCTTTTCTTCACAAGAAGAACCTTGTAGTATAAAATATTTCAATATAAAACAATTAATTCTGAAATATTAAAGGATTTTCTTCACTTCAGGATTATTTGAGAAGCTTAATCGCCTTGTGATAAATTTCCTTTTTGACTGCCTCAGATTAATGTCAACTGAACACAAATTTTTGGAACTGACTCATTGAAACTAAATCAGTCGGTAAATAAATCCCATCCTTTGAATCATATGTTTATGGTGGTTCGACACAATATCTTTTTAAGCTACACAATTTTCCATAAAATACTTTTGGCAGCAGGTAATGGCGGAAGCTTCTCCCGCAAATTTTACTTATGTCATAGGCAGTATTAGTTACCCACAATGAAAAATGCAGTCTAGAGAGTTCTTAGAAAGGAAGAGGTAATCTCGGGGTAAGGATTTATAGTTTTCATGGAACTTGACTGTAGAAAACTTAATGCGATCGTCCTTTTAGCTGAAAAATCTAATTCCAGAATGTCTCAGAGTTTGCTTGAAAACTTACTATATCATTTTAACTTCAAAAATGTCAAATTCTTTCATTCTTGTTGAGCAAGAGTTACAGTTCGGTTGCTGAAATGATGAACTCTGTGAATTCTCACGTTGGAACTGATGTCACGGAAAACAGTGACAATTTTGATTTGACTAGTGTTTTGTACAACGGGAAGCAATTTCAGAGTTTTGAGATGGTAGAGGAATTCGTGAAAGAACTTAGCTTGGAGAAAAAAGTAATGTTGTGGTGAACGAATACACGGTGAAGAGTTAAAATAAGTTTCAAAGATATTTTTTGAATGATACATTTATGCTATCTTGACGATAACTGTATCGATTTACTCTTGACTAGAGCAATTGACTTAGCAAAATGTTATTCCGTGACACTGGCTTCCTGAATAAACATGGTGTCACGGAAAATAGTAAAGTTTCCGTAATGCAGTTTAAGTGTAACGCAATTTTTCGTGGCAATAGCTTTCGAGCACCTTTAGTGCCACGGAAGTTCCGTGGCAATAGCTGTCGAGTGTCCTTGGTGCCACGTACTTTCCGTGGCGATAGCTTTTGAGTATCTATGGTGCCACGGAAGTTCCGTGGCAATAGCTTTGGATGACACAAGTACCACGAAAATTCCGTGCCAATAGCATGTGGTTGCATTAAGTACCACGGAAATTCCGTGCCAATAGCAATAACCCTTACGATCCATTACTCTTACTCAAAATTCAAAGTTTCAGCAAAGTTCCTCAAGATTCTTACTCAAGATTCGGGGTCTAAGCGTAGGATTCTTCAACTATTCTTAAGATTCCTAGTAGATTCAAGATTCTTAGTCAAGATTCTTCACTTTTTCTTTTTTATTTTTCTAAAAATCCCTCAAAAAGATCTTGACATTTGATAAAAATTTCGCGTAAAGTCTTCCAAATGATTCCGACCAGAAAACCGGAAGCGGAATTGCATGGGAACATTTTTTTCCCACTTCCTTCTTTCCGTTTGGTCCAATCACAAGCCGGAATAGTTATTTTCCCCTAACCAATTAGAGAAGAATTTAATTACGAAAAAATTCGCTAATTAATTAACTCGTTTCATTGGTTTAAAATCAACCATGAATTAAATTAATTATAATTAAAATTATTATGCTTTATAATAACATACTAATTGGATTCTAATAATATTATGATATTTTATTCTATTATTAATATTTTCCAATTATTTCACAGTATTGTATGCAATTCTACTGTATTTATTTTAATTATTTAATTATCTTTACTATTTTGTTATATATTAGTATTATACTTTAACTCGATTCAAGTCATTGAATTATGATGTTGAATAATGGTGGTGAATGTAATGACAGTATCTCGAATAACAGCACGCACTCGTCAAATTCGTTGATCTGAAATTCTGCCGTTCGACTCTCCGGTTGATCGCTATATCTTTCGAAAGAAAAATTCACGAGGGAACAAAACCGCAAGAATGACAATCGTGCCCTGCTTGCTTTGTTTGTCGGGGATTATTAGCCTACCCGAAATTCAGGCGATGCTCAACGGGCAATTCAGGCGGTAGAACATAAGGAAAAATCAGACGGCCTTAGATGGTAGTCACACACTAGCTGAAATCAGACGTTGTTCTGTGCATGGTTCAGACACTAATGAAATTCGAAAAAAATTCAGGCAATGCTCAACTGCTTATTCAGGCGGTAGAACATTGCACAAATTCAGTCGGACTTAGACCGTAATCATACACTAGCTTTATTCAGACAACGTTCAGCACATGATTCATGCGCTCGTAAATTTGAGAGAAATTTAGGCGATGCTCAACTAGTCGTTCAGACGGTAGAGCATTACAAAAACTCAGTCGACCTTAGACGGTAGTCACACACTAGATTTATTCAGACGACGTTCAGTGCATGATTCAGGAGCTACTAAAAAAGCGAACAGTAGAATAGCGGTATTCAATGGGTTGTTCAGGCGGCCCTCTTTTCGTCTACTAAAACTTACTCAGCTATTGTTGGGACGGTGATTCAGACGGTCAACTAGTGTTCAGGCCATGATTCAGGCGGTACGCAACCGTATGAAATTTTCATCGGGTATCCTTGTCCACTGCAGAACCCGAACAATTTGTGACAGAAACCAAGTTAAATGATATGCCACACCTTTCTTTTAAAGTAAACATTTCCGGTTTAACATAACGTCTTTCATATTAGATGCCTTTGCTCAACTAGTGAAGACAGTTGAGAAACAGACAAGTAAGTATACGCTGTTATTTGCACTATAGAACGTTTCACGAACCTTTTATCACTAGGAATACTCGAAGTTCAACAAGCTGCAACGGTGCAACTTAGTACTCAGTTGAAGTTCCTTCTTAAGAACCATACTGGACGAGAACAGACCAGGAGTCTTGCTACAGTCTTAGGAGAATCTCCGAAGAATCTTGGAAGAACTGAATGATATGTTTATTTGGCGCCATCATAAATTGAAACCTCTTGGAATTCGAGAGATAAGCTCGGGACTTTTTAGGATGCAATCAACTTCTCACATCAGATGAAAGACAAATGAGATCGTAAACTCCATGAAAGAGTTCCGCGAGGGTTTGTTGCATCTCCCGATAACTTGAGATAACACCTAGATTTTGAACGATGAAGTGAAGATGAAAGGATAACATTGTTAGAGTGCATGAAGAGTTTTCCTTGTGAAGTGTCAAGTCGAAACTGTGATTCCTTGAATGGAATACTGATAACTGGCATCAATGAATCCTTTCAACGTCTGGGTTCAAAAGTTGTGACATTTGCTAGCACTTGTGCAATTCTGTTTACATTCAACTCTGGAACTTAAGAGGATCTATAAACAAGAGTAATCAGATTGGACTGATAACTAGAACGGTTACCGGTTACACCAGGCGTTGTACTCAACCAAAGGCCCGTGTATAAAATTCAAGCCAAAAGTCAACGGACGACATGCACTCGTCAGATTCGTTGGCCTGCAAACGTCGCTCGTCTGATCTTCCACGCTGAACCTGGTAGGAGAGTCTTTCAGTGTCCCAGACAGCGCTATCTGATTTAGATTTTTAAATCTTAGAAAATTATTGTTTCCAGCAGAGTTAATGTTACAAATTATCCTTAGACAGTTTTACCTGTTGATGAGTTATTGTTATTCTATTACATTTTTCCTTATTACTAAAGAATAGTAATGACAAATAGCATCATCACTGTCTGGTCTACTGTTGGTTAAGTTTTTTAGTTGACAGTCAATAGAACGTTAGCTAAAGTAACACAGTAATGCCTGCAGAAAACTTAGAGCGAGTCAAGGGCGGAACACCCTAAGTTTTAAATCGATTTCTTGGGGTTTGGTAGGGCTATTTTGTTTGCAGTTCTGTCTCTTGGATCCAGCGCCTGAAGCAAAATTTCAGAGGAAATCGAAAGCAGGGAAATGAGAACCCTAGCCCGTTTACTTTGCTTCTTAGGCTGTATTGGCCTATCGTTCTCCACCACCAACCAGTCAGAAGACTCGTGGGCCAAACTCGAAATATCGCCACGCGCCATAGCCTCGATGCCGTTTCTAAGTTACCGCATCGATATATACGAAAGCTCAGGAGGATTGACAAATGTTGATGCGAAAGATAGAAAATATTACTACGCTCCTATTTCTCTACTAGATCCTCAAAGCGCAGTCAGTGGATTAAACAATGCCACCGGCGAGGCCGAGATGCGTTTCCGAATTTATCTCTGGACCGAGTCGGTAGAAAAAATGATCTTCAACTATTTGACTAAAGTGGTTGGCGTTGAGACCTCTATCCATCAAGTCCGTGTAATACCCTTTGAAAAGGTTATTCTTGTATCTACGCAGCAAACCGTCAAGTCCCGGGTTCATAAAGAATGGATCCCGTACAAGTCGGGTCAGTATCTCGGGTTCCGGATCATTTGCGACAGAATAGATTTTTGCAACCATTTGGCTGAACAGATGCGTTTCAATCCGGAGCAGTTCGCGCACCTCAAACTGCAGTTCAGTTTGGACTCGCAGCGCTCTAAACGCCGGGAGACGGTCATCAGAATCGAGAACATCGTATCGGGATCCATGTTCTCGGAGCTCGACGAAAAATTTCCCAACAGCAAAGAAGTTTACTTAACTGCAGCTGATACCAAGCGTCTCCTCTCTGAGACCGTTAGAAACGTCCTTGCCGAGACATTCAGTGATGATGAAATCCTTCAACAAAGCGCCGAGTCAGTCATCTACAAGAGTCTGAAGAGGCTTATCGTCTCTGGAAAGACTGAGATTAGCGAACAGAACAAAACCATGTGGGACTTGGTATTCTGGGACCAAGACAATTATCGTCCCGATCGTTCGAGTAAAGAGATCTCGGAAGTTTATCGCAATTCAGTGAGCGACGCACAGCAGAGGATGGCGGAAACCTTTTCCAAGAGCAACAAGTTTTCCCACGACATGAACGTCACATTCGCGGGATACGGCTTCAATACTGGATTCACAACGGAAAATGCGAATTCCAACAGTAAAGAGAAAGAAGACTTTCTAAAGCTAATGAAAGAAAGTAAGGATCACGTTCAGTGGGAAGGACAAAAGTTTGTTCCCAAACCCATGCAGTTATCGAGAGTCAACCTGGCACAAATTCGCAACGCTCAGAACTTTCGGGATATTAGAACGCAGGTCACCTATTCGCACTCGGTCCTGTCGACAACTATCGAAACGCCTATTCCTTCCAATTCACAGTCTCTCGAACTCTTTGTGACGGAATCCAAACGCAGTGGTACGTAGTCCTTTGTTTTCAATATTCGTTCTGGCTGGTATTTAGTATCATTTATATTTAGACACCGCTGCTCAACTTCTCCAAAAGATGGCCGATCTGGAGAACAGTAAGTACCCTGATAAGCCAATGCTTCATTCCAATTACTTTGACATGTTCAACACTTTTAGCCAACATAAATTGTTCGTTTTACTAGGAACACTTCAAGCCCAGCAAGCGATGACAGTGCAACTCGATAGCCTGAAGAAGGTTAGTTGTACCAATTGAAAGAAAAATTTAGACTGAATGTAGTTTATTCTGTGTGTTATGTGATTTTTAAATATAATTAACATCCATTGTAACGATTGCATCTATCAATGCTGAATGATACATGAAATCAGTAGCACACTTATTACTGACTTTTCAGGTAACAGTACGACAACGTTGTAGGATAAGTCTTAGATTCTGTTCCGTAACATTGTAAGTTCTTTATAAGGAACAGTTTTTTTTTTCTTTTTTGCTTCTTTGTATAGGACCGCAGTGATGAAATCGCATCCTTGAAATCAAAATTTTCGTCCGAGTTGAATAACCTGAGCACTTCAGTGAAGGTAACTTACAAGTGAACTCAGTCCTACTGATACAGTTTTTGTTTCACCTTTGCGTAGGACCTCAGCGATGAAAACGCTTCGCTGAAATCCAACTTTTCGTCCGAGCTGAACAGCCTGAGCACTTCAATGAAGGCAACTTACAAGTGAACTTAGTCTTACTGATGCTTACAGTTTTTGTTTCACGTTTGTGTAGGATCTCAGCGATGAAACCGCTTCGCTGAAGTCAAACTTTTCTTCGGAGCTGAATAATCTGAGCACTTCAGTGAAGGTAACTTACAAGTGAACTCAGTCTTACTGATACTTACAGTTTTTGTTTCACCTTTGTGTAGGACTTCAGTGATGAAAACTCTTCGCTGAAATCAAACTTTTCTTCCGAGCTGAACAGCCTGAGCACTTCAATGAAGGTAACTTACAAGTGAATTTAGTCTTACTGTACAGTTTTTGTTTCACCTTCGTATAGGACCTCAGCGATGAAACCGCTTCGCTGAAATCAAACTTTTCTTCCGAGCTGAATAACCTGAGCACTGCAGTGAAGGTAACTTACAAGTGAACTCAGTCCTACTGATACTTACAGTTTTTGTTTCACCGTTGCGTAGGACCTCAGTGATGAAAACTCTTCGCTGAAATCAAACTTTTCGTCCGAGTTGAATAGCCTGAGCACTTCAGTGAAGGTAACTTACAAGCGAACTCAGTCAGAGTGATACAGTTTTTGTTTCACCTTTGTGTAGGACCTCAGCGATGAAAACTCTTCGCTGAAATCAAACTTTTCGTCCGAGTTGAATAGCCTGAGCACTTCAATGAAGGTAACTTACAAGTGAATTTAGTCCTAGTGATACAGTTTTTGTTTCACCTTTGTGTAGGACCTCCTCAGAGACGAAACCGCTTCGCTGAAATCAAACTTTTCGTCCGAGTTGAGTAGCCTGAGCACTTCAGTGCAGGTAACTTACAAGTGAACTTAGTCTTGCTGACAGTGACTTGGCGTGGGAAGGGCTAAGTGGGGCACCGAGCCCAGGGCCCACACGGTCCTGAGGTGCACCCCAGCCGGGACCCATGGTCATAGACAGGCCAAGCTAGGGCCCACGGAGTTGGATGCAGTCTTGCTGATACAGTTTTTGTTTCACCTTTGTGTAGGACCTCCTCAGAAACGAAACCGCTTCGCTGAAATCAAACTTTTCTTCCGAGTTGAATAATATGAGCACTTCAGTGAAGGTAACTTACAAGTGAACTTGGTCTTACTGGTCCTTACAGTTTTTGTTTCACCCTTCTGTAGGACCTCAGAGACGAAACAGCTTCGCTGAAATCAAACTCTTCTTCCGAGTTAAATAATCTGAGCACTTCAGTGAAGGTAACTTACAAGTGAATTTAGTCTTACTGATACTTACAGTTTTTGTTTCACCTTTGTGTAGGACCTCAGCGATGAAACCGCTTCGCTGAAATCAAACTTTTCTTCGGAGCTGAACAGCCTGAGCACTTCGATGAAGGTGACTTTCAAGTGAGTTTAGTCTTACTGATACAGTTTTTGTTTCACCTTTGTGTAGGACCTCCTCAGAGACGAAACCGCTTCGCTGAAATCAAACTTTTCTTCCAAGTTGAATAATCTGAGCACTTCAGTGAAGGTAACTTACAGGTGAGCTCAATCCTACTGATACAGTTTTGTTTCACCTTTGTGTAGGACCTCAGCGATGAAACCGCTTCGCTGAAATCAAACTTTTCGTCCGAGTTGAATGGCCTGAGCACTTCAGTGAAGGTAACTTACAAGTGAACTCAGTCTTACTGATACAGTTTTGGTTTCACCTTTGTGTAGGACCTCAGAGACGAAAACACCTCGCTGAAATCAAACTTTTCTTCCAAGCTGAATAGCCTGAGCACTTCAGTGAAGGTAACTTACAAGTGAACTCAGTCTTACTGATACAGTTTTGGTTTCACCTTTGTGTAGGACCTCAGAGACGAAAACACTTCGCTGAAATCAAACTTTTCTTCCAAGCTGAATAGCCTGAGCACTTCAGTGAAGGTAACTTACAAGTGAACTCAGTCTTACTGATACAGTTTTGGTTTCACCTTTGTGTAGGACCTCAGAGACGAAAACACTTCGCTGAAATCAAACTTTTCTTCCAAGCTGAATAGCCTGAGCACTTCAGTGAAGGTAACTTACAAGTGAACTCAGTCTTACTGATACAGTTTTGGTTTCACCTTTGTGTAGGACCTCAGAGACGAAAACACTTCGCTGAAATCAAACTTTTCTTCCAAGCTGAATAGCCTGAGCACTTCAGTGAAGGTAACTTACAAGTGAACTCAGTCTTACTGACACAGTTTTTGTTTCACCTTTGTGTAGGACCTCAGAGACGAAAACACTTCGCTGAAATCAAACTTTTCTTCCGAGCTGAATAGGCTGAGCACTTCAGTGAAGGTAACTTACAAGTGAACTTAGTCTTACTGATTCCAAAATAGAAAGACTACGAACGAGCTTAAGCCATTGAAACCATGCGCGTGGAACCGCAGCGCTGCAGTGCATCTATGCATGATAGTTTGCATTGCCCATGGCGGCTGGGGCACTGGGAAAAAAAATTCAATCCTAACTCGTAGTAACCTATAAGATACCGGAAATCTACAAAAAGTAACTGAATGGGCCCCTTCAGTATAAAATGTATTTAAACCGATTCAAGCGCCGTATCTAGATTATTTTGAAAACCTATTGGAATGAAAACTTATACAGGGGTCAACGTGTCGCATATACCCTAAACGTGCGGTGCAAGGTATAGTGGCAAAACTATTCATCACATGCAAGGCATACCCCACGTAATGCGCACATGAGTATCTTTATACGTGCGAGTTAATAATGGAAATTTCGTATTTGATTTTGTGTTAATAGTTTTCCTACTTGTAGGAAAATTAAATGTAGATAACAAACGGAACTTGCGTAGGCTATTATGCATCTTTACGAGTTCACAGTAAGTCAAGTAAGCAGGGGATAGAAAATCCTTTAGTGGGCGGAATTTCAAAAACGCTTGGATCTTGGCGAAACCGTGGCGTATGGTCATCAACTCGGTTCTATCCACGGCTGCTATACGGATCGCCTAATTTTGTTGAATTTCTATTCATTTTTACTCCTTTTTTTTCTAACCGAGTCTGATATTTTTGCTATATGAATATCTTATAATTGGTTTGTCGTAGGTTATTTATAATTAAAGAATTATAATTAGTGATGAAAACAATTAACGAAAATGAAGGTAAAAAATGAAATCATTACAAACTGTTCTAGGTAACCCAAATAATAATAGATATAATAATAATAATAATTACAGTCATAATGATTTACAACTTTTTTAGAACAAAAACATAATAATTATCAGGGAAGCCCACGAGGTGGGTTTCAAGAGGCAAATGCCTCGTTGGAGCTCAGTGTGGGTACTTCGACTAAGTTGGTCAGTAACTTAATTCTTATTAGTTTTTCCTATTTCACAGTAAAAAAAGATATTTTCAAGTGTACGCATACATAATACGTGCATAGTATAACATCTGTACACAATATATATATCATTTTTTAAATAGCTAGGTGGGTACATTCAAGCTACCAAGGTGGGGTCTGCCTCGTAGGCCAGGGTGGGGGTAGGCACCCCTGATCATAATTAATAATTATTATAATCATTCTTAACCAGTTGTGGTTATTATTAATTATTAATTATATTATATACTATAATATTATGTAATATTATGGTTCATTATGAATTATTACATATTATATTAATTATTCTTTTTATCGCTTACAGCATAAATAATTCACCTAGATAAGACTATTACAATAACTTCTCTGCTATGAAAACTGTTGTATGTAAATAAGGATTTGAGGTAAGGGGTCCGAAACTCCGAGGAAGAGTGTACGAAGATTATGTGATAACATATGATAACACGGGGACAACATGCAGATAACAGGATGATAACAGTGTTAACATGACCTAGGTGTACAAAGATTATTGGAAGTTTCGGACCCCTTGATTTGAGGGCTCTCCAAAGGCGCGCCTCTCTATAGCGGACACAGTCAGAAAACCGACTTTAAAGAATATTTGAACTTTCTTCATATCAAAATGTTCCTTAAATTATTTGATGTTCTTTGATCGCATTCTCAAGCGAGATTTCTTTACACAGATATTTTATTCGTCCGTCCGTAGTAGAGGAGTTGGCCATTAGTGGGCTCAGTACGTCCGCGTCTGATATAGTAGCATAATAGCGTCTGAGTAATAGCAGTAGTTATCTAGTAGCAGTAGTAGCAGCAACAGGAGAAGCAGTAGTAATGGCTGTAGTAGTAGCAGTAGCAGTAGCAACAACAGTAGATGCAGCAGTAATAGCCGTAGTAGTAGTACGCGACGTCAAGCGGACGGCTAGCCAGTCACGTTCCGTTCCCAGGGCACGTGACATTTACTTAACTTAAAACCAAATTTTAAAATGGTTCCGGTCCTCCAATAATGTTCCAAATTGCATTTTCGGATTTCTGACATCGAAAACTATGGTTTTCATAAATTAAAAAAAAAATCATGCAATTTCCCCATTGAAAGAGAAACTCAGACTGAATGTGGTTTATTATGTGTGTTATGTGACACTTTTAAATGCAGTTATAATCAGTTGTAACTATTGCACGTTGAATGGTAAATGATACATGACAGCAGTAGGACACTTACTACTGACTTTTCAGTTAACAGTACGACAACTTCGTTTAAGAAGTCCTTATTTCTTTTCCCCCGAATTTGAGGTTCTTGATAAGAAACAGTCTTTTACTTCTTTTTGTAGGTCCTCAATGATCAAATCCCATCTCTGAAGTCAAAATTTTCTTCCGAGCTGAAGAACCTTAACACCTCAGTGAAGGTAACTTGCAAGTAAACTTTATCCTACTGATACTTCTAGTTTTCGTTTCATCTTTGTACAGAACCTCAATGATCAAATCGCATCTCTGAAATCAAATTTTTCTTCCGAGCCGAAGAACCTGAGCACTTCAACGAAGGTAACTTTCAAGTAAACTTAATCTTACTGATACTTTTTCCTAAAATATCGTTGAAAATGAGATCTGTAAGAAGTTTTTAATCGGAATTTTGTAAGATTCACTAACCATTTTTCTTATTTTTTTAAGGAAATTCTTCGGACGCTTCCAGGTAAGACGTCTTCATGTTTCAGGCCTTTCAGTTACGTACTCAAGAATTGTCCAATGAAAATATATAGTACATATATATAGTGAATATTAAGACACTATTGCTATATATCACGTGTTGAACGTGATCTTTTAATATGGCCCGATTTAGGTATTTCGAATCTAACGGAAACGGAAAAGAAGAAAAAGTTTTTCAAAGCTGCCAGCGAAGGAGACATAAGTTTCGTTCGCGGTTGGATTCAGCAAGGGCTGAGTCTGAATGAAAAAGACCCGGGCAACTATAATCGTACTGCTTTACATAAGGCTGCGAATTCAGGGCACACACCAATAGTGGAAGATCTGCTAAAAGCCGGAGCTAATCCAAACGACAAAGATAACACCGGATGGACTCCACTGCACATTGCTGCATGGAATGGCCATAAGGAAGCAGTCGATCGATTAATTCAAGGAGGAGCTAATCTTAACGACAAAGATAAAGACGGAGATACTCCATTGCACGAAGCTGCAAGGAATGGCCATAAGGAAGCAGTCGATCGATTAATTCAAGCAGGAGCTAATCCAAACGAGAAAAAGAACGACGGATGGACTCCACTGCACCTTGCTGCAGAAAATGGCCATAAGGAAGCAGTCGATCGATTAATTCAAGCAAGAGCTAATCCAAACGAGAAAAATAATTACGGAGAGGCTCCACTGCACCGGGCTGCATATTGGGGCCATAAGGAAGTAGTGAAGGCTCTTCTGGGAGGAGGCGCAAGTACCACAATCCAGAACAATTCCGGTAAAACACCCAGAGACTGGGCGCTGGAAAACAATAAACAAGAAATCGCTCAAATTCTGGCTGCCCACAAAGTTTAACTTTCTTTACCAATGAAAAATCAAGATTGTCATTCTCTTCTTAAATGAAACAAAGCTTCCAGTAAAGCGCTGGATCCAAGGTGTTCATCAGCGCCGAAAACTACTTCAATTAAACCATATAATCAATTTAATTCGGGGCTTTTATCCTTAACTGCTTTAACATTTAGTTTTGCTTCAACTGATGACACATTTCAACTGTTTTCATTCCATGCCAATACAAAATGCTGAAATGAAAATGAATAAATGAATCAAGCTTAGGCCGATGGCCCACCTCACTATAGCGGACACCGTTATTAAGTCAAATCTTGAAATATTTAATACTTTGATTATACCAAACTGTTTCTTGAATTTTTTGGGTGATTTTTAGACTGATTTGAAAGTGAGATTGCCCTATACAAGTATTTTATATGGGTGTCCGCAGTAGCGGAGTTAAGGGCTTAGGCCACAGCCAACCTCACTATAGCGGACATCTCTATAAAATCAAATTTTAAGATTTTTTAAACTTGGCTTATACCAAAATGTTTCTTGAATTTTTTGGTGATTTTTAAACTTATTTTAAAGTGAGATTTCCCTATACATGTATTTTATATGGGTGTCCGCAGTAGTGGGGTTTAGCGGCATAGGCCAAACGTAAACCTCTCTGTAGCGGACACCTTTATCAAATCAAGTCTTAAAATTTTCAAATTTTTTTTAATACTGAAATGTTTCTTGAATTTTTTGTGATTTTTTGACTCATTTTAAAGTCGGATTGCTTAATAGTTCAGTTTTATTCAGGTGTCCGTAGTAGCGGAGTTAGCCTAGCGGTGAAGACGGGCCCCTCTACTACGGACACGCTAATTAATCCGTTTATTGGAATATTTCGCTAAAACATTTGCGAATAATTGCAAAAAATAATCAAATTATTGGTAAATAATGCAATTTATTGAATATTTTACAACTGATTTGATAATGGTGTCCGCTGTAGAGAGGCACGGGCAAGGCTCATTGAGACCAGCTTGTCTACTACGGACAGCCGTATAAAATAATTGTATTGCGAAATTTCTCCAAAAGTGATTCAAAAAAATTGCAAAAAATCAGTAAAGTATTTCTGTATAAAGTAAGTTGATAAGTACTTTTAAGCGGATTTAATAGAGGTGTCCGCTGTAGAGAGGCACGCGTTCTGTATGAAGATTGGCCTCTCTACTACGGTCAGGTAAATCAAACACATTTATTGCTATATTTCGCTAAAAATGGTTTCAAAAAATTGACAAAAATTCGCAAAGCATTTCTGTATAAAGTAAATTGATATATACTCTTAAGTGGATTTAGTAGGCGTGTCCGCTGTAGAGAGGCACGCATTTTTAAATAAGAAAGACCTCTCTACCACGGACACCGGAATCAAACACATTTATTGCAATATTTCGCTAAAAATGGTTCCAAAATATGGCAAAAAATTTTCAAAGCATTTCTATGTAAATTAAGGTGATAAAACTTATAAACTGATTTAATAGAGGTGTCCGCTATGGAGAGGCGCGCGTTCTGCATCAAGATTGACCTCTCTACTACGGACACTACAATCAAATACATTTTTAGGAATAATTGACCAAAAATGGTTTCAAAAAATTGCAAAAAATTAGCAAAGTATTTCCATGTCAAGTAAGTTGGTAAAAGTTTTAAAGCTGGTTTTAAGCTGCTAAATTTACAGCCCGTGTCGTTAGCCGTTAACCTATGATTCATCATTTTCTTCGATTCCATACATAATAGGTGCTCGGCATTTCGTTAGTCGCGAATGGAATATGATTTGACTGGGAAAAGCTAATTACGAAGAAAAACGCAAAAAGAACTAAACATGAGAAAAAATCATGTCAGCAGGGCGAAGTATTGCGACCGGGTGGAAAACCAGTAGGGAGCGACTAGTTGACGAGATAACTGTAGTTAATGGGCGTAATTCTAATGGCATTTTGCAAATGACACATAATGATTAGGAAGATTGCAAGGGGTCCGCAACTCCCAAAAAGGGTGTGCGAAGATTATAATCTTTAGGTATTATTAAAGATTATCAAAGATTATTGAAGATTCTTAAGAGTATTGAAGATTATCAAAGATTATCAAAGATTATCAAAGATTATTAAAGATTATCGAAGATTATTAAAGATCACTGAAGATTATCAAAGATTATTGAAGAGTACGGGGATTATTCAAAGATTTTTTAAATTTCAGGAACGCTTTCGTTTAGGTCGGGTAAGGTGGCGTTTGAAAGAACTTGGGCATAATCTTAGAATGACAACCACTCATACGAATTCCGCTTTAATTATTCGTAAAATAAATCTACGGCTCACGTTTTCGCGTTTGCAGTAAATTCGGTATGAATAGTTCCCAGGTATGCCTCTGGGAGCGCTGCATCAGGGCTGCTTGACCTAATGTGTTCTTGGCCGGGAAATTTTCGCACTGTTCTACTTTTTGCAATTAGAGTTTCAGTAGAAATCGTTTCTTTTGTCCCTCCGTTACTGTAACTTATGTAACACGGGTAATATTTGATATCTTACGTAGACTGTAGAATGCGCAAAATTACATTTCAGTATTAATCATACAATATAAGGTAGAGGAACTAAGTTCCGCTTCCGCAGCCACTTAGTATACCCTGCGCAAGCGGAACAAAAGCGGCATTTCCCTTCACGGCTTCCCTTTAAAAATGGCTGCCGCTACAAAATTTAAGTCCATAAAATAGATTGTTTTTTGTTTTTTTTAAAGCCTAGATGATGAGATCTATTCAGAACGTTATGAAAGAATATCGCAACATCACTAAAATTATTAATTCCCCTTAGTAATTCTCAAAGATCATTAAAAATTATCAAAGATTTTTCAAAGATTATTAGAGATTATCATATATTATGTATGATATATTTTAATATAAAATGACATACATAAATATATAATATATATTAATATTATATGTTAATGTGCATATTATTCGTAATAATACAATATATGCAAATGTAACCGATTTGTTGTAGTACTTATTTTTATTCTTTAATATTAATTTAAAGCGCTGACGAAACGAATACTGGCAAGAACTTCACACTTGATAACCAAGGGGTCCGAAACTTCCAATAATCTTCGTGAACCTGGGTCATGTTATCACTTTTATCAACCTGTTATCTCCACGTTATCTCCGTGTTATCATGTGTTATGAAATAATCTTCGTACACTCTTCCTCGGAATTTCGGATCCAGTGTTCCCACTTTTCAATTTTCCATTTTTCCCCTCTTCCCTCATCTTTTCCCTTTTCCCTCCTCCCTGCCAGAATATTCAATGTCTAGATTTCCCCTCTTCCCTCATCTTCCCTCTTTTCCCCCCATCGTGCAAGAATATACAGGGTCTAGATTTTCTCTTTACTCTCCTTTCTTCTTCTACCCTTTTCAGACCCCATTTCTCCCCTTTTTCAGGGAATTTTCCTGCAAAAGTGGAAACACTGTTCGGACCACTTGATCAAGTCTGTTTTCTCTCATTGCATTACTTGGTCACTTTTTAAATTCTAATTATTATTAATTCTAAATTAGTTAGTTGATAATATTTAATTTTAATTAATTAATTAATTTTTAATAATTTTAATTCATAAGTTAATTAAAAATATTAATTCTAATTAATATGAATATTAAATTCTATTAATTTTAAGTCTAATTTGAAAAATTAGAAAAATATTCGGAATAAAAAAATTGAATTATACAAAACGAGTTTTTAAAAAGAAATTAAGTGTATTGTATATACCAAGGGGTCCGAAACGCCGAGGAAAAGTGTACGAAGATTATTAGATAACATATGATAACACGGAGATAACATGGAGATCACGGCTTGATAACAGCGATAACATGACCCAGTCGTACGAAGATTATTGGAAGTTTGCGACCCCTTGGTTATCAAGTGTGACCAGTTGGGATAATAGATGATAACAGGTGATAACATGATGATAACACCTCATATAGGGTAAATACCCTGCGGCTATTGGCTTTTAAATCAAGGTGTCCGAAACTCCGAGGTCAAATGTACGAAGATTATTTGATAACATGTGATAGCATGCGATAACACGTAGATAACAGGGAGATAGAAGGCTGATAACAGAGATAACACGACCTAGGGTGTACGAAGATTATTGGGAGTTTCGGACCCCTTTCAGATGACAGACGGTCTCGTCCAAGTTGTTCGAAATCCTCAACGCGTTCTCCGCATTAGATCATCAGTGCTTGATGGTTGCCTTTCAAGGGCAGTTCATCGGGCTCTGATGATCTAAGCTTTTTACTTCTAGAATGCAGTGACGTTCTAAGGCTATCTAAGGTTTCTTTCATCTTCAATGCACTAATGAACTAAAACATGCCCGTATGAGTCCCATCAAGCAAGGAAGGAGAGTTGCAAGATAAACTATTATTACGAAATTATTTCTAATTGCTCAACTAACGTTTTCACAACATTTGCTGCCACGTCCCAAACAAGTTTGAATGACTTCTCAGTGCGTTTATTTTTTTATCAGTTGGCGCGATATCTTTCCCCGTTAGATGGTGTTAACATGGATTTGTTTAGTTCTCACGAGTCATTGGGCGCGACAACGTCCCACTCACAGTCAGGACGAACTGGGGGCTAACCCTCGATAAGCTCATAGAGGTTGCGGGGAAAGAGGGCAGCCCAAGAATTGCGGTGGAGCTGAACAAGCTTGGAAAAGCCGAGAAGACAGTTGGTAAGGTTGATATTTCACTAAAGGATGTATAGTTCCTAATAGTTTGGTTGTTTCTAGAAAACAAATCAAAATGCATCCTGCACCTTCTCCGGCTCCTACTACCGTTTAAGGGCTCCAGCAAACGGTGGAAGATTGCCGAAAATAATTTCATTTTTCAAGAATACGAGGTAACTTAAAGCTTCCGTTGAGTACACAAAAAGTTTCTGATTAACCTTACTCTCACTTACAGGGCCGAAACCTGAGCGAGGCAGCGTCTTCACTGCCAAGCAGGAATGCCCCTTTCATCATGGCTTTTGGACCCGAATACGTAATTGCTCTCGAGCAAAAACCTTTTCTTGCTGTAGAAGGAGATATAATCGACGCTGTATTGTATCTCTTGGCTACGTACTACGTGTTAAATATCGCGTTCCCAGCCGAGGGCGGATATCTTCTTCTACAGCACCTAATTCTAGGTCTGCCAGACGATGCTACAGTGAAATACTCAGAGAAACTGAGCTACTTAATAGACATGATTCAGCGTTGATCTTATTTGTATTCTTTTGTGTCAATTGTCTTTGTTGTAAATACTGAACTCAGATGCTTGTATTATGCTATGTATTATATCTTTATTGTATTATGTATTATATCTTTTTTTGTGATAATTATCGTCTTCAGAGTATTTGTATATTTGGATTTTTAGCAGGTGTCGCATACTTTTTCCGGTAATCTTTGTTTTTGTGCCGGATTATATAACAAAATATGTCCTTCTCAGTATTAAATAAATGATCTAAATTAACGTTATGCAATACGTGGAAATTATTCAATATAAAAATTAATCCCAAAAGTGGGTGGTAAGAGGGTGGACGGGTGGAAAAAAGAGGGTGGGATGAGGTGGGCTAAAAGGGGGGGGGAGGGGTGCTAGGGGCGGTACAGCTGAGTGAGGTGGTGATGGGTGGTAACTAGGGAGGTTATACCTGGAGTGGGTGAAGTGGTATCCCTTCCGGCAAAAGGGACGGAAAAGGGAAAATTAGCCCCGAAGCAAAGAGGAGAGGAACGGGTGAAACGGTTTTGGGCACTTTTTTAAGCACTTTTGCACGCTTAAACTTAGTCACTGTGACTAAACGCAGGGAATTTTCTTTTAGGTACTTTTCTGCCTCCTTTTTGGGCACACGGCTTAACAGTGTGTCAAAATGTCAGATCTCATAAAAATATCTTCAAATTACTCTGAAATCAAGAAGAAGATATGGACCAATCCAATAAGCAAGCTGGCAGAAATGGTACTTTACAAAACTCCAGCCAGATAAGCTGTTGCATCGCGTGATATAGAGACGCGCGTTCAGAGACCTGCTCGATCCTCTTTTGTCTGAGCTTTCGTCGATTCGTCCAGTGGGAACGGTTGCGGCTGAGATTTCAAATGGAAGGAAGAAAGAAAAGGGCGAAACTGTGGAACTACAATCATTTCCTTTAGAATATTATACCAGGGTGTCTGCCGTGAAAAAGATCCGAGTAGCCAGAAATCAATCAAGTATCCGAATCGCGGATCCCAAACCAATAATTTGGCAGTTGAGTCTTCAGAAATTCCTTTATCTGTGCAACAAGACAATCTCAACTTTCCTTGAAGAATCCTAGGTATTTCGTGCATTAATTCCACTACTGTGAGGTCTTGATATAGTATTCTCTTTGGTGTTCTCTATAGTGCCCAAAAAGCTACTGCCAGTATCACAAGGGCTATGCGTGCAGGCTTCCTCACCAGCAGTGGAGCAGAATATTGCTAGTCTGGTATATATTTTACTACACCTTAATGGTCAAGTTGTTTGAAATATTTACTACTTGATTTGCAGATACGAACGAGAATCTATTACATCGTTTGGACCAGCCACTGGCAGTATCAAAGATAAACACCTGGAGAGAGTGATCGAATGTAGCAGAAAAAAACTGGAAAAGTCAAAGTCAAAGGAATTTCCTTTCCCAGAAATATTTAGAAGGACCACCATCAGATAGCATTCTTTTGCTTTTGAGGCTGCCTTGCGGGTTGCCACTGCTTAAATATATCACTTTAGAGTAATATAATATTGAAACAGTTCCCTAGTTTTCTTGTAGTTGTGTTAGTTGTCGCAAGCTCTCTGTGTGAAATTAAGTTTCTCATTTTCGAGCCAATACACGAACTTGTTACTTGGAAGAAAGGGTTTTAGGCTTATAGTTTACCAACCACCAACCAAGACAGTAAGCAACGAGCTGGAAAAGATTTTTGTTATACAAAAAGGTAGAAACTGTCACCTTGTTCTACTATACCCCTTCGAGGGCAGTTTTGGAGTTTATGAAATATTTGTTTTATTTTTCGTGCCAGAGTGCTTTCATGACTGTTCATGAAAGACCATTCAGAAGCCGAATTCATGCAGGCTTTGCGGAAGCAAACATTTGTCTCCAGTGAAAGATCTTTAGGTATCTTGATCACAAGTGAAGTTAACCTAAGTGTGCACTTATTTTTGCGTGATGTATACGCGTTAACTCTGCTGGGAGTTAGTTAGCTCTCCATGGAATAAGAATGGATGAACGAAAGGGGCCTCGGTATTAGTAGTAGCCATCTGAACTTGAGGCCTGTCATCACCTTATCTCACCACTGTATCCTGCCAATTTGGGTTGACCGCGCACCTCAAACGCAGTTATGAAATTTTGCCACTGCGATCGCTAGCTGACGACCTTACAAAAAGTACGGCCCGCTTGTAGGTTACATTACATGGGAAATAGAAACCCTAACAGGCCTTCAGATTAAATGGCTACGGATTATTTTTTTTATTTTTTACTTATTTTGTGAAGCTTTAATTTAAACAACTACAATATTACTATTATAACTGCATTATTACACCTTTGTTATTATTGTTTTTTAAGTTTATTATTAGTTCTTGTTAACACCCAATTATTGATTGAATGCAACAGATATATTTCGTCGCAGTTTTATACTTCGTATAGTTTAAGCATAAGCTATAAAATGAACATTTTTTAAGCATTTTTATGGACTACGTTTATGCAAGTGTTGAGCGTATACATATTACAGATATTAGTTAGTCAAGCCTTTGACCTACACGTAGTCTTTGTAGATGTTGAAGGCATCAATAATAACTGGCTTGACAGTTATGTTTATCTACATAACATTTCTATCCATGTCGTTACGTTCTGGATTATATCATTTATGTCTAATTTTGCACACCTCGAGATTCTCAAAGCTGCCTTTATGCTATATTTAAGTTGTCTAGTTTTCTGTTCCTCAACATAGTTGTCAACTAGAAATGCCAATACTCTGCATCTCATAAAATTAGAACCATTAGGAAATGTAAAACAAATTCATCGCATATCCAAACCCAAAAGTAAATCTTCGAGACACTTTTGGTGCCACTACTTTACCCCGAGTCAACATCTTACACCAAATAGAGCCTCGCTTAAGTCGGTCAGGCTCGTTTCTCATTGCTCTACCTTTGTTTACGTAATAATAGTGCGTTTATTTTGGTCTTAAGTCCGGTTTCTGGAAATTAATCATTTAGTCAATCAGGTAGCAACATTTTGGGTCCTAAACTAGTCTTTGGTTTGGGATTCTGCATTTCTGAAACTGTCGCTTAGGTCTAGAGAAAAATCGGTTGGACATTGCAGATTGAGTATGTTAATGAAAATTAATGCAAAATACATCCAGCTAATAATAACGACATATCTATCCAGCTTTCGAATGGAAATACTTGGTTTTCATGATTTTAACATTGAAAAACAATTAACACATCTACAAACATTCTCACAGCGGTAGTTCCGGCATTAAATGTATTAGTGCCACATCACACAGAGCGCAGTAGTCTCTAGCAAAGAAGACCGGCATTTTGGCGGATCTTTTGTTTTGGTTTTTAAGTGCAATCAGTTTCAGTAACTTAAGAAAACAATAGGCAAAAATGAAATCATAGTGCAATAGTATACATGAAAAATGTTCTCTCCAGCTTCCGTAAAGAGTAGATTTGATGTGAAGTTCACTGCGAGCCAGGTTTTTCAATGTGGAGCGGAGCGTTTAAATGGCTTAAAAATAAATTACTTTTTTGTTTCACTAGTTGTAGTCGATATTTCAATCATTTAGAATGTAATAGCACATAGCTTAAGCTGCCAACTATGCATTCTTCTCTTTTTTTTTTTATGGCTGCGTCTGTTTTCTTTGGGTGGATCATCTACCTCAAGCGAATTGCGTTCTACAGGGAAACCAGGTAACCTCACAGAGCAGTTTAAAAGAGCAGTCCATTTTAAAGCCCTGTTTTAGTAAATTAAAACATCAAATTCGTCATTTACCAGTAAGAACTGTCACGACAAAGAGGGCAATCTGAACGCAAGCCACACGGGCATTCTGAAAGAACCAATTCATGTTGTGTGTGAGTGCATACAACATGTACAACATGTGTGTGAATTTACAACAATCCATCTCCAGTTTGATTACTGTATGCTATAAATAGGCAAAGCGTTTCGTCATTTCACAGTCTCTCTGAGTACACCGTGATGTGTGAAAAAGAACACAAAGTGGCAGTGATCGAAACTGTTTATCTTCATTTGGCAAAATACAAATAAAATGTCTAATAAAATATTTTTTTTTTCTGTAAAGACTGAAAACAAATATACAAGGTAAGCCAGAGGAATTATGGAAACTGTATACTTTCTATGAACTTCGAAACCTGGGAGATCACATCAGCGAGAGTAACCGGATTCTAACTTATGTTCAGAACGGTTACCAGTTATCAGGCGTTGTAATCGAGAAACAAGAGGGCGAGGAGCAACTGATTTCAATCTTCAGGGTCTGGAGTTGAAGTGGTACATTTTTTCAACTTACGAAAACTGTTTATACAAACTAAATCACCGAATAAAAAAAAAATCATGAATTACTGGATTCTCTGATAAATGGAACGGTCACTACTAGAAGTTGTGGTTAACTGATGGACTGCATATAAAAGTCGTTGGGAAACGTCAACGCAGTACAGACACTCGTCCGTTTCGTTGGTCTTCAAGTCTGTTGACTGTTTCTCCGCACTAGACCTGGTAAGGCAGATTTTTTTCACTCATTCGAGATAACGCAATATGTACTTCATTCTGCCTTGCAGGAATCATTTACTATTTTCTTTAATACAAAGGTTTATCTGACTGTCTCTAGAGGTTAAATTTTCGTAAGAAGACCGGGACAGTAGAAATGAGAATCTTACCCCATTTGTTTTGCCTGTTTGGGGTTTTTGGCCTATCATTGTCCTTTCCACTGTCACCACCCAACCAATTCGTAACGGAATCTAAATTCAATGGTACGTATTCGTTCTTTTCGACTAGTGCTAATTTAGGTGATACTTCACATGATTTTGTTTAGATGCCCTGGGTCAGCTCTTGAAGGTAGCGGAATCGCAGACAAGTAATTAACTTGATGGACCATTCTCATGACTTTTAGTTACCAAACATTTGACGAACCTCTTTCATTAGGAATGCTCGAAGCTCAACAAGCGGCAACAGTGCAACTGAACAACCAGCTGAAGGTATAATCCTCCTACTAAAGTAGAGGAATAGTCTAAAATCCTCTTATATTGTTTACATAGAACCTGAATGATCAACTCGCAGCCCTAGAACCAAACGTGTATTCCCGCATAGAGAAATTGACCGTCCCAATAAAGGTACATTCTCCATATTTAGCCAATTTTTACTGTCGCTATACATGTTTTTGATTTTTTTTGTCATGAAAGTCTTCAGTTCCTCTCGGGTGAGATTTCCTTGTCTCTTAAACCGTAAGTTTACCTATTTTAATGTTCTTCTACCTAGATCTAAGTATTGTGCAGCAATCGGACTCGAAAGCGAAGCAGAACTTCTTCAAGCCGTCAAAAATGGAGACTAACGTTTTGTCCGCGCGTGGATTCGACTTGGGGTTGATATAAACGCTAGAGACTTGCAGGATTATAGGAGAACGGCTTCACTTAAAGCTGCTAGAGCCGGCCATACATCAATAGTCAAAGACCTCCTAAATGCCGGAGCCAAGTCAGACGAGAAAGATGCCAGTGGATGAAGTCTACTTCACTGGGCAGCAGGGAAAGGTCAAACTGAAATAACGAATCGACTAATTGAAGCAGGAGCTGACGTAAACGGCAAAACTGAAGGCGGAGAGACTCCATTGTACTTGGCTGTACAAAACGGCCAGAGGGAAATAGTAGATCGTTTGATTGCAGCGGGGGCTAGTCTTAACGAAAAAAATGGTTATGGATGGTCTGTACTGCATTCGGCTGCAGACAAGGGCCATGAGGAAATAGTAGACCGTCTACTCCAAGCTAGAGCTAATCCAAACGATAAAAATCCCTCCCGATGGACTCCTCTGCACTATGCTTCATATTATGGGCACCAGAAGGTGATAGATCGATTAGTTAAAGCGGGCTAATCCAAACGAGAAAACTGATGAGGGAAAGACTCCGCTGCATTTTGCTGCAACCGAAGGGCATATGGAAGCAGTAGAGCGGTTACTCGAAGCAGGAGCAAATCCTAACGAGACAGACTTATAGTTGCAGGACGCCTTTTCAATGGGCTGAACGATATCGCCGCAAGGAAATAGTAGATCGCCTAACTCAAGCATCGAAACAAGGATCGACTCCACTGAACTAGGATGATCACAAAGACTATTGATAGTGTATAAGACAACCCGGGACAATGATTTCACCCAAAGTGGGCAACTCCGTTGAAGACGTATCAAATTGGAGATTCTTTCTGCTAGTAGTGCTTGATAACTCCCACCAATCAAGATGTTCACGACATCCTATGGTTACTTTCATTCTTTGTATAGTCAATTCTCTCTGTGGCTGCACTCTCTTCTGTTTCTACATCATGCTTTGCTTGGGTCTGTACTCTTCTCTATACAAATACAAGATCAGAACAAAATTATCCAATAAATACTTCAATTATTCAATGGCACAGTAATATAATTAAATAGAAATCTTCATACGGTTACAACATAACTGTAATTGTTCTGAAAGGAACTTATGTTATCTTGTGATCTTGGTTTCTCCTGAGCGTTCTGGGTGGCGTTTGGGATTATCGCTGAAGTCGATGGGGTTGAAACGAGAGAGAGGGAGCAGCGTCCGATTCTAAGGGATTTCCTTCACATCGGACAAAAGCGGACGCATAACGGACAAGAAAATGAAGGTTTGGCCAACTCATCATCGGTTTGGACTTTTTTCCGTTGCTCGTTTGTTGCTTGAGAAAAACTGACGTTTTTTCCTGTGCCGCTTCCTCAGGAAATGTACCACGGTTCCTTCTTCAGAACCATACAGGACGAGAACAGACCAGGAGTCTTGCTACAGTCTTACGAGATTCTTTGAAGTATCTTAGAACTGAATGATGTGTTCATTTGGCGCCATTATAAATTGAAACCTCTTGGAATTGGACAAATAAGATCGGAACTTTTTAGGATGCAATCAGCTTCTCACTTCAGATGAACGACAAATGAGATCGGAAACTCCATGAAAGAGTTGAATGAAGGTTTTCGGCATCTCACGAGAGCATGAAATGACACCTAGATTTTGGACTATTGAAGTTAAGATGAATATTAACATCGTTAGAGTGCATGAACAGTTTTCCTTGTGAAGTGTGAAGTTGAAGTGGTGATTCCTTGAGATGTAACACTGATAACTGGCATCAGTTTATCCTTTCAACGTCTGTGTTCAAGAGTTGCGACATTTGCTAGCACTTGTGCAATTCTGTTTACATTCAACTCTGACACTTAAGAGGTTCACATAAACAAGAGTAATCATATTTGACTGATAACTAAAACGGTTACCGGTTACACCAGGCGTTGTAATCAACCAGAGGCCCGTGTATAAAATTCACGCCAAAAGTCAACGGACGACATGCACTCGTCAGATTCGTTGGCCTGCAAACGTCGCTCGTCTGATCTTTTACGTTGAACCTGGTAGGAGATTCTTTCAGTTTCCCGGACATCGCTATCTGATTTAGATTTTTAAATCTTAGAAAATTATTGTTTCCAGCAGAGTTAATGTTACAAATTATCTGTAGACAGTTTTATCTATTGATGAGTTATTGTTATTCTATTACATTTTTCCTTATTACTAAAGAATAGTAATGAAAAATAGCATCATCACTGTTTTCTCTACTGTTGATTAAGTTTTTCAGTCGACAGTTAATAGAACGTTAGCTAAAGTAACACAGTAATGCATGCAGAAAACTTAAAGCGAGTCAAGTGCGGAACACCCTAAGTTCTAAATCGATTTCTTGGGTCTGGTAGGGGCTATTTTGTTTGCAGTTCTGTCTCTTGGATCCAGCGCCTGAAGCAAAATTTCAGAGGAAGTCGAAAGCAGGGAAATGAGAACCCTAGCCCGTTTACTTTGCTGCTTAGGCTGCATTGGCCTATCGTTCTCCACCACCAACCAGACAGAAGACTCGTGGGCCAAACTCGAAATATCGCCACGCGCCATAGCCTCGATGCCGTTTCTAAGTTACCGCATCGATATATACGAAAGCTCAGGAGGATTGACAAACGTTGATGCGAAAGATAGAAAATATTACTACGCTCCTATTTCTCTACTAGATCCTCAAAGCGCAGTCAGTGGAGTAAACAATGCCACCGGCGAGGCCGAGATGCGTTTCCGAATTTATCTCTGGACCGAGTCGGTAGAAAAAATGATCTTCAACTATTTGACTAAAGTGGTTGGCGTCGAGACCTCCATCCATCAAGTCCGTGTGATACCCTTTGAAAAGGTTATTCTTGTATCTACGCAGCAAACTGTCAAGTCCCGGGTTCATAAAGAATGGATCCCGTACAAGTCGGGTCAGTATCTCGGGTTCCGGATCATTTGCGACAGAATAGATTTTTGCAACCATTTGGCTGAACAGATGCGTTTCAATCCGGAGCAGTTCGCGCACCTCAAACTGCAGTTCAGTTTGGACTCACAGCGCTCTAAACGCCGGGAGACGGTCATCAGAATCGAGAACATCGTATCGGGATCCATGTTCTCGGAGCTCGACGAAAAATTTCCCAACAGCAAAGAAGTTTACTTAACTGCAGCTGATACCAAGCGTCTCCTCTCTGAGACCGTTAGCAACGTCCTTGCCGAGACATTCAGTGATGATGAAATCCTTCAACAGAGCGCCGAGTCAGTCATCTACAAGAGTCTGGAGAGGCTTCTCGTCTCTGGAAAGACTGAGATTAGCGAACAGAACAAACCCATGTGGGACTTAGTATTCTGGGACCAAGACAATTATCGTCCCGATCGTTCGAGTAAAGAGATTTCTGAAGTTTGTCGCAATTCAGTGAGCGACGCACAGCAGAGGATGGCGGAAACCTTTTCCAAGAGCAACAAGTTTTCCCACGACATGAACGTCACATTCGCGGGATACGGCTTCAATACTGGATTCACAACGAAAAATGCCAATTCCAACAGTAAAGAGAAAGAAGACTTTCTAAAGCTAATGAAAGAAAGTAAGGATCACGTTCAGTGGGAAGGACAAAAGTTTGTTCCCAAACCCATGCAGTTATCGAGAGTCAACCTGGCACAAATTCGCAACGCTCAGAACTTTCGGGATATTAGAACGCAGGTCACCTATTCGCACTCGGTCCTGTCGACAACTATTGAAACGCCTATTCCTTCCAATTCACAGTCTCTCGAACTCTTTGTGACCGAATCCAAACGCAGTGGTACGTAGTCCTTTGTTTTCAATATTTGTTCTGGCTGGTATTTAGTATCATTTATATTTAGACACCGCTGCTCAACTTCTCCAAAAGATGGCCGATCTGGAGAACAGTAAGTACCCTGATAAGCCAATGCTTCATTCCAATTACTTTGATATGTTCAACACTTTTAACCAACATAAATTGTTCGTTTTACTAGGAACATTTCAAGCACTGCACGCGGTGACAGTGCAACTCGATAGCCTGAAGGTTAGTTGTACCAATTGAAAGAAATATTTAGACTGTATGTAGTTTATTCTGTATGTTATGTGAATTTTCAATATAATTAACATAGATTGTAACGATTGCACACTGAATGCTGTAATGATACATGAATTCAGTAGCATACTTATTACTGACTTTTCAGGTAACAGTACGACGACGTTGTAGAAGAAATCTTAGATTCTGTTCACTAACATTGTAAGTCCTTTATAAGGAACAGTTTTTTTTTTCGTTTTTGCTTCTATGTACAGGACCGCAGTGATGAAATCGCATCCTTGAAATCAAACTTTTCTTCCGAGTTGAATAATCTGAGCACTTCAGTGAAGGTAACTTACAAGTGAATTTGGTCCTAGTGATACAGTTTTTGTTTCACCTTTGTGTAGGACCTCAGAGACGAAAACACTTCGCTGAAATCAAACTTTTCTTCCGAGCTGAATAACCTGAGCACTTCAGTGAAGGTAACTTACAAGTGAACTCAGTCCTACTGATACTTATAGTTTTTGTTTCACCTTTGTATAGGACCTCAGCGATGAAAACGCTTCGCTGAAATCAAACTTTTCGTCCGAGTTGAATAGCCTGAGCACTTCAATGAAGGTAACTTACAAGTGAATTTAGTCCTAGTGATACAGTTTTTGTTTCACCTTTGTGTAGGACCTCCTCAGAGACGAAACCGCTTCGCTGAAATCAAACTTTTCGTCCGAGTTGAGTAGCCTGAGCACTTCAGTGAAGGTAACTTACAAGTGAACTTAGTCTTGCTGACAGTGACTTGGCGTGGGAAGGGCTAAGTGGGGCATCGTGCTCAGGGCCCACGGTCTTGGGGGGCCCAGCGAGGGCCCACACGGTCCTGAGGTGCACCCCAGCCGGGACCCATGGTCATAGACAGGCCACGCTAGGGCCCACGGAGTTGGATGCAGTCTAGCTGATACAGTTTTTGTTTCACCCTTGTGTAGGACCTCAGAGACGAAACAGCTTCGCTGAAATCAAACTTTTCTTCCGAGTTAAATAATCTGAGCATTTCAGTGAAGGTAACTTTCAAGTAAACTTAATCTTACTGATACTTTTTCCCAATATATCGTTGAAAATGAGATCTGTAAGAAGTTTTTTAATCGGAATTTTGTAAGATTCACAAACCATTTTTCTTATTTTTTTTAAGGAAGCCTTTCGGACGCTTTCAGGTAAGACGTCTTCATTTATCAGGCCTTTCAGTTACGTACCCAAGAATTGTCCAATGAAAAAGATAGTACATATGTATAGTGAATGTTAAGACACTATTGTTATATCACGTGATGAACGTGGTCTTTTAATATGGATCGATTTAGGTATTTCGAATCTAACGGAAACGGAAAAGAAGAAAAAGTTATTCATAGCTGCCGAGAAGGGAGACGTAAGTCTTGTTCGCACCTGGATTCACCTTGGGCTAAGTCTGGATGAAAAAGACCCGGGCGACTATAAGCGTACTGCTTTACATAAGGCTGCGAAGTCAGGGCACACACCAATAGTGGAAGATCTGCTAAAAGCCGGAGCTAATCCAAACGACAAAGATAAAGACGGATATACTCCACTGCACTGGGCTGCAGAGAAGGGCCATAAGGAAGCAGTCGATCGATTAATTCAAGCAGGAGCTAATCCAAACGAGAAAAAGGATGGTGGATGGACTCCACTGCACACGGCTGCAGACTTTGGCCATAAGGAAGCAGTCGATCGATTAATTCAAGCAGGAGCTAATCCAAACGAGAAAAATAATTACGGATGGACCCCACTGCACAATGCTGCAAACAATGGCCATAAGGAAGTAGTCGATCGATTAATTCAAGCAAGAGCTAATCCAAACGAGAAACAGATTAACGGATGGACTCCACTGCACTATGCTGCATATCATGGCCATAAGGAAGTAGTGAAAGCTCTTCTGGGAGGAGGCGCAAGTACCACAGTCCAGAACAATTCCGGTAAAACACCCAGAGACGAGGCGCTGGGAAACAATAAACAAGAAATCGCTCAAATTCTGGCTGCCCACAAAGTTTAACTTTCTTTACCAATGAAAAATCAAGGTTGTCATTCTCTTCTTCAATGAAACAAAGCTTCTAGTAAAGCGCTGGATCCAAGATGTTCATCAACGTCTAAAACTACTTCAATTAAACCATATAATCAATTTAATTCTGGGCTTTTATCCTTAACTGCTTTAACATTTAGTTTTGCTTCAACTGATGACACATTTCAACTGTCTTCATTCCATGCCAATATAAAATGCTGAAATGAAAATGAATAAATGAATCAAGCTTAGGCCGAAGGCCCACCTCACTATAGCGGACACCGTTATTAAGTGAAATCTTGAAATATTTAATACTTTGATTATACCAAACTGTTTCTTGAATTTTTTGGTGATTTTTCGACTTATTTGATAGTGAGATTTCCCTATACAAGTATTTTATATGGGTGTCCGCAGTAGCGGAGTTAAGGGCTTAGGCTAAAGGCCAGCCTCACTATAGCGGACATCTTTATAAAATCCTGTTATAAGATTTTCAAAACTTGGCTTATACCAAAATGTTTCTTGAATTTTTTGGTGATTTTTCGACTTATTGATTAGACTTATAAGTAAAATTGGTTAATAAATGTGCTTTTAATCACTGTCCGCAGTAGTGGGGTTAGCGGCTTAGGCCAAACGCCAACTTCACTATAGCGGACACCGTTATGAAATTAAGGTTTAAAATATTTAATACTTTGATTATACCAAAATGTTTCGTAAATTTTTTGGTGATTTTTAGACTCATTTTAAAGTGAGATTTCCCTATACGTGTATTTTATATGGGTGTCCGCAGTAGTGGGGTTAGCGGTATAGGGCAAACGTAAACCTCTCTGTAGCGGACACCTTTATCAAATCAAGTTCTAGGATTTTCAAAATTTTTTTAATACTGAAATGTTTCTTGAATTTTTTGGTGATTTTTTGGCTCATTTTAAAGTCAATTGCTTAATAGTTCAGTTTTATTCAGGTGTCCGTAGTAGCGGAGTTAGCCTATCGTTAAAGACGGGCCCTCTACTACGGACACGCTAGTTAATCCGTTTATTGGAATATTTCGCTAAAACATTTGCAAATAATTGCAAAGAAATAATCAAATTATTGCTAAATAATGCAATTTATTGAATATTTTACTACTGATTTGATAGTGGTGTCCACTGTAGAGAGGCACGCGCAAAGCTCATTAAGACTAGCTTCTCTACTACGGACAGCCGTATAAAATAATTTTATCGCAAAGTTTCGCCAAAAATGATACCAAAAATTGCAAAAAATTTGAAAAGCATTTCTATATAAAGTAAGTTGATAAGTACTTTTAAGCGGATTTAATAGAGGTGTCCGCTGTAGAGAGGCACGCGTTCTCTGCATCAAGATTGACCTCCCTACTACGGACAGGCAAATCAAATCTGTTTATTGCTATATTTCGCTAAAAATGGTTTCAAAAAATTGCAAAAAATTCGCAAAGCATTTCTACATAAAGTAAGCTGATAAATACTCTTAAGTGGATTTAATAGGCGTGTCCGCTGTAGAGAGGCACGCATTTTTAAATAAGAAAGACCTGTCTACTACGGACACTGGAATCAAATACATTTATAGCAATATTTCGCTAAAAATAGTTCCAAAATATGGCAAAAAATTTTCAAAGCATTTCTACGTGAATTAAGTTGATAAAACTTATAAACTGATTTAATAGAAGTGTCCGCTATGGAGAGGCGCGCGTTCTGCATCAAGATTGGCCTCTCTACTACGGACACAGGAATCAAATACATTTATAGGACTAATTGACCAAAAACAGTTTCAAAAAATTGCAAAAATTAGCAAAGCATTTCGGTATAAAAAAAAGTTGCCAAAATTTTTAAAACTGATTTAATCAAGGTGTCCGCTATAAAGAGGCAGGCGTAGGTTTTGCATATGCCATGTAACCCGGGCCAGTTTCGCTAGTTTTGCATATGACACCTGTTCAGGTGTGTCTGCTGTTGCGTGACTATTAACTTGACAGGAATCTCAGTTTATTCCGTGATTCTTGACCAAGATTCTTGTGACTCATTTATGCAAATGAACCCAATCACTCATTCCCGATTCTTATTAGGCCTATCTGAAGTAACCGGTTTCCAAGAATCAAAAATCATTCTGTAAGAAAAAAGGATTCTGGAAATTAATATTCAAATTATAGAGAAGAATTTAATTACGAAAAAATTCGCTAATTAATTAACTCGTTTCATTGGTTTAAAATCAACCATGAATTTAAATTAATTATAATTAAAATTATTGTATTTTATAATAACATATTAATTGAATTCTTATAATATTATAATATTTTATTCTATTATTAATATTTTCCAATTATTTAGCAATATTGTATGCAATTCTACTATATTTATTTTAATTATTTAATTATTTTTATTAGTTTGTTATATATTAGTATTATATTTAACTCGATTCAAGTTAATCGAATTATGATGTTGAATAATTGCGGTGAATGTAATGACAGTATCTCGAATAACAGTACGCACTCGTCAAATTCGTTGGTCTGAAAGTCTGCCGTTCGACTCTCCGGTTGATCACTATACCTTTCGAGAGCAAAATTCACGAGGAACAGAACCGCAAGAATGACACTAGTGCCCTGCTTGCTTTGTTTGTCAGGGATTATTAGCCTACCCGAAATTCAGGCGATGCTCAACGGGCAATTCAGGCGGTAGAACATAACAAAAATTCAGACGGCCTTAGATGGTGGTCACACACTAGCTGAATTCTGACGATGTTCTGTGCATGGTTCAGACACTATTGAAATTCGAAAAAATTCAGGCGATGCTCAACGGGCAATTTAGGCCGTAGAACATTGCGAAAATTCATTCAGCTTTAGACGGTATTCATACACTAGCTGTATTCAGACGACGTTCAGCACATGATTCAGACGCTCTCGAAGTTCGAAAATTTTCAGGCGATGCTCAACGGGTAATTCAAGCGGTAGAACACTGCAAAAATTCAGCCGGCCTTAGACCGTAATCATTCACTAGCTTTATTCAGACGATGTTCAGCACATGATTCATGCGCTCGTAAATTTGAGAAAAATTTAGGCAATGCTCAGCTAGTCGTTCAGACGGTAGAGCATTACAAAAATTCAGTCGGCCTTAGACGGTAGTCACACACTAGATTTATTCAGACGACGTTCAGTGCATGATCCAGGCGCTGCTAAAAAAGCGAAAAGTACTATAGCGGTATTCAATGGGTTGTCCAGACGGCCCTCTTTTCGTCTATAAAACTTACTCAGCTATTGTTGGGACGGTGATTCAGACGGTCAACTAGTGTTCAGGCCATGATTCAGGTGGTACCCAACCGTATGAATTTTTCATCGGGTATCCTTGTCCACTGCAGAAGCCGAACAATTTGTGACAGAAACCAAGTTAAACGGTATGGCACACCTTTCTTTTCAAGTAAACGTTTACGGTTTAACATAACGTCTTTCATATTAGATGCCTTCAGTCAACTAGTGAAGACAGTTGAGACACAGACAAGTAAGTATACGCTGTTATTTGTACTATAGAAAGTTTCACGAACATTTTACCACTAGGAATACTCGAAGTTCAACAAGCTGCAACGGTGCAACTTAGTAGTCAGTTGAAGTTCCTTCTTAAGAACCATACTGGACGAGAACAGACCAGGAGTCTTGCTACAGTCTTGCGAGAATCTTTGAAGAATCTTAGAAGAACTGAATATGTTTATTTGGCGCCATCATAAATTGAAACCTCTTGGAATTCGAGAGATAAGCCCGGTACTTTTTAGGATGCAATCAACTTCTCACATCAGATGAATGAAAAATGAGACTGGAAACTCCATGAAAGAGTTCCACGAGGGTTTTTTGGTATCTCATGATAACTTGAGATAACACCTAGATTTTGGAACGATGAAGTGAAGATCAATAATAACACTGTTAGCGTGCGCGAAGAGTTTTGATTGTAAAGTGTGAAGCTGAAATTGTGATTCCTTGAAATGGAACTCTGATAACTGGCATCAATCAATCCTTTCAACGTCTGGGGTCAAAGTTGCGACATTTGCTAGCACGTGTGCAGTTCTGTTTACATTCAACTCTGAAACTGAATGATATGTTCATATGGCAAGATCATGAGTTCAACTTCTTCGAATTCGAGAGATAAGCCCGGGACTTTTTAGGATGCAATCAACTTCTCACATCAGATGAACGACAAATGAGATCGGAAACTCCATGATAGAGTTCCACGAGGGTTTTTGGTATCTCATGATAACTTGAGATAACACCTAGATTTTGGAACGATGAAGTGAAGATGAAGAATAACATCGTTAGAGTGCATGAAGAGTTTTCCTTGTGAAGTGTGAAGTTGAAATTGTGATTCCTTGAAATGGAACACTGATAACTGACATCAATTTATTCTTTCAACATCTGGGGTCAACGTTGAGTTGCGACATTTCCTAGCACTTGGTGCAATTCCGTTTACATTCAACTCTGAAACTTAAGAGGATCATATAAACAAGAGTAATCAGATTCGATTGATAACTAGAACGGTTACCGGTTACACCAGTCGTTGTAATCAACCAAAGGCCCGTGTATAAAATTCACGCCAAAAGCCAACGGACAACATGCACTCGTCAGATTCATTAGCCTGCAAACGTCGCTCGTCTGATCTTCCACGTTGAACCTGGTAAGAGTCTTTCAGTTTCTCATACAGCGCTATCTTATTTAAGATTTAAAATACTGGAAAAGTACTGTTTCCAGTAGACTTAAAGTTAAGTATCATCTAGTAGAAAGTATTACCTGTTGATGAATTGTTCTTAGTTAACTATATTCTTATTTATTACTAAACATCAGTAATTAAGAATAACATCATCCACTTTTGCGCTACTGTTGGTTAAGTTTTCAGTTAATAGTCACTAAAAAATGAATTAAAGTAAAACAATTACGCCTGCAGAAAACTTAGAGCGAGTCAAGCGCGGAACACCCTAAGTTCTAAATCAATTTTTGGGTTTAGTAAGAGCTATTTTGTTTGCAGTTCTGTCTCTCGGATCCAGCGCCTGAAGCAAAAATCCAGAGGAAATCCAAAGCAAGGAAATGAGAGCCCTATCCCGTCTACTTTGCTTCTTAGGCTGTATTGGCCTATCGTTCTCCACCACCAACAAGACAGAAGAATTGTGGGCCAAACTCGAGATATCGCCGCGTGCCATAGCCTCGATGCCGTTTCTCAATTACCGCATTAATATATACGAAAGCTCAGGCGGACTGAAGACCACTGATGCGAAATATAGAAAATATTACTACGCTCCTATTTCTCTACTAGATCCTCAAAGTGCAGTCAGCGAATTCAACAATGCCACCCGTGAGGCCGAAATGCGTTTCCGAATTTATCTCTGGACCGAGTCGATAGAAAAAGAGATCTTCAACTACTTGACGAAAGTGGTTGGCGTTGGAACCTCCATCCATCAAGTCCATGTGATACCCTTTGAAAAGATTATTCTTGTACCTACGCAGCAAACTGTTAATTACCGGGTTCATCGAGAATGGATCCCGTACCAGTCGGATCAGTATCTCGAGTTCCGAATCATCTGCGACACTCTAGAATTTTGCAGCCACTTGACTGAAAAGATGCGTCTCAATCCGCAGCAGTTCGTGCATCTCAAATTGCATTTCAGTTTGGACTCGCAGAGCTCTAAACGCCGAGAGATCGTGATCAGAATCGAGAACATCGTATCGGGATCCATGTTCTCGAAGCTCGATGAAAAATTTCCCAACAGCAAAGAAGTTTACTTGACTGCAGCTGATGCGAAACGTCTCCTCTCTGAGACCGTTAGTAACGTCCTCGCCGAGACATTCAGTGATGATGAGATCCTTCATAAGAGCGGCGAATCAGCCATCTACAAGAGTCTGGAAAAGTTTATCGTCTCTGGAAAGACTGAAATCAGCGAACAGAGCAAAACCATATGGGACTCGGTATTGTGGGACCAAGACAGTTATCGCCCCGATCGTTCTAGTAAAGAGATCTCGGAAGTTTATCGCAATTCAGTGAGCGACGCACAGCAGAGGATGGCAGACACATTTTCCAAGAGCAACAAGTTTTCCTACGATATCGGCGTCACGTTCGCGGGATACGGCTTTAATAATGGATTCACAACGGAAAATACCAACTCGAACAGTAAAGAGAAAGAAGACTTTCTCAAGCTGATGAAAGAAAGTAAGGATCACGTTCAGTGGGAAGGACAAAAGTTTGTTCCCAAACCCATGCAGTTATCGAGAGTCAACCTGGCACAAATTCGCAACGCTCAGAACTTTCGGGATATTAGAACGCAGGTCACCTATTCGCAGTCGGTCCTGCCGACAGCTATCAAAACGCCTATTCCTTCCAATTCACAGTCTCTTGAAGTCTTTGTGACGGAATCCAAATTGAGTGGTACGTAGTCCTTTGCTTCCCAATATTCGTTCTGGCTGGTGCTAAGTATCATTGATATTTAGATACCACTGCTCAACTTCTCCAAAAGATGGCCGATCTGGAGAACAGTAAGTACCCAGATAAGCCAATACTTCATTCCAATCAATTTGGTATGTTCAATACTTTTTCACCAACATAAATTGTTCGTTTTACTAGGAACACTTCAAGCCCAGCAAGCGATGACAGTGCAACTCGATAGCCTGAAAAAGGTTAGTTGTACCAATGGGGAAATTGCATCAATTTTGTTTTCTTACAAGTTTTAATCGATAGAGCAGAAAACATAGATTTCAAATATATAAGTATTATGTGTAAGAAATCAATAGAAATAATTAATTAAGGGGATAGAAAATCCTTTAGGGGGCGGAATTTTAAAAACGCTTGGATCTTGGCGAAACCGTGGCGTGGCGTCATCAACTCGGTTCTGTCCACGGCTCCTATACGGATCGCCTAATTTTGTTGAATTTCTATTCATTTTTACTGCTTTTTTCTCGAACTGAGTCTGATATTTTTGTATATGAATATCTTAATATTAATTTGTCGTAGGTTATTTATAACTATAGAATTATAATTAGTGATGAAAACAATTAACGAAAATGAAGACAAAAAATGAAATCATTACAAACTGTTCTAGGTAACCCAAATAATAATAGAATTAATAACAACAATAATTACAATCATAATGATTAACAACTTTTTTAAAACAAAAACATAATACTGATTAATAATTATTATAATCATTCTTAAGCAGTAATGGTTATTATTAATAATATTATTAATTATTTATTATATTATAAACTGTAATATTATGTAATGTTATGGTTCTTTATGAATTATTACACATTGTATTAATTATTCTTTTTATCATTCTAAGCATAATTAATTCAGCTAGATAAGACTATTACAATAACTTCTCTACTATGAAAACTGTTGTTTGTAAATAAGGATTATTGTTTACATTTACTTAACTGAAAACCATATTTTAAAATGCTTCTGGTCCCCAAATAAAGTTTCAGACTGCATTTTCGGATTTCTGACATCGACAACTATGGTTTTCAGAAATTAAAAAAAAAAAATCGTGCAATTTCCCCATTGAAAGAGACACTCCGACTGAATGTGGTTTATTATGTGTGTTATGTGACACTTTTGAATGTACTTATAATCGGTTGTAACTATTGCACATCGAATGGTACATGATACATGACAGCAGTAGGACACTTACTACTGACTTTTCAGTTAACAGTACGACAGCTTTTTTTTAAGAAGTCCTTACTTCATTTCCCCAGAATTTCAGGTTCTTTATAAGAACAGTCTTTTACTTCTTTTTATAGGACCTCAGTGATCAAATCCCATCTCTGAAATCAAACTTTTCTTCCGAGCTGAATAACCTTAACACCTCAATGAAGGTAACTTGCAAGTAAACTTAATCTTACTGATACGTTTTCCTAAAATATCGTTGAAAATGAGACCTGTAAGAAGTTTTTTAATCGGAATTTTGTAGGATTCACTGACCATTTTTCTTATTTTTTAAAGGAAATCCTTCGGAAGATTTCAGGTAAGATGTCTTCATTTACCAGACCTTTCAGTTACGTACTCAAGCATTATCCAATTAAAAAGTATAGTACATATGTATAGTGGTTATTAAGACACTATTGTTATATCACGTGATGAACGTGGTCTTTTAATATGGATCGATTTAGGTATTTCGAATCTACCACAATCGGACAAGAAAAAGTTTTTCAAAGCTGCCAGCGAGGGAGACATAAGTTTCGTTCGCACCTGGATTCAGCTTGGGCCGAGTCTGGATGAAAAAGACCCGGACGACTATAATCGTACTGCTTTACACAAGGCTGCGATCTCAGGGCACACACCAATAGTGGAAGATCTGCTAAAAGCCGGAGCTACTCTAAACGACAAAGATCAAGACGGAAATACTCCACTGCACCTTGCTGCATACAATGGCCATAAGGAAGTAGTCGATCGATTAATTCAAGCAGGAGCTAATACAAACGAGAAAAATATTAACGGATGGACTCCACTGCACCTTGCTGCATGGAATGGCCATAAGGAAGCAGTCGATCGATTAATCCAAGCAAGAGCTAATCCAAACGAGAAACATAATAACGGATGGACTCCACTGCACATTGCTGCATATTATGGCCATAAGGAAGTAGTGAAGGCTCTTCTGCGAGGAGGCGCAAGTACCACAGTCCAGAACGATTACGGTCAAACACCCAGAGACAAGGCGCTGGAAAACAATAAACAAGAAACCGCTGAAATTCTGGCAGCTCACAAAGTTTAACTTTCTTTACCAATGAAAAATCAAGATTGTCATTCTCTTCTTAAATGAAACAAAGCTTTTAGTAAAGCGCTGGATCCAAGATGTTCATCAGCGTCTAAAACTATTTCAATGAAACCATATAATCAATTTAATTCGGGGTTTTTATTCTCTACTGCTTTAACAGTTAGTTTTGCTTCAACTGATGAAACATTTGAACTGTTTTCTTTCTTTGCCAATACAAAATGCCGAAATGATTACTTTAAATATTCAAGTACACAGCTACAGAAATCAGATTTACGATCGGAACACCCCAATATACATCAAACTGAATCATAATTACTTGGAAAGAAACCAGTACTATCTCAGAATCTAAGTAATTCTGGGCGTCCTGGAAGCGTTTGGGATGATCGCTGAAGTCGGAGGATGAAACGAGAGAGCGAGCAAGCGTCCGATTTCAAGGGATTTCCTTCAGAGCGGACAACGGTGGACGCAGAACGGACAAGAAGATGAAGGTTTGGCCAGCTCATCATCGGTTTGACCTTTTTTCCGTTTCTCGTTTGTTGCTGGAGAAAAACTGACGTTTTTTCGTCTGCTGCTTCCTCAGGAAGTACGCCACGGTTCCTTCTTAATGACTATAACGGACCAGAATAGATCTTTCGGGACTTGCAAGAACCTCACAAGAATCTTTTCAAGAATCTTTGAAAGGGAATCGGTACATGAATCTCATATTCATGCCATGTTATCATCTGTTATCAACTATTCCTCTCCACTTATATCTGCTTTTGTATTAGTTTCTTGTATTGATCAGGTTTGTATGCGTTTCACAAAATGCCAGACACAGCAGCAATACAACAGCAGCAAAAGAAGAATATTACATTATAATATAGACTCAGTGCCAAACGATAGTAGCGCCAAGCAGTTGCAGTGGTCACAGTTGGAAAACTCACGTCGTCTGCTGTTTTACGACAAGTAAAACAGCGCTGAGATCGGAAGCTTGTCCTAAAACAGCAGACGACGTGAGTTTTCCAGCTGTGACCACTGCAACTGCTTGGCGCTACTATCGTTTGGCATAGAGTCCATAAGCCACAGAAAAAGGAAAAAAAGTTACAGATTTAGCTTCCACTCTTCATTGTTCAAATCACTCCGCTGCTGGATACTTGGGGAAAAAAAATACTACTGACTGGATAAAAACTAAATAGAAACCAGGCTTAAGTTTCGTCAATTCATGTCAATTGACGGCAAATGGTACAAAGAAGAAGAAAAATGAAAGAGAAAATGGCGAAACAAGAAGAGGACAGGCCAAGAGATGAAGTTTCATATTACTACAAAAATCGTCTAGACTCGAATCTACAACAAAAACTTGGAAAATCATGAATAAATATCATTAAGCTTTCATTTGATATCAATAAACTTTAATTAAAACTGAATTAAATATTTAAATTGGCACTTAAAAGTTTGGCGCCTCTTTTTCCGCAAGTAGTTGGGACTTGGGAACAATGGCAACGGCAAAATCTGGGCGCACAAAATATCCTTTTTCTGTTTCCAGTAACAAATTAAACTCGAAATCTGCGGGCTGTCTCGATTGAAGAAGAAGTTTTCTTCGAGAAAATATTCGAGGATAAATAAAAAAGCTGCAAAAAAGGCCCGCAAGCTCTCTTTTCCCACACAGACACAACACTTAACACTGGGACCAAACACCACACGAGAAGAAAGTCCCGCAACTTTTTCGTTACGCCGATCGCATCTTTTTTTCTCGGAAAATCCACAAAATTCGGCAACAGTTTCACTCAGAGGCACTTGAACTGTTCATAAATCGCGTCAAAGTCGATTGAAAACGGGTGCTAGTGTTTGAAAAAGCGTGTGAAGAGCAAGTGGCGCGGTGCGGTGACTAGTGTTGCGAGTTGCGCGCGAAGAAACTTAAACCCACGCGCGGAAATGTTTCCCTTACGGCGGTAGGCGCTCGACTGAAGTCTCCGCCAGTGTTGCAGTGCTTCCACTTCTTGACTACGCTGTTCTCCACTTGGAGTCTCTGTTTTCCCCTTTTTTCCCCTCGTAGCCAGAAACTAATTTTCCTCTTTTTTCCCCTTAAGAATGATCACTTTCCCCATTTTTTCCCCTCAGCAACAAACAGGGACGTAATTAGAAAAAGAGTTCGACATAATAGAAAACTAAAAGGAAAAATGAAACAAAATAGAAATTGTATTTATTTCAGTCAGAAGCAATAAAATGCAATTAAAAAGCGGTTTCAAAGTGATTTAAATTATGCCGTGGCGGCGCTACTGTCGCAGCAACTTGTAAACAAGGGCTCCCAAACGTGGTTAGGTTTGCAAGAACTGGCTTATAATCGAACATTAATTTGCATGTAATCTTTTTAACCTTGGATAATACTTCTACTGCCTTTTGTATTTCTCATGATTCATCAGTTTGTAGTTGAGTATAAATTATAAATTTCCCCATTTTTCCTCTCCAAAAGTTTGATTTTCCCCTTTTTTCCCCTTTCCCCTTTCCGCATGTCAAGAAGTCCCACGAAGTGGAAGCACTGCAGTGTTGCCACTCGGCTACATAGAGATATCTGGCGGTGAAAGCCGGAAATCTTCAAAAATCTTCATTTAAAAAAAAAATTGAAGATTTTTTTCTTCAGTGGGAATAAAATAAATTTGACAATGTCTATCAATTATAGAAACCTTGAAAAATGCATTTAACCTGTTTTAGAATGTTTATTTTCGTATCGGTTACGTTTCAAAATTAGTTTACAGTTAACTGACGTTGACGGACTGACGACCAACAAGTGACTGATCCAGTGTTTCCACTTTCAAGTTTGGACTTTCCCTGGTAGGAGCCTCTGTTTTCCCTTTTTTCCCCCTCAGACAACAATTTTTGGATTTTCCCCTATTTTCCCCTCTCATTTTCCCGTTTTCCCTCGTTCTTCCCTTCCATTTACAATTACTGAAAAACACAGTTATTAATTTCCAAAGGGAAATCTAATTATTGTTAACCAAAAATGCGTCCAATAACATGTCGCTATAGAAAGAAGTCAAGATTTCTTCAGTTTCCCTGGTTTTTCCCCTCTTCCCCTCTTTTTCCCTTCCTAGTGGCCTTTTTCCCTGAAAACAGGGAATTTCCCCTAAAAGTGGAAGCACTGGACTGATCATCTGTTTGGCCAACTCGAATCGGCTCGACTAATTGACACAATTAGACTATCTTCTATAAACGCTTTACGTAATTACCAATACAGCTATCGAAGGTCGACCAAAGAACGTTTTTTTCGTCGTTTACTTTCTTGGGTTGCATTCCTAGAATTATTTTATATGACAATCTTCCTAATCATTATGTGTTATTTCCAAAATACCATTAGAATTTCGCCCTTTAACTACAGTTACCTCGTCAACTAGTCGCTCCTTACTGGTTTTCCACCAGGTCGCAATACTTCGCCCTGCTGACATGATTTTTTCTCATGTTCAGTTTTTTTTGCGTTTTTCTTCGTAATTAGCTTTTCCCAGTCAAATCATATTTCACTCGCGACTAACGAAATGCCGAGCACCTATTATGTATGAAATCGAAGAAAATGATGGACCATAGGTTAATGGCTAACGACACGGGCTGTCTTTGGTCGTTTCTCCCCCGACAGAAAATTCTCATAAGACTATGTAGAATTTGGAACAGATACTCAGTGAGATCTCAGTGAGAAAGCTCTAAAAGTTATGAGATCTCACTGAGTCTCTGTTCCAAATTCTACATAGTCCTATGAGAATTTTCTGTCGGGCCGGAACTGAACTAGTCGATTAGATCTTCTCAGAACCGCAGTTTCAAGGGAACTTTCTTCATATGACCAAGAAAAGCGGACGATCAAGCGCTAAAGATTTCCAAAGAGCCCATGGGTTCGTTTATTTCTCTGCCAGTTATAAGCAGTGTTTCCACTTTTTGCAGGGAAATTCCCTGAAAAATTCCCAGAATCGTGCTAAGAATCTAGATTCTTGGATACCACGAGTGAAGAGACCAGAAGAAAGCGGATAGAGCAATGAGGGAGACCAAGAGAATGGACTGATGACAGCCGATAACAGGTTGATAACACGATGATAACTTGGCAAGAAGTCAAGCAGGGACTGAAGAATCTGGGAATCATAAGAGAATCCCAGAATCGTGCAGAGAATCAGGACTCTTTGATATCTCGAGTGAAGAGACCAGAAAGCAAGATAGAGCAATGAGGGAGACCAAGAGCATTGACTGATAACAGCTGATAACAGGTTGATAACACGATGATAAGCAACGGTAACTCAGGGAAGGGTTGAAGAATCTAAGAATCATGAAAGAATCTCAGAATCTTATCAACAGTCTTAAATAATAGGGAAAATGTCTTGAACTACAATAGAACAGTGTAAATGAATGGAGAGAAATGGTTGATAACAGGCGATAATAGATCGATAACATGATGATAACACAACTGTAACTACAGGCAAGTACCCATGAATCTGGGAATCACAAAAGAATCTCAGAATCTTATCAGCAATCTTAGATATTAGCCAAAATATCTTCAACTGTAAAAAACTTGTAGAACAAAACAGATGAACGGAGATCAATAAATACTAACACATGGTAATATATCGTGAAAATTTGAGATTCATATCAGATTCTTCAAGAGAATCTTAAAAAGTTCTGCTAAGATTCTTGCAAGTCCCGAGAGATCTATTCTCGTCCGTTATAGTCATTAAGAAGGAACCGTGGCGTACTTCCTGAGGAGGCAGCAGACGAAAAAACGTCAGTTTTTCTCCAGCAACAAACGAGAAACGGAAAAAAGGTCAGACCGATGATGAGTTGACCAAACCTTCATCTTCTTTTCCGTTCTGCGTCCACCGTTGTCCGCTCTGAAGGAAATCCCTTGAAATCGGACGCTTGCTCGCTCTCTCGTTTCATCCTCCGACTTCAGCGTTCATCCCAAAAGCTTCTAGGACGCCCAGAATTACTTAGATTCTGAGATAGCACTGGTTTCTCTCCGAGTAATTACAATTAAGTTTGATGTATATTGGGGTATTCCGATCATAAATCTTAATTCTGTAACTGTGTACTTGAATATTTAAAGTAGTCATTTCGGCATTTTGTATTGGCATAGAACGAAAACAGTTGAAATGTGTCATCAGTTGAAGCAAAACTAGATGTTAAAGCAGTAGAGGATAAAAGCCCGAATTAAATTGATTATATGGTTGAATTGAAATAGTTTTAGACGCTGATGAACATCTTGGATCCAGCGCTTTACTCGAAGCTTTGTTTCATTTGAGAAGAGAATGACAATCTTGATTTTTCATTGGTAAAGAAAGTTAAACTTTGTGGGCAGCCAGAATTTGAGCGGCTTCTTGTTTATTGTTTCTCAGCGCCAAGTCTCTGGGTGTTTGACCGAAATTGTTCTGGACTGTGGTACTTGCGCCTCCTCGCAGAAGAGCCTTCACTGCTTCCTTATGGCCATAATATGCAGCCAGGTGCAGTGGAGTCCATCCGTCATTCCTTTTCTCGTTTGGATTAGCTCCTGCTTGAATTAATCGATCGACTGCTTCCTTATGGCCATTCCATGCAGCCCAGTGCAGTGGAGTCCATCCGGTATTGTCTTTCTCGTTTGGATTAGCTCCTGCTTGAATTAATCGATCGACTGCTTCCTTATGGCCATTGTTTGCAGCCGTGTGCAATGGAGTATCTCCGTTATTATCTTTGTCGTTTGGATTAGCTCCGGCTTTTAGCAGATCTTCCACTATTAGTGTGTGCCCTGACTTCGCAGCCTTATGTAAAGCAGTACGCTTATAGTCGCCCGGGTCTTTTTCATCCAGACTTAGCCCAAGGTGAATCCAGGTGCGAACAAAACTTACGTCTCCCCTCTCGGCAGCTTTGAATAACTTTTTCTTCTTTTCCGTTTCCGTTAGATTCGAAATACCTAAATCGAGCCATATTAAAAGACTACGTTCATCACGTGATATAGCAATAGTGTCTTAATATTCACTATACATAAGTACTATCTTTTTCATTGGACAATGCTAGAGTACGTAACTGAAAGGCCTGATAAATGAAGACATCTTACCTGAAAGCGTCCGAAAGGCTTCCTTAAAAAAATAAGAAAAATGGTTAGTGAATCTTACATAATTCCGATTAAAAACCTTCTTACAGATCTCATTTTCAACGATATGTTAGAAAAATGTATCAGTAAGATTAAGTTTACTTCAAAGTTACCTTCACTGAGGTGTTAAGGTTCTTCAGCTCGGAAGAAAAGTTTGATTTCAGAGATGGGATTTGATCATTGAGGTCCTATAAAAAGAAGTAAAAGACTATTTCTTATCAAGAACCTCAAATTTTAGGGAAAAGAAATAAGGACTTCTTAAACTAAGCTGTCGTACTGTTAACTGAAAAGTCAGTAGTAAGTGTCCTACTGCTGTCATGTATCTTTTAGCATTCGATCTGCAATAGTTACAACTGATTATAACTACATTTAAAAGTGTCACATAATACACATAATAAACCACTTTCAGGCTGAGTTTCTCTTTCAATGGGGAAATTGCATGATTTTTTTTTTATTTTAGAAAACCATAGTTTTCGATGTCAGAAATCCGAAAATACAATCTGAAACTTTATTTGGGGACCAGAAGCATTTTAAGATATGGTTTTAAGTTAAGTTAATGTAGATAATAATCCTTATTTACATACAACAGTTTTCATAGTAGAGAAGTTATTGTAATAGTCTTATCTAGGTGAATTAATTATGCTGTAAGAGATAAAAGGAATAATTAATATAATATTTAATATTTCATAATGAACCGTAATATGACATAATATAGTAGGATATAATATAATAAATAATAAATAATATAATTAATAATAACCATTACTGCTTAAGAATTATTATAATCATTATTAATTATTTTTATGTTTTTGTCTGAAAAAAGTTGTTAATCATTATTATTGTTATTATTATTTGGGTTACCTAGAACAGTTTGTAAAGATTTCATTTTTTATCTTCATTTTTCGTTAATTGTTTTCATCACTAATTAAAATTCTATAATTATAAATAACCTACGACAAACTAACTATAAGACATTCATATAGCAAAAATATCAGACTCAGTTCGAGAAAAAAGCAGTAAAAATGAATAGAAATTAAACGAAATTAGGCGATCCGTATAGCAGCCGTGGATATAGAACCGAGTTGATGACGTTACGCCACGGTTTCGCCAAGATCCAAGCGTTTTTGAAATTCCGCCCTTAAAGGATTTTCTATCCCTGCTTACTCGACTTACTGTGAACTCATAGAGATGCATAATAGCCTACGCAAGTTCCGTTTGTTATCTTTATTTGACTTTCCTACAAGTAGGAAAACTATTAACACAATATCAAATTCAAAACTTCCATTCTTGATTCGCACGTATAACGATACTCATGTGCACATTACGTGGGGGTATGCCTTGCATGTGGTATATAGTTTTGCTACGATACCTTGTACCGCACGTATAGGGTATATGCGACACGTCGACCCCTGTATAACGGACATTGCTGCTAAGTCATGTGCAGCAAATATTGAAATTTTTTAACGCAGAAATGTCTATCTATTTGTTGTAATTGTTCAAAATTTTTTCACAGAAACTTCGATGTAAAATTCTAAGATTCGTCTGTCCGTTGTCGAGGAGTTAGTCTTCATTCTAATAGGTTTTCAAAATAAGCTAGATACGGCTCTTGAATTGGTTTAAATACATTTTATACCGAAAGGAACCCATTCAATAACTTTTTTGTAGACTTCGGGTATCTCATAGCTTACTACGAGGTATAATTGAATTTTTTTCAGTGCCCTAGCCCCTATGGGTTATGCGAACTATCAAGCATAGATGCACTGCAGCGCTGCGGTTCGGTGCCACGCGCATGGTTTCAATGGCTTAGCCTCGTTCGTGGTCTTTCTGGTTTTTGGTATCAATAAGACTAAGTTCACTTGCAAGTTACCTTCATTGAAGTGCTCAGATTATTCAACTCGGACGAATAGTTTGATTTCAAAGCATTGGTTTCGTCTCTGAGATCCTATACAAATATGAAACAAAAACTGTAAGTATCAGTAAGACTAAGTTCACTTGTAAGTTACCTTCACTGAAGTGCTCAGGTTATTCAGCTCAGAAGAAAAGTTCGATTTCAGCGAAGCGGTTTCATCTCTGAGGAGATCCTATACAAAGATGAAACAAAAACTGTAAGTATCAGTAAGACAACGTTCACTTGCAAGCTACCTTCACTGAGGTGTTCAGGTTATTCAGTTCGGAATAAAAGTTTGACTTCAGCGAAGCGGTTTCATCTGTGAGGAGGTCCTATACAAAGGTGAAACAAAATCTGTAAGTATCAGTAAGACCAAGTTCACTTGCAAGTTACCTTCACTGAAGTGCTCAGATTATTCAACTCGGACGAAAAGTTTGATTTCAGCGAAGCAGTTTCGTCTCTGAGGAGGTCCTACACAAAGGGGAAACAAAAACTGTATCAGTAGGACTGAGTTCACTTGTAGGTTACCTTCACTGAAGTGCTCAGCCTATTCAGCTTGGAAGAAAAGTTTGATTTCAGCGAAGCGGTTTCATCGCTGAGGTCCTACACAAAGGTGAAACAAAAACTGTGTCAGTAGGACTGAATTCCCTTGTAAGTTACCTTCACTAAAGTGCTCAGGCTGTTCAGTTCGGAAGAAAAGTTTGATTTCAGCGAAGCGTTTTCATCGCTGAGGTCCTACACAAACGTGAAACAAAAACTGTAAGTCTCAGTAAGACTAAGTTCACTTGTAAATTACCTTCACTGAAGTGCTCAGATTATTCAACTCGGACGAAAAGTTTGAATTCAGCGAAGCGGTTTCACCGCTGAGGTCCTACGCAAAGGTGAAAAAGAAAAACTGTATCAGTAATGAATTTCTCAGGAGCGAGAATGAGGGACCGCTTCTATACTGCACACCAAGCGCACACAGAGCAGTAGGGCTGGGGCGCAGGAGGTAGGGCGGAAGCCAAATGCGAAAAAAAGCTAGGTTAGGTAAGCTAGGTTTAGTAACTATTGCTTTAGTACAATTTTAAGCGGCTTTTTCCTCGAAAAAAAGTAAAGAAATATGATAGGGCTAGGACGCAGGGTGTGGTAGGCATGTAGCCAGAAGCAGAAGACTCGGTTCCTCATTCTCGCTCTCGAGAAATACGTGGACTGAATTCACTTGTAAGTTACCTTCACTGAAGTGCTCAGATTATTCAACTCGGACGAAAAGTTTGATTTCAGCGAAGCGGTTTCATCGCTGAGGTCCTAGACAAAGGTGAAACAAAAACTGTATCAGTAAGACTAAGTTCACTTGTAAGTTACCTTCACTGAAGTGCTCAGATTATTCAACTCGGAAGAAAAGTTTAATTTGAGCGAAGCGTTTTCATCGCTGAGGTCCTACGCAAAGGTGAAACAAAAACTGTATCAGTAGGACTAAGTTCACTTGTAAGTTACCTTCATTGAAGTGCCCAGGCTATTCAGCTCAGAAGAAAAGTTTGATTTCAGCGAAGCGTTTTCATCGCTGAGGTCCTACACAAAGGCGAAACAAAAACTGTATAAGTAGGACTAAGTTCACTTGTAAGTTACCTTCACTGAAGTGCTCAGATTATTCAACTCGGAAGAAAAGTTTAATTTGAGCGAAGCGTTTTCATCGCTGAGGTCCTACGCAAAGGTGAAACAAAAACTGTATCAGTAGGACTGAGTTCACTTGTAAATTACCTTCACTGAAGTGCTCAGATTATTCAACTCGGAAGAAAAGTTTGATTTCAAGGATGTGATTTCATCACTGCGGTCCTGTACATAGAAGCAAAAACGAAAAAAAAACTGTTCCTTATAAAGGACTTGCAATGTTAGGGAACAGAATCTAAGATTTCTTCTACAACGTCGTCGTACTGTTACCTGAAAAGTCAGTAATAACTATGCTACTGAATTCATTTATCATTGCAGCATTCAGTGTGCAATCGTTACAATCGATGTTAATTATATTGAGAAGTCACATAACACACAGAATAAACTACCTTCAGTCTAAAGTTTTCTTTCAATTGGTACAACTAACCTTCTTCAGGCTATCGAGTTGCACTGTCACCGCGTGCAGGGCTTGGAGTGTTCCTAGTAAAACGAACAATTTATGTTGGTTAAAAGTGTTGAACATATCAAAGTAATTGGAATGAAGCATTGGCTTATCAGGGTACTTACTGTTCTCCAGATCGGCCATCTTTTGGAGAAGTTGAGCAGCGGTGTCTAAATATAAATGATATAAATACCAGCCAGAACGAATATTGAAAACAAAGGACTACGTACCACTGCGTTTGGATTCGGTCACAAAGAGTTCAAGAGACTGTGAATTGGAAGGAATAGGCGTTTCGATAGTTGTCGACAGGACCGACTGCGAATAGGTGACCTGCGTTCTAATATCCCGAAGGTTCTGAGCGTTGCGAATTTGTGCCAGGTTGACTCTCGATAACTGCATGGGTTTGGGAACAAACTTTTGTCCTTCCCACTGAACGTGATCCTTACTTTCTTTCATTAGCTTTAGAAAGTCTTCTTTCTCTTTACTGTTTGAATTGGCATTTTCCGTTGTGAATCCAGTATTAAAGCCGTATCCCGCGAAGGTGACGTTGATGTCGTGGGAAAACTTGTTGCTCTTGGAAAATGTTTCCGCCATCCTCTGCTGTGCGTCGCTCACTGAATTGCGATAAACTTCAGAAATCTCTTTACTCGAACGATCGGGACGATAATTGTCTTGGTCCCAGAATACCAAGTCCCACATGGTTTTGCTCTGTTCGCTAATTTCAGTCTTGCCAGAGACGATAAGCCTTTCCAGACTCTTGTAGATGACTGACTCGTCGCTCTGTTGAAGGATTTCATCATCACTGAATGTCTCGGCAAGGACGTTTCTAACGGTCTCAGAGAGGAGACGCTTGGTATCAACTGCAGTTAAGTAAATTTCTTTGCTGTTGGGAAATTTTTCGTCGAGCTCCGAAAACATGGATCCCGATACGATGTTCTCGATTCTGATGACCGTCTCCCGGCGTTTAGAGCGCTGCGAGTCCAAACTGAACTGCAGTTTGAGGTGCGCGAACTGCTCCGGATTGAAACGCATCTGTCTAGCCAAATGGCTGCATAATTCTAGATTTTCGCAAATAATCCGGAACCCGAGATACTGACCCGACTTGTACGGGATCCATTCTTTATGAACCCGGTAATTGACGGTTTGCTGCGTAGATACAAGAATAACCTTTTCAAAGGGTATCACACGGACTTGATGGATAGAGGTCTCAACGCCAACAACTTTGGTCAAATAGTTGAAGATCTCTTTTTCTACCCACTCGGTCCAGAGATGAATTCGGAAACGCATCTCGAACTCGTTGGTGGCATTGTTGAATCCACTGACTGCGCTTTGAGGATCTAGTAGAGAAATAGGAGCGTAGTAATATTTTCTATCTTTCGCATCAGCGTTTGTCAATCCTCCTGAGCTTTCGTATATATCGATGCGGTAACTTAGAAACGGCATCGAGGCTATGGCGCGTGGCGATATTTCGAGTTTGGCCCACGAGTCTTCTGTCTGGTTGGTGGTAGAGAACGATAGGCCAATACAGCCTAAGAAGCAAAGTAAACGGGCTAGGGTTCTCATTTCCCTGCTTTCGATTTCCTCTAAAATTTTGCTTCAGGCACTGGATCCAAGAGACAGAACTGCAAACAAAATAGCCCCTACTTAACCCTAAGAAACCGATTTAGAACTTAGGGTGTTCCGCGCTTGACTCGCTTTAATTTTTCTGCAGGCATTAATGTGTTACTTTAGCTAACGTTCTATTGACTGTCAACTAAAAAACTTAATCAACAGTAGACCAAATAGTGATGATGCTATTTTTCATTACTATTCTTTAGTAGTAAGGAAAAGTGTAGTAGAATAAGAATAACTCATCAACAGATAAAACTGTCTACGGATAATTTGTAACATTAACTCTGCTGGAAACAATACTTTTCTAAGATTTAAAAATCTAAATCAGATAGCGCTGTCTGGGAAACTGAAAGAATCTCCTACCAGGTTCAACGTGGAAGATCAGACGAGCGACGTTCGCAGGCCAACGAATCTGACGAGTGCATGTCGTCCGTTGACTTTTGGCGTGAATTTTATACACGGGCCTTTGGTTGATTACAACGTCTGGTGTAACCGGTAACCGTTATCTGATTACTCTTGTTTATATGATCCTCTTAAGTTTCAGAGTTGAATGTAAACAGAATTGCACAAGTGCTAGCAAATGTCGCAACTTTTGAACACACACGTTGAAAGGATAAACTGATGCCAGTTATCAGTGTTACATTTAAAGGAATCATAATTTCAACTTCACACTTCACAAGGAAAACTGTTCATGCACTAACGATGTTATTATTCATCTTAACTTCAATAGTCCAAAATCTAGGTGTCACTTCATGCTATCGTAAGATGCCGAAAACTTTCATTCAACTCTTTCATAGAGTTTCCGATCTCATTTGCCGTTCATCTGATGTGAGAAGTTGATTGCATCCTAAAAGGTCCCGAGCTTATCTCTCGAATTCCAAGAGGTTCCAATTTATGATGGCGCCAAATAAACATATAATTCAGTTCTTCTAAGATTCTTCAAAGATTCTCGTAAGACTGTAGCAAGATCCTGGTCTGTTCTCGTCCAGTATGGTTCTTAAGAAGGAACCGTGGTACATTTCCTGAGGAAGCGGCAGAGGAAAAAACGTCAGTTTTCCTCAAGCAACAAACGAGCAACGGAAAAAAGTTCAAACCGATGATGAGTTGGCCAAACCTTCATTTTCTTGTCCGTTATGCGTCCGCTTTTGTCCGCTCTGAAGGAAATCCCTTGAAATCGGATGCCGCTCCGTCTCTCTCTCGTTTCATCCCCATCGACTTCAGCGATCATCCCAAACGCTTCCCAGAACGCTCAGGAGACTAATATCACAAGATAACATAAGTTCCTTTCAGAACAATTATAATTGTGTTATAACCGTATGAAGATTTAGACTTAATTCTATTACTGTGCCCTTGAATAATTGAAATATTTGTTGGATAATTTTGTCCTGATCTTGTATTTGTATCGAGACGAGTACAGACTCAAGGAAAGAATGGTGTAGAAACAGAAGAGAGTGCAGCCACAGAGAGAATCGTCTGTACAACTTACTTAAAGTAACCATAGAATGTAGTGAACATCTTGGTTGGTGCGAGTTATCAAGCACTGCTAGCAGAAAGAATCTTCGCAATTTTGATACGTATTCAACGGAGTGGTCAGTCTTCGGGTGTTCTGAGGTCATTGTCCCAGGTTGTTCTATTCACTATCAGTAGTCCTCAGGATCCTCCTAGTTCAATGGAGTCAATCCTTGTTTCTGTGCTTGAGTTAGGCGATCTACTATTTCCTTGTTGCGATATCGTTCAGCCCATTGAAGAGGCGTCCTGCCACGATGGTCCATCTCGTTGGGATTTGCTCCTGCTTCGAGTTACCGCTCAATTGCTTCTATACCCCATCAGTTGCAGCAAAATGCAGCGGAGTCTTTCCTTCGTCAGTTTTCTCGTTTGGATTAGCTCCCGCTTTAAGTAATCGATCTATCACCCTCTGGTGGCCATTATATGAAGCATAGTGCAGAGGAGTCCATTGGGAGGGATTTTTACCGTACGGAATAGCTCCTGCTTGGAGTAGTCGGTCTACTATTTCCCCATGGCCCTTGTCTGCAGCCGAATGCAGTACAGACCATCCATAACCATTTTTTTTCGTTAAGACTAGCCCCTGCTGCAATCAAACGATCTACTATTTCCTTGTGGCCATTTTGTGCAGCCAAATACAATGGAGTCTTTCCGCCTTCATCTTTGCCGTTTACATCAGCTCCTCCTTCAATCAGTCGATTCATGATTTCAGTTTGACCTTTCTCCGCTGCCCAGTGAAGTAGACTCCATCCACTGGCATCTTTCTCGTCTGACTTGGCTCAGGCATTTAGGAGGTCTTTGACTATTGATGTATGGCCGGCTCTAGTAGCTTTAAGTAAAGCAGTTCTCCTATTATCCTGCGAGTCTCTAGCGTTTACGTCAAACCCAAGCCGAATCCGAGCGCGGACAAAACGTTCATTTTAATTTTTGACGGCTTCGAAGAAGTTCTGCTTCCCGTTCGAGTCCGATTTGGCTGCATAATACTAAGATCTACGTAGAAGAATATTAATATAAATAACTTACAATCTACGAAACAAGGAAACTTCACCTGACATGAACTGAAGACTTTCATGAAAAAAAAAAATCGGCAAAAATTTTTAACGACAGGAAAAATTTGCTAAATATGAAGAATGTACCTTTATTGAAAGCCGTCACGTTCTCTATACGGGAAAACAAGTTGGGCTCGAGAGCTGTGATTTGATTATTCAGGTTCTATGTAAAGAAGATAGAGGATTTTAGACTATCCCTTACTTTAGTAGCAGGACTATACCTTCAGCTGACTGTTCAGTTGCACCGCTGCAACTTGTTGAGCTTCGAGCATTCCTAGTAAGTGGCTTCTTCCAAGGACTTTTATACGCGGTCTTTTCTTTGATTACATCCAGACACTAGTAACCATTCCAACAATCAGTTAAAATCCAATTACTCCTAGTCTTCTTCTTTCCTTCAGTCCTTCAAGTTTCGATACTGTAAACAGTTTGTAGAAGTTGGACATAAAACGTAGCACTTCAGCTCCGAACCCTGAAAGTTTCGACCTTGAATGTTCCACGCGAAGGAATCCTAAGACTTCCAGTAGTCTCTGCACACTTAAAACATGCTACGAATCTGTTATCTTGGTGTTATCTCGTGTTATCGTAAGTTATCACATCACACAACCCCTTCGTATGGTTCTAGACATCTTGATCTATATGCAGTGTTTCCACTTTTCAGTTTCCCCTTTTCCCCCTCTTCCCTTATCATTCCCTTTTTCCCCCTCGATACTAGAATATACATGGTCTAGATTTTTCCCTTTTTCCCTCTTCTCTTATTTTTCCCTTTCCAGACTCCATTTTGCCCCCCTTTTCAGGGAATTTTCCTGCAAAGTGGGAACAATGTCAATATGAATTTGTTGGATTTGTTGAAGATTCTAGTACGCCCTTTCAGTTCGGCTTTCATCTCATAAAGCTACTGTTTGTATCTCCCAGATGTGAAGAGGTCTCCGGTCAAGAATGCGGCATATTGGACACTCCATCATGTGGGCAATTATTATTCAGATAAATAACTTAGCCAAACATTTTATGTGTAACAGAAGGCTGAACTTGCTTCTACAACAAACTACAAAGATAACCCAACATTTAACAAGTAAGAAAGTAACGCATTTGAATATCAAACGATCGTTTCGTTTAGTCAGTTTGGATCCTTATCAACTTTCTTCTAAGAATTGCCTTCTGTTCCTCTCCGTTATAGTAATTAAGACGGAACCGTGGCGAACTTCCTGAGGAAGCAGCAAGGCAAAAACGTCAGTTTTTCTCAAGCAACAAACGAGCAACGGAAAAAAGGTCAATGAGTTGGCCAAACCTTCATTTTCTTGTTCGTTATGCGTCTGCTATTGTCCGCTCTGAAGGAAATCCCTTGAAACCAGACTCTCCTGGCTCTCCCGTTTCACCCCCTCGACTTCAACGATCACCCCAAACGCTTCCCCAACGCCCAGAAGACTAAGATTACGAGATAACACTCGTTTGATTCAGTACAAACACAGTTAAGGTTAAACTGTATTAATTTTCTGGACGTCCATTTAAATTGTATCTCTGTAATTATGTAACCACCTACTATGGTCATTTTGTATTTGCATAGAGATGATACAGATGAAAGCATTATTTTGACTTTCAAAGCAAAATTGGGTGCTCAAACTGAAGAAGGCGTAGGATCCCAGAGTATATCGATTATATGATTTTGACCACAAGTTATAAAAGCGCTGAGGATTTTGGTTCCGAGCAATTTATTTAGCAGATGCGAGTATTTATGATTTCGTACTGAATGTGTTGGAATGCCTTATTTCAAGGCACCCACTCAGTATTGTCTTCCAATTGTAGTATTTGCTCCCGCTTGTAGTAGAATGTTTACTACTTCTGTGTGCCTTTCAGTCGTAGCTATATTGAATGGAGTACGACCGTATTTGTCTAGTTTATTTAGATCAGCTCCCGCTTGAATTAATCGATCTACTACGTCCTTGTATCCTTTTTCTGCAGCAATGTGCAGTGGAGTGGCTCCGTCACGATCTTTTTCATTTGGCTTGGCTCCGGCATCTAGAAGATCTTTCACTATCTATGCATGCGCCAAGGCTGCAGCTACTTGCAAAGCAGTTCCGGAACCGTACATCAAGTTTTCAACGTTCACACCGAAACCAATTCGAATCCATGTGCGAACGAAACGTTCGTCTCCGTTTCGGATGGCTTGGAAAAAACTTAGCCTGTCTTTCTGTATCCAACAGCTCCACAAAACTTAAGTCTACATGGAAAGATATTGAAACTAATAAAATAACTGAAAAGTCAAGAGTGATGGGAAGTATCACCTGAAATCAGCATCAGACTTTCCTGGAGGGAAAAGAAATCCTTTATTTGATTGCGTAGTTATGTTAAAGTAACTTTTTAAGACACAGATAGAAAAATAATGCCAACACTAATGGATAACATTGTTACTTATATTATTATTTTTATTATTATTATTATTATTATATACTTATATCTAAGATATCTTTAAACTCACCTTCATTGGGCTGACCAAGTTTTTCAGCTGTGAATAAAAATTCGACTCTGGAGACGCTATTTGATCGTTGAGGTTCTATTAGAGAGAAGAACACAAGATTGTGAGTGTCTAAAAGTGTCGATACATGCCAATAAGACGATAATGGGCCAATTCTCAAAGAATCGGTTCAAATCTTCGAAACTGGACTACACTAAAAAAAGTTACCTCCAACTGACTATTAAGTTGCTCTGTTGCAGCTTGCTGAGCTTCGAGAATCCCTAGTGATAAAAAGGTTCGTGAAACGTTCTATAGTACAAGTAACAGCGTATACTTACTTGTCTGTACCTCAACCATCTTCAGTAGTTCAGCAAAGGCATCTAATATAAAAGACGTTGTGTTACACCATAAACGAGTGCTTGAAAAGAAAAGTATACATACCGTTTAACTTGGTTTCTGTCACAAATTGTTCAGGTTCTGCAGTGGACGAGGATAGGTTAATAATCCCTGACAAACAAAGCAAGTACGGTACAATCATTTCTAAGGTTTTGTTCCATTATGAATTTGTGCTTTTCAGAGATAACCCTAGAGAATTGGACGACAGACTCTCAGACCAACGAATCTAACGACTGCATGTCGTACGTCTACCTTCCGAATGACTTTTATACGCGCTTAAAAATTCTAATCAACACGTAGTCACCAGTAACCGTTCTAATTTTTAGTGGAAATGCGATTACTTTGTTTATGTGATCATCAAAAGTTTCAAAGTTACTGTAAACAGATTTGCACATGTGTTAAGAGATGTTGCAACTTTGACCCAAGACGCTGATAGAATGAATTAATGCTAGCAATCAGTTTTTCATTTGAGGGGATCACAAACTTCCTAACAATCTTCGTAAACTTCAACACGTTGTCTATGTGCTATCCTAAATTCTCACAACCCTTTCCAGTAGTTTGATACCCCTCTTGGTTCATTATACATTTTGTATACAAGGAGCCTGACGTGATCCTTCAACACATCTCTCATCCTCACAGAAGGTCTATAGTTTATATAACGCATTAGGAGAGGTCTCAGGTCAAGATTGCGCCAAATGGACATGTCATCATACGAGCACTTGAAGAATCTATCCAAAAAGCACTTTAAGAATCATTCTGGAACATTGTGAATCTTTTGGGGGGTTAGTAGCTCTGTGGGAAATAGACACAGAAAGACGAAGCCGTGCGAAAAAGAATCTGACAAGGTGAAAGAGAATCTTAAACGCCCAAGAATCATATTTCCCACTATGGGGCCTAGACAAAGTAAGATTCTTATGGATATTTGAGATTCGCGATTCCCATAGGAATCGTATTCTCTTCGAAGGATCAAGATTAATGCATGATTGTTAAAATTACTTCAAGATTCTTCCACTACTCCAGGATTCACAGATAACAGCTTGATAACATCTAAGTGCGGTGTCTGCGCTGTTTAAAGAGATGCGATTTACGACAACGACGTAGCGGGGCATCCGCGGGCGGATTCCGCGCTCGCCGCAACGCGGAACGAAACGATCCTTGAAAAGCTTCACATTCCGGATTAACTGCCAAATAACGCAACCTTCCCCCTTTTCCAGCAAATTCTCCGCTTACTCCATAAACTCACATAAAAGAGACCGAAAGGGTTCGCTCAGTCAACGAATCTCTGGATCACTAGAATCAAGAATCAAGATTCTTGCCAAGATTCCCCAAAATTCTTAGGTGTTCTATACTCTAAAGAACACGCCCTGCTTCCGGTAGAGAACTATTATCCCACCACCAACAATTCAAATCTTCATATTTCTCCATTCTTCTTCATTTTTTCCAGCAAAATTCCAAAAAATCGCGTATCGAATTCTTGAACAACCCCCTAGTGGGGACTGGTCGATTGTGAAACACGTGCGCGCCAAAATTTTGAAAAATGGCCAATCAGGGGTCAAAAGGAAGAAGGTCTCTTCTCGTAGCCCCAGGTCACAGGGTCACAAAGGTCAGAGGTCGAGAGTCAGATGAGTGAAGGGCAGGGCCGGAAAACTTGAGGAGGCCTAATGTGAGACCAAGTGCTGATGGAGAAGCAAACGTTTCAGGCCTAAGTGGTTGTTGTGAGGATACAAGGGATACACCCTAATTATCTTCATTGTTAAATATATTATTATTATTATTATTTCTGTTATTGTTATTATTATGGAATTTCTAAACCAGGATACGATATCAATAATATTTATTTTATCTTTTGATAAACAAACGTTTTTTCTGGTATCGAGAGTTTGATTCTGTGTTCTGGTCTTCGTCACTGCAACGTTAATATTTTTTTTCTAGTGCGTGAGTTTATTTTTCATGTGAGAATTTTGAATCTGTTTAGATACAATGAATGTTTAATATAATAATTTTTTAAAATATTTTTTGTCATGCTTTTTTAATGGTTTTTTGCTGTTGTTCCATGATGGGTGAAGCGCATCAGATTTCCAGTTTTGTTCCAGCAGAAACGTCGGGATGAAAAGAGCGTTTTACATGAAACTCAATTGAGCGATATCTTCCGGAGTCTACAGTTTACATGGGAGAACCCTATTATGAGGGTTTAGCAAGATTCTCAAGAGATTCTTCAAAGATTCCTCGTAGATTCCTAAGAAGATTCTTCGAAGAATGTTAAGCTTCGTAAGAGTCTTGAAGACGGAACTTGGGTATGTATAGGTGGTTAAGGCTCAGGTGGTTATCAGGAGGTTTCAGGGAATTTTCAGGATTTTCAAGGATTTGTTTCGGTTCTTTGGAAGCTTTTAGGGGCATTCAGGAGGTTTTAGAGATTATTCAGGAGCTCTAATACGTTTTCAGGGATGTGATAGAGGATTTCCAGTGTTTTTACGAGATTTTTCGTGATTTTCTTAGGATTTTTCAGGAGTTTTCAGGGATTTGTTAGAGTTCTTTTTAGCCTCCAGGGACATTCAGGGGTTTCAGGGATCATTCAGGGATTATTCAGGGGCTCTCAGACGTTTTAAGGAGGAGACAGAGGATTTCCAGGGTGTTCACGGGATTTTTCGGGGTTTTCTTCGAGTTTTTCCGGTGTTGTAGGAGATTTTTCAGGGTTTTCTGGTAGTTTTCTCAGGATTTTTTTGTTGTTATTGGGGGTCTGGGGTGTTGTGGGTGTTTGTAAGGAGATTTCGGGAACTCGTGTGCACTTCCTGTTTCTTCAGTTCAAATAAACGGAATCTCCGTTCGCACGTGGAAGCTTCTGTTTGACTGAAGACGAAGCCTTCAATCCCCGACCACCCGTTGCTTCTTCAGCTGATGCCAACTTTCAACAACTTCCCAGGGAAACTTCTGTGTAACTTTCTAGAAGGGCCTCCTCCAGAGTTTATCGCTTCTACTAAACTTTTAAACAGTAGTCGAGTAACGGACAATCGTCTCTTCTTACGTCAAGAAGCGGACAAACAACAGAACATTTGAATACACAAAGCAGACACATCTGAATAGCGTCTGATCGATAAGTGGCAATCTCCATAACAATAAAAGAGACTGTACGTCTCCCTCCAGACAAGAATCTGAAGAATCCCAAGAATCCCCCACACCTTTTCGCCAAACTTGAAAAGGGCAGTTCTATAGAGGAGTCCCAACTGGGCGCCATTTGACTGTTACAACGTTCTTCCTACAAAAGCTCGGGGGGAGACACTCGAAATGACAATGGCCACGATCTTTTCTCCAGACGATTGCATAGAAGAGCAACAACTTCCGTCGGAAGTTCAAACTTGATCCCCACCCCACACCCACCGTGGGATCTTTCTTCCCCAACCACTCCCCCACAGCTTCTCCGTAAGACCCCCATAAGATTCTTTGAAGATCCCATAAAGGACCATCAACAAAAGGGGCCCACATAAAAACCGTCCAAAAAAATGAAGAAAAGGTTCATGTGTTATCAACATGTTATCCATGTGTTATCAGTGTTATCACTCCTCTGGGCGACTGGAGTTTTACCCCTCTTGTAGTGTTAGATTTCTTTCACAAACGGACGCCCCATTGGGAAAATGTACTGGGCCACTATCCCATACTCATCCCCCCACGTGGGAAGAACGTGGCTCGGGTTACTCTTGCCCTACCATTAGATTCCTCCACGTCCATTTGGGAAAATGGAATTCCCACATGTACAACACACGTGGGAGACGTCGATTGGGATCCTTGAAGTGACGATTTATGGGAAATCTGCCGAGCTTTGTGGAGAATCACAGGAACACCTCCCTTGGGAAGTATTTGAGGCCCTTTCGTGGTTTGGGAACCTCTGGGAACATCGTAAATGGCGACAAAAAAGTCTTATGGTGCTTTGTCTACTTTCGGTCCTTACTAGAGACTTGGGGAAGTCATGGGAAACTTTCGAGAAGCCTTGGGAGACTGTAGAAGTCTGCGGAAAGCCCCTGGGAAGTCTTGGTGGACAGTTGAAGCTTCGGGATATCCTGAAAACTTCTTTTTTTAGACTGTGGGGATGTTTTGGAGAGCTCTGGAAACTTTTTTAAGATCGTGGGAAGTCTTTGGGATGTATCGGGAAGCTCTGGAAGGTTTTTGGGAAGTTTAAGAAAGTGTTAGAAAGCTTGGAGAATCTTCTTGAAAGCCTCTGGGAAGCTTTGGGAAGTCTTGGGAACATTTGGGAAGCCAGGAAACGTTCTGGAAACTCTTTGGGAAGCCTTGGGATGCTTGGAAACCCTTCTGGAAAGTCTCAAAGACCTTCTAGAACATTTCTGAGGTGATAATACAAGTGTTATCATTTATTATCGTGGGTTATCAGCTACTGGGAGGCTGTGTGAAAGGAGTAAATAGCCTCGTTAAACAATCAAGCCCTCACTTGTAGAGTGTTTTGTGCAGAAAGGGCTGAACCTTTTGTGTTGTCAAAGAGGTTCTAATCTCAAGCGTTCGGATCATTGAACACGCCCTATTGTTGTGCCCACACAAACTTTAACCCCAGTCTTTGTCCGCTCTGTCCGCTTTCTGTGTAAAACCAAATGCCCGTTAAAGCACGAAAGCGGACAGGCTTCATAAAGAAGCCAAAGAATTATGAAGATATGGAGAATAAAGTTCGAAAATTGACGGTAGAATAAGCGGTTTCAAGGTTGTCAGAGCGGACAAGGTGTCCGCTTTGTCCGCTTTGTAGAACCAAACTGTCCGTTCAAGAAAAGAACCGACAGGTTTGAATCTGATTGATAATCATAGACATAGATATGCCGATCTGAACCGTGACTGAGCCGCTCACTGAACGGTTCATCAGTGCGTGAACCTTGAACCGTGAACCGAACCGTTCGCTTTTGAACGAGGTCCGCCCATCTCTGATCACTTACCGAGCTTTTTTAAGATTTTCACAAGATTCTTTAAAGATTTCTTCGACCCCCACCTACTTATTGACACTTTGGGAAAACGGATTTTCCCACGGGGGATCTGATGGGGCGTGTGTATCCCAATGGACCCAGCGGGAGACTTTAGACCAAGAAATCACCGAGAATCATCGATAATAAGCGCATTGTGATTCTTGGGACAACTGTGAAAATGCTTCACAATGCACCAAGAATGCAGCGACTGCTGCTCAACTAACAGCCCTCCACATTCTTCAGAGAGAATCTTAAAAGAATCTTAAGATTCATGGAAGAATCTTCAATAAAATTTTTCAGATTCCTGAAAGAATCTTGGGATTCTTGGTATGATTCTTATGGACAACGCACCCACTGATGGTCAGCGGAGATTCACATGAGTGGAATCGGTGAATGGTCACCACGTTTTTCGACCGCTGATTCAATTATCTTCCTCTCCGACGGTCACAGTGTCCGCCATTTTGTGTCACACACACCGCACATGTGAGCATCCAACGGGGTCCGCAACTTTTCCAAAAATGTAATGCCACAAATTCTGAATGTGATTTATGAATAATTGTAGTGATAATGAATCTGTCGAAAAAGTGGACACCCCGTATGTGGGTATAGATAATTTACAACTGTGTCCACGGAATCGACAGATTTGTTAAACTAATAGTAATAACAACAATTAATAGTGATAATAGTGAATCAGTCGAGTATGTGGACACTCAGTAAGTGGTTGTGGACGAATTACCCTTGTGTCCAAGGATTCGACAAATTTACTTAGTAGTATTAATAATAATAGCAAATCTGCGGAGTAAGTGGACACGACATTACTGAATATGAAAAAAACACCATTGTGTCCACAGATTCGACAGATTACATTCTCACTACTGATAATAAAAGTAATAATATACTGTGTGTAATACAAATTCATTATATATCTGAAACCACGTGAAAAAATTTCCCAACGGTCGAGCCTTTTCCCAAGGTGTTGGGTTGGTAGCGATCCCCATGCACATAGGGTCGGCCATTTTGAGTGTGGGGCACATGTGGTGACATACTCGGATGCCATGTATCCGCAAAAAGCCATTTTTCTCACAGCGACACCCGAAACGCATCGGAAATGCGAAGCCCACCTCTATTGTCATTCAAAAACATTCCCCAACACTCCCATTGGGTCTGAAACGCATAGCAGATCTCCCAAACCTTCCCAAAGAAGTCCCAAGACTTCCCAAACACTCCCACTGGGGTCTAGAACACTTTGCAGATCTCCCAAACCTTCCCAAAGAGGTCCTCAAGCCTTCCAAAGCGTCTCCCAAGCTTCCTAAACACTTTCATTTGGATCCGAAACACTTTGCAGTTCTCCCAAACCTTCCCAAAAGGGTCTTGAAGCGTTTTCCAAGCTTCCCAAACACTCCCACTGGGGTCGGAAACACTTTGCAGGTCTCCCAAAGCTTCCCAAAAGGATCTTCAAGCCTTCCAAAGCGTTTCCCAACCTTCCCAAACACACCAATTTGGGTCAGAAACCTATAAGAGATATCCCAAACCTTCCCAAAGAGGTCTTCAACTTCCCAAGCGTTTCCCAAACCTCCTGAAGACTCCTAATAGGGTTTTGGAACACTCCACAGATCTCCTAAAACACTCCCAAAAGGGTCCTTAAGCGTTTCACAAGCTTCCCAAACGCTCCTATTGAGTATAAAACACACAGCAGATCTCTCAAACCTTCCCAAAAGGATCTTTTGGCCTTCCAAAGCGTTTCCCAGACTTCCCAAACGTCCCCACTGGAGTCTCGAACACTTATCAGTTCTCCCAAACCTTCCCAAAAGGGCCCTGAAGCGTTTCCCAAGTTTCCCAAACACTCCACTGGGGTCTCAAACACTTATCAGTTCTCCCAAATCTTCCCAAAAGGGTCCTGAAGCGTTTCCCAAGCTTCCCAAACACTCCCACTGGGGTCTGAAACACATAGCACATATCCCAAACCTTCCCAAAAGGGTCCCCAAGCATTCTCTAACCTTTCCAAACCTTCCTATTGCGTCTGAAACGCATAGCAGATCTCCCAAACCTTCCCAAAGGGGTCCTCAAGCCTTCCCAAGGGTTTCCCATATTTCCCAAACACTCCAATAGGGGTCTGAAACACTTAGCACATATCCCAAACCTTCCCAAAAGGGCCCCAAGCATTTTCTAACCTTTCCAAACCTTCCTATTGCGTCTGAAACGCATAGCAGATCTCCCAAACCTTCCCAAAGGGGTCCTCAAGCCTTCCCAAGGGTTTTCCAAACTTCCCAAACACTCCAATAGAGGTCTAAAACCTACTAAAGATCTCCCAAACCTTCCCAAAGGGTTTCTAAGGGTACGAAACAACTCCCAAACTTTTCAAAACTCTTCTAAAACTATTCCCAAGCTTCTTAAATCTTCCCAAAGCTATTCTATTGGGAGATATATCTTTCTGTTTTCCCTCACAGTTTCTAAGGTTAGAAAATAATTCCAAAATTTACCAGATCTTCCCAAAAGGTTCCCAAAGGCATAAAATAATATTCAAACCTTCCCAAAAAGCTCCCGAAGCCTTCTCCCACATTTCCCACGCCTCCCAGATGTTTCCCAAGTCAAAAACTACGATTCCCAAGGCTTCCCACATGACCCCCATGCTTCCCCCACCAAATTCCAAGCTTCTTTTCCCGACTAACAGTTTCCCACGCTTCCCAGCCTTGGGATATCATGATACTAATGAACACATTTCATGTTTTGGGTAGGGAAAAAATTTTCCCGCGGGAAACCGCACTACTTGGTAAACTCTAATGGGGGAAAAGGTGAAAAGGTCATTAGAACATTACGACGTAATGGTTTAGTGGTTGGCTACTGTTATTCGAGATACTGTCATTACATTCACCGCAATTATTCAACATTATAATTCAATTAACTTTAAATACATTAAATATTATAATATATAATAAATAATAATAATATTTAAATAATTCAATGAACACAATAAAAAATAATGTAAAATAACATTAATTATAAATAATTTGGTCCCTAATAGATTTTAAACCAATGAACGAGTTAATTAATTAGCGAATTTTTTCGTAATTAAATTCTTCTCTAATTGGTTGGGGGAAAATAATTTTTCCGGCTTGTGATTGGGCAAACGGAAGGAAGGAAGTGGGAAAAAATTTTCCCATGCAATTCCGCTTCCGGTTTTTGGACGAGAACATTTGGAAGACGTTACGCAAAATTTTTATCAAATGTGGAAATCTTTTTTGAGGGATTTTTAGAAAAATAAACAAGAAAAAAGTTATGAATCTTGACTAAGAATCTTGAATCTACTAAGAATCTTAAGAATAGTTGAAGAATCCTTCGCTGTGACCCTGAATCTTGATTAAGAATCTTGAATATATTAAGAATCTTAAGAGTAGTTGAAGAATCCTTCGCTAAAACCCTGAATCTTGAGTAAGAATCTTGAATCTACTAAGAATCTTAAGAATAGGTGAAGAATCCTTTTCTAAGACCCTGAATCTTGACTAAGAATCTTGAATCTACTAAGAATCTTAAGAATATGTGAAGAATCCTTCGCTAAGACCGTGAATCTTGACTAAGAATCTTGAATCTACTAAGAATCTTAAGAATAGTTGAAGAATCCTTCGCTAAGACCCAGAATCTTGACCAAGAATCTTGAATCTACTAAGAATCTTAAGAGTAGTTGAAGAATCCTTCGCTAAAACCCTGAATCTTGACTAAGAATCTTGAATCTACTAAGAATCTTAAGAGTAGATGAAGAATCCTTCGCCAAGACTCTGAATCTTGACTAAGAATCTTGAATCTACTAAGAATCTTAAGAATAGGTGAAGAATCCTTGGCCAAGACCCTGAATCTTGAGTAAGAATCTTGAATCTACTAAGAATCTTAAGTATAGTTGAAGAATCCTTCGCTAAGACTCTGAATCTTGAATAAGAATCTTGAGAAACTTTGCTGAAATTTTGAATTTTGAGTAAGACTAATGAATCGTAAGTAAGAATGTTTCAAGTTTTCGAGAATCTGGACTAGAAATCCTGAATCTTGACCAAGAATCTCAAGATTCTTTCTAGAACAAGTGAAGATTCTTCAAGAATCCTTCAAGTTTTCGAGAAACTTCACTAGAAAATCCTGAATCTTGACCAAGAATCTCAAGAATCTTTCCAGAACAAGTGAAGATTCTTCTTCACTATAGGAATCACGAGTCTATTTTAAGAATCTTAAGAATCCTTCAAGAATCTTCGCAAAGTTTTCAGAATACTGACTACGAATCTTCCGTATATCTTAACCAAGGGGTCCGAAACTCTAAATAATCTTCGTACACCTAGGTCATGTTATCACTGTTATCAACCTGTTATCTATATGTTATCCCCGTGTTATCGCATGTTATCAAATAATCTTCGTACACTTTTCCTCGGAGTTTCGGACCCCTTGATCTTAACGCATCATTTGCATATTCTCAAATAAAAATACACCTACCTATAGTACACCTAGGTCATGTTATCACTGTTATCAACCTGTTATCTATATGCTATCTCCGTGTTATCCCATGTTATCATATAATCTTCGTACACTTTTCCCCGGAGTTTCGGACCCCTTGATCTTAACGCATCATTTGCATATTCTCACATAAAAATAAAATCAACTGAAGGAATGAGAGAAAGAAAATGAACGCATAAATTGTGATTATATTTATGCACCACAAAATCACACAATTAATTAATTAATTGTAACACTTAATAATCTTGATAATAATTATCAACATTATAATTCTCTGTATTTTTACTTCATCGTTTGCATCTTAATTATAACAATATATTTTTAAATTTTAAATATATTATTTAAAAATATTTTCTAAATTTTTAAATTTTTTAAATTTAATATTTGCATATGAATTAATCATAACACTTAATAATCTTGATAATAATTATCATCAACATTAAAATTCTCTGTATCTTTACTGCATCTCTTGGATCTTAATTATAACAATTTATTTTTTAAATTTGAAATATATTATTTAAATATATTTTTTAAATTTTTAGATTTTTTAAGTTTAATATTTGCATATTAATTAATCATAACACTTAATAATCTTGATAACAATTATCATCAGCATTATAATTCTTTATATTTTACTGCATCCTTTGCATCTTAATTATAACAATATATTTTCTAAATTAATATTTGCATATTAATTAATTAGAACACTTAATAATGTTGATAATAATTATTATCAACATTATAGTTCTCTGTATCTTTACTGCATCCTTTGCATCTTAATTATAACAATATATTTTTTAAATTAATATTTGCATATTAATTATAACACTTAATAATCCTGATAATTATCATCAACATATATAATCTCTTATTATATATATAAGCTTGATATATATATATATAATAATATGTATAATCTCTATATCCTATCTTATCTATACCTTTGCATCTTCTCACTTTTCCTCAAAGTCTAAGATTCCAAAAACAATCAACTTAAATCAAGAGAAACTAGAAATATGACAAAAGAAAAATAAATGCATAAATTGTGATTTTTCAATTGTGCACTACATAATGACATTTTTCATTAATTAATTAGAACTTAATAATCTTGATAATAATTATCATCATATATACATTATCTCTTAATATATATATAGATATAATAATATATATAATCTCTGTATCTTACTGCATCTATTCGATATTGCCCCAATTCCTCAAAGTCTAAATTTCGAAAAATAATCAATTTAAATCAAGAGAAACTAAAAATATGACAAAAGAAAAATAAATGCTTAAATTGTGATTTTTCAATCATGCACCACATAATAACATCCATCATTAATCAATTATAACACTTAATAATCTTGATAATAATTATCATCAATATATATATAATCTCTTAATATATATATATTAATAATATATATAACTCTCTATATCTTACTCCATCTTTTGCATCTTCTCCCAATTCCTCAAAATTTAAAATTCAAAAAACAATCAATTTTAAAAATAAGAGAAAAGAGAAAATAAATGCATAAATTGTGATTTTTCAATTGTGCACCACATAATGACACCTTTCATTAATTAATTAGAACACTTAATAATCTTGATAATAATTTTCATCAATATATATAATCTCTTAATATATATATATATAATAATATATATAAAATCTCTTAATATATATATAATAATATATAAATAATCTCTGTATCTTACCGCATCTTTTGCATTTTCTCGCATTTCTCTCAAAATTTAAAATTTCAAAAACAATCAAATTTAAAAATAAGAGAAAAGAAAAAATAAATGCATAAATTGTGATTTTTCAATTGTGCACCACATAATGACGGCTGCACTTTTGATTCAACGCGTAATAACAGCGTTGCCGCTCTTTCATTATTTCACTTTTTCTTTTTCTCGCACTTTTCTCTCCTCATCTCGCCGCGCCAAAACACTTTGAAACAAACACCGAAAAACCTGTTGATATTTTTACACCGCCACCAAACGGGGGGGGTTCGCAACTTCCAAGAATCACGTGATTCTTGAATCGAGAATCTTATAAATAATCCCTCTATAACCTAACAGCAGTAAAAAGGCTGAGGCCTTCAATGATGATTTTAGATTTTGTTATCACCTGTTATCATACTGTTATCACGTGTTATCGTCTTTCAATGTTGTAAAGTTGCGAACCCCCTTTTTGTGGTCATCAACCAATTGGAAGGTGAGAAAATTTTCCGCGGGCGATTTGAAAATTATTTTGAAATTTCTCTTATTTTTTTTTGTTTGCTTGTTCGGAGAGTTGCGAACCCCTCAAGGACCTTTGCTCAAGGACGAACGGTTCGATGGTTCGGTGTTTGTTCGGTGACGTCAGTTTTTTGGGTTTTCTTTATTGAATTGTAAATTTTCTGACCGAAAATAGAGGTTCGGTAATATCCTGGTGCTAATTGGACGTCCGGTTCGACGCCGAACATTTCGTTCGGTGTCAAACAGTTCGTCTGGAGAACTTTTTTCTACACGGGAACTTTTTTTGTTTGCTCTGGAAGTTTTGTTCGCCGTCGAACATTTTGTTTTGACGAACAGTTCGGTGCCGAACATTTTGTTCGTGCATATTTCGTTTGTACGGGAAACTTCTTTTTGGTTCAGAGGTTTGGTTCGACGTCGAACATTTTGTTCGTGCATATTTCGTTCGTACGGGAAACTTGGTTTTGGTTCAGAGGTTTCGTTCGACGTCGAACATTTTGTTCGGAGACTAGATAGTGTTCGATAGCGAACAATCCGAACAAAAAATGGCTATTCCACCTTTCGACATCGTAACAGACATTTTGTCCGGTACCGAACATGTTCGGTTCGTAAGTTTCAGACCGAACAGTCAGCATAAGGGTCGGACAGAAAAGTCCCAGGAGAACCGGACAAAGTCGGTATCTTTGGACATGTTCGGTGTACATTTCAAACAAAGTGCGGTACATGTTTGGAAGTTGACCTGCATTGTATATGTTCCAGAAACAGATGAGAAAGTTCGGTTCGAACGGTTCATATAGGTTCGAACCGAAAGTGTATATGTATATATATGAACCCGACAGAAAAGTCATACGGATAAGTACCGAGTGAATAGGTAGCTGAGCACTAGCTTCCCTCTGAACCACTAGGTGAAGAGTAGCTGAACTGACTTTAGTTACTGAAAGTGAACCATCTGAATAAGGGGTTGAATACTGCATGACTAAGTTCCTTAGCGATTCAAACGTACGAACCGTATGAAAGTGGGCCATTTCCACAGTATCATCTAGCTGAATCTGTGGTAATCATGCACCATTCAGATGGTCATTCTTTTAGTGTCCTCTAACCGTAAGAAAAATGCTAAGCTAGCCATGCGTCTGAATGACCCTCTGAACGGTGTATGACTATCATGGATTCAGCAAGATGATAGTGTGAAATTGGCCCAGTTTCACACGGTTCGTACGCTTGAATCTTGAAAGGACTAAGTCATGCAGTATTCAACTCCGTATTCAGAGGGTTCAGTTTTAGTATCTAAAGTGAGTTCAGCTACTATTCAGCTAGTGTTTCAGAGGGGCGCTAGTGTACAGCTACCTAGTCATTCGGTACTCAACCGTGTGGCTTTTCTATCACCATGGGTTCAGCTAGATGATACTGTGAAATTGGCCCACTTTCACATGGTTCATACGCTTGAATTTTGAAAGAACTAAGTCATTCAGTATTCGACCTCGGATTCAGAGAGTTCAGTTTTAGTAACCAAAGTGAGTTTAGCTACTATTCAGCTAGTGATTCAGAGGGGCGCTAGTGTTCAGCTACCTAGTCATTCGGTACTCAAACGTATATGACTTTTCTATCGGGAATATACAGAGACCACGTGAGAACCGACCCTACATGGCTTATATGGGTCTGTATATGAGAGTGCATTACAGGGTTCAGTGTTCACGTTACAGGTTCAAGTGAGTTCAGCTACTGTTCAGCTATTATTCAGCTTCCTAGTCATTCGGTATTCCAACGTATGACTTTTCTATCGGGGATATACAGAGATCGTGTGAGAACTGACCCTACATGGCTTATATGGGTCTGTATATGAGAGTGCATTACAGGGTATATAAGATGGTTTTGGCCTTGTTGTAATTATCCATAGAAGGAAGTGTAAGTGAGTTCAGCTACTATTCAGCTAGTGATTCAGAGGGCGCTAGTGTTCAGCTACCTAGTCATTCGGTACTCAAACGTATATGACTTTTCTGCTGGGGATATACAGAGATCATGTGAGAACTGACCCTACAAGGCTTATATGGGTCTGTATATGAGAGTGTTATGAGAGTATATGTAGTCTATATGAGACATGGTATATAAGATGGTTTTGGCCCTGTTGTAATTATCCTTAGAAGGGAGTGTAAGTGAGTTCAGCTACTATTCAGCTAGTGATTCAGAGGGGAGCTGGTATTCAGCTGCCTAGTCATTCGGTACTCAAACGTATGACTTTTCTATCGGGGGATATACAGAGATCATGTGAGAACTGACCCTGTATGGCTTATATGGGTCTATATGAGAGTGGTATGAGAGTATACGTAGTCTATATGAGACATGGTATATAAGATGGTTTTGGCCCTGTTGTAATTATCCTTAGAAGGAAGTGTAAGTGAGTTCAGCTACTATTCAGCTAGTGATTCAGAGGGGCGCTAGTGTTCAGCTACCTAGTCATTCGGTACTCAAACGTATATGACTTTTCTATCGGGGGATATACAGAGATCATGTGAGAACTGACCCTGTATGGCTTATATGGGTCCATATGAGAGTGGTATGAGAGTATATGTAGTCTATATGAGACATGGTATATAAGATGGTTTTGGCCTTGTTGTAATTATCCTTAGAAGGAAGTGTGTTTTTGATTTAAGGGGCCGTGGCGCCAAATTCAAAAACGCAGCGTGTCTAATGGCAGAATAGCATCTAATGAGCCACTCGCATTGGCTGCTCCACACACTACTCTGATCAAGGGGGGTCCGAAACTCCGAGGAAAAGTGTACGAAGATTATTTGATAACATGTGATAACACGGAGATAACGTATAAGGTAACAGGTAGATAACAGTGATAACACACGACCTAGGTGTTACGAAGATTGTTGGAAGTTTCGGACCCCCTTGACTCTGATCTAACGGTATTTAAAAAAAAATCTCCACTATCACGTCAGATGGTCCCTTAAAAGCATCTATCGCCACCAGGGACTTGATAACAGCCGATAACAAACTACAACACAGGTGATAACAAGAGATGGTAACAGTGCTTCCACTTAGCAGGGAAATTCCCTCAAATAAGGAAAATAGGGAAGAGGGAAAAGGGAAAATGGAAGAGGACAAAGTGAATTTACAAATTTAGCTTTACTCGGTAAGCACGGAGGGGAAAAAAGGGAAAATTAATATTTTCAAGCGGAGGGGAAAAAAGGGAAAAAAAGTAGAAACACTGGATGGTAAATCGTAAATGGGGCTAAGAGATTGTAGTACCAGGTGTTGGGATACATCGGTAAGTGATAATGGGGCGATAACAAGTGATAACAGGTAGTTGGGTGTTGATGGAGAGGATTCAGGTGAGTTGCAGACCCTGGCTGTTTGATAGCCACAAAGTGTCGGGCTGTTATCTCTTAGCATTTCCAATTTATCGACTCCACAGTGTCACTTACCACACTATAAATCCTCTTCCACCACAAGATCTACGACTCTAGAAAAATTTTTTCTTTCGTCTACTTTTCAAGATTCACGGCATCTCTACGATAAGAATCTTGCCAAGAATCTTGCCCATAAGGACACATTGAAGACTCTAAGAATCTTGCCAAGAATCTTGCCCATAGGAACATTGAAGACTCTAAGAATCTTGCCAGGAATCTTGCCCATAAGAACATTGAAGACTCTAAGAATCTTGCCAAGAATCTTGCCCATAAGGACATTGAAGACTCTAAGAATCTTGCCAAGAATCTTGCTCATAAGTGCATTGAAGACTCTAAGAATCTTGCCCATAAGGACATTGAAGACTCTAAGAATCTTGCCAAGAATCTTGCCCATAAGGACATTGAAGACTCTAAGAATCTTGCCAAGAATCTTCCCATAAGGACATTGAAGACTCTAAGAATCTTGCCAGGAATCTTCCCATAAGGACATTGAAGACTCTAAGAATCTTGCCAAGAATCTTCGCATAAGAACGTTGAGGAATCTAAGAATCTTGCCAAGAATCTTGCCCATAAGGACATTGAAGCCTCTAAGAATCTTGCCAAGAATCTTCCCATAAGGACATTGAAGAATCTAAGAATCTTGCCAAGAATCTTGCCCATAAGGACATTGAAGAATCTAAGAATCTTTCCAAGAATCTTGCCCATAAGAACATTGAAGACTCTAAGAATCTTAGTTTTTTTTGTATTAGTTTAATGAAAGTATGAAATTTGGCGCCAATTTTTTTACTCTTCGTCAGGTGGGCTATTAACCCAGAAGAACAAGAATTATTTGGCAGTAGTCGTTTTTCGATTTTTACTTCTCACAGCAGCAAATAGCAAGCAAGGCCATCGTGCAGCTTCCCTGCCGTGCTTCTCTCAGTGTCTTAACAGTAATTACCCTGTTGCAGACGTTTTTTTCTGTGCCACCACCTTTCTCTTGTAAAGATCGGCTCCTCTCACGAAAACTCAATTCGTCCACCAATTCATTAATAAATCTCGCAAAAAATTAATAAAATTCTCACAGCATGTTTTATCGTCCATTACATCGACTGCAATTAAGTACAACTTGATTTTGTGAAAAATAAGCAAGAAAACTGGTGGTCAGGAGCAACGCCATCTAGCGAGTAGGTACAACACTATTCAAAATTTTTCCAAATTTGATTGAAAAACTCTATACTGGTAAATCTATTCTATTTTCAATGTATCTAGAAATGTTTTTATTAAACCAAAACTACATTATATTAAAAATTCGAATTATGGTGGGAGTTACAAGTTCTGCCTTCGTCCCACTGTGTTTTCCAATGGGGGCGGCGAAATACGCGACTGCTAATGAGCGTAACTGCGCTTTAATCTCAGGTTTTTATCTCAAGCTTTAGCGAGGAAAAGCTATTCAGCTGTTATCTCGTCAACTGTAGGCAAAACCGACGACCCTTTCCTATTGAAAAAACCTATACAACGAGGGGAAAAAAGTGGGGAAAAGGTGGGAAAAAGGTGGGGAAAAAGGTACACCGACCTCATGTTGATTTTAATTATTAGCACGAACTGAGCCCTGTTGAGTAAACAATGACTCTTTCATTTATAATAAAATAATTTAAAATAAATACATAATATGTATTATATGTGCAGTGTTTCCACTTTGGGGGAAATTCCCTGAAAATAGGGGGAAAATGGAGTCTCAAAATGGAAGACGAAGAGAGGAGAGTAAAGAGGAAATCTAGATCCTATACATTCTTGCACGGAGGGGGAAAAAGGGGAAAGATAAGGGAAGAGGGGAAAAATGGAAGATTGAAAAGTGGCAACACTGTATATGTGAGGGTTCTGAATGTTTTGAGTGGGAATATAAACTTGGCAGCTGGTGATCTTTTTTTCGACTTTTGGTGGGCTCTTCATCTTTTGCCACTTACTTTTAGAAAGTTATAAGAGTATGGAGGAAACATTAAAAATGATATGTGGGTCTTGGGACATCCGCTGAAGCAGGCGAAAGATGTCGCGCGCCAAGACGCTCGACTTCCCCGCAAACATATGAGGAAACATACGGAAGCGTTTGAATGGGTCTCCTTCCACCACACACGACCACCAAACATGAATTTAGTCATTAATGATTAATTACTAGAATACGATCGTCTGATATGATTGCAATTATCTGCCAGTAGATGGCGTTGTCTGACGTACGATTGTTTTGTCCACCAAATTGTTAAAATTAGATTTTTTTAAATTTAAATTAATGCTTTCTGTAACTAATAGGATAACCTATGATATAGAATTGTTAAAAGTAGGTAATTTTGAATAGTAAGTTTATGGTGGAGTGTAACAGTACTGAAGGTGTGTTGAATAGTTTGCCTACCTTAAATGAGAGATTGTAGTTTGATCGAAAATTTTGAATGCAATCGATAGTGACTATCGATAACCATCAACTGCTATGAGGATTTGATCGATATTTTGATAAGGGACGCTTTGGTGGCCTCTGCAAAAAGTACAAAAAATTTGGCATGAATGGTGTCGCTCACCAAAATTATAATATTAAAACTTAATGAAAATATTAATACCATTCTTATATTTATTACTTTTTAAATGCACTTCAATGGTTATTTTTAGTTAAATACAAATAATAACATTATGGTGGGCTCCGCAAGTTCAGCGTCATTCAATTCACCAAACATTTCACCTCACCAAAACTACACTAATTCAAATTTACACAAAATCTTTAATGCAGTTCGCATTAAACTTAATTACATACAGCTTACATTATAAATAAACTGTAATTTAAAATAATTTACGGTTTGGTAAGCTTCACAAAGAAGACAGAACCGAATAACCCACTACTAAGTCCATTAAAAATATCTCTGATTAAAATTTCTAGTTACAGTTATAATAATATAATATATTAATTTCTTAATAATAAATTATAAATATAATTAAATTTGAATTATAAATGAAAAATATATAAAATTAAGCCTTCACACCACAGTAGCCTTATGAGAAAGCCTCTGCTATGGCTGTGTTCATAACTCTTTGATAACCAATGATAACAGCTGATAACACTTGACGAGATGAAACAGTTTCGGACCCCCCCCCCCCCCCCTCTTTGTGACGTTTATAGTTTTGTGGGGTTTTAAGAGTTTGTGCCGGTTGTGGATGTGATTTGTGAGGTTCTTGTGCTTCACCATATCGTAACTGCAGCTTTCACCAAAATCGTCATTTTTCTTGGCGCGCTTTTTTCTATTTTTCAAATTATTTCCCTCCCAACCAACAAAGTTTGTACCAATGGGTCCGAGACTCCGTGAAAAAGTGTACGATAACATGTGATAACACGGAGATAACAAGTTGATAACAGTGATAACATGACCGAGGTGTACGAAGATCATTGGAAGTTTCGGACCCCCTTGCTTTGTACGCAACACGGACGATAACACGGAGATAACAGGTTGATAACAGTGATAACATGACCGAGGGGTACGAAGATCATTGGAAGTTTCGGACCCCTTGCTTTGTACGCACACTGCACAACACTTACATAAATCTCGTGACAGAAAATATTTTTCAAAAATTTTCAGCAAAAATAAACTTTTCTCTTCAAAATCTGAAAGCTAAGGAATCATGAAAGACTCAAGGAAGGGGTCCGAAACTCCGAGGAAAGGTATACAAAGATTAATTGATAACACGGAGATAACATGGAGATAACGGGTTGGTAAGAGTGACAACATGACCTAGGTGTACGAAGATTATTTGATAACATATGATAACATGGAGATAACATGGAGATAACAGGTTGGTAACAGTGATAACATGACCTAGGTGTACGAAGATTATAGCAAGTTTCGGACCCCTTGGACTCAAGAATCTTAAGATTCTTTCAAGATTCTTATAAGATTCTTGTAGAGTAGCGTACCCCACTAAGGTAGAGTGAGCAAAGGGGTCCGAAACTCCGAGGTCAAGAGTACGAAGATGATTTGATAACATGTGATAACATGCGATAACACGTAGATAACACGGAGATAATAGGCTGATAACAGTGATAACAACACCCAGGTGTACGAAGATTATTGGAAGTTTCGGACCCCTTGGAACAAAGGGGTCCAAAACTCCGAGGTCAAGAGTACGAAGATTATTTGATAACATGCGATACACGTAGATAACAGGGAGATAATAGGCTGATAACAGTGATAACACGACCTAGGTGTACAAAGATTATTGGAAGTTTCGGACCCCTTGAGAGTGAGTACCAGAAAAGTCACTTTAGCGTAAAATTACGTCCACTATGGTTTCAATTACGTCCGTAAGTCGCCAGGGAGAAGTGACTTAAGAGGTCAAGTGAGGTCACGTGAGGTCAAGTGAGGTCAAGTGAGGTCACGTGTTGTATACAACTGACCAAAGGTCGGTTCTGGACTCTGGTCTTTTGTGTAACCCGAGTTGTCCGACTTGCAGTTGGCCAAACGTTAAGCAAATAAGCACCACGTGACTTTTCTGTCAAACGCCTGTGCCGACAGTATATAAGGTGATAACACGATGATAACAGCTGATAACACGATGTATAGTGGAAAGTGTATGGGGACTAATTTTGGATGCAGTGTCAAAATTTGTTCCTATCGCAATAGTTTAGTCAAATTGGTAATAATACAAGGGGACCATTTTTGGACGTCAAAATCAGTTCCTACCGATTAACACGTATTACTTATGATAACACACTGATGACAGTGATAATAAAAAGTATAGTATTATTAATAGTTAGCATAGTATAATTGATTAATAATATAAATTAAATATAATATAAATTAATTAAATAGTATAGTCTATTGGGACCGATTTAGGACGTAGTGTCAAAATTTGTTCCTACATAACGTATAGTAATCCGTACAGTAAAATAGCATTAATAAAAATACAAGAGGGCAATTTTTGGACGTCAAAATCTGTTCCCACCAGCTGACACGTATTACATATGATAACAACTGATAACAGTGATAGCAAAATTTATAGTACAGAAGTCTATGGGGACCCGATTTTGATTGATTCTGGACATAGTGTCAAAATTTGTTCCTATTGACAGTTTAGGTTATCGGAACAAGTTAGTAAAATGGATAAAAATACAAAGGGACCATTTTTGGACGTGGTGTCGAAATCGGGTCCTACTAGCTAACCCGTATTATATGAAGTCTGATAACACATTGATAACAGGGATAACAAAATGTGTAGTGCAAAAGTCTATGGGGGGGGGGACCGATTTTGGACGTAGTGCCAAAATTTGTTCCTATCGGAATAGGTTAGTAAAATTGATAAATATACTAAGGGACCATTTTTGGACGGGGTGTAAAAATATGTCCCCACTAACTAACCCGTATTACGTATGATAACATGCTGATAACAGCTGATAACACCCGTTACGTTCTCACAGTTGAAGGGGATCGTTTTTTGACGGGGTGTCAAAATCCGGTCCCACCAACTAACCCTTAATACGTATGTTAACAACTGATAACAACTGATAACAGCTGATAAAAGCGGATAACAGTTGATAAAACCCATTACGTTCTTACATTTTAGGGGGACCATTTTTTGACGGGGTGTCAAAATCCAGTCCTACCAAATAATCTTTAATTACTTATTATAGCAGCTGATAAACACTCATTGTAATGTCATGAGACGGGGTGGACCATTTTTTGACGGGGTGTCAAAATCCGGTCCTACCATCTAATCCTTAATTACATAAGGTAGGAACTTATAACACTCATTGTAACGTTACGAGAAGGGATAGGACCATTTTTTGACGTTTGTGAGAAAATGGTCAAATCAGTTCCCACTTGTTCATCTTGTCAGTCATCTTTTTTTTTTCTCTGAATGGAGTTTCCGCCATTTGAAAAACAAGGAAAAGGGTGTACAACACGATACAAGGTTAACCTTTGACCTTGCGGACGCCTCCTTGAATGAATCTGGCACGTCCATCACTTCCAAAACCCACTACGGCCCAGTGCATACAACCCCCTCCAAAAAAAAATTAGAAAAAAATGGGGAAAAATCCAAACCATACAGCCGGAAATGTCAACCCCTCCAGCCTTCCCACCAAACACGTGGGAGTTATTCATTTCCCACTGTTTCCCATCTCTTCCCATTCAACCCCATAGTTTCGCCCTCACATGGCCTTTCAAGCAGTTGTAAGTCATTTGTTAGCCGTCTTGTACAACTCTATTGAAATTTCCCATTGCCCAGAAACTTTTCCCACATTTTCCCACATTTTCCCAAGCCTTGGGGATAGGTGGGGGGGAGTGTGAGAGTGTGTGGGAGTGGGTTATGGTCTCGTTAATGCGGACACTTGTTTCGAATAACTCGTTTGTTTGAACTTGTCACTTGACGAGAATCCCACAAGTGGGGAACAGTGCTTCCACTTTTTTTCCCCTTTTTCCCCCCTCCGCTTGAAAAATATCAATTTCCCTTTTTTTCCCCTCCGTGCTACTGAGTAAAGCTACATTTGTAAATTCACTTTTCCCTCCATTTTCCCCCTTTCCCTCTTCCCCATTTTCCTTATTGCAGAGAATTTCCCTGCAAAGTGGAAGCACTGGTGGGGAAACTCTATTTTCCCGCATCCGTAGAAAATTCTAAAAAAAAAAATTAATTATTATTTATAAATATTATATTTAAATATTTAATAAATTTTTTTAGTAGTTTCCATTAATGGCTATCAGTAAATATTTTTTTAAAAGTGAATTCCTCCATGACAGCAAACAGACGCAGCGTATCACGATCTCAGTATCGATATCGCCTTCTTAAAACATTTTTTCTATCGATATAAACCACATACTAAAGTCTGTAAAACTCTACTGTATCCTATTATTATATGATATCAAGTGTTATTATAGGAGATATCGATGTGTTGTGTACTGTAGTACTTACAGAAGTTATTGAAATATGCACTGCAATATAAATTGTTCTATACTGTAATATAAATATTGTATACTGTAATAAATATTGTAGAAATTACTGTGTATTATAATATAAATTATTGTATACTGTAATAAATACTGTAGAAATCACTGTATATTATAATATAAATTGTTCTGTGCTGTAATATAAAATATTGTATACTGTAATAAATATTGTAGAAATTATTGTATATTATAATATAAATTACTGTATATTATACTATAAATTATTGTATATTGTAATTCAAATATTGTATACTGTAATAAATGTTGTATACTGTAATAAATGTTGTAGAAATCACTCTATATTATATTATTGTATGCTGTAATAAATATTGTAGAAATTACAGTATATTATAATATGAATTATTGTATACTGTAATATAAATATTGTAATACTGTAATAAATATTGTAGAAATTACTGTATATTATAATATAAATTATTGTGTACTGTAATATAAATATAGAAGCTGAAAGGCAGCGCGAGGTTTCGTCGTATAAATCACGCGAGCCAGAGAGGGAGAGAGGAGACCGGCGTGCGCGGTTGGTCCAGTGCGCGGCGGGGCGGGGTCCCCTCGGCGGTCCGGTGCGGACTTCGCGGCGCGCGGGGTTCCCTCGGCGGTCCGGTGCGGACTTCACGGCGCGCCGTCCCCGCAGTGGGCTAATGGAAAATGGCCGTTTCTTTCCCTTAGAGCTAACAGAATTTTACCACTCAAAACATGTACGCTAACAACTAATTCACAGTCTACTGCATCTCATCAGCACCTCGTCGTGGGCAAACCTCCGAAAGGACGCGACAAAATGGGTGGGAGTTGGGAAGAAACTGAGGAATGACGGGACAATGAGCGAAGATAGGGAGAAGCTTAGGAATGACGGGACAATGGGTTGAGATAGGGAGAAACTTACGAATGACGGGACAATGGGCGAAGATAGGGAGAAACTTGGGAATGACGGGACAACGGGTTGAGATAGGGCGAGTCTTAGGAATGACGGGACAACGGGTTGAGATAGGGTGAGTCTTGGGAATGACGGGACAATGCCCCAGCATAGGGTGAAACTGAGGAATGACGGGACAATGCCCCAGCATTGGGTGAAACTTCGGGATGACGGGACAACGGGTTGAGATAGGGGAATCTTAGGAATGACGGGACAATGCCCCAGCATAGGGTGAAACTGAGGAATGACGGGACAACGGGTGAAACAGGGAGAGAATAGGATGAATCTTAGGAATGACGGGACAGTGAGTGAACATAGGGGCAAACTTAGGAATCACGGGACAAACGGGTTAAGATAGGGTGAAACTGAGGGATGACGGGACAATGGGTAAACATAGGGGCAGACTTAGGAATCACGGGACAATGCCCCGGCATAGGGAGAAACTTGGGGATGACGGGACAACGCCTGAGTTGGGCATTTGGCAATTGACGGAAATCGCTTAAATTAACTAAATTATCTGTTTAATTAAAAACTTGAATATTTCACTCTTGAAATAATTTTATTTTTTTACAGAAATAAATTACGAAAGTGTTCTTCCGAGAAAAGAACACCCAGCGGAAAATTAAGGATGTCGGCTACATCCTGAACGATGTCCGTCACATATCCTGAACATCCTGTACCACGTCCCATCGTGGATGAGTAAAAAATATTGTGTGGTGGGAATTGTGAAGCTTGATTATTAAGGGCACCATTCAGTATCCTGAAAAGCGTTTTTTCAGGACACTGTTAAGTATCCTGAACATTGTATTACTCAGCCATTCCATTGTCAGGGTCCTGAACACCCTGGAAGTGGGTCAATTTTTACTGCACTCAAGAGTCCTGATTGGCATCCTGAAAATGTCCTTTTCAGGATATTTTCAGGGTCCTGAAACTATCCTTAATTTTCTGCTGGGCACTTGCCTCGGGTCTTCATTAGGATTTAATAACAGCATAACATTACCATCTGTCTACGTTATCGGGTATGTTTGAATATTTCAATTATTTAATAACACGATATCGGTATCCGATAGTCTATATGTTCAGAATAATTGTTCTCTTGAATATAGTTATCTAATCTACCGCTAGATGGCATTTCTCTTTCCTCTTAATTTCACCCTTACCAGAGTGTGTTATTTAGTCTGTTGTCAAATTAAGCGTCACGGGGAAAGGTAGTTGAAGTTTTCAGTTAATAAACGATTGCAGTTAATTGGTCGATATCGTCTTCTTATTTCTAAACCAAGTAAAAACACAACGCGGGAATCACGAACATTATAATTGATTCAGGGTCACGTGTACACTGTGTTGCCATACTTAGAAATATTGTCTTGAATTTGAATGATAACTACCATAGTTATCATTAAATTAATTAAATTAAATAAATTAATAATTAATAATAATTCATTAAATAAATTAATTAAATTAATCATTAGTTATCATACCATACCAGTTAGTTTAAGAACTAACCAGTATGGAAAGTTCCTATACCTCCCATACAGTGCTTCCACTTTTAAGTTTTGGCTTTCCCTGGTAGGAACCTCTATTTTCCCCTTTTTTCCCCTCAGATAAAAAAAAAATTTGATTTTCCTCTTTTTTCCCCTCTCATTTTTACCTTTTCCCTTGTTCTTCCCTTCCATTTATAATTAGTGAAAAACACAGCTATTGATTCGTAAGATTTATTTCATGATTAATTTGCAGTTCCAAAGGGAAATGTTATTATTGTTTGACAAAAAATGCGTCAAACAACATGTCGCTATATAGAAAAAAAGTCAAATTTAACAACGATTTTAAGTTTCTTCAGTTTCCCTGGTTTTCCCCTTTTCCCCTCTTTTTCCCTTCCTAGGGTCATTTTTCCCTAGAAAACAGGGGATTTCCCCTAACAGCGGAAGCACTGCTCCCATAACAAAAAAGTGAGAACTTTTAAAACAACGCCATCTATCTACCAGAACAGTTACTATTTTGCAGGAAATGGAAAGAAATGGATAAATGAAAGCTTTAAAAATTTATTAAAAATCAACCGCCACTCCTATTGTGAAAATAAAATAAAATTGCCAAAGTAATGAGGATCATATTTGGAACATTTTGTGATACTTATGTTTTTGTCTCATTTTGATATTAATCCAGTTGTACTTGAATCGCGTACGTTATTTGCATACAAATATCTCTTGATGAGCTGAGTTTCATGAGACCAGGCTTGAACCAGTATGTAGATGTTAACTTACTCTTCAAGAAACCATTTAGCTTATATTTCTCATTTGATCCTTTCCCACAGAAATTTGCGCCGAAAATAGAACTCGTTAGACTCTATACGGCCAGCGCAGAGAAGTTTTGGAAAAGCCTCAGAGGTCTATGAAGGACAACTTCTTCAAAACATAATATTTCGGAATTTTTAAACAGTTCAGTTATATTCTCTGTTATCTATTTGATTGTTGTGATAATCGAGTGATCCAGAAAATGCTATATGTATAACCAAGATATGCACATACACGTCTGGAATAAAGATCTCCTCTGGCAATTTGATTATGCTTTATTATCATACAGAATGCTTCTACTAATGAAAATATAGAACAGATACACACTGAAACGTCAGGTGACTCACCACCGACGTACTTATTATTATCTGAATAGTTGAAAATTAACACTGAAACTGAAAAACGAGACTGTGCAATAATTTACCAAAAGGTAATAAATTCAGCGTATGAAACATTTCTACCGGCGAACTGATACCTGGGTTCTCCAGAAAACTTCGAGTTTTGTCAGTAAAAAAACGAATGACGGAAATCTGCTAGACCTTTACGTTAAAAAGAACTGTGCGAATGTTAAGCAAATACACGGAAACCGGTACATTCGCTTATTCATAAAGTTCTGGATCGGAAGGTGTATTCTGATATGTGGTGTATAGCTTTACATATACAAGTATTAGAGTCAAGAAGTGCAGAATAGTGGAGGCTTTTGATTCTTGACTTGAAAGACCGTATTAGCTTTAGTTCTTAGATTACTTCCTTCACTTGAATACTAGGTCGGGCAATTGTAACAAAAGCTATACTAATTATATCGCTACTGCGAGTGTGAGAAGGATTATGACACAAAAGGATGATTTTGGTTTGTCTGTCCCCCTTTCTTTTCTACTGATATCTGCAGTAGAACTTCACATACGAACGCACGTTACGAAATTGAATTCATAATTTTGAAACAATCGACATCAAGTAGCTGAGATGAATCTTTCCGCCATTCTTTAGCAAGGGCGGGAATTAAAAGCTGTAATCGTTTTTTGTTCTCATTTTCTGATTGTTTTAGTTACATTCTGAAGAAAATTGCATCCGAGTCAATTTTAAGCAAGAGATCCCGAATTTGCATTCTACATTATTTTTGAGCTTTTCTCTGACTTTGTCGGCGTCAAGGGGTAATAGCAAAAGTCAAAAAGAAAAGCTTCTAGACAATTAAAAGTTAGTCATTCACTTCCAGTGAAGTTTGCAAAGCTTACGCAATACAGTATTAGAATTACCTAAAACTAGATACGCGTGAAAGGTTTCATTTAATAACGCGAAAACATGGAGTTTCCAGTTGACACAGGGGAAAACTCCATCTCTAAGAAACTTTACACTAAATCTGTGCAAAAGTGTTGTAATACTTTCTCGCGTCATGGCCAAAAACTTGCAAAAGGGATAAGGAAACTCGACCCACAACATATAGCACCACATGTACTACAAGGATCAGGGCTACAACCGGGCAAGTTTGTATGTAACACATGTTATAAACTACTGCAAGAGTACGCGGTAAAGAACACTGATGCGGATTCTTCACAAGGTAAATGCGCTTGTTCTTACTTGATCACCAATATGCCCATGAATGTTCTGAATACAATTTTGATGAAATTTCATAGGAACCACTTTGAGACAAAACAGCACGACTGAAACAGGACACAGAAGCTGCGTTATTCCAGAATACGCGGAAAATTCCGAAAGTTTCCTTGTTCAAGTTCCCTAAAGATCCAACAAGGGCGCAGGCGTGGATCAGGAGTATGAACTGCAGCATCGTTCAGGACTCTTTTAACCGTCGGCACTGTTTTCACCTCTGTGCACGCCATTTCCACAATACCATGTTTACAAACCCCGAACGACGAAACAGGTTGTTGCCTAACGCAGTACCGACGATACTTACTGAGGAGCCAAGATTTAGCTTTAACGAAGGAAGTTCTGACGAAAACATGTCCGATTCTACGAACGTTCGTGGTAATTTATAGAATGACTGCCTTAACACAAACAGCTTTGCTTCTTTTTTGTTTTTTACATCTAAAGATACAGCGGAACAAGTGAATGAACTATCGCACCAAACGAACGCTATTTACACTAATAGCCGAGAAGGTACCTTGCACAATCGTTAGTATCATTTGTAATCATGACGAACTATTTGAAATTTGGCTGATGATTTCAAACATTCCGAGGATATCGTTATCACTGAACAGGAGAACGGGAATAGCCACACCGGCAGTTTCATCAATGGTACTTTTATAACCTAAGGGATAAATATTCAACCTTGAGTTCATAGAATTTTATTTCAACATACGACGAGAACAATGCGGAGATGTCCCAGATTAATTACGAACTTTCTTCACGTGATCTTGGCTCCTCTCCTTGTCAGGCCGAAGGGAATTCCTCCACTATACCGACAACGCGGAAGCGAAAAAGACCAGGAGTAGCCATCGATAAAACAGCGGTGAAGAAAATGCGCTATGAAATCCAGGCTCTCAGAAGGAAATTGCATCGTCGTGACCTTTCAGACTGCCAGACTGAAGAAAAAATTAGCCAGTGCCAGGCTTGCCAACAAGACTTCGGAAAAGCGACAAGCAGAAGAGGTTGTCAAGCGCCTCTTTCCAGATTCGGCGGCAAGGAATTTTATTTTAGGCCAAATGAGACTGGTCAAAAAAAGGGAAAAGCCAGGCGATATTTACCCGATGACCGTATGACTGCCATTACTTTGTATTTTTGGAGTCCCCGAGCATACGATCGTTGGTCAAAACTCTTTGCAATGCCAAAACAAAGACAATAAAATTTTGGATCGGGAAAATTCATATCTCCGAAGGCTTCCAAGAAACGCTACTATCCTTGCTGGCTCAGAAAGTGAAAGGAATGGAACGCCTGGACAAGTCTGTCGTATTGCGCGTTGATGAAATATCCATTAAGCCGCACGTACAGTAGAATCGGAAAGAAGACAACATTACTGGAGTTGTCAGCACCAAAGTAAAGCCTTAGTGAACAAACTGTTTAGTATCAAAAGCAACTGTGTTCCTATTTCGTGGGCTTTTTTCGTCCTGGAAATTTCCTATCGCTTACTTTTTTGACAACGGAAGTAAATCAGCAGCTTTACTGAAGACCAGGATTCAGGACTGCATAGTTAATCTACAGAATGCGGGTCTCGAAGTGAAAGCTTGCGTCGCTGATCAAGGGGGAGGCTTCTTGGGTGCTTCCAAGCTTCTTGGAGCGTCAGTCAATGAGCCATTCTTCGAGGTGAACGGTAAAAAAATATATGCAATTTACGATGTTCCACGTTTGCTTAAAGCCGTCGGGACCAACTTTGCAAAATACAACATCATTCATGGAAAAGAGGTGATTTCGTGGAACCATATTGAGAGGGCTATCTTACCAGACAAAAAAAAAAACAAAACGGAAATGCCGTGTTTTCCGCGGAGTGGGATATCCCTGTGTACAACTCAATAACAGCAGGGAGATGCGAGTTAAATATGCTTGTGGAGTGTTCAGCCTAACGACCTATAAGGGTATGAAACAACTTATTGCACACCGGCATCTACCAAGCCAAGCAAAAGCAACAGCGAAGTTCGTTCTCTTTATGAACATCTTGTATGACGTGTGCAACAGCAGCACCTTTAAAGACAAGGCGCTACTTCGTCGCCCCATCAAACGAAACAGCGAAGAGCATCAAGCTGTCCTAGCCAATGTCAGAAAATTCTTCGACAACATTCGCGCGGTTTGCCCTCGGACGAAAAAGGACAGCACAGCAAGAATCCAATGCTTTAACGGCTGGCGTCAGAGCATAGCCGCTATTCAGGATTTGACAAAAGACGTGTTCGAGGACCAAGACGTGAAGTTCCTGCCCACGCGCCATTTGAATCAGGATTGTCTGGAAATTTTTTTGGGGGCCCTACGAAGAGGAGGCGGATTGTGCGATAATCCGACTCCTACATTATTTCAAAATCTCTTCAGGCAAGCCCGTGCAACGAAGCTACTATTATCCACTGGGACCGGGAACTGTGAGGAGGATGGGACCCTACTGCTATTCACGGTTAGCGATACGGGAGCCGCTCGTCCTGGTCTCAATCCTGGTCCGAAGTCGACCTCGTCTAACACAAACGATGTTTTCCAAGACATGGGTGTTCCAGCTTCCGTGTTGAGAGCTGAAAGCGCTTCGAAAGACCTCATCTACGTAGCTCAGACCGAAAGGGCCGTTGCGTATTACGTCGCAGGGTTTGTTGTGAGGAAGATAATTGATAATCACAACTGTGATATTTGCGGAAGTGCCCTGACAGCTCCATCAAGGACATTCGAACTGAACGATCAGCTTTACACAATTTTGCGAGCTTACGAAAACAGCCGTAGTGAGTTCGGGAACTTGACCCTTCCGAGCGAGGAAATGTTTAAGTGGTTTGAAGCACGCGAAGAAATTTTTCAGTCCAATTACTTACGCCTTGCCCCACAACCAGGAATTCTACAAGAACTGGCAAAACTGATGCCTGTGGTCCCTTTGCCGCAATTGTGCTTCAGCTCCCAGAAAGATTTAATTCTCTCTTTTTTTGTACGGTTAAGACTGTATTACGTGTGTAAGTTTGCTAACGATGAGATTAATTCCCCAGGACGAGATCCCAGTCAAACTAAAAAGATGAAAAAGTTGGCAAATAAATGAATTACCATACACATTATTCTGTTCATACGTTTTCCGAACACTAGCCTGAATTAAATATAACAAGACGTATACCTGGCTCGTGCATAGCACTTTCATAGATGCTATCATGCAACAGGAAATGTATACATGTCTAAACCTCAGGAGGCTGAACACATTACACTCAGTCTCAACCACGATCATACTCTGGGATTTAACCGTCAATCGAGAATATTAAAGAGACAGTTGATTCCAACGTTACGGAGCATAACGCACAACTGAGAAGGTTTTGCTAATACTCACAAGTCACACGTTGTTGAGGTCAAGATGTGCGTATAACAAACTTGATATTTCAATAAACAAGTTTTGCAACATGTTCCTACACATACATATAATAATATAACAAAAAACGCCCCGTTTCACTGTACATAGTTTTGAAAAAATATTTTACCTCGACGCCAATCGTTTAAGTCGGCTGATAAAGTCTCCATTTTCGGATTGAGCTTACGCGGGAAAGAGGCAAATGAAAAATATACCCTATATATAGTTCCATAGAAGAAACAAACCTCTTTCCAATGGTGCATGTCTCAAGACAGACAACTTAGCTGTTCAGGAGTTATGTGGGAGTAAAATACATATGTGGAATATGAAAAAATTATGTACACACCAAGAATGAGACATAAATTAAACACTCAGATAAATTTCTAATATGCTTTTAAATAACAATGGCAATTTTCATTGAATTCCAATGTATGGCTGATTTTTTAAGAATTTTCGAAATTTAACATTTGTAAAAATCTTCGTCTTCGAGTAACTGGTGCATGTTCTGAACGGATAGATGGCGTTGTTTACTGAAAATCACTTTTCCGAGCGACTTTCCATACTGTTAGTTCTTATACTGTGGTCGTGTGGCAGATCCACAGCATAATAACAGAACCAGTAGTGACAGTCCAGGCCCAAAGTCGTCACACTTCAACACTGCCATCTATTTTACAGCTTATTACTAGACACAGACTAGAGATTCCAACGACGGAGGAAAACTTTAAAACAGCAAATAGATTCAGCCAAGCAACGAGTATGGATTAAACTAGCGGAACAAATTCAACGTGTGTATAAGAATTGGTTGTGCTAAAGGAAATAAACATTTTTTTTAGTAAGCTTATTAGATACAAAGAAAGGAAGTGTGAAGTTTCATGTGTGTTTTCTCCAAGCCGCCGGAAGGGACGGGTACAACTTTTGCCCAAAGGACCACAATGCTGTGCCAAGTGCCTTAACAGAGTATCAATGTTCACATTTGATCACAACGAATATAATTTGCATGTAAATCTGGCGAACGAAAATACACTTCATATTTAAACTGAACAAGAGAATTGATCAGATTAATTCAATTAGCCCCCTCAGGCCACATTCACAGAACACACAAAATCTCATGATTTAAAATAGTTCCATTAGCAATGCGTAAAATGTAAATATGGTAGTCTGTGAACCATTTTTCTACATGTATATTCTGGCATTCAATGTAATGTTTGAAGTATCATTTGAGTAAGAAGTGTAACACAGGAAAGTGAACGTGTAAACATCAATTCATATCCTGTGAATGGATAGAAAACAAAGGTAAAATCCCCGTGGTACGCCCAGGAATGCACGGAAAAGTGAAAAAATCGGTCTATTCCAAAGGGGTAAACTTAAGTCAGTTCTATTACAGCTGTGAGTTAATGACGTACGAAAAAATTCATTAGTCGTTCTGTAAGGTTAGTTTGTGGCTGGGGAAGAAGAACGAACTGATTGTTCGATAGGACTTCATACTGGTGAACCGTGCTAAAACAAGAAAATTACGAAATCCTTGGCCATTTTACAATATCCAGAGGAATTTACCCAAGATGATGCACAACTTCTGAGCCTCAGAACAAAAGTCTCGCCTTTAACAGCTCTGTGTGCTTCGCACAGACCGAAATACTTACTGGACTACGGAAGGAAGCAGGTATCTTGCTGCAATCCTTTTGCAAAGCACACCTGGGAAGGAAAACTTCCAAAGGATCTCGCGTCATAGACCTGGAAATGGCAGTCAGTGAATATGGTCGCAGTCTTAGCTTAGTTCCTAGAGAGAAACTCTGCCCAACATGTTAAAATGTCATAATGGAAGCAACCAATCCTTCCCGCTGTGCATCATTACAGTACGTCCAAACAGGAAAAACAGAAATGATACGTAGATCTGACAAATGAGAGTGATTAAACTTTTACATCTTTCGTTAGACTGTTGCAAACAACGCGCTCAGATCAATTGCGCTGTTGATGAGTGCTACTCGGTCAAAGGGATCGATGAAAAATGTTGCATTTTTTCGGTTCCCGAGAAAACAGAGAAACAGCGTATACTTTGATTTTAAACTGTCCGAGCCGAATAGTCATGGAATTGGTTCGAGGGCAGGGAAAGATTCTACATCTGTTCGCAACATTTTGAAGACATCTTCGTGGATGATGGTGGGAAACGGCTTCTACATTGTGCAGTACCCACTGCAGTATCCACGATACCCATTAACGGTTTGTTTTACTGTGAGCAAATCCGTATGTAATCTTCGTGACAAAAACTTGTAACTAATGCCTCTCAAGCTGAACCGGTAACACGGACTTCAACAGTTCCTTGATTGATGGTGCTAACTCCGAAGTACACAGACATGATATCTACGTTACTGGAACAAATAGCAGCTCAGGTTCGTAAATTAGCGTTTGCCAATTAGCACCAAAATGTCAAACTATGAAGAAGACGTACTGCCCCTTATATATTTAGTTTCTTGCTCACATTTCTTTTGCAATTAATATAGGAAACCACGTTTGTCCGTCCAGTTCGCAAGCTACTTCAAGAGAGCAACACGACGTTCCATACGTGACGAAGCAGATGAGTCCCAGGGGAGTGACCACTTTCAAGTTAGTCAAGCTTCTAGTTAGCTTGATCCGCAGAGTAGCAGTAACCAACCAGCTGGACATAAACACAAATCCCAACAGGCAATAGAAACTCCAAAAGAGAAAAGACTCTGTCTGGAAAACCAGCGACTGAGGAAAGAAAATTACCTTCTGAAAAAGAAGCTTACCCGCAGTAACTTTCAATGCGAAATACACAAACAGAAGTTTCGAGGGACCAGAACAGTGACCAAATATAAAACCATTAAAGAACGGAACAAAGTGATAGCGGCTTTTCAACAGTTCCTACTAGAGGGCGTTGCACGGGATTTTGTTGTCAGTCAAGTATGGCTTGCTGCAATAAACAAACATGGACGACGATATTCATTAAGGGAAGGAATGATTGCCCTCTCACTGCACTTCTTGAGCCCTAAGGCATACGTTAGATGGGCCAAACTGTTTGCAATGCCGTCCAGCGGAACTCTTAAACGCTGGTTAAGAAACCTTCAGGTAACTGAAGGCTTCCAGGATTCAGTTTTCCGGCTTTTGAACGAGAAGGTGTCCAGCATGAAGCAGCTGGAGCGCTATACAGTGCTATGCGTAGACGAGATGAGCTTAAAACCCCATTTACTATAGGTCCTGTACAAAATAGCTAGGGGGGTGGAGCTAAGCGAGTGTCCGCCATGTTGGAGGGCAGCTGACCGGGCGGCATGCTTGCTTACGTGTCTGTACAGTATTCAAATGGGATATTATTCTTTTTTATTTCTTGTGCTATGATGACCCAAACGAAAAGTAACATTTCAGAAAGCCTGTTTATTCCTTCTTATCGTGACAGCAATGGAGAAAGACGAAATACTCAGTTAATCAGAAAATAATTAAAGAAAAAAAGATACTCTGTATGGCTGGAACATGGCTGCAGATGAAAAAGCTTCAAACGTTTCAATGGCCGGTTTCGCATACGGTAAACGAACGTAAAACTTTTTGTGACTTGAATGAGCATGAAATAAAACGTCCAGGCTTACCTCAAAACTTCATAAGGAACGCGTTCCCAACAGGGCCTTCCTTCGAAGTGCACGCTTGATTGCTTAAAAACGCGATCAGCCCTGATAATTTTTCTAAGCTTTTCAAGTGACCTATTGCTTCATTATGGAATTCTTTGGAATTAGAATTACAATTCCCAGGAATAGAATTAGCATCTTACAGGCACCACAGTAATCCGTGGAGAGACGTATCGCTTTGATGCAAAGAAAATATTGTTTTTGAATTCTTAGCTGCTTCAGCATTCACAATAAAAAGAAGAAAAAGATTTTTTTTACTACTCTTAAATTTAGGTTGACCATAAAATAACACATGGCACAAAATATTCCATTCGACTACCGCACAGCAATGTCAACAAGCATACCGCTCGGTCAGCTGCCCTCCAACATGGCGGACACTCACTTAGCTCCACCCCCCTAGCATTTTTGCACAGGACCTATACCACAGAGTAGAGAACCGTATTGTGGGTCTTGCTGGGATCCTGAAAAAAATTGCTGGCAGAGGATGCCTGTATTGCAGATAAAAAGACAGTGTTCCTTATTAGAGGATTGCTTGCCTCCTGGATGTTCCGGCTGATGTATTTCTTTGGGTGTGGTCAATCCGGACTTTCACTGAAAGGCAGGCTTATTCAGTGTATCGAGACGCTCGATAGTATCGGTTTAAGCGTAATCGTTTACGTGGTTGACCAGGGTGATGGATTCACAAAGACGCTCATGCTCTTGGGAGTTACGGAAGACTGGCCAAACTATTTTGTAAATATTGAGGGTACTCGGAAGAAGGTTTTTCCAATGTTTTATGTAACGCATCTGTTGAAAAGCGTCAGAAATAATCTGGAAAATTACGATTTCATAATGAATGGAACACGAGTCTCCTGGAAGCACATCCAAATGGTCATTGACGGTGATAAACCTCGGAAGTTTCAAGCATTCAAAAGGATAAATCCACAATCCTTATCGTTGACGAATGCTCAGAAAATGAGAGTGAAATTTACTGCTAAAATGTTCAGCAGGTCGGTCAACGCTGCTGGGATGCGTTTATGTATTCCGCTAGGTATCCTCAGTAAAGAAGCCCGTCCAACTGCCAAGTTTGTACTTTTCATGAATGATTTGTTTGATGTGTGCAATTCAAAATTTTACAGTGACAATTCTTTTCTGAGGCACCCAATCAAGCAGAGAAACTGGAAAATTACTGAAAAAAATTCTTGTTAAAGGTAGAAGAACATTTTCTAGCATAGAAGCAGTTGACCGGAAAACAGGGAAGGATGTAACGTCGAAAACAAGATGCGTCCGAGGTTGGCGTCAGAGCATTGCATGTATTCAGGAGATAAACCACAGTTCTTCTGAACATCGAAAAGGGCTTCGAGTGCCTTCTCACTAGAAACTTTACGCAAAACTCATTGAAAATTTCTTTGGGACTCCTCGTCGTGGAGGAAGCTTGTGAGAGAACCCAACAGCTATCGATTTTCAAAATTTATTTCGAAAATCTCTTGCTACAAGCCCTCTGATCTCTCATGGTACTGGCAACTGCGAACCTGACCAGGCAGAGATGTTCCTTGTGGTCACGAGAACATCAAACGACGGCTTCAGTACCGAGTCCTTCGGTTCGGCAACGTTCAACAATTTACGGGATACTCCAGTTCGTTCAGAAATGAAGACTCCTAATGTGTTTGGCGACAGCGCAGAAAAAAATTTCGCTTTCTATGCTTTTGGTTGCTATGTTCAGAAATCTTTAGCACTGCACAACTGCGATCAATGCAGAGCACTACTAACAGCTCCAACCAAGGACCTCGACCACAATCAAGCATTACACTTACTTTAAAGCCTACGAGTCAGAGGGAAGGGGACTGGGAAACTTGTGTGTTTCCTCCGAAAAATTTTTTAAACACTGGTGGAATGCGAGAGGATCATTAACAACTACCTATCCAAATCAAAACTGGGTGGTATTGTTTGAATACCTCACCCCAAAAATGATTGAATGTGATTTTCCTCCTTGTGTGTAAGGATTTCGACAAGGAGAAGTTTACTGTGGGATACATTATTCTACGGTTATTCTTTTGCTGTAAATTCGCAAACATGGATTGCAGGGGAGATTAAAGGATGCAGTAAATCAACGATAAGATGACAAACTTTTGAAGAAGTAACTTGTAACTACGGATATCACAGTGAATTTCTTCTGTTACTTGTATTATACCTTGGTTTTTTGTATTACTTTTTTGTGTAAGAAAAAACATTAACTGTTTAGCGTACCCAACCAATTAACACCATTTTTGAGTAATTTACTTTTAAGTAACCACAAGTATCATACTGAGCCTGAGATTCTTTATCCCGAAGTTTCCTACACGATTACTAGCTTGAAAACGAAATGCGAGCTATAAGCTTCTCAGGGCTTGTGGCTTACATCATGAAGAATACTAAGCCGCGGAAAAAAAAGTTCCAAGATTTGCGCGGTTTAGAGAAACATGCATGTAATATTTTAATATATACGGGCCATATCTCATTTTTGGAACAAAATGTCTCAAATGAAATTAAGCCTTAGTGTAGCCTACAATTAATTATATGTTCTAAGAAATTTTGGGGTTTTTAACTTTCTCCTTAATGGAGATATAGTTACTTAAACTTCAAGTAGAATATATCGATTTAGAAAAACATTTAGTTCCGTAGCTAGTTGTTAAACAAGGGCGCAGGAACCAGAAGGGGGGGGGGCAGCAGGGGCATCTGTCCCTCCCCTCCTATAAATGTTGAGAGGGGTAGTGCGCACCCCCCTCCCCCCCCCCCAACATTTTCCTGTCCCAACTTAACCAATAGTGCAAAAAGTTGCAGATTTTTATCTGCATAGTTTTAGGAGACAGTTTGTATCTGTCGGTTTACAAATGAAAGAAGTAAATTGTCTGACAAAATCCCCCTAAACGTTGTTAACCTAAAGGTTTTTAATTCATCAGTTGTCGTCAGGCATTCATGTGTGGCAAACCGCGGTTATAAACACGACTACTTACTACGCCACCCCCCCCCCCGTTTTTTAAACTTTCCTGCCTAAATATTACCAGTTGTATATGCGAGACTCCAAAGTTTGTTTCGACATGAGTTTTCCAACTCGAAAACGACGTGCAAGTGCTAGTCAACCGACAATCGCAAGTTTCTTTGGAAGTCAGAAGGAACGACTCAGGTTCTGACGAGGTAAAGAAATTTTACCTAAAAAAGCAATCTGAATTTCTTGGAGAGATAGTTTTGCTGTTTTTGTTCAAACCCACGAAATTCTGCGTCGAGGCGGAAAACTGGAACGGATTCACTGTTCTTGATTTCCGGCATCAGGAAGCTGCGGAGGTAACATCAAAGAAACTGCTTTCGTCAAGGAGGGATTCCGTAACTGGAAGAAGGCAACTGAAAAATTCACGGACCACAGCAAGAGCTCCATTCACAGAGTTGCTATAGACACCCTACGAATCTGGAAAAGCCGAACTTCAGTTAAAGCTCAGGTCAATTCTCAAATAGCCAAAGAACAAAAAAAAAAGGACACTCTGTGCTAGTGATTATCAGTTTTCCTCGATACCTCGTGCGGACTGGGCAAGATATAAGAGGACGCGAACCTGAGACTTCCAATTTGTCTATGCTACTGGAGGAAAGATAGAGCGACGTACCAGCGGTAAAGAACTGGCTTCAATGCAGGGATAAGTGGACGAGCTGGGATATCCAGAATGAAATTCTCCAGACTATGGCTCACGAACATCAAAGACGCCTAGCAAGAGAACTTCGTGAACAGCCATTCTTCTCGGTTATCGTTGACGGTCCCACCGACAAAAGTGGCAAGGAACAGCTTTCCGTTTGCGTACGATATGTTCCGGATACTCTTCTAGTACAAGAACTTTTCCTCGGCTTGTATAATCCATTTGACACCACGGCAAGATCCATTTTCTCAGCAATGAGTGACGTATTTTTAAGACTTTCTCTTAAGTTTGAAAAACTACGAGGCCATTGCTTCGACGGAGCGTTTAATATGTCCGGGTGAGTATAATGGCGTGAAAGCGCTGATTAGGGCAAAACTAAAGAAAGTCCATGTACGTTCATTGCACAAATCATTCTCTTGATCTTGCTGTTCAAGAAACCATGAGAGAATGTCAATTTATGTGTGATGTGACGGTTGCAGTTCGAGAAATCAGCAACATTATTCGGAAGTCTGCAAAACGAAGAGAGAGAAGAGAGACCTTACAATAACACGGAAGTCTCGTTGGTACTGCAACAGAAGGACGACGAAGAAAATGATCCCTACATTGATGGTGGTACACATCAGAAAACTTCCTCACAGCTAATTGCTTTATGCCCTACACTGTGGAGGGTCAAGTGTAAGGCCCTCGCCAGATTCATAGAAAACTACGAACGTGTGCAAGGTACCTTAAACAAAATCAAGTCTGATAAGGGTACAAAGCCTGAAACTAAAAGCAAGCTTTCTTGGATACAGAAAAAATGGACACGGTTGAGTTTTACCTCGGTCTTGTTGCGGCTGAAAAATTACTGAGGCTCTGTGAGATCTTCGCCTGTGTTCTGCAGAAGCCCTCCACGACTGCAGCTGGAGCCAAATTAGGAACAGAAATCGTGTTAAAAACTGCAATATCTTTGTTCAAGGTTTTCTAGTATTTGGGAAGATGTTGTAAAGCGAAGCTTAAGCTCAGTCTTCAAGTCCCGAAACCAAAGAGAAATGCCAAAGTCCCTTCGGACTACGTGTACGGATCAAATCAGTCCGACTCGGTGGATTTGGAAACTTCCTTCCGAAAGTCATTTAAAGAGAGCATCGATAGGCTTACGTCTGTTATAGTGAAACGTTTCAATCAAAGTGGGTTGAGCTCGCTTGTCTCACTGGAAGGCTTAATACTGAATTCAACTCTACAGGAAACAAAATTTAGCTCTGAAGAAGTAACCAGGCTACTTGGGGATCAAAAGGTAAAATTTCGACGTCGAGGTGCTCACAACAGAACTTCCTATGCTTTCCAACGTGGATCTTACTATAGGTGAACCTATGATGGAGAAAACTTTCAAGCTTTCTACAGTCGCTGATATTGGACCTGCTATGGCAAAGCTACCGTCAGTTATGCGAGACCTTTTCCCCCAAACTACTAGGCTTTTAAAGCTGTGCTTAACGGTTCCTGCGTCTTCAGCGACTGCCGACAGAAGCTTCAGCGCGTTAACTCGTCTTGAGACAGCATAACGCATACCAATGGGACAATCTCGGGTGACGCATTCAATGCTACTCCACGTCCACAGTAAGGATATAGAAAATATCGACACTGAAGCAATTCCCCAACTATTCGTTTGGAAAACAAGTGAACGGATAAAAACATTTGGTTCATTTAAAAATTTTATGCAACGGAAATCTCTCTGTTATTAACAATAATAAACAGACTTGTAATTTGCGCATGCTATTTGCAGATAAGTTTGAGTAGCAGGTCCGCCCCCCCCCCCTTCTGAAACATAGTTCCTGCGACCTTGTCGTTGGATGGCGAAAGTTCAGTCGTAGTCATTTTCGTATAATGGAGAAGATAGGGGGGGGGTCACTACTGATTCTGTTATTATGCTGTGGGGAGATCTCGCCAGGTGAGGGACCTCCATTCCATTTTCTCGCAAATTTTCGTGTTCATCTGCAACGAGACCTTCCGTGTCACGGTACAAAACGTGGTTCAAGATGATGCACTACGTCTATCACATTTTCGGGAGTCGCTTTCGCCCTCAGTACGTAGAAGTAATTAAATCTTTCTTTCGATCCCTCGAGTTCGTTATCGTCAGGCTCTGAGGGAGCTCAGGATCTTGTTTGGTCACTCAATGGTAATTGCAAGGGCACATGTTAGATGTCTTTTGAATTTACCCCAGGTTCGTGGCGGTGATATTGTGACGTGTAATTTCGGGTCTCCTCGAATAATTGAGTCACTCCCAACGTGGTAAAGTTTAAGTAAGTGTACTGGGATAAAAGCAGACAATTACAAACACGAACTTTACCCAGGCACGAAAGTCTCTGCTTCGCACAGTACTGACCTGACCCCGGCAGCTTAGTCGAATCGAGACTAAGCTGGAGAACGGTGCAAGACGTTCTATCTCTCAGTGTGAAAAGGTCGGGCTTTTATACTGGCCGGTGACCTACTTAAGGTTTCTGCACGTGCAGCGTGACTCACGAGTCGTAACCTGAGCTACCTTGGCGTACGTGACGCAAGCCACATACACGTTTAAACGGCTGTTGCATAGCTAGACTTACCCTTACATGCACTTGCACTTGGTAAAACAAAAACATGGGTTTAAATTAAAGCAAATTTACGTGGGGTTAAATTATTAACCTCACAATATTAAAAGTTCACGACAGTTGTCCACCGACCTTGAGGGATCTATTCTGATTTACAATTAGGAGACGACAATCCCGTACTCTATTCGCCTTCCAATCTCGTGCAGCTAGTTGACAAGCTGCCCCCTCGGCTGTGTTCCGAATGGGCCAAGGAAGTTGCATCCAAGGAAGCCATGCATCCGCAACGTCTGTCATTAGTGGCACTGAACTCTTTCGTTACGTAAATGTTACTGGCCGAGGGCGTGACGAGGGACATTGTCTTCGATCCTGCTCCACAAAGGGCCCCCAAAAAGGACCCCGCGCGAAAGAGCGAACGTAACTCGTCAATGCTAGCACTACGATCTATCAAGATCAACCTGAAAGATGCTGCAGATATGATTATTGTACAGAGCCACACTGATTGTCTAAGTTCCCAAAGTTTGCTGACCTTACCTCTGCACCAAGGACCAACTTCGTAGCTTTACTTTAGGTGTTTCTCTCGAAACCATATCAGCCGTCAGTGTTGGCACATTAGGGATGCATCATCGTCTGCTACATGGTTCCCCTCGAGTCCCAGCTACGGGAACTGAGAGTGCCAATGCTAACTACGAGACCAAACTAGTACATGTCAGTACCGCTCCGATCATTCAGTCGAGCTCCGTCCTATTGTCTTTACTTCCAGTAGTAATAACATATGACAAAAAGACTTTCAAGACATACGCACTGTTAGACACAGGTAGTGAGATTACCTTACCCTGGTTCAGAATGGTGCAGACGCTGTTATGGGAACTGACGGACTAATGGAACAAATAAAATTTCGTACGATCTATGGTTAAGATCCCGAGTTGGATGTACAACGCGTGGCGCTGAGCATGTCATCAGTTGATGCGCCAGCAAAAGTCCCTAGAAGGAACGCCTTGAAAGTCCCAAAGTTGAACATTTCGAAATAGTGTGTCGACTAGTCATTACTCAAAGCCAAATGGCCACATTTTAGAGACCTAGAAATGCCAAAACTTCAAGCGGTGGGGTCAAGGTGCTAATCGGAATGGATCTCGTGCAGGCCCATGAGGTATTCGACATTCGCAAACCACCTCATTGGGTTAAAGGTCCTCGAGCAATTCTCATCCCTTTCGGTTGGACTGTTGTCGGGAAGTTTTCGCGCCAAACAGGCCCATGAAAATCGATTCGCTCTCAGTCGCCCACATCGTCCTCGCTTCGGGTGAAAATGCAGACTTAGGAGCAATACTTGCAAAGTTGTGGGATACAGATTGTTTTATGGGGATTAAGCCAAATGTAAAGGCACCAATATGTGACCACGATCAGTAAGCCTTCAAGATCCTTGACTCGTCGACCAAGCATGTCGGTGACTGGTATGAATCTGTGCTGTTATGGAGAACCCCAGGCGTTTCCTTTCGAGATAATAATAAAGAGGTGTCAAATCGAAGGCTGAACTTAATGGGAAAACGATTCTCGAAGAATCCCACTGAAATGTATTCAGAAGTTATCTACGAGTATCTGAAACTCGGTCACGCGAAGAAACTTAGTTCCGTGGAAGCCGCAAGAACCCATCAGAGTATGTAGTATTTATCATACCTCGGCGTTCTTAATCCAAACAAACCCGATAAATAGAGAGTCGTGTTTGACACATCTGCCAGAGGTAAAGGTCCTTTACTGGAAGATCATTTGTTGACAGGGATTGAACTGTTGTCAAACCTACCGGGGATTTTTTATTCGATTTTGGCAACGTCCAGTCGCCATTTCCGCAGACTTTGAAAAAATGTTCCACCAGATTCCCCTTTTTCAGGATGATCAGCCATCACTGCGCTTCGTACGGAGGGATCCCCAGAATGGGACAGTGATCAATACGCCTAAGATGACTGTTCATGTGTTTGGAGCAGTCTCGTCCCCCGCAGTTTATAACTTTGCACAGAGAAAAACCGCGTCGGACTTTAGACGACAATCTTATGGCACGACACGTTGTCAGCACATTCTACGTCGACAATTACTCGGGGTCCTTTGGCTCTACCGAAGAAGCTAGAGGAGTCGCAAAAGAGCTAATTGAAGTCCTAAGTAATGGTGGGTTCAAACTTACCAAATGGAGACCTTCATCAAGACAGTTTAAGCATCGTTACTCCAAATAGATCTGATCTCCCCTGCGCTCAATCTCGACCTCGACGATATTCCCATAGAAGGAACCTTAGCCTCGTTATGGGATTGTGAGGAAGATTCGTTTCAGTTCAAGTTTAACGTCCCAGCCAACTCGGTACAAAAAAGGAACTGCTATATGCAATCGCAATCGTTTTTTACCCTTTCGGATTTCTTGCTCCTTTGGTGCTTAGCGCAAAACGTCTGATGCAAGACGCATGGAGGGGCGGGTCAGAATGGGACGACTCTTTACAAGAAGTCTCAGAAAACTGGCAGACTTGGGTTAGTTAACTGACTGTCTTGAAAAATATTCGAATGCCTCGGTGTTTTCGTTCACACGAAGCAAACCCCACTTTCTACAACTTGCATGCATTTCAGACGCAAGTGACTTAGGTTTCGGATGTGTCGTATTCCTACGGACGACCTATGGAAGTGGGCAGGTTTCGACCTCCTTTACAATAGTAAAGTCACGGATAGCACCCCTAAAACGGCGAACCATTCCCAGGTTGGAACTGCAAGGTGCAGTCATCACAGAGGGGAAACCGCGAAGCGAACGAAGCGTAATTTTCCAAGAAACAATGCCGCCCAACGATCGAAGAGAATAGCGACACGCTCGAAGCGTAGAGTTTTAGTTCACTTGCGAGAGTGATGGACAGTGGATGCATGAAAAAATTCATTTTAAAATACGGAATGGTAAGTACAACACAAAATATAGCTTAATGCCTGTAAAATTCTTTGTAGAATCCGATGAAACTGTTTAAGTGTCATTGTATTTAATGGATTTCGATAGAACTACAAACATGAATGATTACGCCTTAAGGCTGCATTCCGGACGGAGTTTGTGATTCGTGAACTGACCCTCACTATAAGAAGAAGAAAGATAAAATAAGATATAAGGAGAAAGGAAAGAAGAAAAAGATAAGCCGTAAAACAAAACGTAAAGAAAACGTCGGTGTGACTAAATTGAAGGGGTCTGTAACTCCGAGGAAAAGTGTACGAAGATTATTTGATAGCACATGATAGCATGGAGAAAACAGGTTGTTAACAGTGATAATATGACCTAGGTGTACGAAAATTATTGAAAGTTTCTGACCCTTGACTAAATTTTACAAACGCGGAACTCACACCAGAACTACTGTGTGCATGTGTGGTGTATCATGTTGTGTGTGTAGGTGTGCGTGTGCTAGAGTGTGTGTAAAAAAGAGTGCCTCTAAGAAAGTGAGCGTGTCTGTGTAAGTGTGTCTGCGTGTATGTGACTCGGTGTGTGAGTTCTTGCTTTCGGCGCCAATCTATACTTGTCGCGTCGCATATACACGTTAACACCGCACTAAGATTTAGGGTGGCCATATATCTCGCAAAACTTTTGCTTTTTCGCCGTTGGTTAGTTAAATTCCACAGACGCGTACAGTGCGTACTCCGTACGCAAAAACGAACACCTGCTTTGAGAGTAGTTTTAGTGTACGTTCTATTTTAACTCCAGATTGAAGCTCAAAGAGTGACGATGTAAATTCGAAAAAAGGAAAAAAAATTCATTCCTTTTTTTAGTGTAACTGACTCCACAGTAATACAAGAAAGATTTCAAAGTATGAATTGAAAAACAGTAAAGGTTTTTAATAAGACGGATCGAAAACATTTAACGCATAATTTGTGACGTCTAACATGTTTAGACAGTTTTTTTCATGAGGAGACTAGTGGAATACGAAAACGTTATTTCTTACTTGTGATTCTTCTTCAAATGAAATTTGAAGGAACTTGAATGCTGAAATTCATTCACACAAACCGGAGGTGCGTATGATTTAGAGTGCTCACGTTAATGTGTCTGCAATTCTCGTCTAGATTTTAAACGCTTTGGCAGACACTGCTTCAGAGCATTTCCGTTCATGTAAATGCAGTTTTAGTTCCGTTGAAGCCTTTGGAACATACATTACATTTGTGCTTCAGACGTTCTTTGTGATGAGTGCTTACTACATGCCAATCGAGATCCCCTTTAACAATGAATTTCTTGTCGCAAAAGACACGAAGGAACATGTTAGCAGTTGCTAATAATTGCTTTAAGGAGTGCCGGTGCAGTCCGAGTTTAGTTGCAAAAGCATGGCCGCAGTCTCCACAGCTGTATCGAACGTCATCGTGTGCTCCTCTAGTGTACCTCAAAAGATGATCTGTCCGGCGAAATGATTGGGAGCACAAGTTACATTGTAACGGGGCAGCTGTAGTAGCAGTTGTATTCAGTAACGAAAAAATTTACAGGGGTGAAATGCTCATAACAAGATCCGCTGGCGTAAGAAGTATTATAGGGATCATGATAGAGACTCTCTGAGGTTGCGGTGCATTCTGCCAAAGAGTTATTGACATTACTGGAGACAGAGCCATGCACGACTGGGCTACTGACTTCATTTAGTTCTTGGTTTCGTAGCGTCGTAGTAAGATGCGTGGGCTTCTCCAGAATTTCCAGCGTCAGCTACAGAAGCCCCACAGTTCGTCACGGATTCTTCCGAGTCAGACGAATCCTCTATACGTCTAAATCACCAATTATGAATGAGAAGCCTGAAAATCCAATGAAAAAAAAGCTTACCTGGTATGACAACTTTAAGATCGTAACTGGAACGGCCAATTGCAGGAAACAAAGGAAAGTGAGGTAGCATGAGAGGTTTCTTAAGAACTTTCCCAATATAAATTCAAAGGAGTTACTTTAGAAAGGTATTTTTCAACGTGTTGAAAAAAGAACTGAATTTTCGTCATAATTTGTGTTATTAAATTTCTTGAGATTCAGTGTGGGGGTAAAATCGAACGTAAACTGAAACTACTCTCAAAGCAGGTCTTCGTTTTCGCAGTTTTATCGAAATCCATTCAATATGACCGCATTAAGCCACTTTCACCGGATTCTACGAAGAACTTTATAGGCACTAAGCTGTAATTTATTTTTTACTTACGCATCCATATTTTAAAACGAATTTTTTTCATGCATCCACTATCCATCACGCTAGCAACTGAACTAAAACTTTACGCTTCGAGCGTTTTGCGGTTCCCCTCCGTGGTTATGTCAATCCAGACGATGAATTTTGTCAAGTTCCATCTCGGGTTGTATACGTCATCAGTAACGTACTGGACGGATTCGCAAACCGTCCTGAACTGGCTCAATTCGAAGATGTTCCGTTACCACACTTACTTAGCCAACAGGATCAGCGCAATTCTCGAGTCTTCAAACTAGGAGCAGTGGGACCATGTACCTGGCGAACTGCATCCAGCCGATGAAGTAAGCCATGGATTTCGGTACAGCAACCTAACCGCATCCGATCGGTGGTTTCGGGGACCCACCTTCTTGCTATCTGATTTAAATCAGTAGCCGAAAAGGACAACATCTGCCGAACCCAAACCTGAAGATCCAGAGATGTAGTTTCGGTTAATATGGCTCGGATCTTTGAGCGCTGTCACACCGAATCCAATACTCGATCTTATTTCGCGTTTATCGAATTTAACTCGACTAAAAAGACTGGCAGCTTGGGCACTTCGATTTTGGCGCGTCAAGCTGAATTAGGGGACTAAACTAACATCCGACCTACTAACGGTATCGGAATTAAAAGTAAGACTTACCGTTTTTATTAAAACTGTCCAGCACCAGCCATTTTCACGGGAATAGAAAGCGCTGAGAAAAAGACACGCAAGCCCCTACTAATTCTGTGTTAGCAAACCTGACTCCATTTCTGAACGAAGACAGCCTGATGCGAGTAGGTGGGTAGACTTAACAACAGTGACCTTGATTCCAAGACGAAGCACCCCTTGATCTTGCAGTTGAATCATACGCTGACGGAACTTATGGTGCGGCACAACGCACACCAAGTAGCATCACGGCTCTGCTGAGCGTACCCTCAGCGAACTTTAAAACGAGTTCTGGGTTTTGCGAGGTAGAAGATCCGAAAAAAAGATTCTTCGCAATTGTTTTACCTGCAAAAGGCTATTCAGCAAACCGGTTAACCTGATTCTCGATACTTCCGCAAAATTCCATGCTGTCGCCGGAAGACTCAAACCCTCGTATGTCACAAACATAGAAACTACCTTCAAAACGAACCACATTGTAATCCCGTTTACCCAAGAAACGTGTTAATGCGTTGGATGTCCATGAGGGCACGAGGGAAATCGAATTCTTGGACCCGTCTTAGGGATATGTGCCGATCAAAGCTGTTTGGTGTATAGGCAGTTGTTCCTGACACTGATTTGACTTGTTCATATACGACTAACCCACTGAATATCTTACCGAAAGACTTGGGTGTCTTGTCATGTGTACTTAAATAGTAAGGATTTTAATTACACAGATGTAACGTCCCATCAACATGCATGCCTCAAATGAATTAAATAAAAAAACCAATCTTGTTATATGACTTTATGGAAAGCGTTTCCATTAGAAGTAGGCGATGCAGATATATCTAGTTTAACGCTGGACAAGCACAATCAAAAGTTATTTCCTCTAGACATAAATGAATGCTGCTGATGGAAATAGTTTTTGTCCTAGGAGAAGAGGGTATATTCGTATAAAATCACGGTTTAAGAATAATCGCACAACAACTTTGAAGTCGTTAACCTGCACTGAGGAATAAGCGTGTGTGGGGTTTAGATCGTTTCAGACGAGCGTTGGTCTTACATCGTGCAACTGTTTCAAAATTCGAACCATGTTAAACACAACAATCACAGAAATACTAACGAACCACTTTTCTCGTTATTGTGACTGGAAAGTTGTAGCTGGCGACCATCTAAACCTACTACAGATTAGCCCTCAAAGGAAAAAACCATTGGTTGTAGTCGTAAACAACGACCCTTCTATCGAGGATGGTACTCACTGGCTTCTATTTTACCTTCCCGGCAACAACCCTAGGTTATCGCTGAAAGCGATAACTAAAAAGTTTTTTAAAAAAGGCTAAAGGTGGAGTATCTGCTGAAGGTTCCTGGCGTAGCGCCCCCAACGGGAGAAACTAATTAAAAATGATTGTAAAAGTTTACCAATATCTCATACATCCAAAAACGTTGAAAATTATACAGAATAAGGGAACGTTACTTTTCGGCCTTAGCTCTGGACGGTAATCGAAATAAGTAGCAAAAATCACCGGTCACTTTACATGTCTGTAAAAAATTAACGGCTTATTATAAAATTTCAGCTCTTCGGCCAAAAATAAGTTAATTTTGTCTTAAAACGTTTTAAATTACTGGAAGTTCTAATTTCGTTATCCTATAATATATTAAACAAAACTGACAGCTATGAAAGCCAGTAACAATCTGGTACGCGGTATAAAATGATCATAGAAGGAAGGGAAAATGTAAAGAACATAAGACAAGAAAAATTTTTCGCTGTTGTCATTCCAAATTATTTATATGGTTTCAGAAGATTACATGAAGTTGTAGCCGACTTGTAGTAACGTCTTACATTCCGATTTATAAATACAGTTTTGTGGAAAATAGTATGACTAGTACGTAGACGGAAAGATGACAATTTACTCGATCATTTCAACAACTTTTAAGATTGATCACATGACAAAACGAATCCTACCCCACTCTTCAGTTGTCTAACACGCAAACATGATTAATTAATTGATTTTCTTCCCAAAATTTAACAAACATCAAATGAGTTCTCTAGGCCAGGTAGAGTAAATCGACATAAGTCGAGGAGTAAATTTCTAATCTATTAAACCTGAATAATAGTCAATATTGGTGTAGCTGTGATTCATTTGTATTAACTTTTCTTCAAATATGTCACTTAGAACGACCAAAAATCGATTCTGCTAAACCCGGCACCGTGTAGTTTGTGTAAGAAAGGATCTCCCCGTGGTCGATACTGTCGTAAACCCACTGTGGGGTGACGACAGGAGTGCCCGTAACCTGGAAAATTGCCTTCATGTTTACTGCTGCCTTAACCCCCACCACTACAGCCGTTGAACCCGAGTCTATGTAAAATAAACAGATCTAATAAGTTACAATATGACGTAGAAATAAAATGTTATTACGGCTCGGGTTCGTTATTATGGAGGCACCATGCTGCAGCAGCTTCTCTTCCACGTTCCGCCGAATGTTGTCGTCCCGAATCGACATAAAAGAAATGCAGATCTCCAAGTTGGAAAAGACACCGCTTATTCTTTGGCACCAGGAACGAAAAGCTAGAGATGCTGAAGACCGTAACTTTGAGTGTGGAATGATCTTTTCTCTCATTAAGCTGGGTTTTCATACTAGCACGATGTGCACCTTACTGCAAAATCAGATGTATTAAACGTGCATGGGACGCCTACAACATCCGTGGATGAATTTTGGAAATTTAGCGAAAATTGTTTCATTAAACATGAATGTTAAACTACACAGGACTCTTTATGACTTCTCAGAATGAAAATGCTTCACGTAGTATATTACCGAAGACTTTTCAATGTAGTCATCGACATAAGCAGGTAGGACATTATTGTTTACACTTGTGGCAAGCATGGAATTTACTGGCAACGTTACATATACGGACAATAAAATCAAACTATCACGATTATTGCACATCAATAAGAAGCAACAGATAACAACTGGAATCGACTAGACCAAATGCCAATATAAACGTCACGTGCAGGCACAAACGGTATTGGGTGGCGGTAGATGCCATGCTCATATGCACTAGATAATTTGGTAGGAAAATTCCAGAAAAGATAAGGTCATCAAAGTATATGTTAGCAGAATTATGCCTGAATAAGGAGAAATATTTAATTTTTTCATGAAAGAAAAAAGGAAGATAATCAGATGTGAAAGGTAATACCTTACGACTTCCTCATTGACATGCGCTATGAGCATTCACGGATTTTCTAGATTCACCGTATATCAGGGAGTACCCAGAATCTATATAAACCGCACTCACCCCATGCTCATTATCAGTACGCATCTATTCCCGTGCGAAGACTACTCAGGTAACAGTATTATTGAAATGTAAATTCGCACTTAATTAAAACCTACTTTTTGCAGGATGTCAACCCAGCAAAACGAGGTGGTACCTTCCAGACAGGAGGCTGGGAAGCGCTCGGCGTCTTCTGTGGGCGTAACATACCAGGTCCATACCAGCGCCCCGGTTTTTAACTTCAATCAGGCGGTCACGCTGCCGAGGGATTTCTTCTTCGGTCGGCAGAGTAACTCGGCAGGCGGCGGTCGTGCTAGTAAGCGGCGGCGCCAAGTGTGATATCTTCTGTTGCATAATTTGAATAGTCAACTTTCCAACTTGACATAATATATAGCTTGAGCAAAAGTCACGACTAAAGACGTTACTTCCAATATTGCAGATGCTACCTGTGCCTAAAATGAGGGCACCTGGCACGCGACTGCTGGGACAGCCGCTGCAAGTTTTGCCGTCTGCCCTAGTCTAGAAGGACTGCCGGGCGAAGAAGAAACTCGAGGCAGCGAGGGCTCTGGGCACTGCAGCTGACGTCGAGATGGGAGACGAATGGGCCTTGAATGGTCAAGGACCCACTGAAGTGCGCGAGAAGAAAGGACCCGATGAGGACGAATCGGTTCTTGAGGAGCCGACTATATAATCCTGATTTTATTTTGTAATATTTTGTCACTAACATCCTTTTTTCTGAATTTGGTGTAAATTGTATACCCAACGCGGGAGGACAAATAGAAATTTTTGGTTAACCTTTGTCTCGTTACTGATCCTATATCAGGGTTCTGGCAAAGAAAAGTGTTAGAAAGCATCTTCCGTCCTAGTTATGAGGTTGTCAGTCGATATTCCTGCTCCAGCAAGCAAGACTACTGTGGAGAGAGGTTTCTTTTTCTTGAGAAATGGGGACTTCCGCTTTCAAACAGAAGAACTTGAGTTCTACTCTTACCGGAAGAAACAGAGGGAGGAGGGATAAAATTTCTATTTACACGATATTTGTAAAAGAGTACGACAGGGGAGCGAAGACAGAGTATATATAAACAATAACAAGTCACATTAGCAGTGAGCTTGGGAACGATCATTGAGCAAGTAATAAATGAGAAGTACGAATGACACGCGACAGCGAGGAAATGTTACTATTAGTATCGAACCGGTTACACTAGGACATACTAAAAAGAAAAGTTGGGCAGGTAAAAAATATAAAGGTTGCATTGAGTTGCAGCGCAAGCGGCGCCTGCAAGGGTCACAGCAGTGCAAACGGCGCCTGCAAGGGACTCAGCAGCGCAAACGGCGCCTGCAAAGGTCATGACAGCGCTAGCAACGCTCAAAGGTGGCTTCCAAGCCCTAGAGTATATACAAATATACGATTTCAGAACTCAAGTAACTGAGAATCACATCATCGATCTCAGGAACAAGTACAAGCTTTTCGTTACTATCCAGAGAGATCTGCAATCTGCAGACTATTTCATCTGGCCGCACGAAGAAAAACTTTTTCTTATCGGTAAAAACGTACCTATGACGCAACATGGGGTCATTGGGATTCTCCCGTTAGAAGTAAATCCCTTTTCGGACGACAACGTTCTTTTGAAACCTTTGGCACCAGCGATGCTTTGAATCGGACTGCAGCACGTGCGCCGTCTTGTCCACCTGCCCGATGTAGTACTCATAGTCGGGGTCGTCTTGGCATTTAATGGCTACAAAATCGCCAACTTGTTATTGCAGACCATCAACGGGTTCAACTGACCAGCTGCTGTCGTCTGTCTCCTCGGGGTGTTCCACCGAGTTGTGTTCCTCCGACTCTAGTGGGTCAGAAGAGACCGCCTGCGCGGGCTTAGGCGGATCTGGTACCAACCTGAAAGTTTAAAAACTACAAAACCACGGGCTGCTGCACTCTTGACTGGACATGCAAGCAGCACAGAAACAAGAAACCGGGCGGCACATCATTCTCACCTCTTCTTCGCTTTAGAAGCCGTGTTCGTGCTGTGCTGTACAACAGTGCGTGAGCCGTCCTTTAGAATGTTCCGCCACTCGTGGTATTTCTGTGTGCCCTGAACTCTGAAGCACTCAGTGGGCTTGAGCGTCATGTTCTCTGGTGTCGGTAGGAAAAACTTTCTCTGCAGCAATCGGCCACCATTTTCATCCGGTCTCGGAGAAACTTCTTCCGTCTTGTACTCTCGCCGGCAGTGCCTAAAAGCATCCCGAGCAGACAAAAACGTTAGTGCTCCTCTGTGCCTTACTATATCCTGAGAGAGCTTTCGTTTCAAGTGGGTGCCAGCCCCATCATGCTCCCCCTTCCCGTGGCAAGCAGCGGTACACCACAGGATGGCCTTGTGGTCCTGCTTAGCGATGTAGTGGAAATGTTTGTTGTTCTTAAACTACCCACCACAGTTGTCCAGAATCTAGAAGACCGTATCAAACGTTACGTTCTGTTCCTGCGAAAACTGAAAAATTTTCTGGTCTGCGTTCATTATGAACTCGGTGTCCTGCTTTTTAATTTCAAAAAGTGTGTGACAGTAATACTTTAATAACTGGTCATCCTTCTTAAAGTTAACTAGCGTGTTCAGAAGTGTTACTAGTTTCTGGGCATAATATTGGGACTGGACTCCTCTGAAAGGTCTGCAACAAAACTTTTCGCTCAAGTCGTGAAATATTACAACTGTTTCTTCTGGAAGATTTGCGAGAAGGCTCCTAACGTTTTTACGCTGTTAAATATACCCATCCCAGGGTGCAAGCTCCCAAATAGACGGCAAATAATCAATCACATGATTCCGCAACTGCAATCAAGTCTGGAAAACCGAATGAGAAAAACCATAGAAGACGCAGCGACCGTTTGTATCACAACGGACGGATGGACGTCTTCGTCTAACCATGGCTACTTGGCTGTAACCTGCCAGTTCATTTCCAGTGCATCGATAATGGGAAGTTACGTCCTGTCCGTGGAAGAGCAGGTGGGACACAATGCCGAGTCCTTAAAGGACGCCATTGAATCCGTTATTAGGAAACGGAAACTGGAATGTAAGATAAGATGTATTGTCAGATGATCATGCAAAGGTGATGTTTTGCACATGCTCGCTTACTCGGTTTGAGATGGTGTGGGTGCTTCCCCCATAAAGTGAATTTGGTAGTGAATGACGGATTCAAAGTGAAGGAAGCAGATGAACTCAGGAAGAAAGTTAAGGCCGTAGCATCGTTTTTCCGTAGCAGCTCGAAGGCTTCCTACAAACCCAGGGAAAATCGAGGAGAATAAGGGGAAACCGTATTTTAAATTGATGAACGACGTTCCAACTCGGTGGAACTCTACCTATGATATGTTGGAGCGCTATTTGCAGCAGAAAGGAGCAAGAAATGGAGCTTTCGTTGATCTAGAAGCTGAAATAAATCTACCGATTGCCGAAGATCACGCTGCTCTTAACAGCGTAATAGAGCTTCTTAAGCCTTTCAAAGACGCTACCATCTTGATGTCGTCTCAGTCGTCACTCAGGGCATCGGAACTGATCTACATCGCTGGTAAAGCAGCCATTCGTCATAAGCTAAGTTTTCACATTACATCTATTTTCTATCCAAGGAAACCTCTGCAAGAAATCACGGGCTTGTCTCAACCGGCCAAACTTTCCTGTCGTAGCCAAGAATTTTGAGGAAGCCTTGCTTAGTGCCACAATCATTTTGGTAAATGTAATTAGTTCTGGTTCAATATTTCAAATGTAAGTTTTGTATTGATAAATTTCGCTTTTGGGAAAAGTACAAATCGATTTTTTTTAATTTACATTTTACAACATATTTTCCTTGTAAGCAGTGCGTACTGTAGTAGTTCCAAAAGAATTATATTAAAAACAGTGCATGATAACAATACTTTCGTTTGGTTTTCAGATCATGGGAAACGTTTATCACTACCACAACGACAGCGTTGGTGGCAGGAGGGGAAGAGGAGGCTTCAGAAGGGGGGAACTAGGAGGGAGGGGCGACAACTCTCCCCAACAAACTGGATGGTATGAACTAATTGTCGTAGTTAAGTTCAGAAACCGGGATATATTCAAGTAATTTTTTATTGCATCTTACAGTGACAAGTGCGGAGCATGACCCATCGGGCGACGCAGTGTTTCAGGTGTCAAAGGTGCTCCACCTGGGGGCAGAAGCGGTACGAGTGCCCGCAAATTCCATCAGCGGCCTCTGCTGATCGTGAACTCCTCCAGGAGCTCAAGCAGCTCAAGGAGTTCGCAGCATCAAGAACTCCGTATTCAAAGTAAAACAATCTTTATTGAGTAACTGAATTGCTTAGTACCACGATTATTTTAGTAAACGTAACATATTTAGTTCTGGTTCGATATTTTAAATGTAAGTCTTGTATTGGTAAATTTCGCTTTTGGGAAAAGTACAAATCGATTTTTAACAATATACATTTTACAAGAAATTTACTTTGTAAGCAGTACGTACTGTAGTAGTTCCAAAGAACTATATTAAGAACAGTGCATGATAACAATACTTTCGCTCGGTTTTAAGATGTTCCGAAACTTCACCTTTATTGCCGGTGGTGGTCGCCGCGGTGGGGGCCGAGGGGGCTCCAGAATGGGAAGGGGGCGACGAGGAGGGAACTCCCCCCCACAATTGGGATGGTATGTACTAATTGTCGTAGTTGAGTCAAGAAACCGCGATATATGCCAGTAATTTTTTAATGTATTTTACAGTGACAAGTGCGGTAGCAGCGCGCATTGGACGGCGCAGTGCTACCAGTGCCACCGGTGCTCCGCCTGGGGGCACAAGAGATTCAAGTGCCCGGAAAATACAGGAACCCAAGCGGCCTCCGGTGACCCAGGCCTCCAGGCGGTGCTCCAGCAGCTGATTGAGTTCATGCACCGGCACTGCGCCCAGGCCCCAGCCGCCATGGCCCCAGCGGAGGTGGCCCCAGCCCAGCGTTGATTCTATCTCTAATTGGAGAAAATACCAAAAATTTGTTTTCTCAAACTCTTTTTTTGTATTATTTTTTATCAGTTGGTGAAGAGACAATATCGAAGGTGAAGCGAAAAACTAGTTTCCCTTCATTTGACTTTGCTAGCTTGCTTGGGTTTTACAAACAGCACACGTTAAATGAGTTGCAAACTTTTCAAGCAGGTTGTTACCAAGTTAAGTTAAAGAAGTGTGGTAGCGGTAGCCGCTTATGAACTGATACTCAGAATAATTGCAATATCACTAAAAATAACACTGATACACATACACTTATCAATCAAACTGTTAGACGTTTTCAGAACAAACGCTCCCTTCTACAAACGTTTAGCTCCCATAGCAGGACACATTTTCTGCGTTACAGGAAATTCAGTTCCCTGTGAGAGGGCGTTTTAATACATGGGGAACGTTATCTCAGATCAAAGGTCTTCTGTGTTACCAGAGAATGCTACGATGATGGGTTTCCTGTGTATAAACTAGGAAAAAGGTGGAATATTATTCATCTGAGAACCCTTCGTTTTGTCGCCCACCCCCAGAAGACCTCAGCGATATTGATTACTGTGCAATGAAACAAATCCTGTTTGTGCACTGTTCTTTCTTTTCGTCAATGTTTGACGAATAAATACCCAGAATCATCAGTAATGGTTGATTTAATAGCAATAAATGTAAAATTGTGAGTTTTAAGAGGAAGTACTCGGATCCGTACTAGACAGTGTTTCCACTTTCAAGTTTGGACTTTCCCTGGTAGGAGCCTCTGTTTTCCCTTTTTTTCCCCTCAGACAACAATTTTTTGATTTTCCCCTATTTTCCCCTCTCATTTTCCCGTTTTCCCTCGTTCTTCCCTTCCATTTACAATTATTGAAAAACACAGTTATTAATTTCCAAAGGGAAATATAATTATTGTTAACCAAAAATGCGTCCAATAACATGTCGCTATAGAAAGAAGTCAAGATTTCTTCAGTTTCCCTGGTTTTTCCCCTCTTCCCCTCTTTTTCCCTTCCTAGTGGCCTTTTTCCCTGAAAACAGGGAATTTCCCCTAAAAGTGGAAGCACTGGTACTAGATAGCCGAGTACTACGAAGTAGTTGGGTCCACGCAGCCCTGCAGTCGACGTGTGAAAGACGTGAGAAAGTGGAAAGTCACCCTGTTTTATACCCTCGGTATATCCGGGTATCAGTAACCGGTTACTAATTACCCAGTAAGCCCAAAAACATTCGGAAGAGCTGAAAAAACACAAAAAAAATATTTAATTTCATTTTGCTAATAAAGAAAACTTCTATGTACGGTTCCGTATATTTTTAATTATAAATAAAGTTCTGATTATTAAATTGCTTAACTTCATTAGTTGCGGACCCCACCACGTGACAGCTTTCAAGTCAAATTATTGCAAATTCGTTTCTTTTCCGTTTTTCACGTCAAAACCAGCTCTTAAAATTAATGTCTATTTGCATTCGTAAAACTCAAAAGATTCAAAATTCTCATTGGAAAAAATGTAACTATCTGTTAATCCAGGTACAGTCAGAGGCACAATTAAAGTTACGAATTCATAATTTGTATCCCGCCCTTGAAGAAAATTATAAATATTAATTATTATAGTAGATCATATTATAAGAATTTTGTACTGAAATTCAGTGAAACAAATTTTTAGTAGTGTTTCAAATATTATATTGAAATGTAAACAAAGCCGCCATATTGAAATGTAAACAGCGCCACCATGGTGCTTGCGGTTCTACGATGTTATCGACAGCACGGTAGTAGAAAAAGTTTTACTGTTTGATTGTTACAAGCAATGTTTCCATAAATTAACATGTTAAGAGAATTTAGATTATGTTATGTTTATTTAGATTAAATAGTATTGTTCAACTAGTGCTACCATCTAACGGTTGGTTCTAGAGTAACGACGTTTCAACGTATCTAGAATTGCCATAACTATCGATCATACTGTGCTATCGATACTTATTTGCTGGTGGGTGAGCGCATTTAATATGGCGGCTCATGGCGTGCCCAACTTTTTCCGTGTTTTCTCAGATTTGCGAGGTAAGCTATCCTTAAAAGTGCTTAAATATTCTGTTAGCAGCTGAAATCAAATAAGTTTTTTAAACTAGCTTACAAGTGCCCAAACTGGTAAGAAAATTAGATGCATGTGATAGAATGAGAGATAGGCTAATGAATCGTTTGTTTATTAATATTATATATGATTTACTTGTAGATACTTTTTGTCTTCTTATACCTAGAGCTTTATTCTCTTCAAATCTGAAATGCCCTTAACTTCTCTTTTGGGTCTTTCTAGCGGAACCAGAGTTGGGGGATCTGCTGCTGGGGTGCGTTGAGACCCGCAGTGACGTGCCGTCTTATCCATAACTTCTTGTGCTATGTAAGTTGTGATTTTACACTTCTCCAGTTGCAGCGTAAGGATAATCTTCAGTAATATTAGTGCATGTTTCATCTCTCTTAAGCACGTTTGGCTTCTACAGCAACTTGCCCTTTTTGCAAGCTCTAACGTCAGTGTGGCAACCATCGAAGCTCCTACTGTCGTGGCAGATTTTCCTAATTGCTTGGACGTAGCTGGTGATACTTTTCCTTTTGATTTTTAACAAAATATGACCCTGCAAAGTGGCGTGAAGTTTCACTGATCTGTTAAAAAGTTATCTTGTCTAAGGCAGACCAGTAGTAACCTAAGTCAAAATTTCTCCAAAAGTAATGGAGCTCGTGATTGCAGGAAAGTCCTTCAGTCATGTTTGTTCACATAGAATTATAAGTGAGAAGAAGAAACACAACACTAGGGACCATTTAAACTTCAACACTTTGTTCGTTGTTCGATTTCGCTTGGCTCTGTTTTCTTACAAAGAAGACAGTATTCTCAAACGCGAAAAAGCGTTTCAGTCGTTTTTGAGATGTTCGTCAGTAGTCTGATGAACATTCCCCCTCCGCACATCAAATGCTGAAACTGAGTCTGTCAAACTGAAACTTTTCAGGAATGCCGTGGCCTCGTATGGATTACCCTCGAGGGTCAGGTATTACATACAACCATTTGCACCTTAGCTAGTTTAACCACTAAAAAAACAATTGGTCGTGCTGTAGGTCGGACAAAGGTGGAGAAAACGCAAGAGTTTGCGATACATGTTAGCAAACAGAGGCTGTAATAGACGAAGCTTCACTGCAGGCCGTTCTGTACATAACCAACGGATGGAGAGACTTTGGAAAGATTTATATAACTCAGCCATTCGTAGCTTTCGGGAAGTGTTTTAGTAAGTTTTACAATAGTAACGTTAATCACCCAAGGATAGATAAAACTGCTTGTTACAGTGACATGGAGGGGCACGGATTTCTGAACCCTGGATCAGAAGTTGATTTGTTTGCGCTGCATTACGTCTTTATGGAACTGATTAGGGAGTCTTTAACTGAGTTCGTCTCGTTCTAGAATAGCCACCCGCTGAGTACCGAAAGAAATTTGACCCCTCGGCAGCTCTTCATTGCAGGACTTGCAAAATTGTCATCTCAACAAAGGCGCACTGGGGCCAACTTCGAAGAGCTTGAATGTGTAAGTTGTCTTGAAAGCACTTTACAACTTGATTGATATATGATATGAGATGTAGACGTAATTGTTTTCGGAATATGTTAGCGAGGAAACTTTCGGCGCATTTGATGACGAGGATGACAATGAACAAGATATCGAAGATGGAGTTGAACAAATCACGGAGCCTAAAATTCATTGTCCGCTTGATGAAGAGGGTCTTAGAAATATTCGACTTTCACATGGTAATAGCAAAATTACAATCGAAGACGCAGTTTTGACGTACTTAAGAGTTAGACGATATTACTACTCAAATGCAATCTGATGCAAATACAATTGCGAAGAAGTAACTTATGTTGATTTTATTCTATTGTTTAAAGTTAATGTTACGAATGTCCTTTTGACAGTTTTTTCTACTTCTAAACTAAAACCGTTTCCTTTATTGCCCTATGTATGAATTTTATCACTTTGTTTTAGTTCCGACTGACCCCAATCTCTTTGAACTTACTCCCGACATGTCCTCACCTGTGACCTATCTTCATCTATGACCCTCCTGACCTTGTACCATGCCTTTCCGCTTAACTGATACAAACTGATCCCGAATCCTTCCCCAAGTCAGTTAGTTGGTCAGTTTGTTGGGTTCTGGGTTTTGATATCTTTTCCAGACCGTATTGTGCGGTTATCACAATGAAGTCAATTATGACATCCAATCAGACAAGATCATCTGATTTAGTGGTTCGAAATCGTATGGTGAAATGAGGTAACTTTAAACCGATACACGTGATTAGTATGATTCATAAAACACATTCAAAACAATGATTTAGATGGTCAGAAACAAGACACTGAAATCGAGGTTTACAAATTAAAGGAGACCAAAATAAGGAGCATTCAGAATACAAAAAACAGTCTCCTCCTCAAGCGTCTCTGCAGAGGACAGAGCGTCGTACACCGGCAAATTTAATTTATTTGACCATTTGTTTACATGAAGTCTCTTTCTTACGTTGGAGTTTGCCGGGAGGCAGTAATCGAACTCGATCGAGGGATGTGGGTGGAAACCAACAGCCGGTGGAGATTCACATTGGGTCACAAAACTAAGGAAATCGTTCAACGTGATGACAACCAACGACGTTCCCTTGTACCAGACCAGCTAGAAAAAAAGAAAGCCAAATAATAAAAAGTCTTAAGATTCTTCTCTGCTGTTCAATTCATTACCCTCCATTTTTTTCCAGACGTCTGTCAGCGCTATAATAATATCTTCTTCTAGTACCCGCCGTCGCGAACCAGTGGAGTTATAAACGACATTAAAACGCGTGACCAGATCATCTGTTGACAGTTTCCGCTGACTGTTGAATTCCAGAATCGATCTCAAGCTCTTTGTAGGAATTTCGTTTGATTCCAGGAAGTTGGCGAATCGTAGCCCTTTGCAAGAAGATTTCAGTAAAGCAATGCTGTAGATAGGTATTTTGGGAAACAGTCAACATACCTCTCCAGACTTGTTCAAGGAAGACTGCAGTGAGGTGCAACACGAAGTACCTTAAGTACTCGTCCACAAACTTCCTCTTGTTACGCTGGTTGGCTACGTAACGCAGTCCCGCGTGAAAACTCGACTCCATGTCCGAGACAAGGGCTTCTGTTTCGTCATCGTTTGTGGCTTCGAGGATCTTTCGAGAAAGAAACGTAATGTTAAATATGTACTCAGATAAATACTTTCCCTTACTAAGCCGAGCTTCTCTCTGGTGGACTCCTCCGGCAGTTCATCTACTGTTGGAGTCAACTGGAAACTTCCAGTAAGAAGGCATCGCGTTGTGGTAGGAGTAAAGGCCTGGGTTCCTCCAGAGCCGTTGAGGAGGCACAAGACTAGTAGAGTGCCTAGCCATTCGTAACGGCTCGAAGCGAGAAACCCTTGAATTAGCCTAAAAACCTGGCCGACCGGAGTTGGTTCGCACAACGCGCCTAAAGCTTGGCGCAGAGCCAGTCTCAGAAATTCCCTGGTCGGGCCTTCGCCATCCGCCCCTCGCTCTCAAAGAAATCGGATGCGGAGTCGCTTCCGTAGTTCTGAAATACCTTTGGACGCCGTAGCGCAAAAGCGCTCCCATGCTTTTCTTCTCGATGTGTAGATTTCACGTAGCTCTTCTCCGATATTTGGCGACCCGTAGAGTTGATCTCTCAATCCTCCAATTACCTCGGCCGCAATCTTCGTATTACATTCACTACATCCGGGAAAAACAAATCACAAAAGATGCGAAGATATTACGAATTTAGTATATTACCTGTCGTCGTCATCGGGCTCATTTCTCTCTGTCTGTGTGTTTTCTCCTTCGGGGCTTGGCTGGTATCGTCTTGAGGGACCCACAGGTCGGATTATCTAATGAAATTTCTCAATCAACTTTTGCAATTTTTAAAACAAATTGAGTAATACCTGTCCAATGCATCAGTTACGGAAATGTTGGGCTCCCTGTTTCTCTCGTCCGCCATTTATTGCGAGCAGCATGGGGACGCGTTTTCGGATGCATTAGTTCTAGTTATGTGCTGAACTACCGTACCGGAAGAGTGGCTTAAATCTTCAGACCTAAGGAGTAGATAGAGGGGGTAAATGCTTTGTTTGAATCTTTCAGTTAAACTACATTCACTAACCGTCCACCGAATTGCTGATTTGTAGCTTGATCTATAACAACATGGCTGGGAAGTTGGTTTTGCTCAGCACGAGATGTAGAGGCTTCTGCTGGACGGCTCGTCAAGGTTTCACTGCACCAATTATAACCATTTTAATGCCACTATTCCAATAATTGATTGTTTGGCTACCTCTGACGTGATCTAGTAATTATGGGGCCAGGGGGGGGTTCGTTGTCGGAGGGTAACGTGAAGCAAAATGCGACGACGTTCATTTGACGATTGCGCTGAATTCCGACACTGTCTATGAAAAACATCGTCCTACATTGTAATGCTGAACGTCCGAATGTTCGGGTTGAAGTACTTACTGCCAGTTTGTTGCAGAGATACGGATACTGAGTATAACGTAGGTCCAAATCGTGAATATTTTCAATCGCTCTTCGCCTCTGCACAAAACAGACCGCGAGCAACTTCGTCCAGGTCTTGAGATCTTGCGACGAACACTTCTTCAATTGATCCTCGTTGGTCCCTGTCATTTCCTTTAGAGCAACTGCTGGTTCGGCTTCCTCTACCCTTCTCATCTTTTCCTTATACCGCTCCATTGCCTTGGCCTTGTACTTCTCTTCATTTCTCTGATATTTGATTTTGTTCCGAAGCGTAGTTTTCGTCCAGGCTGCTAGTGAAGCCTATGAAATACAAGTCTTAGTTCTTGCACATAATTAAAAGAAGTGCAGTATTATCAATACCCATGGGGTTGGCGTGCTCCCACAACTGAACTGAGGATATCTCGCCGTTACCAATTCTGCGTAACGATCCACTTGGCGATACGGTGGTGTAGGATTTACTTGCAGCAAGTGCTCCAGGTGAACCTTAATGAAAGCCTTGGTGTGAAGATGCAACTCTACTTTCACCAGTGACACGCTCAGCTTCCTTGGTAGTTCTGGAAGGGTTACTGGGAGCAGCGAAATACTTTTGTCTGAATCCTCTCCTTCGTTTGCATCCAGAATGGCCTCAGAATCGGTGACACTGCAGCTTCCTCTTTCGAAATCTCCACGTACTGATTTGTGATCGTCAGCTGTACCTGGTTCCGGCTAAAAGTAGAAAATGAAGAATTCAATATCTCTAAGGTACTCTGCTCTTACCATAATGTATGGAAGAGGTGGATCAGTTTTCTCCTGGTTCAGCGGAGACTGGCAGTCGTAAAATGAACTTGTCGGTTCACTTATGCGCGTACAAACCACGTGAATGTCCTAATTCGATATCATAAACTTGACTGTTCAATTAAAAAAAAAAAATCTACAAAACCTTTTCTAGAGAACTGCCTCTCATAGGGGTTAAAACAGGTTCATCTTCACAATCCCCCTGGTCGTAGAGCACACTGAATGCTTGAGAAAAAGATATGGACGTGTCACTCAGGTTTGCAGCAGTTGAAAGTGAGGAAACAGATTTTTCATCATCCTCGTCGTTCCGGTAATGGGCTTCAATGTTGTGCGTGTCGGGAGGTATGACATCGTCTTCTCCGACCTCGATCATGAAGGGCCCTCCGTCTTCTGATGTTGACAGATTAAGCGGCCATTTGAAGTACAGACGTTCTTTTACAAGTTTTCGCGACTTGCCCAAGAAAAACTCGCGTAACAGCTTATTCCTTTTCAACAGATCATGACTGGCATGTTGCAATTCTTCTAATCTACTTGCTTCAGGAATGTTGAGCTTTCGTGGCCTGCCTCTGAACGAGACAAAAACGTCCACGACGCAACCTACCAAAACGAAATGTAAATATATATATATATATATGTAATACATAACACTTACAAAATCCCTGTATTTTTTACCCGTGACTACGGCCTTCTTTTCACTCCACTAATTACTCAATTCACGGTAAACAACTCCTAAAAGTGTGAGTTCTAACGGTTGTAAACGATAAGGCCACGTTGCAACGTTTGTACGCAGAAACGAATTTGTTTTTGTTTGTTTTTTTTTAACGCTCGTTGGAAACAAGCGGCCGGTAGCAATTTTTTTTGGCACAAACGATTACACAACACATCTCCAAGAAACGGAAAAATGCACGTGGACTTGCGAATAACTGCATCATGAGTTGAGAACACGGCAATATCGAGAATCAGCCTAGGTGTTAACTATCTATAGTCTGGCGGCCACCCTTGCGATGGCTTTCCCTGTAAACCCTGTAAACAAGGCATACCGGGCATCTGTGGTCCAAAACATCACCATCTTGCCACTCACGATGGGGCAACGGCACTGATATTTCCAACTCCATCAGAAAGATCACTGTCAGCGGTGAGCGATGATATTGGACGATATCGATAAAACTGGAGAAGGTGGTCGCTCGGATAATACTGGGGAAGGCTGTCCCTCGGATAGTACAGGCGAAGGCTGTCGCTCCATTGCTGTCTGGGTAGACATTTCCCTGGTAGTAGCTCTCCCACGGCCTCTCCCGCGATCTCTCCCCCGGCCTCGGTTGGGAACCCGGCTGTCGTCTAATGAACGCTCCGATACGGATTTTTCTTCAGGTTGGTAGCTTTCTTGCTGAATCTCACGGTTCGGCCGGCGCTGCAGCGGAGGTCGTCCACGTGGTCGGGGTTTCCTCGCACGCCCAGCTTGCGAAGACCCGAATACCTCAACAAAGTTGTTCAAACCTCGGCTCTAAATAAGAAGTACTATCTATACATCATTTTCCTCAACTATGATTCCTATTTTTTACGAAAGCCTGATTTTTTACATTATACCTGAAGATACCTGACTTGTCTCCGGCTGAGATCTAGATGGTCAGGTTGAGATGAGCCCAGAAACTCCTTTCTCGACCTTATTATTGCCAGAATCAAATTTTCATCGGGTACCTGAGAAACAAGATATTTTAGTATTTCAGTAATGTTCCTGACTTGATATATAAATTGCACGGTCGTCACTGCACTTTCCCAGAACCGCTTCATAAAATTCTACTCCGAATCCTGGCGTTTCGTCTCTGTCCGTAACAGCGCCTTCATTGTCGAAACTGTCGTCTGAGTCGAAACTTGGCGCTGCATCGTCCGGGTCTTATGTCTTCAGCCGTCTTTGAATGCGTTCCTGGAATTCATATCCTGGTATAAGTCGTACAATTTACATGACCTAGAAATACGTACCGGTAACGTGACTTGTCGCATACACCACACAAAGACCCCGGCAGAAACATTTTCAGTGTTATACCGTAACTGCCAGGTGCGATACGGGCATCTGTAAGTAGGTACTGCAAGCGGGTCCTTCTTGCAGTAGCTCCGGTGCCATTCAGGATGTTTTCCTGTTCGACACTTATGCGATCCTCCAGTACGACCAGACGATCTGAAAGAAAAAAGTTGTTTCGCCGATTAAGTTCGTAGAACATTTGTCTATCTCCGTGACTTACCGATAAATCTCCTGACGTTGGGGTGATTTGCATCAATAAAATCATTCAGCATCCTGGGGAACGCCTCCAGATTATTATTGGTTCTCTCGGGAGATCCATGAACACTAAAGTTAGTGATCTGTGCCCGCATGACCCAATAAGACAAAACGTAGTCGAGGAATCTGTTCGCAGTGTCCTTGACCCCGGCCACCTGTTCGTTGGGGACATACCGACGTATGAAGTTAAAGGCTGAACTCATCCCCGGAGCAGGTAGTAGAGCTAGAGCGATATACATGCGAAAAGTATTGTATCCCAGACTTCCGATGTTCCTTCGGCGGGATACAAGCCGAAGTTTCCGTGCTTTGCGCCACAGTGCCTATAAATTTTGAATGTGTAATGTTTTATTGACCAGAAATTTACAAATTAGATCTTCTGTTTTAAACCTGAGCATAGTGGAACTAACACCCTTGGCGCTGGGCCTCTGAGAAAACTTGGGCAAGTGCTTGGCGCTGAGGCTCTTCAAAATCTGTCACGATTGTAACCGGCAGCATTTTCCGGGTCTTGTCTCTGATGTACTGGAGGACTGAGATGTAAGCCTCCCGAGTTTTTCTCGTCATTAAAACGTTTGCTAGGGGGATTGCTTAAATGGATATAAAGAAGTCCAAGTTTTGTGCAAGTATTGGCCATATGAAATAGTATTTTTTTTTTAAAGGGCATACTCGAAACTCGAGTTTTGCCCAACTATATTTACACTGCACACGCGGCTAACATTTTACATGATAAACGCAGGACAGAGAAAATGAGAAACTGTACATCCTACAAGAGGTTATAGTTAAAACTGCTAATTCATGTAGGGACCATATGATGCGCCAAAAGGTGTAAAGAGAACAGGGATGCAGGTTATTATCTAGGGAAGGGTAACGAAAGTCTGACGAACTGGATCAACGCCTTCCACACATTCTTCCTCCTGATTACCCATCCAAGATCCGGCGGCCATCTTGTCCCATACTTTATACACGTGTCTCGGAAGTGAACTCTATGATCGTTGAATAGGCTGCAATCAAAAAGAAAATGCTCCAGAGTTTCATCGGAGGACCCGCAAGAACACTCCGGAGTCTAGGAAAGCCCAAACCTGCAGAGATAGGCGTTAAGACTGCAATGTCCGCTTAGGATTTGACTTGACAAATAGCACGGCCGATATGAGTCTAGAATTTCAGCGTCTGACGCCTGAGGGAAGAACTGTCTGGTGCGGCTTCCCTTCGTCGAGTTCCGCCATTCATCATCCCAAGCATTACGCAACTTCCTCTTTACAGGAAGAAGTACCGTGTCCATAGGGGGAGAGATCGACGATATTGGTAGGTCTGTTAGTGCGGCCTCTTTTGCCAGTTTATCCGCTACCTCGTTCCCTTCGTAATCGGCGTGGCCAGGGACCCAGCATAGTTCAATTGTTTGATTGTTGCTATTTTCCGCTATTATAGCTTGTATGTCAGAGAACAGTTGGGTGGTTTTACCTCCTGGGTAGCACGCCTTTAGAGCGGCCTGGGAGTCTGAGTACAGCTGTACCCTTCTGTATTCGTGCATCTCCTACGCAAGCTTTAAAGCCTCTAGGATGGCTGTACCCTCAGCCTGGAACACTGAAGATGACGACGGAAGCTTGCCTTGCACAACCCGGAGTACCCGTTTGTCATTAGACACCAGCACGCTAAAACCCACTTGTCCACAGATCTTTGATCCGTCAGTGAACACTCGGATTGAATTAGGGTTGTCTGAGTACATTGATATGAAATAGTATGTTAGCTTAAGAAACTTACTCGATCACCCAGCACGAAATGGACAGTGAATAGTTGCCGAAAAGGCCTCGGTACCACTTTGAAAGTTAGCGTCGAAATGATAGACATCCACGACTTCTCGTTGTAAAGTAGATGCTGCTGACGGTGAAATAAAGACCAAGGAATCCACGCTTGCATCACTGAAGTACGTTCTGCAAAACAATTCCCCATCGCTGTCATTATATTATGGGGAAAAAGACATCCTCTGAAAATTTAGTTCTACGCGTTAACATAGTAATAGTACCTGAAACGATCGAACTGCACACTGAGGCGGGAAAACGCGTTTTTCATTAGGCCAGCTTTGACAAAAGTGAAAAATTTTTTCATTGGGCCACAGCAATACTGATGAAAAATTTTCCCCATGAAAAAATGAGTTTTGTGGGAAAATATCCAAGTAAAAGTTGCTACTCCCTGAAAATTTCACTACCGTACCAAGGTTGTGAAAAATATTTACCCCATGTAAAGTGGCCTGCATTTTTATCCCCGTGAAAATTACGCGTTTTTCCCACCCATATACTATAAATTGTACAAATATAAATAATGAACATAGTGGAATTAAAATGTTTCATTTGCACTGGATATAGAGTTTTATTAATGTGACTAGAATAAGGCAGCAGATCATTCAGAAATTATTAGTGCTCTCGTAGATGTGGTGTTTTTCCATAAGGCGACCGAGAGTTTTCGATAAGTTGATGTACTTGTTGGTTAAAGGTAACCTCATCGCTCCCTTCTCGGCTTCCATGTAGTTCAGGCAGTGCTCGTCCATTAAATTCAGGATTGCGTACGGTTTGGGGTATTGTATATCGAAAACATAGTAGACGGCAAACAAATGCAGAAACGCTTCCCATAGTCCTTAAGGGTTCTCCAATGAATGAAACACGCGGCCAAAGGCCATAACTGTGGCAGTTGCGATGCGTTCTCCGTCGCAAAAAATAACCAGAAATGGACTACCGATTTTTGGAAAATTTTCTTCGATGTCGTCTCCAATCTGTGATATACAAGATTAGCAGTTAGAGGGTTAAAAGGTATTGTACATGAAATCCTGGCTATCTTGCGGATGACAAGAAAGTCGTATTCCATTTTCCTTAGTCTGCCCGACACCAGTTTTCCGTTCACGCACCGAAGTGTGGAAGGAATCGCATGCTCCGTCGGAATGTTTCCATCCAACAGCTCGGTGCATGCTCTGGTGGAGACATCAAATCTAGTTTCGAAGCCGGCTGTATATTCAGGCAGCAGCGTAAATTGGGCCAAGACCTAAGAAATGGAAACCATAAATAAAGGATAGAAGTCAACACTACTTCAATACACTTACCGCGATTGGGTTTCAGAAATATGGAGAAATCTCCAATCTTTTTTTCTAATGTGGCGTGTTTGCCATTACGGTGCGCCATTTGTTTAGGTGGCGAACCAGTAAGGCTGTCCAGTGTTTCAGTTCCCTAGACAAAGTGTCTTTCAACTTCGTTTTGACTGTGTCGTAGTCGTCGTCTTCTTCTTCTCTGGGGGCCGTTTCACTGCTATCTTCATCGCGCCGCAGCTTTTTCGATCTGTAATGTTCTCGATTCTTCACCTAGCGCTGTGCTCGGTGCTACGCGTAACTTCTTCGGTTGCTGACAGACATCACGAACTTTTCGTTTAACTGTAACAATTAAAGATGTTAATTAAATAACTGAACAAATACCGAGTTCAGTTGTTTCAAGTACCCCAATTTTCGAACTCCCAGCACTAAGGTTGGGAAACTTGTTGACTATGCTTTGGGTAAAGCGCCGATAATCCTGTTTCGTCGGATTTGGTACAACACTTCCGAAGTGGTTTACGTTGAACCGAACGAACTGCCGCATGTTTAGGGCAAGTTCGTTTCGGTTGTACGCAACCTGCAGGGCCGTGGGAAGGTCCGGTAGTGGGCAAGGGAACGGGAGTGTTGCCCTCGTAGCGCTCTCGGCTTTACCATCGTTTCTGGCTGGACAGCTTCTGTTTTTACAATTTTAAATGCATTATGATGCTAGAAGGATAAGTGCCATAGTAACTAGTTAAATTAACGTTATAATAAAACTGACGTGAAGACACTATACAACATAGCTATTTACATACAATATAAATATATAATGTATAGACACTGCTTTATATCATACAAATGATTTTAATACAATGTTGCACAATGATATATTATGTATATAATTTATTGTATATAAAAATATAGCCTAGCTCATGTGAGGGTTTAAATTGAGTCGCCTATCTAAACAAATCGACTGTGTTAACAGCTTCAACAAGTGGTGCTGGTGAGTTGTCGTTTTGAACTGATCGTCCTTCATCGTCCAGGATACCATCAACATTATGGCTGTCAGTACTTGGTTCTGAGGCCTCTGGCGAGATGTTCTCCATGGAATTATCTTGCTCAGCATCCTCAGTATGATCATTAGTCGAGCTTCTCCAGTCTAGAAGAAATTTTGGTGTTACAAAATAATTGTTCAAACTCGCACAACTTAAGCTTACGTCTTCAGCGCTCGGGACAGAAATCTTTCAAACAGGGCAGCATCGCCTTCCTCAGTAATGCCTGCTAAGTTTAAATAAATTTCATTTTTCCAATAAGAAAACTTCAGAACTACTTACAACTGTCTGTTTTATTTTCTGTCGAATATGTCTGGTACTTCGAGTCTGAACTCTCATGCGAGAGCCCTGACTTAGTTAGCTCGTCTTGGTCAAGCGATATTTGCATGGCAGTAACAATGGCACTCGAAGTGGCCGTCAGGGAAAGCTCTTCGTAATCTTTCTGCAGCTCTGGTTCGCTTCTTCCTGATAATGAACTGTAGCCCGCAATGATGCCATTCGACATTGCAGGAATGTAATCGGTATCATAGATATCGATGAATGTGTCGGGCTGACAACAATCTGGAATAGATTGTCCGATTGACCGGTAGTAGTCCTGCAGGCTCCACTGAAGAAAAACTCTGGAGCAATCGAGTTCTTCGGAGGATTTCAAAAACGCTAAAAGCAGGCCTTTATCTTGCGATAGAACGTCGCGAACGGCCTGCTTTAGGTTTTGCAGATCGCTCCTGTCGCCTTCTTGGAAAACTATTTTCCTCTTGCGATCAGCAATTCGCACGAATACTATACGTGTCATCTGTTAGAAAACAGGGAAAATTATATTTTGGAATTTGGCTTATCCTGAATAATAACCTAGGCAGCGTTTTCCTTTCTCCCAGTTTTCAGCGGTGAAATACGTCAAACAAACATAACCGATAAACGTTGACTCGGTTGCAATGAGTCTTGTCTGACCTTCACCTTATTTACAACCAACATTGATTCGTACCCCTGGGAGTTGCGCGCCAAGCATTGTTACCTGAAGTTTTGTTTGTTACCTTTTAACTTGAAATAGTTTCACTTCACCATTTTTATTTTAAATTTTTATGGCTTAAAGTGCCATAAAAATGGTTTCAAACAGTTTGTTCGTCTGTGCAACTAAAACATGAAGAAACTATATTTTAAAAATATCAATATATATCCATTACAAGCGTAATCGATAATTGTTGCAGACAAACGGAAACAGTATAATTGCTTTGATATTTCAGATTAGGCTATCAACTTATAATACATTAGCAAGTCACTCGGTGTTAATCTCTTAATCAGAGTTGAACCTACTAGAGAAATCGGAGAAGCTTTTATGGGAAAACACTTCAAAAATGCATTGTTCGCTTTGCGCTTTCCAACCGGTTACTTTAAAACTTCTTTTTAAACATTGCGAGACTATCCACAGGCACGACACTCATTCACGGCAGTTTGTGGACTCTGTGCCGATGATACGTCGTCGAAACAAAGGAAACATTTTCAATCTTTTCCAAAAGATCACTTTGCGGAAGGAACCATTGATAAAACTCCTTTTCCATTCAAGCCCAGTTAGCTTTGTTAAAATCGCATTATTCCACTTTCGTAGCGCAAACGTGACAACGGTCAATTTTTAGTTTCAAGGAGAAGCCGTCACAAGACCAACCTTCAGAATGCGGTAAAATGTCAAATGACTTGATCAGATGCTACGAGTGCGACGACGCAAACGCTACATGTATTGCCGATTCCTGCCCTCTGCTATTTCCGAAAGCTGGAACTCCCGGTTCATTTAAAAGTGTAAAGTTGTTCTGGGACATAAAATCGTGGAAAAATTCGCCTTCCGGGTTCTTATGACCCGAGTTTTCCCATTCTAAATAGTAGGCGTTAAAATCTCCGATCCAAATAAAATGACTGCCGTACACTGTGTTTTTCCCAGAGTTGAAAAATAAGGTCTCTAAAATTTATGTCGACTGACCTGTAAACATGATAAATCACCAAAATCTGGCAGTTGTTCAACACAATTAAACAGACAAAAGCATTTCTGTCCATCGTAGTTATCGGAATTTTCGTATTTGTAGAATTTTCTGCGATTGTGGTCCCTTTATAAGCTAATTTACTTTGTGCCGGTTCTTGTACAAGAATGAACTCCGCGTTCTTTAATAGGGTAACTGGACATACCCGGTTCAAAACGGCCGGAAAGCTGGCAGCCGGCCGTTTCGGAACGATACAATATGGCCGGCTGCTTTTAGTTGCTCGGCTCGGTGCTAGAAGGCAGCGCCGAGCTGAAGAAGATATGACAGACAGACAAGTCGGTTGACGCGAGCGCCATTACCAACAGTCTCCGCTGCAGCAAGGCAAATGAAGAGTGCATGGTGTTCCAAGGCCCTTTTTTATAGGGCTTGCAAGGGCAACTTAATGCTTCAAGGATTATGGTAAGATTAAGATGATAACGAATTATGTTAAGAGGAATTTAGAGGAAATTTAAGCTGTAAGTCCAATTAGATTCTTGTAGAAGCAAGTAAAGAATCTAAGATTCTTGAATAATTGATTCGAGAATACTTAAATTAACTTGAAACAAGATATTTTCATGGAAAAAATTGAAGTATATTTTTGATGAAGGTTTTTTTAAGGTAAATAAAACAGGAAAAAAAGCAAAGCTTTTAGTTCAGAAATGGCTTTATTCGGTTCGGAACGTCGTCAAGTATGAATACTTTTTCAAGTCGAAAAACAGGAATAATTAAAAAATAGCTTCAGAATGAACAGGTGATCAAGTAAAGCAAAGAAAACAACGTGTTTAGGATATGAAGTATGCGGAAGTTGACGAAAAGATGAAATCCTCAATTGAAAAAAAATATATATGTGGAAGGTCACAAAGGCTTAAAAAGTCGAAAGACGTCCATGTCGTCTTCGGACAGTAAATACTCTTGCACCGTTTCACCATCGCTCACGTGTCGAGTTGCTTTTCGTTATACTGCTGCCATGCAAGCTCGAGATACGCCTGAACATTTCGTGCTTTTTGCCGCATTTCCCTCCTTATTTTCCTTTGGGAAAGAAGATCCATTTGCAGGGATACGTAACCTGCCTCCTCGTGAAGAGCATCCACCAATACGTACAGGTTGAGGTGGTTCTGCTGGATGCGGTGATGAAACCTGTTGTACCATCCGTCGGCGTCGTTGTTGGTGCGTACGTGCTGCATGAATACACTGCACGAAGAAGGCGGCCAAATGATGCTTGTGTTCTAGTTCTTCTCTACATACGCCAGCAGTTCGTCAAACCGCGGTGTCGCGAGCATCACCTGTTGTTCTGTCGACTTCTGTTTAATTATGTCGAACGCAAATGGGATCACCTCATCCGGTACCAGGGTAGGGCAAAGAAGTACCGGCAGAATCTCTTCACTTCGCTGTTTTCAGTGACGTTGCGCTGCAGGCCTAGTTCCTGGATACACCTCCACATAGCTTGTGCCCAGTGGGAGGCGCACCCCTTTCGTGTTGCTGATGAAAAAATTTTGGCAATTGCTGACCAAAGCGCCTTCTCAAAATCCATGACAAACTCCTTGACGCACGGAGCTGTTGGGAACTGTTCCAGCAGCTTTCGAAAGACTTCCGCGTAGTCCAGAGTTGTTCGTCGTGACATCACCGCAAACAGTAGCGGGACTTGTTTTACTTCCCCGGAATGACGAATGAAGGCGTGGATGCCGAAAAGCTGGTGAAAGGGAGTACGGACAGCCTCAAATGTGCCATCGCAGAACTAACGCTTGCTTGTCCAAAGAAGATCCAGCTGCACTTTGGTGGCAAACAGCAGGTGGCGTTGATCGCTGAGCACAAGATCTCCGCGAAGGAAGTCAGCCGGGATGAATTTTTCGTTCAGCGTAAAGTTCAGCGACTGGGGATGTTTTGGCCTACCGTTTGCCCGAACGCGGTTTGCGCGTCTGATAAATGCCGGAAGCTTCGGAAGGGAACTGAAGTTTCGTACATCCACGATGGTTCTCTCTATGATGTGTTGTGCTGGCTGGAACACACTGTCTGACGCTGTTTTCGTGGGGGCGGCAATAGTTTCAACTGACTGCAACACGTCCTGCAGCGGCGCATGTGTATGGCTCTTGAGTCCTAAGTAGACATCACCTTCATGGCGAACCGTTGCGTAGCACATCTTGTCTTTGGTATTTGACTGGACGGAACATCTCCATGTAGCTGCATTGAAACTCCACTCCTTGACGACGAACTTAGAGCCATGCGTGTCAATCGAGCACGGCTTGCCTTTGTTGGGTCCATCATTAACGAGCACGAATCGTGGAGCAGTATTGATCTCAGAAATCAACGTTGAAGTACTGCTTATGTTCAACGAGGATTCGTCGTTGGAAACAGAAATTTCATAAGTTGGCGGCACCTTGGGCACATCGTATGGAACGGAGAAAAGTAGGTGTTGTTAGAACTAGCTTCTGTTTTTCAAGATGACTGCGATATACCTCTGTAAGTGCGTCCGTAGCTGAAGCGAGGGCTGAAGCTTCTACCTCAAAATCCTGTTGCGTGAATTTAACTGGAGACCCAGGATGCGGATTTCTCTTATATTCGCCTAGAATATTAACACCCCTCAAGAATGGATTTGAAATGGTTCAACACCCGTATTTGTGATCGATGTATTATTGCTTATATATCCCAAACAATTATGCTTGAATCGATGCAAAACTCTTAAATTTTTCTTCTGGGTTGCATCAAGATGGTAATCAAATTTGACAAAGTACAACTAAAAACAATATGAAGGAATTTGAAACACTTCAAAACAGAAATGTTATGGACACCAATATCACACCCTCTTAATGCTCGATTGTACTAACAAGAGAGCTTTGTATTTAAATGTAGTAGAGCAAGACGATGTAGAGCGGATTAGCTCTAGCAAATATGGCGACAATTTGTTTTGATAACTCAGCAATTATGTTTGTGCTCACCTCCTTCACCTGAAATTCATTTACTTAAATTAAAATTGACTAAAGTCGAAGCTATAAATCTGTCGATTTTAGGAACTATTTGCACGGAATCGACAGTTTCTTCTTACGATGCAAGTATTCCTCGAGCTCTCTGAGAGGGGTCTGAACAGTGCATGTACGTGGTAAATAGTAGTAATGTGTTTTACTTGTTAATCTTATTACTTTAATCTTACCTGTTTAATTGTATAAACTGTTTCTGTGGTGCAAACGATTCTTTTTTCTGGTTTCGCCTATTTATCTGGATCGATCGCGTTTCTACTAACTTAAATTCTGTTTCACCCACAGATTACCTTTTCCAGTGATTCACTGCCAAATTTCAAGCTAACAGCAGTTTATTTGAGTTAAATTCTCTGTTCTGATGAGAGGAGGTACTTTCAACCTTACCCTTGTGACGTGGACTGGACTCGCTGCTAGCGCCCATCAGACGACAATCCTGCAGCAGTATTCCACAAGACCAAAAGTCTTTTAGAAGCAAAATAGAGTCCTAATATTCCTAATCATTTTACTATGTTTTAGGATTGTCTTGCTCATTTCATAATATGTGCAGCATTCTGCTGCTACTATATCCATTTTTATGTCATTCTTCACCCAAAAATTGTGGTATTGTGAAGGTTTATCTTGACACGTTCTGAGGAAGAAATACAGTGCCCATATTTATTGTATTATTTTTCTGTGTTCCCATCTAAAGCATACAAAAAGAAAAGTTTCTCTAGGATTATTAATAAGCACAAACATGGCTTACTTTGGCTTCAGTTTCGAACAAGCAACACAATTTTCATTACTTCATCCTTGAATTAGTTGCTGCCTTTTAGTACAAACTTCCCAGATACATCATCGGCAGCAGGTTCTGGCGTCAAGACCAGCAGTTCCTTACTGGGTGGTACAGCTCCCGCAACACTCTTCAGGGGCGGTAGATTTAGTGGGATGGACTGCCTGCGGCTTCTCTGAGAAATTAGCACTGGTGACGGAAGTCGCAGTAGCTAGTGAGGCCACAAGCTTCGGGACTTGTCCACCCCCACCACACATGGTATCAGTGCCAGTCAGTGGCGCATCTACTCTCGGTGTCTCAACATTTTCGCTCGAAGAAGCTGTAATCAGTAGCTGTTCTTGTTGCTTCTTCCGGTTAAAACAGAGAGTGCCAGGAACAGCAGCAGGAACCTGAGTGAATAAACAGTTTCCAATTGTATTATCTTACACATTACAAACGAAACCAAATGCAGAAAAGCGTTACCTGCTGTTCCGGAACTTTATTCATGTTTTGTTGTAGTAGATTTTGAGAAAATGGACACACCAAATAGGTCCTCGAGCTCCTCCTGTAAGTTGAGAATCGTATAAATCGTTGCTGGTTCAGAAGCCAGATTCTTGCGAAAATAAATGTTTATGTTTACTTGTGAGATGTGAAAGTCTTCATCTGCTCTTCTGATTTGGTCCCTATCTGGTTTACCACCGCTACTGCCCGGTATCTCTAATAGTTCTAGCAGCTGCTGGTTTTCACACCTCGAAGATCCAGGAATCTCCTCAATGTTCCTTTCAGTGTTCAGCTCCAGTTCAGCCTCAACAGTGTCCCTGCAAACAACTGGAGCTTTTCTCTTCTTCTTCCGTGGAGGCCCTGGAGCTCCAGCAACAGCTCCCACTCCACCCCCAGCTCCAGCAACAGTTCCCGCTCCATCCCCGGCTCCAGCACTCCCTTGAAAAATAATAAAAATATTTTGTTACATGTATGAGCGAGTTAAGTAAAAAGTAAAGGCATATAAGTTAATAATAAGTAGTAAGTTATGTAAAGACAAAGATCAAGCAATATATTACAATGGACCAAACTGATCAAGCTTTAAACAGACCTCCGTTTTCTTGTTGTTATAGATTATTGATATAGAACTAAGGATAGTTGAAACGCGTTTTCCAAATTTCAGTTGTGATGGTGCATCACTTTAATCCTAACAGAGATCTGTCTTCAACAGATTACTAACCTTCACTGTGCTCCAGCACTTTTGCGGCGTGACGAAATAAGCCAAGTAATCCTTTTCTCAAAGAACCATCGATTCCTTGACAGGTATCTAGGAAATCTTCAATTTGCTTTTCAGCAGTCAAGATCCCTGCTTTTTGTCGGTGTGAACCCTTTCTTGTCCAGAGCAGGACAACGCGATACCCGGCACCTTACAGCTTCGCCATCTGAAAATAGATAAACCCTTTGGGATGTTTGTTTTGTTAGAATAAAAAAAGAAACTTGAATACCCTCGTCCCAAGGGATGCTAGGGTACAGGGCTTCCAGGGTAAAAAAAAAAATTGTCTTTCCCCTTCTTTTAGAGTTTTTCCCGATTAAATTTAAATTTAGTTTCCCGGAAAAAAGTAGTTGTAAAGTATCGGCAGCCAACCGATGCACAACACTGATAGCAAAGCTTAGAAAGGAAAAAAGAACAGTGCATTAGAAATCATTAGTGTCGTACGAGAACATCATCCTGATGTATTCTTCTGAGTTGCGGAATACTATAGTAACATGTTCATGGTTAACAATATAATATAAATGCTTGAATTATGAATCGAATTAGATGTGACCATCTGGACGGGAAAACTTCGCTACAAACGCTCTTCTGCTGTAGACTTCTTCATCAGAATTTCTGTTGCGCCTTTCTTTTAACGTAAGAAACTTGATTGCAGCTGGGCGGGGGTCGTAGAAGGCTGTGCCGACACCGTTCAGTGCAATATGCCGTCTGGCATTTCGAGTGTCATCATTCATTCTCGTCCGGTGGTCGTCTACAATCAGATTTCTGTGTGAAACAATCCATTCCGTCTGCATTGAGTGCGGGGACATAGTGGCAACCGAAGTCATTAATTTTTTTTACCACCCCACTTGTTGCTTCCAAAAGACGACGAAGGCGGAAGGATAGACAGCAGCCAGTATCACTACCATTCGGGAGACTGGGTACTTCGGAAATGACCTCACATTGCTCGAAGACCTCATCGGCAAAAGTCGCAACCTCCTCTGGGAAGAGATCTTGACATAGTAGTTTTCCATGTTCGATTAAAGCCGTGTAGCAAGCGGATGATAGCAGTTGTTTGATAATTACTAAGAGATTATCTTGTTCAGCGTTAAAAAGCTGGCTGAGAAACTCCTCGGCTGACTCGACAATGTCTCTTCGTATTGCTGCTGCTTCTCGTTTGTTAGTAGGAACATATTTGTTAAAAGTTGTTCTTCTCGCGCTCGGTTGATTTTGACTGCTAACGGAAGTTGTTTGATATGATGATTTTAACTCCCTTTTGTTAGGATACGGTCCAGATCTCATTAGTTGCAGTTTTCGTACAGCAGCATCACGACAAGTGAAAATGTCGAACAGCATTAAATCGTCACGCTGGAGCTTCTGTTGGTGTCCTTGATAAATTTCCAGAACGTCCTCCATAACTGCTGTCAGCCATATCGCGCGTTCATCCCATGTTTTCAAGAATCCGTCAGCTTCCTTGCGCTTTTTTATGGTTTCACCACTCGTGGAAATTTCCGTCCAAACCTTTTCACAGGCCTCAGTATTATACAAGACCGCGTCAATCAGCTGAACTTGGTGCTGGGTGAAGCGTACCTCATGATGACGTGGGAACTCCTTCGCATCTGGGAGAATCGGGTGCACAAATTTTCGCTTATTTTTTGATGAGCGAAAGTAGGTAGCAAGGGAAAGTAGATTAACTTTCCAGATTTGAAGTTCAGGGACTGTGGAGAATAAAGCCTCTGCAGCCAAGTCCGATCGGTGAGCAGAACACCAGAATGTGAGGAGATTCTTCCCATACTTGTCGGGCAGGAGCTTCCACAGTCCACATTGTTTGCCAGTATTGGCGGACTCGCCATCTGTAGTGACCCCGACAAACTTGTTAATTTGGACTTCCAGGTTCTTGAAAGTCTCCACTACTGCTTCGAGTAATCCTTCTGCTCCGTTTTTCTCTGGCGTATACATCTGAAGAAAAATGGTCCTAATTTTCTTTTCCATCTGGCATGGCAATGCGGGCGCTAAGGAATTTGTTATCATCCATCTGTTTGCTTACACTGCCATCAATCTGCACACTGAATGCTAAGCATTCTTCTAACATTTTCTTCAATCGATGGAGCTCCACAGAATGCACGCATGAAAGCATTTACCGATAGTGTACAGGGTCCCTGTAGTGGAGTTCTGCACCTGTCACTTCAAACGAAGGTAACGCGACATCAGGACCTTCGTCGGCCATCCGCTGGAGAAGGCGATTGGCACCGAGGGTTGTCAACGATCTCGAAGGCCATGAGTGCGCAGAAGTTTCGTTTAAGCAGTCGTTATAGACGTCGTACGCCATGCCAATGAGAAATTTTACCGTTTCTTTTTCATGCTGTGCAAGTACACTTAGCCAAGGATATTTCTCACTACCTTTCTCCCACCGACCTTCCAGCTCAATCGTCTCTTTGACACGCCTATGGGCCTCCGACTTCAGGTGTTTCACGACCAAAATCAATCTTTCCTCACCATCAGCTCTAATACCATTGGTGATGGGCAGTGTACCGTTCTTGGAAAATTTGTTGGAGAAGTAAGTGTTCTCCCGGCATATCCTACAGGCGATGTGCAAACGATTTTTGCCACTTTTTTCGCGTTGAAAACTCTCCAATTCGAGGTATCTCGAGATGATATGAGAAACATCAGTCTTATACCTACAATGTTATCTCTAATTAAATAATGCAGAGCTTCAGCTGAAATTAGTAATATTTTACCTTGGTAGAAGGAGCTCCTTGTTCCGATTTCGGCAGCTATTGCAGACCCCGATTCTGCAGGATGTTCAGAGACAGTTTTTTTTTCTTGAACAGACACATTTCTTTTCGGACGATTAATTTCACTTCCGAGTTCGGGTGAATTTAAATTGTTTTGAATAGGATCTGTGCCAACGGGTGCTGAAGAGCTTTCCTGACTTGAATTTGACTTAGCCTTTGTTGCAAAAAACTTTGATATTTTTTTACATTTCGACGCACTACCCAATCTCTCACCTTGTCTCTTTTTCAGATTTCTTTCAGAGCGGGGCATTACGAACTGTCTTTGGTTCAAAGTTCAAGCTCAGTGCGGATTTAACTTACTTGTACAAACGTGGAAGTATAGAGAGGTGACCAAATTCTTAGGCCTCTAACTTCTTGGCTAGGCAGAGGAAGACTGTAGAAATGATTTCAGAAGTTTGGAAATATGTCTCCGAGTATAAATGAACGAAAATCCTGTAGGTCAACATTCTGATTTTTTTTTTAACTGGATCCCAATAGAATTAGACCACCCTTGTACATACTGTTTGCTGACCCTTGTTGACCGCCCCTTGGCTAGTGTCAAGTGTTCCCAAGGTAAACCGTAGTCGCAAGACTTCGTGGTTTTTCGATTTTAGGCATGTTTCTTGTTAGAATTGTTCAGGGCAGTCATCGCCCATATTTGCACTAGGGTCCTATCTTGGTTCCAGGGGGCTAAGTTCTTTGAGCCTCAGAGACTGTATGCCAATGCCCAATTTCAGCTGATCAAATATACGATTCCTTATGTTTCAGGATCGGAAAATTTTGGTGGGGAAACTTGTCCTCACTGTTGGGGAACCTTTGAGGACTGGTGGGGATGTTCCCCACCAGTTCTTGTGGTAAAAAATTCCCTGGAGGGATTCTTAGGTTTATGAATTTTGGGGAGAAAGTAAATTCGGGTGAGGGAAGTGGTGTTGGGACATAATCAATTTTTCGTGGTTCGTGATACATTTGAGATTAAAGAGTTCCGAGCACAGGTGGGAATTGATTTTATTGAGGGATTCAATTTTGAGTCCGGATTGGGATAATTCTAAATAAGTTTGGAAAGAGGCAAGTTGCCGGTTGGCTTCATTAAGGTAATCAGATCTAGACCATAAAACAATTTTTCCCCCTTCGTCAGCTTGGGTAACGAAAATTCATGGGTCTTGGATGAGTTGGGACCATGTATTTTTGGCAGATATATAGGAAAACACCGCCAACAATACCCCTAAGTCTGAGAGGATGAAACCGAAAGGAATGTCTTGTTTGAATGGTGTGTATCTAAATAAACATGCAGTATTAAAGTTATTATTATTAAAACCTTGCGGCACCCCTAGCTGTTGGACTGACCCCTAGGCTAACGACACGACACGGCACCCGAGGAAAGAAAAAGTAGAATAAAATAAAATCCTCCTAGCTGCCCCTAGAGTCACCCCTGAGCTAAAACGACCGAGAAATAATTAATTAAACTCACGAGTCAGAACATTGAAATTGAAATTGAATTAAGTCAAATTGTATATTTAGAAAAACCTTGTGTATATGTCAGCAAGTGATAAAACACTGCTAAAAACCGGTGAGGCTGGATCTAAAATACGATGGGTTTTACGTTATTAAAAAACGATAAAACCGTGCAGATTAATCTGCAGAATAAATCCACGTTTTGAAAATAGATTAAGTACCCAGCCTCAATTAAAAATGGCGTTTGCACTCATTGGGCCTTCGAATTCACGAACAGGTGGTTTAGTTCGCTTTTCTGTTGTGGATGCCCATTCGGCGGCTCGTTGTATCGCTTCATGCGTGGGCTGTTTCGTACTGATAATCCTATCTAACTCCTTTCTTCGAAAATCCACCCTCCGCTGCATAAAGCGATACCATGCCTCGGTGCTAAGTCGTACGCATTGGTTAAAAATGTGGTTGAGATCATCGACTATTTTATCGTCTAAAAACGCTGATTCAGAATTTGAGAGAACCGGTGGTTTGGGTATCACCACATACCCCCCATGCTGGATGATGGCTGCCATTTCAGTAACGTGGTGTATGGCTGATTTTAATTTGGAAATTGCATATGAAAGTTCTTTGTCGTCTGTGTTTGCTGTGGTCTGCACGGCAGGAATGTCAGTGTACAATTCCGCGAGGAACGCTGCTGTTTTAGGATCTACCCCTTCTAGTGCTCGTTTGGTGGTGGCTGGCATTTTGTTTGCCGGTTTTGATTTCAATGCATCTTGAACACCCTGACTAGAGAGGTCATTAACAAAAGTCCTGTCTAAGATGGCAACGTCATCGTCCCCACGGATCCTTACTTCATCTGCCTCCGAGATACACAGGAACGTCAAATTACCTTCCTCAACAATTTCCATCCATCCAGCAGATGGGTGTTCCCTCATATATTTATTCACCCAACACACATACGCGCTTGCCTCAGCTTTCGAGATCGAGCGATAAAACCATTGTTGACTACCGTGACGAAACGTGATACTGGATTCGCTTTCTTCCTTCGTTAAAACATGAATAGTACCTGGTCCCGCCTTCTCAGGTTTTTTACCTTTCAAAAAATTCAACACCGCTGCCCCTTTAAATTTTCGGGGAAAGTTTTCCAGTATAAAGTCCTTCTCGTGGAGTTCAAAATTAAAATTGTTCCCAGTTGGGGAATTGCCTTCTGTTACACCCTGCATTTTTACTGCATGCACACCAGAATAACACCCTCGTCAAGTACTCAAAGGAATCCTGAAAACAGGCTGCTGGCGTCAAAAGTAAGGCTATTTAGGAAAACACCGCCAACAATACCCCTAAGTCTGAGAGGATGAAACCGAAAGGAATGTCTTGTTTGAATGGTGTGTATCTAAATAAACATGCAGTATTAAAGTTATTATTATTAAAACCTTGCGGCACCCCTAGCTGTTGGACTGACCCCTAGGCTAAACGACACGACACGGCACCCGAGGAAAGAAAAAGTAGAATAAAATAAAATCCTCCTAGCTGCCCCTAGAGTCACCCCTGAGCTAAAACGACCGAGAAATAATTAATTAAACTCACGAGTCAGAACATTGAAATTGAAATTGAATTAAGTCAAATTGTATATTTAGAAAAACCTTGTGTATATGTCAGCAAGTGATAAAACACTGCTAAAAACCGGTGAGGCTGGATCTAAAATACGATGGGTTTTACGTTATTAAAAAACGATAAAACCGTGCAGATTAATCTGCAGAATAAATCCACGTTTTGAAAATAGATTAAGTACCCAGCCTCAATTAAAAATGGCGTTTGCACTCATTGGGCCTTCGAATTCACGAACAGGTGGTTTAGTTCGCTTTTCTGTTGTGGATGCCCATTCGGTAACGAAAATTCATGGGTCTTGGATGAGTTGGGACCATGTATTTTTGGCAGATAAATCGTCTTCAGTTCCCGAAGTTTACTCGAATGGCAGCAGTGGTTTACAAAGATTGCTCCAACAAAACAAAATTCCGCGGTATGCGGAGCGTATCCTGCGGAAACGAGAGTTTTAGACCCGCCAAAATGTTCCTCGACTCGGGAGGATGAACTTTGAAGGAAGATTGAGGCCAGTCATCTCTTTAAAAGCGTGTTCCATTAATTGGTGACTTTTTCTCCGATTCTTCCTCTTGTTAGATACTAGTAGCACTAGTACTCTATTTACAAATTATTCGTCTTAATGGGAATTCTCTACAGTTTTGTTGTTTATTAATTATGAATATGGAAACCATTGACACTTTTGTCGTATTTAGGGGGGAGTTGCCATTTCTGACGAACAAACATCACAGCAGCCGGCAGCTTTTGTCCGACGACAACCGGAGCAAGTTCACGCAGTCCGCACCAAGATTTGGGCGTCATCTGGAGCCAAGAGTCTACCCTATTTTCAAATGCACAACTTTCAAGTTCTGCTTCGTATGTGTCTGTGTGTGTTCACAAAAATGAAGAATAATAATGAAAACTCTTAACCTTTATGATGTTTATTTTGTTTGTAACTTTGTTTAATTAAAAGGGCAAAAGATATGATTTGGTTTTGAGCTGAGGCACTTTCATCAAACCATCATACAGGAAAACAACTTAAATTTGATTTTACTCGGTGGGCGTCAGTTATGCAAAAGAAACGGGTCAAGAACCATACTTTAGGTGATGTAAACAAAAATCACTAGTTTAAATTTAATCAAATGTGAAAAAATTAAAAACATTTTGATGACACATGAAGGAAAGATTCTAAAGAAAAATAGAAAACACTTAGTTCAAATGAAACTAAAAGACATTTAGTACAAATTAAACGCTGATACTTAATTAAGAGGGCGGAAAACAGACTTAGTTGAAAATCGCTCAAGTGGAATGTATGAAATTGGTAAAGGAGAATTGCTGGAGTACAACATGGCATGGGATTACATTCTTCCGAACCCGTATTTTAAGTTTATTAAGGCCAGAATCCGTTTCTCTTTGAATTCATTGTACGTCCTGGCCACTGCAAGAGTAAGTCCACTGAAGCAGGTTTTACTCACCGGCAAGGCCCCTTCATCGTACAAAAAACCGATATCGATCCAGGGCAACTGCTGCACTCCTCCCAGCGGATAGGTATTTGAGCCTGTGGTAAACTGCCACACATGTTCGATCGTGAAGGTTTCCCCTTCTTGTTGAATAAGTCCATCTAAGAGGTGGTTTGTAGTAACGTCTTTTGTACTCTGATTTGTAAAATTACCTTCCAAATCCCTCAGGAATCGCTGAAAATAGTCGAAGGTCGTTTCTTCCAGTATCCGTATCGACCTTTTTTCTTGCCGGGAGTTGTTGTCGACGCAGACCCTGAGCAAGTCCTCCCGCGTCATGGATTTGTCCTTGAAGATAAGCCGAGCTTCTGCTGTGTTTTTCTCCAGGAACTATGAAACGGAAAGAATAAGGTTAGCGGATTACATTCTTGTGTGAAGAAGTCGTCTCTTTACCTTGTCCAGCTGCAGTAAATTCAACCCTTCGAGAAATTGTCTGCTGATTGCGTTGTCGGCCAGTTTTCTCATCTCCCATTGTTGGAGGATGAAATGTGGTGTTAACCTGGCTTTCGTGACGCAGAGGGCTAGATAAAATTGAAGTTGTCATTCTTAGCACTGCAAGGTTTGAAGAAATTAGATTACCGCAATGAATCCCTGCCGCGTAAAAGCGGTTCACCGTTTCAATGAAGTTGTCGTCTTCAAGCTGGACTGTAGTTTCCATCACTGTCTTGAAAAATTCCGCCGCCTAGAGAAGAAATTCTCTGCGTGGGCCGCCTCCGTCAATCGCTTCTTCATACCTGAAGTCCACCCTGAGGGGAAGCCTGATCTTTCGACTGAGAAAAATAAGTAAAAACTTGCAATATCAGCTTATTGCTCTTCCTATGTTAATACTTAAATAAATTTCGGTTCCGTCAAGATGTGGACTAAATCTTCCAGCATGTTGTTACGGTTAACTTCAATGCAGTTCACAAGCTCGTCGGATCCCCCCTCATGCTGTGAAATACTCGTTGATCTTTCGGATAGCTAGAAACGAATAATTATTACACGTCCTGGTCGAATTATATTGCAAAATAATTATAAGTAAACGCCAGTTAATTTTTTCCTGAACGAGGGGAACATAAAATCTACAGAGCGCAAGCGTTGATAAATACTTTCAATACCAGTGCATAAAATCAAATACCTTCTTCTTCGTTGACTGGCGTCGATGTCGGGGGGACAGTAGTCCCAGGATGGTCCGTCGGGTCCTCATCGTCCAGTTTTTGCACCTTACGGGCTGGGGAGAGATCCGGTTGCTCTGTGAAATACAAGTATGTAAAATGACGTTACGGTACAACTGATTGAAGAAAATACCTGGCTCTGCATCTGAGCGCGGCTCGGTTGGTGTAGGTACGGGTTGCGATCTGTGGATACATTAAATGATTTGAATGAACATTTATTACAAAAACTTGTAGTTACCTTGAACTGGCTTTATGCTCCTCCAAATGTTTCAGGAGGACGTGTTCATCGATGGTCTTGGAACAAATAGTGCAAACCTGAGTCTTTCCATTAGAAACCAGCGTGTAAGGCTGGTCTGACTGAAGGAGAATCAGGTAGATCGTCCCTCGAATACTCTGTAAGACAAACGGTAATCAGCTGTAAGAACCAGACAAGCGGAACTGGCTGGAAAACACAGGGTTGATGCCCGCTATGCGAAAACCAAGAAAAGAGGAAACAACGCATTGATGATGAAGAGGTGTGCGGGAATACCGAGAACAAAGTACATTTTGATTAAGAGTACTGAAGTAAAGGCAAAGTAAGAGGAAGCAAAGAATAAAGATGACAATCAAGAAAGGGCAGCGAAAAAGATGGAAATAGAAATTCTAAGCAGGCAAGAAGAAACAGCCAAGTCAAGAATAAAAACAACAGTACACACGACACGAGTAATTGGACGTGATCAACGGATAAGCGAACATTACGGGCGAATAAAGGACAAACATTAAAAACTAAAAGAATTCTCATACTTTGTCCAGTGAAGCAGCATCCAGAGGGCCGGTGCTCACGATGATGTAGTGTCAAGCGGACCAGCCACCTTGAGCCACCTTGCCGATGGAATAGCCCCCGCAGTGCTTCAAGGCAGGAAATGCACTACACGGTGAAAAGAACGCATAAGGGTTGTTCTTATAGAGTCTACGTAATTATACTTACTTATAAAACAACTGCTCAACTTCGACATCCGTTGCAGACTTTGGAATGGAAATAATTTTTCTCCCCAGTCCTCCTGTCGTCAGCTCGTTCAGCTCACTAGACGAAGGGATGCTGCATTTGTTGCTCCTCAACATACATCTGCTCAGGCATACAACATCACGGTTCGAACAAGGTAACGCAACGGCTGAATAGCGGACAATTAGCGTGGTTGTTGGTACGCGCATGACTTTTTAAAACATCATTTACGTATTCCTGAGGCTCTTTTTTCCCGACTGCGCGTTCCTCGTCCGCGATTAACAATACCCCCGCTTGATACTGGAGATCCCACCAATACTGGACTCATGGCCCCATTGTCCATCAAGCTGGTAGCAGGATACTGCCACGACGTTGATGGCTGCGGCATTTCCGAGCCGTTACCCAAAGGTTACGGCGTAGATATCCCAACGAATCCTATACAGATAAAGTTTAGTGTTCAGCTGTCTTTCACATACTACTTGATATACCTTGAGGTGATGGTGCGGTTTGTACGGCCGGCGCTGGTCCACTGAGACGAGAGTTAGGTGTTCCAGTTGCCTCCTGGGATGACGAACTCGACTCAGGGATGCACGTTCCACCTGAAATGGTCCGTGTAAGTGTGGCCAATGTAGCTGCTATAGTTTCCATTTGGCGTGCAAGTGATCGGACATCAACGGGCTGATCTTGGTCGTTGGGATCCATCTGAAAGAGCGATGAACGTTACTGTTAGTTTGAGTTTCAGTTATGAACAATCTAGAATAATTTGTAGTTTCACTTCTTCAAGGGAACTTGCAATGGCCGCCTAAATATAATATCTAACGCAATCTGGTTACAAAGCGTTTTCAGCAGTTAATCATTAAAATTAAAAGAATATATGTTATTATTATCTTTTACTAGTGTTACTTCCGCGTATGTAATATCAAATATTTTACCAAAACAGCTTACGATCAAGTCTTTTATCTAGTCACTATTCAAGGATGTGCGCACGAACTGAACGTGAATTTCCGGCGAACGGAACCGTGTTAAATTTAATTGTATTAAACTGAATGTAGAATTTCGAAAGTTACTTACTTGTCTACTTACCCCAGTAGAAAATAATACTGAAATGCACACGGTACTTTGAGAGACAGAGACTTGGAGTGTATGACAGTGGAAAAGACAGTGCAGATCGCTAACCTTCTCCGTTTGTTTATTTCCCAGACTACAGCCAATGAGAGTTTAGGAGGTTTTCCGCCTCAAGCTCCCATTGGCCAATTTCGCGTGTTCAGCGTGAACGGCTTTTGTTTCTCGGAAAGTGTAGCTTCTCCTTAATTTTTATAATAAAAGGGAAATTTTTTTATCCAACTGGGTCTCCCGAGTTACGAGATTGCTATGATGGCGAAAAGGTTATAGTGTGGAAGAACGCGAAATTGTGTGGGAAATCCGGTTAACAAGAAATGAAGAAAAACCGTACTGTTTTGAGCGAAATAAATGGCGCGAAAATCCATTGGCTCTTGAGTCTCGCAGAAAACGGAGGAGGGAATAGGGGAAGGCCACGCCTCGTAAGTGGAGCCAAACGCCATCTAGTAGTAGAAATAAGTAATGATTTTATTTTCGAAATCCGTTATTCTTACGGCCGTGAAGGTGATGAATTACCTACGACGCCTACTCTTTAAACCTTATAAAAAGTAATGCTCATGCGTCATACCTGCTCTGCCTAAGAAACAGTGGACGTACAGTCATATTCATTAAAAAAGGGTACAGCATGGATGAAGTTTGAAGTCGTTTTTCGCTATTTTTAAAGTTATTATACAATTAAATTAGATACTTGTGATCAAATAATATATAAAGATTTTTTTCTGAGTGCAAACGAATCTGGAACTGTCGAAAATCAGCCCACCCTTCTATCTTTTGTTTTCAAAAAACTTTGGGCCACCAAGATGGCATGTCCTAAGAACAAAGTAAACATCCAGAAGATTTTTGTCCAAGTGAAAACGAAACTGGATCCTTTGGGTATCAGCCCACCCGTTATATCCTTTTTTTTGCAAAGACCGTTTGGCCACCAAGATGGCACGTCCGAAGAGGTCCCTAGATAGCCCCATAAAGCAAGACTATGTGCTAAAGAGACTTGTTCTCTCTATTGAAGAAGAAAGTTGTTATCTCTGTTGTAGAAGACGGTTGTACTCTCTGCTGTAGAAGAGACTTGTTCTCTCAGTTGTAGAAGAGACTTGCTCTCTCTGCTGTACAAGAAGAGTTAGCTCAACAAGTTTTCATACCTCTGAATGAGAATTTCCACGTGTTATACATCTCGGCCGTGATCTTCCTAAGCCGCCAAGTCTCCTGTATTTGTGCAGTTTCTTACCGTCTTTCAATCCGTGAAGACTCTCTTCAGCCATCTTCTTCACACGTTATTATTTGCTACTTTGGCCAATTTCAACTGAACAAAGTTACGGACATTATTCACTGTGTTCTCGAAACGTACAGTTTATTTCTTCAATGTTGCTGCTATCAAAATGTCTTCATTAACTATATCAGAGCTTTTCCGACTTCCGTCATCCGTGCTATGTTAATGTAAAGCCACCGATATCTCGCTGCTGGACATCTATAATTTCTTCAAGAGGCCCTACACAGATTCCTCGTCTTTACCCACATCGACGCTGCTAAGCTGTCGTCGCCTTTCGAGAATCCATGATTCCGCTCCAGTGGCTTCAGTGAAAAACGGGTCTCCAAAGTTACGAGAAAAAAGTTAACGCGAATGAGTAAAAATAATGTTCGCGTTAACTTCGTTTTGTAAGCAAAACCAGGATAACGCGAAAGTAGATAACGCGAAAGACTAGGTGGGGCCAAAGTCTTTGAGGGAGGAGCCGATAAATAAATTTAGATATAGTCAGGTTAACAAGCACTAGATGGCAATGTAAACCAGTTTGTAATAAAAACTTGCTTCTTCATTTGCATACGTTTCCAGGAAGAGGTAGAGTGGAGTGAAGCATAATATAAATGGCGTATTTTCTAAAAATCGGAAATGTAAGTGTAACATGATTGAAATTATTCATTGTTCGAAACCATTGTTATCACATTGTAATCATCACCCTTAAGTTATTTTGTGTCGTTTTATTAATAAAAAACCCAAAGTCAACGCGTTGCGAGTAGAGCTGTGCGACATCCGGTTACTGGGGAAGGACCCGAGTAACCGGCTACTCTGACGATTACTTTTCTCCTGATAAAACTAACGACTTTTGACAAATATACAATATTTATTAAGTGATTCATTGAAAACATGGATGAGTAATGTATTGCTGACTTCCCCAAGGTCTGAATGAACAACTGATGTAGTCGTTACGCTTTCTAGTGGCAGAAGAATAAAGCGGATAAATGCACGCAGCTATCTCAGATCTGGATTAACTTGGGAAAGGGGAAACAATTTATAAATTGACATGTAAATACGATAACATCACATTCAAGCAAGTACACGTATGTTATAGCAAAGGAATCAGCTGTAAAATTTAATTAAAAGAAGTTACAAAATATGGGTTAAATTTTTATAAAAAGCAACCGGATTCGCAACCGAATACTGGCCAATGATTCGGAACCGGTAACAGGTTTCTGCTAAGTTGTGAGTATATGAGGAGTTAGTCCTGTGAAGCATCTGATAATAAAATGGTTCCGTAAGCATATGAGCTTAATACTATTTATACTGTTTCATACCCTCCATCGCGTCTTGCCGTTTCTTTTTGCGTCTCCTTTCCTGGGACCCCATTTTTCTTTTTTTCCTTGGCACTGGGGTTCCGGAAGATTGACCTGCCGCGCTTGCGGAAGACTGATTTACTGCTATGGGCGGCAGATTTGCTGCGACTAGTGACGGCTGACTTGCTGCGATTACCGATGGCTGACTTGCTGCGATTACCGATGGCTGACTTGCTACCACTACCGACGACTGACTTGCTGCGATTACCGATGGCTGACTTGCTGCCACCACCGACGACTGATTGGCTGTGACCACCGACGACTGATTGACTGCGAACACTAATGACTGACTTGCTGTGACTACTGACGGCTGACTTGCTGCGAACACTGACGACGGATTTGCTGCGACTAGTGACGGCTGACTTGCTGTGACTACTGACGGCTGCCTTGCTGCAACTACCAACGGCTGACTTGCTGCGAACACTGACGGCAGACTTGCTGCGACTACGGATGGCTGACTTGCTGCGATTACCGACGGCTGACTTGTAGCGACCACCGACGCCTGATTTGCTGTGACCACCGACGCCTGATTTGCTGTGACCACCGACGCCTGATTTGCTGTGACCACCGACGACTGATTGGCTGCGAACACCTATGACTGACTTGCTGCGACTACTGACGGCTGACTTGCTGCGAACACTGACGACGGATTTGTTGCAACCACCGACACCTGACTTGCTGCGACTACAGACGGCTGATTTGCTGCGGCAGGGATTGCTGGGGGATCCAGAGTACTGGAGCGACCTGCGAAATGTGTGTAAGTAACCAGTTGTTTGGTTTAAAAGAAAACCCTCTTATAATACCTTCAAAGTATCTCATTCTTATTTCCCGAAGCTCTGCGGGTGACAGATGGCTGGATCTGGTTCTGGTTGCTACTGGTTCCTCAGAGATTTGCTGTGGACCTGCAGCTTCCTCCTGACCTGCGTTTGGACTTGAGGTTTCCTGGACCTGCTGGGGCTCCGTCTCATCCTGATGGTTCGGGTTCGTATCCTCAAGCTCAGCCGCGTCGTGCTAAGCCTCAGCTCGGTCCAAGGTGTCAAACTCCTCAACGCTGTTTCCCACAGCACTATTATCTTCGCTCGTGGTAGCCTCGTTCTGGACAACACTCTCGGCGTTTTCGGTTTCCATCTCTGCCAGCCCTTGCTGCGCAGGTTCAAGCCTTGACCCATCCGGCTGGATGTGCCGTCTGCTGCTCAGCACCTGAACAGCCTCCTGGTGAATCTGCTCGTGGTGTCGTTCTCGACGTTCTCGCCGAAGCGAGCGTTGATCGTTATCAGGTGGTGGCCCATCATGCGTTCCTTGGACCTCAGCTATCACCACTCTTCCTCGTATAACACCACGGCACAACGGACAGGGGTTATTGTCTTGTGCGAGCATCGAGACACACACCGAGCAAAATGGGTGAAGGCAAGGTTGAACCCGCATGTTTACTTCGTTAGTAAGACACACGCTGCATCGAAGATCGATGTTGTCACCGTCCCGCCACTCCCGTGTGACAAGACGGTTTTCGCGTACCTCCGGTGGGTCCTCAGTGGATGAATCAGGATCCAAGGAAGAAGGGGATGTAATTGACAACTCATACTGAAGTACAGGTTCAGCAGTTGGAACGTTTCTGGTTTCAGGTGGTTGGCTCGGAGGAACTCCGCGTCCACGCGCCCGACCCCGTCCACGTCCGCGCCCTCGACCTCTTCCCGACCCTGTTTCCTAGAACAGAATAACCTCCAATTGTAGAATTCCTATTCTTCTAAACCGCTTCTTTGTTTACCTCCTGATGATCTGCGTCCATGTCGGAATCCCCAGTATCGTGGTTCGGGTTGACACGGGCTCGACCTCTGCCACGTCCCCGTCCACGCCCACGTCCGCGCGCATTCTGTGGCTCTTCCTGGTTCTATAAGGATATTCAGAGTAATATTTCAATTCTTAATATTACAAGTCAAGTTCATACGTCCTGATCATCATTTTCAGGATCCAATCCTTGGAGGTCACGGTGAGTAGTTGTCGGCTGGTTCCGCCCGTTCCTCTGGCGTCCGCGGCTACCATGTCTTCGAGCAGGCGGTTCCTAAACCATGGTATAAAATTATTGTATGCATGCCTTGGATAAAGCCAGTGATAATTCTGTTCCTACCTCAAAATCCGAGTCAGCCGAATCAAATTGAGGCTGTCCGCGGCGAGACTGTGGCAGTTGACCACGGCTTCTCTATTCATCCGCCAAAAAAAAAGAATAAATAAGATTATAGTAAGTAATAAGCATATAAGTAGTGTATAAAGAATAAACGGTAACGAAATAAGTGACACTCTAGAGTCTAAATAATTAATCAGTTATAAGTTTATGCATCATAGGAATCTGTGACGGTACCCTAGCTCTGCCAGTTCGGAATTGCTGACGACCAGCTTCAGGATACTCGAGGTCTTCATCGTCCAGCTGTCGCCAGCGTCTCCTCATGCGGCCTCGTATCAATTCCTCATCTCGCCTGGCCTGCGGAGTACGTTAGAACACGTTAGTTGCAATGTTAAATATAAATGTCTAAGATTTGTAACTTACTCCATCTTCACCATGTCCCCGCATGAATCTTTCGAACATGTGAGGTGGGTATCGCGGAAACTCCTCCGGGTCACTTCCAACTAGCTCCTCGTCGGAATCGCTTCGTTCACCCTCAGGAGCGTCGACGTAACTCACCATAAGCTAGGGGTGCATTAAGATTAACTCAGTCAATTTAGTTTGCATCCCTTCAATATTTTTACCGGCAGAGGTCCTCCCCTCATGCGCCACAGGAATTCTCCGGCGTTGATAACTCCTGTGTTGTAGAGCATGGTCGCATTCGCAATCTGGGTGTTCCGACATTCAGTATTCGAGGCGGATACCCCTTGTTCTGCGCCTGTCGAAGGACATCATCTGGTCCTGCTGAACACGAAGTTGATCCTCGTATCTGATAAGGCGCTCTGCATTAGAGGGAACGGTAAGAAACAACAGGTTTGGGGTCACTAATAAAAAACTTGTAATACCGAGAAATTTCCAGAAGTTTGGATGATGTCCCCCAACGAACTGGGTGAACCTTCTGTTGAACGCCTCCAAGTTGTTGTTGGTCCGAACAGGGGAGTCGAACACGCTGAAGGAGGTCGCCCTTGCTCGGACCACCCAAGTTTGCTCGACGTAGTCGAGAAACCGCCCGGCTCTGTCCCGTGTCTCTCCGCGCTGGAGTCCTTCGGCGATGTGGCGAATTCTAGAAAATCCGTCAGCTATACCTCGAACCGGAAGCAGTGCCAAAGCTATCGCCATCCGGACGATTGATTCACCCTCGCTCTCTGCAGTTGCGCGACGCTCCACAAGGTGAAGCCGGCGTCCGCGTTTCCAGAGCGCCTTTAATGAAAAGAGTCCATTCAGTAGTCCATTTTCCAGACAATCGAATTTTGAGTAGCTAAGTACACAAAAGGTGATTGTTTTACCTGAGCGAAATGAAACCAGCAGCCTCTTCGCCGTGCATTCGGAAATGCATTACTTAGAGCTCTACGTAGGGAAGCCTCGAAGTCGGAGAAGATCCAGACCGGTGTCATGCGGGACTCATCTCGGATGTAGTTAAAAATCTGCGAATATGCACCTTCTGTCTTCCGCGTCATTAACGCATACGCGAATGGGTATGCCTAATTCAGGAGAAATGTATTTAAAACAGATAGGAAAGATCTGGATAAAGCGTTTTACCTAATTGTCAAACACATAGTGGACCGTCAGAAGTTGCTTGAATGGACGGGGCACCACTTTGAAGGTGGCGTCTACGTGGTACGTTTCAACGGGCAATCGGCGAATTAAATCCAGTCCAGCCGGGCAAAGGAACAGCAAAGAACTTCCATTTTGATTCTCGAAGAAAGTTCGGTAAAACCGTTCTCCTCGAGTTGTTAATCTACAACGTTTTACAGATTAAACACGTTAAATAAATCTTGATATTATGTTTGCAGGATACCTGAAGCGATCAAGTTCTAGCAAAGTTTGGTTTGCTTCTTGTGCGTCAGTCGGTATCCTTGGTAGCCCGGCTCGTCTAGCGTTTTCCATAGCGGGACGCACGTCTTCGTACGTCAGATTTGCTTGGGGATACCTAAGGAACGAAAAAAAAAATGTATCACTTTAAGAGTTAACCTTGAGTAGGACAGTAACGAGGTTTACCGCGTCCTTTCTTCTTCGTAAATCTCCGATAAAGCCCTCGCTTCCACTCGCGCCCTCTTCTTGCATTCGTCGACGAGAATCCGATTGTGGATGTCGGCACCGTCTCCATTGTGATTATGCTGGGAACCAGCATTACCTCGTTCGTAACTGTTCCCAGAGATAATCACTCTGGCTCGACACCCCAAGCTGTCTGACTGCGTACATCTCAAGTAAAGCCGACCTCCATTGCGATGGTCGACGCGGTAAGTGTATCCTATATATTGAGTACAAAGCAAGATGATGTTTAATCACTTATAATGAATGCATTTTCATTATTTGGATTATATAGAACAATTTAAACATACATACCATCTTCGCGGTTAGCTAGAACCCAGGCCCCAGCACGAATCCCGGGGACGAGCTGAAAGGGTAGTTCCGGTCCTTCCCCATCTTCTACGGCAGCCTCCCCGTTCGGATTAACATTATTTTCCATATTTTGCTATCAAGACAATGACCAATATCAAGAAAGTTGAGAATAAGCTTGATTTGTTTTTTTGTGTGTTTTTTTTTGGCGGATTGCAAAGATAGTTCTGATACTTTCTGATAGTTCTGAGACAAAATTTACTGATTAATTACTTTGAACGCGCAGAAGAAGTGCATCCGCTGCCTAGAGCAGTCTTCAGCATACTAACTGGATCTGTGCAACTCCCAGATTCACCTTCTGCAGCCAGTGTGAGCTCCAACCTGAAGACCCGGCCGCATGGAAGGCCTCTTGCAGCCATTGGCTGAAGCCAGCTTCCTCTTCCAGATACCTTCTGCACCCAGTCGGAGCTCCAACCTGGAGACCCGGGCCGCACGAGAAACCTTTAACCAATGTGATCTGCAACAACGAGACGATCGAGTTTAAGCCTCATCTCTCTTTTCAACAAGGTTCAAGGTTATGGTTTTCATCTATAACGTGATGAGAAAATTCTCCCATCGGTTTACGCTATCATTTCCAGACGACTGATTGATTTCGCCCACCTTTTCTCTAGTTGTTCCCTCCATCTTTCCCCATGAAGTATTTATCCGTTTTTCAGATCTTCTCTATCCGCTTCCGACTGAAATATCTATCTCGTGGATGCTTCTTAAAAAAAAATATTCCAGTATACTACTGCAATCGAACCTGAGGACCTGGGTTTCACTCATAGACGCCATATTAACTGCGCCACCTATTTTCTATGAAGAGTTGTTGTACAAATCGAGATAAAATTTGTATAAGTTGTGAATTTCCATTTCTAGTTCTTTCTAGTGATAGTGTATGTTGTGTTACAACATGTTCACACCATGTTACACATGTTTCCCAACATAGACCTACGTGATAATAGGCTTATGACAACCCCTTCGTCCTGCACCGTCCCTCTCTCTTCTCTCTGCCACTTCTCTCTCCCGTCTTCACGCCAGTGTACTTAAGTGTTCAGTTTTTGAACAAGGCAGATTAGTCGAATACATAGTTGTCACCTAAGCGCTCTTGTTTACTCTCTTCTATTTCGTTAACAACCCTAAAGTTTGTCACAAACGCACGGTCAAAGGAATATTAATTCTAATATATTACAATTGTATGATAAAATATACGATTTAGTAAACTACAAATCCTCAATAGTACATCTACATGAAACGTATTCCTTTTTCTGTTTTCTTTATACTAGTTAAAAGTTTAATTTAAGTAGTAGAGAATTTTCCCTATTGCTGTCTTGGCGCCAAGCTCACAGGAAGTCTTGAACTGACCAATGAGAGCCCGTCTTCTTCGTAACCACAACCGCCATTTTCAGTCCGCGCGGTCGTGCCTGATTCCAAGTCGCCGAAGGACCGGTGAAAATTTAAACGGAAATTGGCAAATTTATTGGCCGTCCAGAAATTTGGATTTACTTTAATCAAGTTTGTACTCTACTGTTCTTTTTTAAAACGTGGTCTTCATGATGAATTGTGTGACAGCTATTTTCAGATACTGGCGTTGCAACCAAACAGCAGTTGTGGCACAATACTGAAGGTGGACATGCAAAGATACTCGACTGGATTTCCGTAAAGACTGCAAAATCGTCATTTCCGTAGCAGTTGAAACACCTTTTCATGAACATCTTCGTGCTGGCTGCTGCCATCACTTATTACATTTGTTAACTTAGCGTCTCTAAGTTCAGCAAAAAGCTGCGCTTTTCGATTATGTCCTGTTGTACTGAAAATAAGGACATCCAGTTGTATCGGTAAGTGCAGTTCAGGTTATTTATGGTCCATAATAAATCTCGTCCCTTGTTCGATCAGTAATGTGGACACTGTTGTACCAAGTAGCCGCTGGCTAATAAATCGCCACCAGGCTGTGCAGCGACTAGCAACGGGACCATGCTGCAGAGTGACTCCCAATATAACTGAGCAATGAAGCGACTAAAAACAAGACCTAGCTGCTGATGCTGACAACGGTAAGGACCGAGCTGTCGATGCTGATATGATCAAGACCGAGCTGCCAATGCTGACAACGATCGAGACTGACTTGCCGTTGCTGACAACGGTAAGGACCGTGCTGTCGATGCTGATATGATCGACACTGACTTCCTGATGCTGACAAAGATTGAGACTGACTTGCCGATGCTGACAACGATAAGGACCAAACTGCCGATGCTGATACGATCGAGACCGAGCTGCCGATATTAACAGTAATTAACCACCAGTCGTTTAATTAATACTAGTTTTCAGTGTTGCCTAAAAACAATGGAGGCCTGAGATATTAAATTTTTGTTGGCTGATAATATTCCATTTTCTTTCGCTTGATTACAATAGCAAATAATTATTAAGTTCTGAGTACTTCCCGTTACGTTTATTTTCCAGTAGTAAATTAAACATTTTTGTTACAGGTCAGGTTCAGCCGGCCCTCAGATCATCACGGACAGTACTTCTCACTACCTTTTCTGGTGGTGTAAAGCCGAAATCCGCTGTTAGGCGTCTAGGATCTCTTGGGTGACTGGGTGCTGGTATCTAGGATCTCTTGGGTGACTGGACGCTGGTATCTAGGATCTCTTGGGTGACTGGATGCTGGTATCTAGGATCTCTTGGGTGACTGGATGCTGGTATCTACGATCTCTTGGGTGACTGGACGCTGGTATCTAGGATCTCTTGGGTGACTGGACGCTGGTATCTAGGATCTCTTGGGTGACTGGATGCTGGTATCTAGGATCTCTGGTTTGATTGGACGCTGGTATCTAGGATCTCTGGGGTGACTGGACGCGAGTATTGAGAACGTTGCCTCCCATGTCATTAAACAATGCTGCGGTAGAGAAATGAATGTATAAATTTTGCTTAGAAAAATGAATAAAATGCGGCATAGGTGTTTGTGTTTCTTTTTCTTTCTGTACTAGAAGCCCATTAATTCTACTTCAAAGTAAACATCTTTGTCTGTCGTAGTTAAAACATTATGTCTAGTCTTATAAGTGACTAACATTCAGATTTGGCTGCAGAATGTCTTGAATAGGTACCGGCCTAAGTAATGTCCCAGCCATTGGCATTTTCCTTTACACTTAAGTATTTCAACTGAAAGGTCATGATATTCCTGTTTGCATCCCTATACTTTATTTGATCAGTTATTCTGCGTGGTGTGTGCCCTTCCGCTCAGATACTAAGTATAGCGCCTGTGTTGGTGAAGTGTCAACAAAGAACACGTTTTCGCAACCCAATATTACAATAACAACGGTAAACAAAAAGTTTTCCTGCAATATTTCGCCAAATATTACGAAAAACGCCATCTATGTGTAAACTTACCAACTATTTTGGTTTAGCTTCTGTGCTCCACCCACTGCGGTTTCAGCCCCGTCTTCGTCCTGTATTGCCCCACCTTTAAGGGCGGAGCCTTGTCGCGTAAACTTTTCGCGCAAACTCTGTTTTGAGATCTAAATTTCGCGTTAATTCGAAACGTCATTTTTCGAAGATTCGCGGTAATCATTTTCTCGGCAACCAGTGATCCCTGAAAAACTTTAGCGAGTCGACAGCGTCAGAGAAGCAAACGACGAACTGTCGCGTGATCCCAATAAATAGCTAATAATAAATAATAAAACCTAATAAACTGAAGTTGCAGCTACTCCAAACGACTTTCAGTCTAGTTAACACAGTAGTTACTTGGTATTTATGTTAAACAGACCGGTGTGTTCAAAGGTTTCAAACCTGTGTCGCAGCAAAATCTCATGCGAATGCAAATAGCGTAATCTTGATTAGCAAGCTGACGAGTAGAAGACCCGGCAGCGGCTGAATTTCTAGTCACAGACTTGTAGTTAAACGACTGGATGGTTCATGAAGTATCGTTCAAGTACTGCAGACATACTGATCAGAAGCTTCAACATTATTCGAACTTAATTTAATTAAAATTCAATCTACTTTAATACGTGAATTTCGAGATTAGTATAATCAGAACAACGGATTTGTCTTGCTTTGATCTTCCAGGATCGAAACATGTTAGCTGTTGTTGTTACTACACAAGCTGAAAACTCTCTGTTGTTGTACTCATGTCCAGATAAACTATTGCCTTTAATAAATGTTAATATCTGAGTTAGATATAATTAATATGATTTACTGTGTTGTCCATTGTTGGCACCGCGGATGATGGGACAGGATCGGAAGCTCCGGAAGTGACAGTGAATCCACTGAACAAACGGCCGTTCAGATCCGGTTAATTCAGAATGAACGAGTAGAAATCAAGTTTAAAATATTTCATAATTAGTTATAATAATGATTATTATACAAATATTGATCTACCCGGATTTGGCAGACGTTGGAAGAGCATTTCTTGACGATGAAGTTGCACTGGGCTATTTGGTTGTAGGTTTGAACTAGCACCTCCCGGATTCTGCTAGTACGAACAGTTTAGGTTGGACGTTTGTCCATAAATTGTGTAAATAACTATAATGGAACAAATGATAGCATGTATAATCACTAATAAGCTACATTTATAATAACTAAAGTAGCTAGGAACTTACAATCACAGGGAAAAAAATACTTGGTAGCTATTAAAATACACACAGATAGTGCACATTTTCAGTAATTTATTATAGTTGGTGTAGTTGTTATAAATTAAATAATATAACTTAGTCAGAATAAATCATAATTAATCAATTAGTTTATACATTCAAGCGAGGTAATCTTTATAGTGTCGTTGTACTTAAATTTAACTATTTTCTGGTTTAATTTTAACTGATCAATTGTTTATAGATTTATAACAATTTGTGAATATTTACACATGATTTGAAATTTTATTATTACATGAGAGTTTTATAGACAGTTGAAATTTATAATTAATTGATGTTGAGGAAGCCGCTGGTTGAGATGCACAAGTTGTAAGCAAGTGGTAGAGAAATGGATGTGTAAATTATGAATTACCCCATAAGAAAATTAATGAATGAAATACGGTTTAGGTGGTTGTCTTTTTCCTTTTTTCTGTGCTTAGAAGCAAGGGGTCCTAAACTCTGAGGAAAAGTGTACGAAGATTATTTGATAATATATGATCACGCGGGGATAACATGGAGATAACGGGTTGATAACAGCGATAACATGACCTAGGTGTACGAAGATTATTGGAAGTTTCGGATCCCTTGCTTAGAAGCTTCCTAGTAACTCCACTTCAAAGTAAACATTTTTTGTCTGTCGTAGTTAAAAATTGTGTTCAGTTATTCAGGTGATTTTTCGATAACCGGTGATCTAATTGTTGCATAGAACTTGTACTCTTTAAGGTAATGCAGGCAACCGTGAAAAGGTACTGTAAAAGGGAACTGAAAAGCGACGAAAAGGCACTGTAGTGGTGTCTTTTTGCAGTGCTTTACACGGTCTGAGACACCATTGAGCGAAACCCATTTTTACGTAGGTAAAAGCTTTGGTATGAAACAAATCGTTATCCCAGTTCCATTGTCCCTCTTTTTAACTGCGAATCCTACTTCGTATCTGGTGCAACTGCTTGCATAAATTGTAAAATCAGTGCTGATTTATGCGTTTCAAATATCACATTTACATCACAGACTGTGGTCCCTGGTTATGTTAAATACAAGAAAAAGCATACAAGAAAGCCCATATGTGCAATGCTCGCAAGAGCTATGGGGTGCAATGCTTTCAGTTTTATTGTCAAAAAACATATCATTCGCATTTTCAATACAAAGACGATTACTTCTTGGCAAACGAAATTTTCATAGCGTTCGTGGGGGTGATCTTGAAACCCTGGAGTGCTTCTTTGGCCGCTGCCGACTGCAGTTCGTTCTCAAACTCGACGAAAGCGATATCGTGACGACCAGGAACCAAGCGGACTTCCTTAAAGCCGGGGAACCTGTTATTCAGGAATGAAAAGGTGAAACAAGTGGAATAAAACTAGTGTTAAGATAACTAACTGATTGAACAGCATGGATAACATCATCTCGTTAGTTTCTTCTGGCAAGTTGGTCAAGAAGAGAATCTGGTTAGGAGGCTGCTCAGGAACTCCACCTAAACGAGATTATATTTTATGTTCTAAAGGTGAAATAATATATGAAAACGATAACTTACCAGCTCCGTATCCGAACGGAGCAGCTCCTTGGCCGTAACCTGCAGCAGCGGCAGCAGGTTGTTTGTTTTCCTTCTTCTTTTTCTTCTTGGCCTCGCCTTCTGGTTTCAGTCGCTTTGGGCGTTCCTGGAAGGTTCCCTTCATCTTGGCAATGATGTCTGAATCGCTCTTCGAGTACTGGATTCTCTGTAAAGATAACAATCAAGTTTTAAAAGGCTGGCGTGCGAAACGATAATGAAACGATAGCAAACGAAAACTTGTCAGCCCCCCATCAGACCACGGGCCACGACGGAGGGTGCCATTTATTCTTCAACGTTCTCCATGAGAAGAACTGAGCGAGCAAGGATAGGGTTCATCATTTTTAAGAGTTGTTCAATCTGCGTTTTTGGTAAACATCCTAGAAAAACGAATGATGGCTCTTACCATGGGTTTGTCGTAAAACGGGAAACCCTGCATGGCGCGTAGTGCGTTTGTGGCACTGCTGACTTCTTTGAAGACGACAAAAGCTTGTCCCCTCATTTTTAAGGTTTTCATGGCAATGATTTCCAGAATTTGTCCGAACTGCGAGAAGATGGCATAGAGCGACTTCTTGAGTTCTAAGTGGATTTTGAAAAATATCAACAGATTAGTTGTGTACGATTGTTTAAAATAGATTAATAATTTACCTTCTTTTTTGACTTTCTCATTTAGATTGTTAATGTAAATAGTGTGATTAGGACGCACATCCATTTTTAATTCGAATAATTCTTAGTCTGGGCTTTTGTTGATAACCGGCGTGGTGTAAGCGTTCCTGATGGGTGCAGCGTTGCCATATTTAATAGGTTTTTGAGTTTTCCTTTTTCTCCTAAAGATGGCACTGACTTCCCTTTTCCTTTCCCTTTTCTCTTAGTTCTTTTCCCCCTTTTCTCCCTCCTCCGTACTAGAATATGAAGCTACATTTCTGAGCTTCCCTTTTCTTCTTCCCTTATTTTTCCCTTTTACGGCCCTATTTTCCCTCTTTTCTGGGGATTTCCCTGCAAAGTAGAAGAACTGATACTTTAAGTCGATTAAGACTTATATACCTATTTTATATTATTTTAAAAATTACAAATTAACTTATAACTTTACTGTTGACTTGATTACAATATTAAAATTTTCACGAAGATTTCCAACTCAAAACTTTGCATTTGGTTCTCTTTTATTTAATCGCTCAGTTTTCTTTCCCCGTTTCATTCAAACAACACAGTGAAATAGAAATAATAATTACGCAAATAATTTCGAAACTTGCTTAGCACAATCACCAACGGGATTGGCCAGCACTTCCTTACTTTTCACCAATCTAGGGATTTCTAGCGAGTGCGCCAGAGCCGCAACTTCCTCGTCTCCGACCAGTAGCGTCCCGAGCGAAACGAGACCCCGAAACAGGGCCTGGTCTTCAGTCAGGACCGAAAGCAGGGTCTGGAGAGACGAAAGCAGCTGCGATTTGGTTTCTATGGAAATCAGGGACGAAGCGTTTTCTTTCACCGAGACTACAATGTTCAGAATCACCGTGGCGCCCGCAGTTTGAACGTTTTTCCACTGTGAGTTCTGCTTGACCGAGTCCGGGCACTCGGCCAACACGCTAACCAGGAGTTGCAGGACTTTCTCCAGGTTGGAAAGTAACAACTCTTTGCCCTTCGGGTGAAGACAGAGATGAGTGAGGATCCGCAGACTCAGCATGGTGTTTGCAGCTCTTCCTGAAGTCGCAAGCTCGGTAAGAATTAACAGCAAATGCTGAGCTCCCGCGTTTTTAAGTATCAGTTCAGATGGTTGAGGTTTTCTAAGGGCCAGCCGTAAGATGTCAAGAACAGGAAAAATAAAATCTGTAAAAAAAAAGTCATCAGTGTTAGAGATAATAATAATAATAATATAAATGTTCTTAATTAATATAACTGCGCTATTAAGATACAGGAGTAACATCATTTATTTATATGCTAACCAATGTATAATCTCTATTACTGTTACAATTAATGATTATTAGTTATATTTAATATATTAATGTAATATATAGTTGAATTATCATATTTATTATTACTTTTATTTTTCGTTTTTCGATTAAATTATTTCATTTTAATTATGTTGTTTTAATAATTAATCATTTTGAATCAGTGAATATACCTGGTGGCCACTGAAGAAGAATGGGAAGCGATGATAGGTTAGCTTCAGTGCAGTTATCTGCTGTTGCTAACTGTCCGAAATTTGTCAAATCCTCGTCAGAAACGCGACAGTCCACATCCACTTTGCTGGTGTTGAACTCCTTCAGTTTACCTGTAATTAACATACATAATTAAAATCCACAATTTTGATAAAATATTTATAAAAGATAGAAATACCTTAATGTAAGTAATAAACATTTAGAAGAATACTTTACCAATAATAGCGTCAACGTTCGCCTGGTCAAACTTTAGGCACGTCTTCTGCGGTGTGAACTCGGTCGGTGAGACGGAAGTATTTGTCGCTCCGGCAGGGACGTAACGTCCAGCTCCAGTGAACGGGTCCACCCACCGCTTGGTGCCCCGGCAGATGAGCCCGATCCCTGAGGGACGTAACGCGCCGCGCCGGTAAAAGGGTCCGTCCCACTGCTTGTTCCCACGGCGGTAGAGCTCGATCCCTGAGGGACGTAACGCGCCGCCCCGGTGAAGGGATCGACGAACCCCGCGCTCTGGTTGCCAGCGTCGGCCTGCAGCTGTGGCTGGGCTCCTTTCGAATTGTCGATGATGAAGTTGGCGATTTGGTCCAAGTAGTACTGACTCAGGTCGTGCTTGTGAATAAATTTCTGTGCTGCCATCCAAGGGTCTTCTCCCACGTTGTAGGGAAGCTTTAAGGGAGGTTTCCCTCCTCAATGTCCACAGAAAAGACGAAATCATATTCCTTGCCCTCGTGAAGGGTCTTGCCCGAAGTTGCTTGCGAACCGCCAGCCGCTCCCATCACGTCGCCGACCTTCGTCCACTCATTAGTCGCAGTCGACCAGCTGTCCCAAAAATAATAATTGTGAACAAAATTATGAAATAGATTATTATTACATTAATAGTGCAGTACCGTAGTGTGTATTTATAGATAAACGAGTCCATATTTGAATTCCACATTAGTTTTCTTATTTCATTATATCATGTATTTACAACTATAGCTAGAACAGGACGTAATACCTGTAACAAGCGACAGAGTCGCCATGTCGAACTAATCGAGTTTGTCCTTCTCGATTTCCCGGTTCGAATAACGATTCGGGTCCAGGCAAACTGGAGAAAGCAAATTTAATTTAACATTAATAATATACATAAATTGTTATAAGCAATAGAAAAATACTCTGAGACTTTAACTCCTCCGAGTTCTTGTTGAGCGCTCAGTGTAGAAGACGACAGTTCTTTTTCGTAGTTCTCGAGAACATCGGACGGTGCATAGCGGTCGGGATTTTTTGTGAAGACACGGACAAGTCCATCACTAGGTTTTAAAAAAAGAATTTTAATAGCATTATCATCAAACAAATAATAAAAAATTTATAAGTATAAAAATATTATAATAATATAAATAATTAAGATAATTGAAATATAAATATAATAAAGATAAATCGATAAAGTGAAAGAGCTAAAAATTAACCTGCTTCCAGTAACTACATCCCCGTTTTCCAGGACCGCGACACTCCAGATACTCTGAGCGGGAAGAAAAATCACTTGGTCCTGTTCTGAAGGATTGTCCAGTTTCCAGATCCTCAGGGAGCGATCCTCCCCGCAGCTGACGAAACCCAAACCGTCGGGCATCATCGACAGACTGGGAAAAACGAAAAAACTTTTCATTAAATAACTATAATCGTTTTAAATGGTAACTAACTTTACCTGTAGATGTAATTTGAATGGCCATAAAACGTTGAAATGCAGTTTCCACTGCTTAAATTCCATAAACGAACTGAAGCGTCGTTAGCTGCTGACAAAAATGTCTCAGAGTTAACGATAGCCAGAGCTCGGACGCAGTCCGTGTGGCCGCTGAATGTGTGGACGGTCTGGTTTCCCCTCCACAATTTGATGGACTTGTCCGCAGATCCTGTCAAAACGAGAAGTTCTGGTCCCTCGACAAGAGCCACGGCCCAAACGGCTGCTGAATGGCCGTTAAGCGTCAAAGTGCAGCTTTCATTTTCCCAGATTTTAGCCGATTTATCCCAGGAGCCGCTGACGAAAACCCCAGACTTAGAAACGGCTAACGTGCAGACTGACAATGACAGAAAAGTTCAAAAATATTAATTTAAATTGTCTATAAATCTAGGTTATTGAAATATTTGGTTTAGCTTAATGTTAAATGAGTAAATAACACTGAACAATGTAACGAGCTACGAGTAATTATGTTAAATTAACATTAAATATGTTTACACACGATTGACACCTGTATCGGAGTGTCCGCTCAACACTGCGGAAGGCGAAGAACTTCCGTTGTAAATTCGTATCTTGCCGTCCTGGCAGCCAGTAAGAAATCCATGCTCGAGCGGGACGGCCGCGTAGACGAACCCCTCATGTCCCAAAAGAGTCTGGGCTACGACAAATCCATTCCTTTATTCCAGAATAAACGATAGACATCAGTTTTAACTTAGAAATGAACTGAAATATGAAATTAAATTTATTTTACCCTTCGGGCATCCAGAGCTTTACGGAACGGTCTCGAGATCCGGAAATTATGTTACCCTCCGAAGTGACGGAAACGCAGCGAACATCTTTTGAATGTCCGGGCAAAGTGCAGCGTAATTTGTATCCCGCAGTCTTCATTGTTTAATTTTCTGATTTGTTTTTTTCTTGTCTTCGTTCTTTTGGTTACTAAAATAAACAAACATTTACAACTTAGTCGGTTTGTTAATTTTTGATACTATCAAAAATTACAACAGCTTGTTTTACGGCGGTTTATTTAGTTAAGAAAGAAAATCACGCCTTAAAAATTTCATTATATAGTACGTTAAAAGTATTGTGAATAATGAATTATAGAAATGACATAAAATGAAACAAAAACAATGAATTTACCGAAAATGTCTCGGAAAATGACAAGTTGAAATCCTACTAAAAGGCTATTGCCGATTAGTGCAGTGGCGCTAATACAAATAATTTACATTCCGTAACAGTTTATATTAAAATAAAATATAATTTAATGACTCGCCATAATAAAATTTTATAATCTTAAAATATTATTGTAATGGAATTTTTTATATAAAATGCAACATTTGTCTGGTAATGATCTATAATTTAATTATATTATATATTTTTATGGGACAATTTTTGCATGCAAAATTAAGAGTATTTGTGGAGTACTGTCTTATTTATTTTAAATATACTTCATGGCAATGTTATATGAACTAAATGATAGCATTAACTTTTATTAATATTGAATCCAAGTACCGAACTAAACCAAAATCAGTGCTAAATGTTTCACTTTCAGAGTTCCCAGTGAAAAATCTTAATTTCTTAATAAAATTCCCTGAGTTTTCCCTGACAATTTTTCCAGTTTTCCCCTGACTTTTTAAACGCATTATATTTTCTAGAAGTTATTCATTAAAGGCTTGAGCAAAGGTTAATTGAAACTGAGTGGAATGGCAACTCAAATTCCCTGACCTTTTCCTCATTTATTACTGGTTCCCTGATGTTTCCCTGTTTTCCCTGACTTTTCCCTGATTTCCAGGTCGGTGGGAACCGCAGCTTTAACTGCAAATTAAATCGATCTTGCCGTACCTAATGACGGCTAATAACTAGTGAATTTCCCGGATATCCGGATAATCCGGATAATCCGGATACAAAAATCGTATCCGAATAGTAAAATTTGATATGAAGGGATTTTTCCCAGCAAGATTTTTAAATTTAAACGTAAAATAATACACTTGACATTGTAAAGTTACTATTCCAAAGAAACCAAGACGTATATAATTAGCTTGTTTAGTACTTGTGTCGGACTTGGGCTTTGCTTAGAAGTTCCTGAATTTGATATTACTTGCCCAGCTTTATATGAATTATCTATAGTAAGCGATTCTACTGGATAAGTTAAGAAGTACGAAGAAAGAAGTAAGTGATAAGACTGAAAGGAATAGCTCCATTACGGTTTACGTCAGGGTCAACATTGATTCCTCTTAACCAAGATGCTGGAGAATGTTACAGTCAAATTATCGGATATTCAAAGCAATGTTTCTCTCATTCCTCTTAAAATTGTTGAAACTGCTGGAATGACCCTTCATTTTCCAAGAGTTGACTCCAGAAACTATGGGTAAATCAGGCTAGGCCTTATGTGTGAACGCCAACAGAACCGAGATGCATTTTATTTTTTGTTCTGTGGGCCCAGGGCCGGATCTGAGCCTATCTAGGCCTATGGCTTAAAGCTGAAATGGGTCTACTAGATACTTAAAAAAAAAAATTCATCAACATGTCAAGTCTAGCAGTTTAGCGGGCCTATAGACCTTATTCCAAAAAGGCCATTGTAGACCATCCCCTCTACTACGGACGCTCGTGTAAAATAACTTTGTCAATGAATCGACTTGAAAATATGTCTAAAAATCGTCAAAAAATCTGAAAAACACTTTGATACCCCCAAAAATTAAAAAATTTAATAAACTGATTTAATATAAGTGTCCGCTATAGTGAGGTGCGCGTTTGGAATGGGCCCTATCCATGTCCGGGCCTGTGGGCTCGTCGCCATCAATGCTTCCACTTTGCAGGGAAATTCCCTCAAATAAGGAAAATGGAGAAGAGGGAAAAGGGAAAAAAGAGGATAAAGTGAATCTACAAATGTAGCTTTACTCTGTGGCACGGAGTGGGGAAAAAGGGAAATTGATATCTTCAAGCGGAGGGGAAAAAAGGGAAAAAAGTGGAAGCACTGGTCGCCATACTGGCCCATAGGGTAAGTCCGGTACTGTGTGGGCCTTTATGGATAAAAGTTCCTAGGAAAAGGCCAAATGCGACAAATGTTGAGGGTGAATTACTCGGAGCAGAATTCACCTGGAGCTGCCTCCGACCGCTTGACATTATGAATGACAAAAATGTTTTGAGCAAGTTTTTGGGTTAAGTGGATAAGTAAAATCTGGGGTGTAGTTACCAGCGAATCGTATTCAGCGTGAACAAAATATTATTTACTACATTTAAAAATATGTCGGATATCCGGATAATCCGGATAGTAGGCGTTCGGATATTCGAATAGTTTTTTTTTTTGCTATCCGGGAAACTCACTACTAATAACTATAATACTATAAAATGTGACTTATCCTCCTCTCATAATGAAGTACAATAAATACTGAAATTCATCAAGTTTTAATTGCTAATAAAATAAAGACGGTAAATACTTTCCGAAATATATTAACGAGGACTTGTACGAAATCGGGCAACAACACACCAACTGGGATAAGGAAGCTGAGTCAGACAATTTTCCTGTACAAGTTATACAAAAAATCTTACAAAATCTACAGATTCCTCGTCCGTACATAAACGCCATTACAACAAAATTTAATTAAATTAATTTCATTACTCCAGAAAACACGAGTAAAAAGGTGGAGGAAATACGAAAATCTCATCACAAAAAAACCATTGGTGGACCTTTTTAAATTTTAGCGGGAAATCAAAAACCATAAATTAATTCATTTTTCATGGAGGAGAAGAGTCAGGTACTCCCAGTTTTCTCATTGGTTGATTGGCAACATTAGCACCCCGCTTTTACTGCGGTCGAAAAGCTGCACTTTGGAGCGAACCGTTCCCTCGCAGACTTTCAAGCCGCTTTTGCCGGGCTTCGGTTTAAGCCGTGATGATATTTTCGCCTGCTGGTTGTGAGCCGGCCCACGCTCGAAATAGTTCACCAGATGTCGAATGTCCCTGTTATCGACATTTTCCGCCGTCAAATCGCCCGAGCTGTCGGTAAAAGTTGACGGGGACCTCCGGAAGCGACTCCACGATGCGTACGGATCGTCAATATCACTGATGGTCGAGCTGCCGAAGTGGGACGACGCCGTCTCGTCAAGCGACAGCGAGATGTCGCTGCGTTCCGCGTCGCTGACGCTGAAAAATCCCGATTCGCAGGACCCTCGTCGCACCAGGGGCGGAGTTTTGGGACGCCGCATCTCGCCGAGGGCCCAGTCGTCTTGGGCGGCGAACCGTGAGGTGAACCGGTCAGGGTTGAGGAGCGGAAGGGCCTCGACGGCTCGGCGCGGGGAAGACGGTGACGATGGAAGTGAGCGCGAAGGATGACGAGTTAATGTCTGAAGACCGGTAGGATTTTTTTCCTGCAGGAGAGAGGCCGGGATTGGCCAGGCCAGCTCGCAGCACGAAGAGAAGACGTTCCTGCGGCCCGTGTCTAGGATCTTTCGTCCATGCTATTGGAAAAATATAATATAATAATATAAAACAGAATGTCCGATAAAAATAATTTACAGTTTTATTAAATCTCTATTAAATTCATTCAATTTATTTAATTACAATTATCTATGAAACCAATGATTTCTAGTTTTAGTGACTTACGAAACTATAAGAATTTATCATTGCTAAATTTTTATTACTTTACTATTCATTAATCAGTAACACATTTAAACTAACTATTACACTAATTAAAAATTTACTATTTAACAGGGATGGTTAATAGATTTTAACTTAAATGACCTTAAAGCGCTTAAGCGTGGCGAACGGATTCTGTGCCGTGTTGTTCGGCTGATAGTGCGGGTCTTCAGCAGACATGGCCTGTCCAATATGTTTAGCCGTGATCGCGTAATCAGGGGCTTGAATGCAGGATCCCCTTCTCCTGGGATCACAGGTCCAGGACAGGGGTTTCCAGGACTGGCCACATAACGACAGCGCGCCTTTTCGCTGGGCGAATTGCCGGCCACCAGATAGACGTCGTCAAGCTTGATTCTTGATTGGCTGGTCTTGGGAATCCCTGCTTCTGATTGGAGGAGCACCTTGAGATCCCCGACGATATTGTCCAATGAGGGACGTTTACTGGGGTCCATCTGTTCGAATAAAAAAGTTAAGGGGCTCGTATAAAACGTTATGAATCGTAATGGAAGATACGTGGCAGCAGGAAAATGCCAGTTCCAGGAATTTCGGTGGGCAGGAAGGACACATTTCGCTGAAGACCAGGTAATCGACTCCGAAGTTATGGGTACGAGGCATCACGTCGGGATCGGCACTAATCCGACCAATCAGCTCGCACAGAATGATCCCGTAAGAGAAGAGATCTGATCTCTGGTCGTACCATTCGCCTCGTAAGCATTCAGGAGACATCCAATAAGGCGATCCCACTGTGGGAAGCCTGTACAACGACCTGCAATTCACACACACATGAAATTACACAAAAATTCGTTCACTATTATTATGAGATAGTTACCGAGGATCCGGAATTTTAGCAGCGAGTCCCAAGTCTCCGACAACAGCAGTCAGCTCTCCAGTAATATCGTTCCGCTTCAGTAAAACATTCTGGAAAAATTCCAAATTAAGTTAGAAATTTTAGTACCGTAAATATAATAGATTTTAAATAAATTATGTATATTACTTATATTTTATGAATAATTCCGTAATTCAAGATTATTTCTATAAAATAAATTACACTTAATATCGTATAATTGTGTAAATATATTAAATGCAAATTAATTTAATAATTTTGAATTAAGGTCTCTTAAAGTATAGTACAGTGGTGAGCAAAAAAAACCTCCCTCAACTAGAATAGAGACTGGCGCTTTTGTCTGACCTTGTCTACTACTATAGCTATCAATCGAGGTCAAAACGAGGTCAGTGGAAGCTTAAGCAACGTTAGGTCACTTTAATTTTCATCCTTGTTAACCATTCGACTGCTATAGTAGTAGACAAATTCACACAAAAGCGCCAGTCTTTATTCTAGGTGGGGAGGTTTGTTTGCTCACGACTGTACATTTAAATAGCACTCTATTGTTAATAACATTACTTATATTAAATAAAGAAGTAATAAGTAAGGATAATTTCTATAAAATAACTTATTACATCATATCTTGATAAATAATGATTATATATTATAAACAGATGATTAAATTTAATACTTTGGAAGTGAGGTCTCTGTGGAAGAATCCTTTGCTGTGCAGATAGCGTAGTCCTTCCGCAATATCCAGCGCTAATTTGATCCGCAGATTCCAGGCGAGTTCTCCGGGACTGCTGATAAGCTGCTCCAAGCTGCCTCCATTCATGTACTACATAAAAATCAAAGTTAATTGATATTTCAAAATAAGGATCCTGAAAAGTACCTCCGTAAGAGCGTGTAGCTGGCCTCCGTGCACGCAAGCGCCCATAAACCTGGAAAAACACAAAATATTAATAATAATAATAATAATAATATTAGACAATAGTTTGAGACTATCGAACTATTTTTCAGGTCTAATAAAAGTCTCGGGGTAAGGGGAAAAGCGTGGGAGAAAAATTCACGCTTTCTCCACTCGGTCTCAATTCTCAAAATATTCACACACACAAAAAAAAAAAAAAAACAAAGAGTAAAGAAAAAGAATTCAAAAAATCAGTTCAATCCTATTGGCTGTTCGATGGACCAATCGATTCAATTGTCAACATCTGGCCTCACAAACAGTGGCCAATCACCTGACGTCACGTGATTCCTAACATATGGAGCTGAAATAGTTTGATAAAATAAATTTTTCGACCGCGTAGAGAGTAACGGTGTCCCCCATAAAAATCTAAGGCAAAGAAATTTTGAAATTAACGAAATTTGTAATGGTTTTTTTTACTTGAGAATATTGGGGTGCGATAGCTGCTTCATGAGTTCGACTTCTCGAAGCATGTTTAAACGGTTAGAAGCCAGAAGATTCATTTTTAAAACCATCACCTCGCCGGTCGTCCTATGCTTCACCTAGAAAAATTCACAAAAAATAGAAGAAACTATTACAAATTTATAAATATATTAATTTTATCTTCATAAAGCAATAAAAGTTTTGTTTTTTGGAAGGTCTCTTGCATGGCTAAGCAGCTTTAAACGTGAAATAAAAGCTACCCAGAAAGATACAAAGCAATCAGACCATAAAAGCGATAAAAAGTTTTAATTTTATCTCATAAAATTTTGATATTTTTCTTCGGAAACTGGTTTGAGTCGTTTATCAAGGCAAGGCGATGTAGATAAACTAACGCAAACTGATAAAAATTAAGAAATAGCAATTTTTTCATACTTTGAAGACTTCAGAGAAAAATCCCGAGCCTATGGGTTCGCAAGTGAAGTCGTCCAGCCGGTTGAGATTAGAGACGGCGTGCAGTAAGGCTTCGCACGACGAGACGGGACGAGGCTTACGGTTCCCGCTGGCCCGCAGAACTGGGTCATCTGGTAAATCAAATCAAAAATTATTGATTGACCTTTTAAGGTTTCTTCCTCCCAAGTTTTACCTTTCCACGTGACAGGAAGCTCTTTAACGACTGGACTGTTCATTGCATGGCTCGGCCGACTGCTGCAGGACGCATAATGCAATCAAGCGATCACTGTCTGACCTGCGAGAAGTCACAGAACCTGAAAACGTTAGTGAACACTTGTTTGATCACGGATAAACGCTGCCCACACAAACGTTACAAGATAACGCAAGGCTCACTGATAAGATTACGTCAACCCGGAATCTAATCAATTTTTACAGTAAAAAATTGATATTTTTGACACGATTTAACATGAAACAGTAACGATTGATTAACGATCCATTATTTTTTTTTTTTACCTGCGAATTGACGTGAAGGTATATAGCAGCTATCTTAAAAACCAGTTTCTTTATTGCGCAAATATGGCAAAAGCTAAAAGAAAAATCATAAAATGCGTACAAGTTGTGTGTACACAACTGGTTTTGAACGAAGCAAACAACTGAAAGGCAAAAGGCAAAACCAAAAGAGGATCAAACCCAAAAGCTGCACTCGATTTGCTCGATCACTCGACCGGTATCAGCCACAAGGCGGGGCTTGCGACTTGCTTGTTTGTGTGGCGCACTATCGCCATCTAGCGGTGAAAAATTGAACTAATTGCCAGATATAGTCTATTATTATTTAAATATATCATAGGGTGCCTCTCTATAGCGGACGCGGTTACTAAATCAAATTCAAGGAATTTTAAAACTTTCTTTACACCAAAATGTCCGTATATTTTTTTTCGTGATTTTTAGAAATATTTTCAAGTGGAAATTTTCAACAAATATATTTTTTACGTCAGTCCGTAGTGGAGGGGTTGGAATATAACAGAAATATTTTAATTCATTAATTCGTAACATTTTATTACGTAAGTACGTAATAGAATTTAAATGTATTTAATTCCTAGTTCAGTATACAGAAGTAGTTTTAGTTTAAAATACGGGCGAGAATACTGTAAATATTTAAATGCAATTAAATAAGATGGAGCTTTCTCTTGAGTAATCCATCTGGACTGCTATCAGACTAGAGTGGCTCTTTGAATAAATGACGAACGCCAGCCGTACGGTGAAGTTACAGTCTTTCTAATTATCTATTTTTACTTGAACAAAATTAATATAAAACAACTAGATAATACAAAATATCCAATAATCAACTTGATGATACAGGGTGTGCGTGTTTAGCTGTCAAAGTTGGTTTCAAGTGTTGTTGTTGTTGTTGCATGTTGTTGCCGGAAAGGATTTCGGGGAAAGGTTGTTGCTGTCTGTAGCTTCATATAGGAGAGAGAGAGCAAAACGTGTTGTTGAATAATATAGAAAGCTGCTTGGAGCGAGTAATTGATTGTTGGCCAGCAGCTTTTGTATTGGACTTAGAGCAGCAGCCACCAAACAAGTTGACAGGCACAGTATAAATATAAACAGTACAGAGGCTTTCCTACAGTGTTTCCACTTTGCAGGGAAATTCCCGGAAAAAGGGGAAAATGGGGTCTGAAAAGGGAAAAGTAAGAGAAGAGGGAAAAGGGAAATTCTAGAAGTACAGCCTGTATTCTAGCATAGAGAGCAAAAAGGGGGAAATGGGGTCTGAAAAGGGAAAAGTAAGAGAAGAGGGAAAACGGAATATCTAGAAGTACAGCCTGTATTCTAGCATGGAGAGAAAAAAGGGGAAAATGGGGTCTGAAAAGGAAAAAGTAAAAGAAGGGAAAAAAGGGAAAATCTAGAAGTACAGCCTGTATTCTAGCATGGAGAGGAAAAAGGGAAAATGGGGTCTGAAAAGGGAAAAGTAAGAGAAGAGGGAAAAGGGAAAATCTAGAAGTACAGCCTCTATTCTAGCATGGAGAGAAAAAAGGGGAAAATGGGGTCTGAAAAGGAAAAAGTAAAAGAAGGGAAAAAAGGGAAAATCTAGAAGTACAGCCTGTAGTCTAGCATGAAGAGGAAAAAAGGGGAAACTGAAAATGGGAAACACGACTCTCCTATCTCGCCATGCTGAAGCCGGGAGCAGGAAAGCAGCGCCCAGAATTCTGCCGGTGGCGACAATCGGAACTAACTGCAGTCAAAGCCGATCAAAGGGCTGATTTCCTTACCTTGCTTTTAGATACCCTGAAACGGTGATCACCCGGTCAATGTAAAGCGCAAGGTCTCTAAATCATAAGGTGCGCGTATAACCCGTTGTGTAGGGCGAGAGTTTGTAGTTCCTATTCTTGCCACCGCAAGAATCTGGCGCTACGTTGTGCGTATAATCCGTTGTGTTAGAGCAAGAGTTTGTAGTTCCGATTCTTGCCACCGCAAGAATCTGGCGCTGCGTTGTGCGTATTAATCCGTTGTATACAGCAGGAGTTTGTAGTTCTGATTCTTGCCACCGCATAAATTTGGCGCTGCGTTGTACGTATAATCCGTTGTGTTAGAGCAAGACTTTGTAGTTCCGATTCTTGCCACCACGGGAATCTGGCGCTGCGTTATGAGTATTAATCCGTTGTATTAGAGCAAGAGTTTGTAGTTCCGATTCTTGCCACCGCGGGAATCTGGCGCTGCGTTATGAGTATTAATCCGTTGTATTAGAGCAAGAGTTTGTAGTTCCGATTCTTGCCGCCGCATAAATCTGGCGCTGCGTTGTGCGTATAATCCATTGCATAGAGCAAGAGTTTGTAGTTCCGATTCTTGCCACCGCGGGAATCTGGCGCTGCGTTACCGGGTGGGCGAGGATCAATTCAGGGCCCTTGTTTGCTCTCAAATCGTCTAATAGGTCGCAGAGCTTTGACGTGTGTAAACACACAACTTGATTAGCTAACCTCCATTATTCAGCCACTTTTCATTGATTTTCAAATCTTTTATTTACAGTCAAGACTCTTTTGTTTTCTGCAGTAATTACAAATAGAAGACCCCCAAGAAAAAACCGACACAACTCTGAATTGGATACACAGAACGCAGAAGAATCCAGAAAATCAGTCAAATATGTAAGGCTATAGAAAATTTTAGCGGATTTCCAAACTGAATTTGAACATTTGATTTCTCATTTTACTGTATCTTTTCAGTTTTCCCAGGACCCACAACAGCGCAGTTCAACTTATATCCAGAAAAGTTTGAAAATTTAAGTATAATTCAACTGAAATGAACTGAAAAAAGGGACGGGTACATCGTAAGTAACTACTACTCAGGTAGCCAAAAAAGAAACTATTTTCAATGAAATGATAGTTTGGATAGTTTAAAGCCTAATTCCCGAAAATTTTATGAAAAAACTTTATCGTATTTAAATGTAATGATAATATTTAACCCCAAAGTTATCCCCGTTATAGAAAAAGAGAAAAGAAAATCACCGGCAAAAGAATACAAATATTTCAAATATTTTTCTGAAAAATTCCTAAGTTTAAATTTTACACGAACCAGGGCTAAAAATTTCGTAAAAGGTGGGTTAAGAGTCATGGAGGGTTAAAAATGGCGGGGTAGGGGGTGGAGGGGTTGAAAACACAAAAAAAATTAAACATCACAGTTTGCACTTGCAAAAAAAGATACGCGAAAATTCATCACCGCCATCTGTTGGCGGTTAAGAGTACTACAAGCAACAGGGGTAGAAGAACCAGGGGTAGCTGGGTAGTGCAGGCGGCTGAGGCGGGTGACTGGACAACCCTAGAGTCTCGGATAGGAGCCTCGACTCCCGTACACTGTCCAACGGTAGTCACGTTGAAGTGCGTCAGCGTGGCGGAGGAGGTGGAGGGACCCTGGAGATGGTGAGGGTTGTGCGAGTGGTAGGAGAATCCCGGGTGGTGTCCGTGCTGTGATGTCCGCTCTCTGGCGTAGGGCCGGACGCAGATCTCGGACGAGGCGATCCACTCCCACAGTGCCCCCTGGTGGAGGTTCTTGACTGTCAGGCAGAACCTCTTGGGAAGTCCGTGATGGCCTGTCCGGTGGAGGGGTGTCACGATGACGTACTTGATGCTGGGGTCCAGGTCGTCTGTCCATGTGCTGCGACAAATGTAGCCTGGAGATTTGTTTAAAGAGATTAGAAGTTGAGTACGTTGTCTTGTGGAAGGTATTTGGATCGACTGAATGACTGTATGAAAGAGTGAGTGAATAGGTGGATGAGGGAGTGAGTGAGAGAATGAAGGAGTGAATGAAAGAATAAGTAAAGAAAGAGTGAATAAAAGAGTGAATGGAAGAGTGCATGAAAAATGAATGAGAGAGAAAATGAATAAACAGGGGAATGAAAGAGTGAATGAATAGGTAAGTGGGTGACTGAAGGAAAAATGAATGAGTGAGTGAATAGGTGGATGAAGGAGTGAGTGAGCGAATGAAGGAGTGAATGAAAGAATGAGAGAATGAGTATTTGAAAGAATAAGTAAAGGAAGAGTGAATGAATAGGTGAACGAGAGAGTGAATGAACAAGTGGATGAATAGCTAAATGAAAGAGTGAATGGAAGAGTGCATGAAAAATGGATGAGAGAGAAAATGAATAAACAGGTGAATGAAAGAGCGAATGAATAGGTAAGTGGGTGATTGAATGAAAAATGAATGAGTCAGTTAATGAAAAGCTAAGTAGATGAGTGCATGAAAGAGTGAGTGAAAAGCTAAGTGGATTATGAATAAATGAGTACATGAAAGAGAGAATGAAACGGTGAACGAAAACTTACGTGAATGAATGAATAAAAAAATAAGTGAAACAGCGAATGAAAAATGAATGAAACAGTGAACGGAAAGGTGGGTGGACGAGTGCATGAAAAGAGTGAGTGAAACAGCGAACGGAGAGCTACGTAAATGAATGAATAAACGAGTGAATGAAACAGTGAATGAAAAGGTGAATGAATGAACGAATCCTTGAATCGATCAAACGACAAATCAACCAATCAATCAAAACCAATCGGCTAATCCATCCAACGATCAAACAAATCAATCCATCATTCAATCGATACCCAATCGATACGCACATAAATCGATACTTAAACAATAGACAAAGCGATATAAATATATAAATATATACCAGCATTGCTGTCTCTGCTACATTCGTTATAGAAATCCAGGGCATCCGGCGACGAGCATCCGGATACGACCGAGATCATTCCCTGGCGATGATCCCCACTGAACAGCAGACTGTCCGGACTACTGGAACCGGACACGGCGGACAGGTCGTTACTGGGTCCGTCGCACGGCCTCTTGACTGAGCGGACAAGTTCCGGCTGTCCGAGCACGGCGAACTTGCCGTCCACCGGACACGCCATCGACTGATGCGAAGAGGCTGCAAATAATAATAATAATAATAAATATTATTTTATTATTGGTGTATATAAAATTTAAATTGATAATAATTAAGATGAATAAATTATTCAAATATTATTATTTCTTATTATTATTATTTATATTTAAAATTTTGAATGAACCACTTCAAAGGTATCCCGATAGAAAAGTCATACGGTTGAGTACCGAATGACCAGGTAGCTGAACACTAGCTCCCCTGAATCACTAGCTGAATAGTAGCTGAACTCACTTTAGCTACTAAAAGTGGGCCCTCTGAATAAGGGGTTGAATACTGCGTGACTAGGTTCTTGAAAAATTCAAGCGTACGAACTGTGTGAAAGTGGGGCAATTTCACACTATCGTCTAGCTGATTCCACGATATTCATGCACCACTGAGAGGGTCATTCTGACGTTTGACTAGCGCATTTTTTCTATTGGGGTAGAGTTGAGTACCGAATGACTAAGTAGCTGAACACTAGCTGAACAGTAGCTGAACTAACTTTAGCTACTAAAAGTGAACCCTCTGAATCAGGGGTTGAATACTGCATGACTTTATTCTTTCAAAATTCAAGCGTACAAACCGTGTGACAGTGGACCAATTTCACGCTATCATGTAGCTCAATCCACGATAGTCAGACACCATTCAGAGGGTCATTCAGTCGTTTGACTAGCGCATCATTTTTCTATCATGATAACTACACACATACATTATACTAAGCAAGATTACGTTACTAATTATAGTTAAAAATAGTTACAGATGAGTGTGGTGTAGTGTCCCTCCACTGCGTTGAAGTAGTTGGTGGAGCAGGCCTCCTCCATTGCTGGGGAAACATCACCGGCTTGGTATTCGACCACGTGAGTGTCCCGCTGGTAAAACACCATGCACACGTAGCCGGTATTACTGTTGAAGAGAAAATCGTATCATCAGTGGTTAACATCATGTTATCAGTGGTTACTACTAACTATCTTAGCACGGATGTCGAATGCATGAATGCAACTGACAGTATGTGCTTACGTTTGCCTTAAAATTTGCGTTTGTTATCATAGGTTATCAACTTGTTATCAAGTGTTATCAGTGGTTACTACTAACTTTCTTAGCACAGTTATCGGCAGTATGAACTAAAAGAGCCAGTATTTCCGTATTTGATCATAGGTTATCAGCTGTTACCAAGTGTTATCGGTGGTTATCAACTGTTATCAGTGGTTATTACTAACTTTCTTAGCACGGATGTCGAATGCATGAATGCAACTGACAGTACGTGCTTACGTTTGTCTTAGAATTTCAACTTTTATCAGCTGTTATCAACTATTATCAGTGGTTATCAACAATGTTCCAGCACAGATTTCCACTGCCTGGAACATAACTGGACACTACATTTGTTCAGACCGCCCAAGATTTCTAGCTTGTTATCACGTGTTATCAGTTGTTATCAACTACTATCAGTGGTTATCAACTATTATCATTGGTTATCAACAATGTTCCAGCACAGATTTCGACTGCACGAAACATAAACTGGACACTAATTTTGTTCAGACCACCCAAGATTTCTAGCTTGTTATCAACTACTATCAGTGGTTACCAACTATTATCATTGGTTATCACTAATGTTCCAGCACAGATTTCGACTGCACGAAACACAAACTGGACACTAAATTTGTTCGGACCGCCCGAGATTTCTAGCGTGTTATCATGTGTTATCGTGTGTTATCAGCTATTATCAGTGGTTATCAACCGTTATCAAAGGGTGTGTCGTGGTCCCCAGTGTGTTGTGGGCCATATTGGTTTGTTTGGTGTTATTGGGTGACGGCTGAGGGAGCGTCGGAACAGATTATGGGACGCACTCTTGGCGGCTGATTGATATGCACTGCGCGCTGCTCGATCTCGGGGTCTCATGCAAAACAGATCAGCCCCCCACAACAACCGCAAACCGCATCGGGCTCAAGAACAAGAAGCAAGAAACGGAAGAAAGGAAGGAAGGAAGGAAGGAAGGAAGAAGAGGAGGAAGAAGAGGAGGAAGAAGAAGAAGAAGAAGAGGAGGAAGATGATGGAGGAGAGTAAGAAGAAGAGGAGGAAGATGATGAAGGAGAGGAAGAGGAAGAGGATGAAGAGGATGATGATGATGGAGGAGACTAAGAAGAGAAAGAAGACGATGAAGGAGAGGATGAAGAAGAGAAAGATGATGGAGTAGAAGAGGAAGAAGAAGATGACGGAGAGGAAGAAGAGGATGATGACGATGGAGTAGAAGAGGAAGAAGAAAAAGAAGATGATGAAGGAAAGGAAGAAGAGGAGGACGATGATGAACAGGAAGAAGAGGATGATGATGATGATGAAAAGGAAGAATACGATGAAGGAGAGGATGAAGAGAAAGAAGATGATGAAGAAGAGGATGATGATGATGAAGGAGAGGAAGAAGAGGAGGACGATGATGAAGGAAAGGAAGAAAAGGAGGATGATGATGATGGAGTAGAAGAGGAAGACGAATATGAAGAAGAGGAAGAAGAAGAGAAAGAAGATGATGAAGGAAAGGAAGAAAAGGATGATGACGGATTAGAAGAGGAAGACGATGATGAAGGAGAGGAAGAAGAGGAAGGATAATAGGATGAAGATAACAATAACGGAGACGAAAACTAAGACAAAGAGAGGTCCTGATAACAAGCGGTACATAAGTAGAGACAGATAAACAGTGATGACAATATGAAGAAATCATGATAATGAAGATGAAAACTAAGAGGAAGAAAGACCCTGATAACAAGAAAGAGAGAGAAGGAATAGATAAGAAGCAGAGGATAATGATATTGAGGACGAAAACTAATAGGAAGAGAGACCCTGATAACAAGAAAAAGAAAAGAAATGGATAACAACTGGAAGATTATGATAATGAAGACGAAAACTGAGACAAAGAGAGACCCTGATAACAAGAAAGAGAGAGAAGGAACAGATAAGAAGTGGAAGATAATGATAATGAGGACGAAAACTAAGACAAAGAGAGACCCTGATAACAAGTGGAACATAGGTAGGAACAGATGAGAAGTGGAAGATAATGATAACGAAGACCAAAACTAAGAGAAAGAGAGAGAACGAATAGATAAGTGGAAGATAATGATAACGAAGAAGAAAACTGAGACAAAGAGAGACCCTGATAACAAGTGGGACATAGGTAGGAACAGATAAGAAGTGGAAGATAATGATAATGAAGATGAAAACTGAGGCAAAGAGAGACCCTGATAACAAGTGGGACATAAGTAGGAACAGATAAGTGAAAGATAATCATAACGAAGACGAAAACTGAGGCAAAGAGAGACCCTGATAACCAGAATGAGAAAAGAAGGAATAGATAACAAGTGGAAGATAATAATAATGAAGACGAAAACTGAGACAAAGAGAGACTTGGATAACAAGTGGGACATAGGTAGGAACAGATAAGAAGTGATGACGAATGTTTGTTATCAGTGATAGGTTCCCAGTCTCTTTATCAGCAGCAAACAGGGAAATGCGTGGGATTCTTCGGGGGTTTATTCCCACAGGAATAGGAAACTGATAACGTGACAGTTGTTATCAGCATCATGTGTGTAAGTGGGTGTGTAATCGAGTGTGTAACCGAGTGTGTAAGTGTGTAAGGGGCTTGAAAATCAACACACGGATAACACAGAACATACGGTAAGACTTGACACACACAAGTTGTAAAGACAATGTGTGCGGGTGTGTAAGCAAGTGTGTAACCGGGTGTGTAAATAGGTGAGCGAGTGTGTAACCGGGTGTGTAAGTGTGTAAGGAGCTTGAAAATCAACACACGGATAACACAGAACATACGGTAAGACTTGACACACACAAGTTGTAAAGACTATGTGTGCGGGTGTGTAAGCAAGTGTGTAAATAGGTGAGCGAGTGTGTAACTGTGTGTGTAAGTGTGTAAGGGGTCGGAAACTCGAAAACAAACTTATAAAACACTATTTACAAGATAAGACTTGACATACATTGTTATGGGAAAATCTGCGTGTTTAAGTGTGTGTAGTTGTGTAAGCGGGTGTGTGAGTGTGTAACCGTGTGTGTAGGGGAGTAGAAACGCAAAAAACAACCTAGAAAGCCTTACAAAATAAGACTTAACATACACACAGTTATAGGAACTCTCTGTGTGTAAGTGTGTAAGCGGGTGTGTAGGTGTGTGGGTGTGTAAGAATTTGGAGATTCAAAAACGAACTTAAGTAACATTACTTACAAAGTAAGACTTACAGTACACACTGTTACCAAGGACTATGTGTGTAGGCGTGTGTGTGGGTGTGTGAGTGTGTAAGCGTGTGTGTACCTGGGTGTGTAAGAACTTGGAGATTCAAAAACAAACTTAAGTAACATTACTTACAAAGTATACACACTATTATCAAGGACTGTGTGTGTAGGCGTGTGTGTAACTGGGTGTTTAAGTGTGTAAGCAGGTGTGTAGGTGTGTAAGAACTTAGGAGACTCAAAAACAGACTTAAGTAACATTACTTACAAAGTAAGACTGTAAGTAAGTAAGTAAAGACTTACAGTACACACTGTTATCAAGGACTGTGTGTGTAAGTGTGTAAGCGTGTGTGTAACTGGGTGTGTAAGAACTTGGAGATTCAAAAAGAAACTTAGGTAACATGACTTATGAAGTATACACACTGTTATCAAGGACTGTATGTGTAGCCGTGTGTGTAAGTGTGTAA